>VMYD01000060.1:2400000-3600000 GCA_007663325.1 Eucalyptus pauciflora | reverse complement strand
ATTCTATGAGAAAAAATGTGTTACCCGTGATGAGTTCTAAAAATGATGTTCCCTTATGAGTTTATGTCAAGTGAGTTTGAATTGAGGGAAAAAAATGCACATGTTGAATCAAGTCCTTATAAGTTAACCAAAATTGTCATAATTTTTGGTATCTAGAAATTGGTTATTACTTTTGCTAGCTAATTAGAGATCAAGAGTAGTTACGAGTATAACGTTATTTGAAAGTATTATCCTAAGAATTTAACATGACACCATCTCATTTTTGGTATATAAATCCAAATCCATATATAGTACAATTATATATGCGGCTTAATGGTTTAAAATTAGAGAATAAATTACTTATGAATGAGTATAATCATGTGTTTAGTATTGCCACACAAATAAATCAAGTTCTTTTTTCAACATACGCTTACTTTATTGTAGATCGCGTGCTTTTGTGGATTAAACGTAAAAGTACGAGTATTTTACTTTTAATAATTGTCTACGGAGTTTTGTCTCCACAAGCACAATATTCCTAGCTATATAAAGATTGCATTCATACTCGAGCAAGTACATTGATGGCCTAAATCTAACTATGGAGGCTAAAAAAATAGTGAAAAAGAAAAAAAATTCAGCCTCATGATTTGGTCGTGGTATGGTACTTTTTCCAATTTTTTTATTTTATTTTATTGGATTGGGCTAATGTGAGAAAGCAGCCCAATTTTTTAGAAAAATTCCAAATAAAGACAGAAAATGCCCTCATTTTCTAAAATAAGGGTCCAGAGTGGGCTTTATGTCAAATAATGACCTGAAATGGCCATGATTATTTTATATAAAGCCTGATCTCGTCGGTCACTGGCTGGCTAAACATTCTAACCAGTGAATGGCATTTTCATCTAATTGCAATTTTAAATTTAAATTATTTTTATTCTTTTATTTCTTTCCATTTTTTTTTTCTAGCGAGGGCCAACGATTGTTGGTGAGTGCTTGACCACTCTCATCGACCGCAGGCAAGGCCACCCTTGCTAGATCTGGTGAGGGTTGGCCTTACCTGGGGCCGACAACCCTTTTCGACCACTGGCGAGGCGATCCTTGCCCGCATCTTGTGAGGGCGAACCTTGCTAATGGTCGCGAGGTAGCCTCCCCTAAGGCAAGGTGACCCTTGTCCAACCAAGGCCATCCCTTTCTAGCAGTTGATGAGGGTTCGATAGTGGTTGATGAGGGTCACCGAGCCCTCGTTGGCCCCAGGCGAGGTCGACTCTCGTCAGATTTGGCGAGGTGGGCCTCACCCAAGGTTAATAAGGGCTGGTAGGCCTTTGCCAACACTCACTAGCAGCCGACTAGGGTGGCCCTTGCTAGATTAGGTGAGGGCGACCCTCACCCAACCCTTTCTGACATCATTGATGGTTGATAGGCCATTGACGGCGATGAAGAAGAAAAACTAAAAAAGAAAAAAAAAAGAAAGAAAAAAGGAATTTTTAAAAAAAAAAAGTTAAATAACTAAAATGCTTTTGACCAGTCGGAAGTTAGGTCCTTATTTCAAACAGATATAGTCACTCAGACCCTTGTCTAAAACAAGATCTACTTCTAACCCTTATTTGAGAAAATAATGACATTTCATGTTTTTGTTTGAAATAAGGTCTATTATAAGCTCTTATTTGAGAAAATAAAGGTACTTCAAGCCCTCATTTGAAATTTTCCCTAATTTTTTTTTTCTTGTATGGAAATTTTGATGTAGCCACATCAATCAAACAACTAAATAGGTACAGAAAAACAAATGGATAACAAGGAGTAATAAAAAAAGAATAAATACAAAACGAAGCTTGAAAAAAGGACTTCATTATTAAATGAATGCGTAATTTTATATAGAAAAATCCTTACGCTCTTCCTTGAGCCTATGTTGATTTTTGGCCTGAGACTTAAATATAAACATAAATATAGGGATGCAAATAATGAGTTTGGGAAGATTTGAGCTCAATAATTGATGTTTTAATATAGACATGAAATTTGGTGAGATTATAAGTAACTGTTCTAAACATTTAAAATGTTAGATGATGTGTTTGATTTGACATTTAAATATTCCTACACTTTTCATGTCATTACTTCCATCAAGACCGAAACTCATTCAAGTTAAGCTAAAATTCAATTATAACTCTAAAAATTTGATTAGGAATGGTTTGCTCAATATTTAGTTAAGCTCTGTTCATAGGCCAAAATCCCTTGTTTCTTATCTACTCTAGAATAGCTCTAGGGACAATATGAGAATTCTATATTATTCTAGAGTGCTCTTGTGATTAATGCGGTAATTGGTAGATTGGGAGATAGAACCTCCACCGTTAGATTAGGAGAGATATACGGCTATCTACTCTTATAATCAAAAGAATACTCTATATATAGACTCTTTGTATGCATCATCTCATAACTAATAGAAATCCAAACCTTCTTTTAAAAACTATGACTTAAGAAGAAATTCTTGAGAACGAGCCCTAATAAAAAAAAAAGTTGAATCAAACGGATTCTAAACAACTTAATGATTTTCGGCGCTCAAGAATGAGGATCAAATTCATTTCCTACAGAAACTTTTCATCTTTACTAGCACTAAGATTTGCTATTAGGTCCCAATTCATTTCCTGCAGAAACTTTTCATCTTTATTAGCACTAAGATTTGCTATTAGGTCCCAATTCATTTCCTACAGAAACTTTTCATCTTTATTAGCACTAAGATTTGCTATTAGGTCCCAATTCATTTCCTACAGAAACTTTTCATCTTTATTAGCACTAAGATTTGCTATTAGGTCATGTTATGCGACTCATTTCGCGATCCTTTTTCCCGATGTGTTTAGTTCCTGTTTCTATCAAAGATGTTTGGGCCCATAAATAGACCATTGTAGCCCAATTCCATGGGGAGTAGCGCATCAGCCACGATCCTCTCAATCCCTTGGTCTCCACCACACGATCCAAAAAGCGTGCCGGTTGCACGTCCTCATTCATGACTCGCCTTAAGGCCTCGAGATCTTGACAACCACAAACACGCTCATGCTTATTTAGGAGGTTATCCTTGTCGGCGACATTGAGGAGCTCGCTCTCGTCAATGAACTAGCAGCCGATTGATCCTAATACGTCCGTCTCATGAGTATGCCCGATGCTAGCAAATTGGGAGGTGATTCATGATTTGCATGACCAAATTGTTGAACATGCTGCCTGCAGAGATAGCGTTGTCATGAGGACACAACACACCCAGCGAATTTGACAAGCACGATCTATTCGAGATTCTTGACTCTTTTAATGACGCCTCCTCATTGGAGGTTTCTTAAGTTAAGAATAATAATATGTCCAAAGAAGATAGATGGAATTTTTCGTATATTTCATGTATGATAATGAAGATGACTACTTAAGATAATATATCAACCGAGATATGTACAATCAAAGGAGTCTAGATATATATGCGCAATCTTGAGCAATATGAAACAATAGAATTATCATAATTATCTTTGAATTGGAAAATTTTCTAGAGAATTATTATGATTATGTTGAACATTACAAGAGAACTTACCGTTTCGATTATAGAAATGTGTGTTGCGTGGTGGGGCGGGGAAAGGACAGAAATTTTATGGCGTCACACTTGTATTATGCATCTGAGCCTTTAGATGATCGGATGGAGATTGTCGTAGTCAACTGTTGAGAGGCGTTGCCTCTAAAATCGTCGATGTCTGCATAATTGTACTAGTGCGGGAGCGTGTTGAACTATTTTCATGCATTCTAATCTATTTAGAAGCGAAATCAAGTTGGTAGTCAGCCGAAAAACAAGAGAGGGCATGCCTAAACCTCTTTCGACCTCGAGCGCACTAAAGTGCTGCTTACTTTGCTTGGGTTGCAATGAAATTCATTGTGGATCTCATCAACAAGATATCGACAATTACTTAACTATTTTAAACAATTTCTTTTGCCACTTATGTCATGCCAAAAATAGCTCAAGAGTGATGGTCGATCCGACGACCATCCCTTGTACTTCTATGAGTGCTCTATGTAACTACTACGTCGATGGTTCAAAATTCTTTTTATGAGTAAATAACAATAACTGTGTTCATACTCATATCGAGTAACTACTTCATCATGATAAACAACTTCTCTTGCATTATTCTCATTATAAAAACCGACGGTAACTTTCTAATGGACTCAGTAACTTTTAAGTTGCATAGTAATAACTGGAGTTAGACAAATTTTTTTTTTTGGGTAAGTGAGAAGACTTTTTTTTTGGGTTTGAAAACGTAGCATTTCATTCAAGTAGGTAAAATATTACAACCCTTAGTCAGGGTTTCAATACATAGCATATCCAAGAGAATTTGGGGAGGTGAAAAGGCCCAGTTTGGAGAAAGGGTTCCATGGCCATGGGCCTTGGCGGCCCAATTAGCTATAAAGTTGGCTTCTCGTCGGCAATGATGTATATGCATATTGGGAAAACAGAGGAGCATTGAGGCGCTGTCCGCGACATTGCTTGACACTTCCACGGCGGCAACCGGCAATTGTTCACAATTTCCACCAGCACGAGGCAGTCGGATTCAACCAGCAGGTTAGCGTCGGCCTTTCCTCTCTGCAGCAAATATTTGGGTGTGAGTATTAGGGCTTAAATCTCTGTTTGCAGCGGGGAGGATGCTTGGACGCGTACTGGACAAACCGTCGATCAAGGTGCCTAAGTGATCTTTGCAAACACACGCAATGGCGCCTGTGTGACTTGCTGTTGGAAAAGCCTCGTCAAGATTGATTTTGACGATGCCAGGCTCCGGGGGAATCCGCAATTGATTAGGGTTCAGCAATGGTTGCCTTGTTTCCGATGCTGGCTGCAGTGTGCTAAGGGTAAGCGTTGCATTTGTGAGAGCCAGATCCACAAGTTGGTCGGGGTTTGTGCGTTGGTGTTGGAAGATGAAGTGGTTGCGCGCCTTCCAGATCTGCCAAAGAAGGGATGCGATGGTCCCCATATCAGGTAAGTTGGCCTTATTCTCAAGTAGATCTGCTAGCCAAGCATCCATTCGATGTGTTTTGTAAGCTGATATGTCAATCTTTACTTTTGGATGTGACCAAATATCCTGTGTCCATGGGCAGAATAGAAATATATGTTATGTAGTTTCGGGGATGTGGGATGGGCAGAGCCGACATACTGGGTCTGGGATAATGTGTCGCCGGAATAGGTTGTCCTTTGTAGAGAGCGCGTTGTGGCATAACGACCACAGAAAAATTCGAAGTTTGGGGGTGGTCTTCACTTTCCAAACCTGTCGCCATAACTGGGGTGGCGTTTTGTAGGATGTGGATTCACAGGTGCTAGCGATGCTGTGAGCTGAATGTCTGAGGTAATGATAACCACTTTTCACTGTATATAGTCTTGTCTGCGTCCTTGTCCAGATAAGTTGGTATGTAGTGGAAGCTGGGTGTAACTGGAGGGCGACAATGTCCTCTACAGTCTGGTCATCAAAGCTACGTCGGAGTAGAGGAACATTCCAAGTGTTTTGTTATGGAATTATAAAACTAGCCACCATCTCGGGCTCTCCTCTAGGTGCTGGCTCGCCAATGATTCATTTTATTAGCCATCTATCCTTGCGGACTCATATCCTTTGCCCATTACCGACTGACCACTAAAGCTGATTTAGAATGGAATCTCTGCCTAAGAGTAGACTTTGCCAACCCCAGGATGGCCTAGTTCCTTTTGTTGCATGCCAGAAGTCATTAGAGTGAAAATGTAGTCCTTTGAAAACACGACTCCACAAGGATGATGGATTTTGGAAAAATCGCCATGCTTGTTTACCCAGAAGCGCCTTGTTGAAGGTAAGTAAATCTCGAAATCCAAGCCTCTCATTATCCTTCCGCTCTTTAAGTAGGTCCCAACTCTTCCAATGTATTCCCAACCTAGTACAATTATTCTGCCACAAGAACTTGGCTATTTTCTACTCAATGTACTTACATATATAAATAGGAAGTTTAAATATCGACATGGTGTACTGCGGGATTGCTTGTACCACTATTTTTAACAGGATTTCCTTCCCTCCTTTAGATATGAGGTTCTCTTTCCACCCTGCCAGCTTTGCATTAACTCACCCCAGAATCCAGGCAGACATATCTTTTTTGGAAACCCCCCAATTAGACGGTATACCCAAATATTTGCTAGTCTTTTCAAGCACAGATACTCTCAATTCTCTACCTAGGTTTTGCTTTAAATTGATAGGGCAAGCTCTACTGAGTAAGAGTCTTAATTTGTTTCTATTCACAGCTTGGCCCGTGGCTAAACAATATTGATGCAATATGTTCGCTAAATTTTGGCATTCTAGGAGCTGTCCATCTAAGAAAAATACAGCATTATCCGCAAAAAATAGATAAGATAGGGTAGGCCACCACTTGTTAAATTTGATCCTCGTTAGGTTTCCCATGTCGACGGCTTGTTGGATAAGGATAGATAAGACATTAGCCAAAAGGATGAACATGTATGGAGAGAGGGGATCTCCTTGTCTGAGTCCCCTTGTGGGATGAAAATAGGGTAATGGTTTGCCATTTGATTTAACACTGAGAGAGACCGTGGTAATGCATTGCATCACCCACTGTATCCATTTACCATGAAATCCCATTCTTCGAAGATAGGCCTCCAGAAAATCCCACTCAACCCAATCATATGTTTTTCTGCATATCCAGCTTTAGTACTGCCTGAACTTTTTTCTTTCTTTCCCTAAGTTTTAGCTGATGTAAGACCTCTTAGACAACCAAAATGTTATCTTGTATTTGTCGGCTAGTCATAAAAGCACTCTGTTCCGTTGAAATCAACTCAGGTAACCATGGTTTCAGACAATTTGCTAGCACTTTGGATATGGTTTTATAGATAATAATTGTAGAGACTAATGGATCGATATTGATCTAACCTCTTGGGGTGTGGTATCTTTGGGATCAGAGAAATAAGTGTTCTGTTGAAAGCGGGGGGCAACACATCTGAGATGAAAATTTTTTGCACCGAGATAAATATATCTTTTTGGAATATGTCCCAGTGAGTTTGGTAGAACAGCCCATTCAAGCCATCGGGTCTCGGGACTTTAGTTGTGACATCCCAAATTTTCGACCCGTCCCGAATATATGAAATGGGCAACTCGTCGACGCGCCGATGGTCCTTTTTCTCTGAGCTGATCACTCATGAGTTAGCCGATCTGTTGGGTGAAGCTGTTAAGGGATATAACCGCGGTAAAATCCCTAAAAGCTACTCGATAGGTTGGATCGGACTAAAATAGTGTTCGGTCGATTTTAACCACGAAATTGAATTCGGTTTCGGAAATCGGACGTTCGAGCATGTCACGGTTCATTTATAAGACGTCGTTTTGTCTTTCAGAGAAATTCCATTGAATTCGAGATTTTTACAGAAAATCGTTACGGACGTTTCGGAAAATGAACGGAAATTCGGATGGGCATTATTAGAGGAATTTTGGGTCACCAAATTTAAGTATATGGTGCGGAGATGGTGCAAATTCGTAGGGGTGATGGACTACTGCAGTTTGGTCCTCAAATTGATTTCATTTGGTGTGGAATTGTGGAGAAATTGGCCCCTTGAGTGACCCATTGGAAAGGTTGGCTGAAAATAGGCATAGTTATCTACAATAAAATGATTTAATTTGGGTGAAATTGGAGCAAATTCCCTATTGGTTGGGCTGAAGACTTTTATGGTTTGTTAATCATGAGTGAGATATTTTGTTTTGACTTGACCCCCTCTCATTCGACTTCTCCAGCAAGTCTCGCCGACTTCATCTCCACGGCAACTCTCTCTCTCTCTCTCTCTCTCCTCCCTTCTGTTTTCTATTTTGCATTCGTTCTTTGCTTTTTTTTCCTTTGCAAACCTGGTTGAACTCCACCCTCCACCGAAAGTTTCCCTCAGCTGCGTGCCATCCCACCGACTGCTTCTCCTCCCCTTCGTTCACGGCCACTTGTCCGTGAGCCAGCTTCCACCGGTCAACCATCAGCAACCGAAGACCCCGTGCGACCCTGCTGCTGCTCGACGCTCAGCCCACGTTCCACGGAGCAGCTACTCCACGCGTCCGAGTCTGCTTTTGGTTCGGTCAATAGTAGCATCACCCGAAGCAGCTGACCGAGAGAAGCCGCGGCAACCTTCACGTCCCACCGATTCTCCGCATGAGCCACCACAGCAGCACCATCCAAGATCCACGCGTCTTCAGTTCGCCGAGCTCCACTTCGTTTTGTTGCTGCCAGTGAAACCACCGAATGCCCTTGGTTGACCGCAAGCCGCGCCAGCGAAGCCATCTCGCCTACAACAGTTCCTTCGCACGCCAGCACACCACCGTCTCTCTTCTGCTCCACGCGTTCACGGCCCGGCCCGTCTCGGTCAAAAGCAGCAACCTCGAAGCTGCGTTCCTTCTGACCCATTGAACTGTCGAAGCCAGCCCAGCAGCTCCGTGAATTCCTCAGTTGGGCGGCCGCACGTTCAGCTCTTTTGGGCCGCAAATCAGGCCCAGCAAGTTCAACTCCAAAGCCCAACAAAGCCAGCAGCCTTGGCCCAATTTCAGCAAATTAATTTGAGGCCCACCTCCTGCAGTCTTCAAGCCTAGCGAGTCTAGCGAATTGAAGCCCATCTTCGGCCCAAGAGTTTGGCATTTCAGCCCACGATTTGAAGCCCAAGTGTAATCAGTCCAGAATTTTAGTAGGCCCAAGCCTAGAATTTCCGCGAGCTTGCAAGGTTTCTTGGCCCGGCCCAAGCCCGCCGGTGTCGTCGAAAGTTCGATTTCGACCGCCGTCGCGTCGCCGTTGCGGTGATTCGGTCTCCGCTTTTGCTAAGTGAGTTTTACTCACTAATGCTTTCTTAGTTTGTTAATTATACTTAGGGTTGGTTAGATTTAATGAAATGCAATTAGGTGGTTAGATAAATTAAATGAGAGACTTAATGATGCATGTTAGGTGGATAGAAATAGACATTAGCAAGTAGACATGTTCTATTATTTATTGAATGTCTCTCGGGATTTTTCTCGACCCGTTTCGGGCTCCAATCAGGCAATACTGGCCTAAATTGGATTTTTAGTATTTATTTATTTAATTTTCGAAATTAATTATTTAATTATTTATTTTTCCGGAAATTCAACCGGGATGGTCGGTGATCGAAATTTCGTGCTGATGATCGTGGTGCAGTCCGTTTATTTATTTGAGCTCTACGTTGCTTTGAATTATTTAAATTGTGATATTTTAGGGATTTACCCTAAATTGACTGGAATTGATTGAGATTGAATGATTGTTTGGAAATTGGCCAAGTTTATTTATCTAGCATTCTTATGCTTTGTTGAGTTGTAAAGTATGTGGAATGGTGAGAGTGAGTCGGAAGTACTTTGGCTGAGACAGATTAAGTACGAAGCATAGACAGGCGTGGTTCGGTGATGTGGAAGATCACTGTGCGAAAACGACGCCTTAAAGAACGCACGTAGACTGTCTATGGCTTGTGGCAGGCGTGGTTCGGTGATGGAGGAATATCACTGTGTGAAAACGACGCCTTAAAGAACGCACGTAGACTGCCTATGAATAGAGACAGGCGTGGTTCGGTGATGGATGAATATCACTGTGCGAAAACGACGCCTTAAAGAACGCACGTAGACTGTCTGTGATCTATGATTTGTGGCAGGCGTAGTTCGGTGATGGAGGAATATCACTGTGCGAAAACGACGCCTTAAAGAACGCACGTAGACTGCCTATGAATCGTGACGGGCGTGGTTCGGTGATGGGGAAGATCACTGTGCGAAAACGACGCCTTAAAGAACGCACGTAGACCGTCTGTTACTTATGTCACCTTGGCGAGAATAACGCCCGAGAGAAATGATGGAGCTCTGTGACTAAGTGTACGATTGAAAGTTATATGGGATGGAAGGAATGACCGAGAGATGGTCCGATTGATCGATGATCCGATCTGAGTGTGATGTAATGTGATTGACCATTGCTTGAGTCTGATGTGGTAAATTGATTGATTGAATGGGATTGACCGTGAGTGGTCTTGTTGGTGTGAAATCGACTAGGTCGATTTGATCGATGCTTTGATCAGTGATGTGATTGCTTGGATGCCTATGTGATATGTGCTAACATGCAGGTGGAATCTGAGGCCAAGGTAAGTCCTATGACCCGTGCGTGTTTAGGCAGCCTGTAGTGTATTGGCTTACTAATCGGGTCTTAGGGGGTAGAACTTGCTGAGACGTGGTCTCATTGGTTATTGAATAGCCATTTCAGGTTCCTAGATGTAGCAAACTTGGATGTTGAAGGTCTCGAAGTCCAGTGCAGTCTACTGAAGGCTCCAATTGGAGTGTGGAGAATGATGAAGAGGAGGATGGGGACCCGTAACTTGTAGAACCCCGCTTCTGTTTGTAGACCTTGTGTTTTTAACTGGCTTAACGTGAATTGGACTTAATAGTTCACTTTGTATATATATGTGCACTGTTTTGCAATGTATATAAGAGTGAAAGTTTGAAATTTAATCCTACTGTTCTATCCCAATGTTTTATTGTCTGGGAATTTTATATGCTTCCGCTTGCGCAATAAAAAGAAAGGGTCGGCGATACGTAGTCCTGGAGTATCGCTTTTATAATCGACCAAGTTAAGGGATGGGTGCGTGCCCGAGGGTCGGGGCGTGACATTAGTAGCCCATAATTAGAATGTTGCTTGCTTGACTTTCTCCTGAGAGACCTCTGCTGTTAAAACTGTATTCATTTATGCTGTAACAACCTGGGGACACTATGTCAGAATAGGTCCATAATCACGGTAGCCAACCGAGCTATAGAGGTTTTGAAAGAAATCTAGCGTCATTTAATTTGCCTTGAAATAATCCTTTTGAGCTACACTCATTTAATTTACCCTAACCCCAGCAGTGCCCGGATGGCACGTAAATATCTTGTATGAAGGAACGGAACACCCATATTAACTTGATGCAATACGTAGCCAACTTCTGGAACTGGCTACCGTGAGAAGCCGATCCAACACACATCAATCTGGCCAAGGCATTTACCACCTCATTGTGAAGTGTTTTTCTTGCATAATCAATTCATCATAGCCGGGCTCCATACAGCCAGACAAACTATGATGAACGAGGTGCACATCAGTTCGCCCAAATATGGCTCTTACAGGATCGGCCATAAGCTCCCGATGATGTCGATTATGAGCGTCATTCGTGACGACGACACGCGTCATCCTTGTTGCACTCCCTACACAACACGAAATTCAAATCCCCTAGGAGGGCCTAGCAGCCATTAAGCAACAATGGAAGCGAACGCCCAGTTCATGAAAAGGAAGCCACTCCCAGAACACAACCTGATTAAGCAAAACTACAGAGAGACTACAGAAATGACGGTCGAACAAAGCTCTTCAAAATGAATAGTAGAGTGATTCGAGCCCACGGTGGCGACTGGTGATTAGTGACTGCTACTTGTCTCACCTTTTCTACGCTCAAAGCACGAAGACCCAGCTATGAAAGAAGCGTACAATGAAGACGACCATTCAGTTGTACAAAATCTTTTATATACTTGTATTCTTTCGATGTAGGAAGTAACGATTTTTAGGTAACCATTTAATTTGAAAAATGTCATTTAAAGGACGGTGCTATTAGAATATACTATTTTCCTCTCATTCCTAATTTATGAGCGAACATTTCTATTTCCGCTTCTTCTTTGTATGGTAAAAGGTAAACTCGTATTTTTCCTCTAAAGAGAGAAACGCATGATCAAAATAATTTTGAAAGGAGCATGGTCAAGCTTCAGACATGCTTATCTTTAGTATCACATCTCCACATTAACGATAGATAAGCTCAAAGGGAAAAGAAAAAGGGAACATCTTGCTATTCTAGTTCTAGCCTAATTTATCGAATCAACAAAACTTGAAACTAACAGAGGTTGGCGGGGAGGATTGTATCAATCGAACCAGTTCGTAATGGTAAAGGTGGTCGAAAGGGTTTTCTCCATTGTAGAGTTGCAGAAATGACGAGTATTAAGATATTTAACCACGAGCAGCGCAATCGATGTGAGTTTTCTCCCTCATCGTAGAAGTCGAGAAGTGTTTGAAGTGGGGGGTCCTGGAGTTGGGGTCCTGGGCTAGCTTCCCTCGAGGTTTACATCTAAATAGCGGCTTGCGGTGAGGTCCGACGATGCCACCGGATACTGGAGGGTCGTGTAATCCTTAAAAAGTGATCTCCGGCGGTTCCTTAGTTAACAAAAAAAAAATGACGAGTATTAAGACAATATAGTTCATATGGGGATAATTTTAAGGCGGGAGATGCACCATCGTGAAATTTTCTCCCACGCATCGAGCTGGAACGATCAGTAATTCAACTCACTAAGCGTTTATTTGTTGCTCAGAAAATTTATTATCGGGAAACATTGCCGTGCACATTACTTTATGTGAAATGACCCCCTTGTACTTGATAAGTGCGTATTAATGAGCCACATAGGCTCCTCGCCTGTGGAAAACAATGGCCAGATACGGTCCGCGTCCAACTCATTTTTTAATTTGTGCCCAAATTGATATTGAAATTGAATTCATTTGGCTTAATGAGATTTTGGATGTGTCCTTTGACTATATTGAGAAAAGTTAACTGTAGCCCTAAATTCGAGTTTGAATGTTGGCCGACTCATTGAGCTCAAAATTCTGAAATTGGCTTGAAATCTTGCATTATTATAGTCCTTGAATTGAATTGACTGACCAAAAAAAGAACAAAAAATAGTCCTTGAATTGAATGCCCTAAAAAAGGAATCAAATCAATGAATGTTGGCGAAAATTAAGGTGCCAACAGAGGTCCTGGAGGTCCCAAGGGTACTTTCGGAGGTTGACAGTCCCCGTCTTCTTGATAATCTGCTAACCACCTTGAAGTAAAGACACCTAAATAATTCCCCTCGAGAGTTTTAACTCGCATTGCACCCAACATTTATATGTTGGTGCAATTTTCCCCGAAAAGAAATAATAAATCAAACAGATTGGTCTATTCTGGCTATTGGAAGAGTACCGAAAAGTACCCAAAAGTTATGAACAAATTCAGTCTTAAAACATTTTGACTAAAGTAATTTAGTTTTAGTCATAAATATATTCATATTGGTACCAATTGAGTCTATCCGATTAATTTATGTTGGAAAATGCTGAGGTGAATGCTAATTGTATTACATGGCATGGTCGGTGCTAATGTGTATTTTTTAATAGAATTTTCGAATTTTTTTTATTAATTTTCCCTTTTTTCCTTTTTTTTTTTTCCTTCTCTTTCCTTTGGCCTGTAGTTGGTACTCAGCCATATTGGCGACTGGCCACAGGCCAAAGGAAAAAAAAAGAATAAGATAATATAAAAGTAAATTTTATTAAAAAATAAAAATACGAAAAAATAAAAAAATATTAAATAATTATTAAAAATTATTCATGTCAATGTTAACCGTGTTATGTAAAACGACCAACGTCCATTTCAACAATTTTTAGTATAAATTGATCGAATGAACTGAATTGATATCAATACAAAAAGATTTAGAGCTAAATTAGTCCAATTAAAAGGTTTATGATTGTATTTATTTCAATGTAATAAGATTAGGGCCTTTGGTTTTTTTTTTTTTTCCAGAATAAAGAGCATGCTAGTCAAAATATGGTAGGAATAGTCCCATCTTTAATCAACATCTCTTCTTTTCATGTAGAATGGGTAGTTGCCCCTCCACCTTTTCTTTGTGGAGGGGCAACTTGATATGGTGGCGGTGGTGGCTGGGCATGGATGGCTGAGATGATTTTACAAAAATCTAGTGAAAATACAAGATGATATAGGAGTGAGACCTTTCGGGGATTGAGTGCGAGTTATAAGTTAATTAGTAGGTTATCAACAAGTAAACAACTGTTCCTCTTTACCCAATGACGTTGACTTGTCATCTCTTTAGGTAAGACCTGTGGTGAACAGACTTCAATTTGATATGTGTCGGTCCCCCCATCACAGAAAAAAAATATCTCTACATCTTTGTTTGCATGATTTGACACATTTGGCGACAAAAATAATCTTTACATACTTCAAATTAAATTCATTCCGCTTTCGGTTTGTCGTTGCTGGGGATTGAACGTCCGAAGACAGCTCTTCTCTAGAAAAAAATCTTACATGCTTCGAATTAAATTCGATATCTACAGCCCTTCTCCAGAAAGCACGCTGACACTAGGTTCTATCGTGGTCCTGTAATTAAATGACCTGAAAAGTCCACTACATCGAATTGATGACCGTCATAACTACGGAATTAAATCATTTGAGCATGCCCAATAACTCATCTGTCAATAATTGTGTTTTGATGCCGTTCAATTTTAGTTAAAAATCATTGACATAACAATTTAATTATCACTCACCATCTAAGTAGCACGGATATGGACACGCGACACGCGATACGACACAACATGGCGACACGTCGTTTATTAAAAAATAGAGAATTCTGACACGTTATATATATATAATATATAATATACATAAATAATAAATTATTATTTTTATGATTATTTCAATCAAATTAATCTTATTCAAATTCACAAATAAATAAATAATAATAAATCCTATAATAAATTTACATTAAAAACATTAATCCATCGTTTATTAATATCCTTCATTTTTTCGATTTGATAAATTTAACTCCATTTCAATAAATCCATAAAACTTGTAAAGAAAAAAAAAAGTAATTCACATTCTAGACTTGCGTGTTTGACGTGTCGAAAGAAAAAAAAAACTCGAGGGTAAATTATGTATCACGGAAAGTGAGAGTCAAAAGAGAAGAGAAGAAAATATTAAGTTTTTATTCTTTCCTAATTTTTTATTTTTATTATTGATTTTTATTTTTACATATATATTTTGACCATTCATTTTTTTGAAAATTTTTAAAATTGACCTCACATGTCGGAATCGTGTATCGAAAACTCGTATGTCGGAATTTCGACTCAAGTGTCAAAAGTTGTTGAAAAAATTGATCATGTGTCGAATTTTTCGATACGTGTTGATTGAGTGTCGGATACGTGTCAAAATATCCGACATGACACGAAAACTTCTGGATAGTGTCAGTGCTTCTTAGCTCGCCGTTTTTTGTAAAACTGCATCAACGATTTTTGATAAAAATTGACCAGCAGTATTATATTGGAATTTACTCAAAAACTTATAACTAAATTGGTAAAATTCAAAATTGAATTGATATTCACACATCAGATATAAAATCAATCAATAATTTTGGTTGGTTGGGAGGAGCGGTAAGAGTAATGATACGATGGCCCATTCCGTAGGCTGTGACACAGAGAACCTTATAAAAGCGGCCCCAAAAATAACATGACAGGTAACCTTACAGTAGGCCACTTATTGTATTGTCTAGGTGGTCATACACGATCTGTCTATTGTGAACATAAAGCTGTCCTTTCTTGTGGACCTTTATTGTTTCCTAGAGCAGTTGACAGACGAAGAAACTGAAATTAGGGCAAAGTTATTTCCTTTTGGAAATTGCGATATATGATTGACAAGACTAGTATCGAGGATCATGTGGCTGGGGTCGGGGCGACCGTCGCTGGCATCCCTTGGGACCTTGGGTCTATCCATGCTCATAAGGGTTGTCGATGGTGGGACGCGAGTAGGTCGATCATCTTTACCTTACTTGATATGAGAAAGATTAGTAGCTCATTTCGTATAGAGGAGACGGTCCGTCGCATGCCAAGACGGGCCCTCCTTCATCCTAATGCTGGCGCATCAACGTTACTCTATAATACTATCCTAACCCTAGTTTTGTTTCTCGAGAACTGTGGTTACCAATGGAAAAACCAGATCCTTAATTTGTATATACAAATTTAATTAATTATAAATGTCGGTGATGTTTATGTATGTAACTCACCATTTAGATGACTGGTAGGTTAGGAAATTTCCTTTTAACTAGGGATGATGAAAAGATGACTCTTCTGGAATAAAGAAGATGTGATTAACTTAACTAGCACGAAAATAGATGCATGATCAATTTTGTGTCACAAAATTCGGGAAAACTAAATTATTATTCATTCGGGTTCGATACGTGAATATATAAATAACGTTAATGCAAACATCAGGTTGCTTAGTGGATAAATATACAGTCATTTCCTCGCTCAAGACTAGAATCGCTGTAGTTGTGTATTCTCTCGAGCCCAATCCGAAGATAATTTACATGGTATGATTCACTTAAAGAATGTTAAGTATCTTTGCATTTTGGCAAGTTGTAATGTGATCCTAAATACATGAGCGACTCAAATTTTACTTCTATTAGCTCTCTTCTATTTATAGTCTGGACAAAATGGCATTGAATCAATTTTCACTTAGATTAGGGTTGCTTATAGAGCAACCTCTTCCATTTTCAGTCTGGTAAAACAAGCAAGCATAGATTTTTTTAATATTTATTTTATTTCCTTTCTAAAGGGTATAATTTAGGGGTGAGCACAATTCCTAGTTCTAGGGAGAAAGGTTCCGGTTCCTGTTTCTTCTTTTTTCAGAATCGGTGATTCCCGGTTCCTGAGAATCTGGAATAATGATCGAGAACCAGATCGGAACCGAATTGGAATCACACCGAGATTACTAAGCCTAAAATTGTTTATGCCTTTTGCTTTTCCTTTGCCTTTTTGCCAATGTGTTTTGGTTTTTATGGGATTTCCATCATCGAATTCATGGAACGTAACACTAATGGACTCCATCCATTTGTTTAATTGAGTCATGCACATTTGTGGGTCAATTTAGTGAGCTCTTTGCAAAGACAAATATGATATGAATTCCACATTTTGTTATGTAATTTAGTGAGATAGCTGTTGGGTTAAGGAGAAAAATTTGTTTTGTCTTCCCGTTGCTTTATTATTCTTCTTTGAACAAGTATTTTCTAAATAAGATATTTGGATAGTCTACAAGGACCTAGATTCATCTTTGTTCTCTTTCCTTTGCTTTTTTCATGATTGTGGTTGCAACCTACTTATGGTTTCTCTTAAAAGAATGTGGGATGAATGAATTAACAATGGAGAACTTATATATGAATAATTATCCAAAGGCTAGAAAAATTTGAAGTTGACAGTCAATAAGGTTTCTCTATGTTTCTTTTAAGAAGTTCTTTTGCGCTTTTCCATCATTTTTAAGAAGCCAAACATGTCTAAGCATATCCATTATTGTTGCATTCATTTTCGTTTTGTTTAACTAAAAATGAAAAAAAAGAAAAGAAAAAAAGAATCTATTGGACCTTAGAATCAACCTTAGAACTTGTGACATGGTAGGTTCTAGGTTCTAGATTTCAATATATATACTTTAGATTTCAAAAAATGATGAATCTATACCTGAGAGTCGGTTCCAGGTTCCAATTGGAACCTGGAATAGCTCACCCTTAGGTATAATGGCCTCATCCTTATTTTGCGTGGTTGTTCTTCTTCTTTTCTTTTTTTCGAAGGAGGAGGCACTTTAGAGGTTGCTCATGAATGACCTTCTATAGATTCAACCAACCATAGTGTGAGAGAATACATAAATATATATTTTAATATTAAAGATCATTTATTTTGCAGAAAATTTATGTATTGAAAAATATTTTCCTAAAAATAATTACTTAAATCGTTTACAAAATTAAATGAATAAAAAATAATTTCATTGTTCGCGAAAATGTTTAAATATAAATTGCTGCTGATAATATAACATTTTTTGTTGGCTTTTTATTTCAAACGACATAATTAATCATTTTTAGGAAAATATTTTCCAAATAGTTCATTTTTCATTAAACAAATGAATTTGAGGAGAATTGGTCTTTGATTTTTTTTCAAAATAATTACTTGTATTACTTACAAAAATAAATGACCAAAATATAATTTCACTATACATAAAAATATTTAGTTTAAATTTTTGTCGATAATGAATATATTTTTATTAGCTAATTATTTTAAGCGATACAAGCAATCATTTTAAGAAAATATTTTTCAAATAATTTATTTTTTCACAAAATAAACAAAGCCTAAATTTTCAGTCTCGAGGCATTGTAATGAATCTTCAATTAATATGGCAATTTTGTAATTATCATTCGGCCAAACTATTGAGTGACATATGATGAGGCTTAGCATCCAATTCATCTCGACATTCTATCGAAACAAAGTATAAGAAGTTTTAAATTTATTGCATATGCATCGATTAGTTTTCAAACTTTAAAATTGACAAATTTAGTTTTAAATCTTTTAATAAATTACTAATTTATTCCATTTGACCAATTTTAGGTGAGAATTAGTGATGTGAACGCTAAGGGGTTGTTTGGTAACCATCTAAACTGTACCCGATTATGATTTTTTGTTTCCGGGAATAGTTTTGGAACATAATCGCGTTTGGTAAAATTTTTGTTCCTGGGAACAAATTTCTATCTTTTTGTTCTTGGAAGTAGATTTGGAACAGAATAAAAAAAAAAAAAAAAAGTTGACTCTTGTTTCGGGAACAAATCTAAGAATCAAAACCAACTCTTCTTCTTCCATTTCCTCTTCTTTTTCTTCTCTTTTCTTCTTCTTCATCGACCGCCATCCCACGGTTGCTGTCTGCTATCGGTCGCTCGCAACCGGTTCGACGAGCTTGCCGGAGGCTCGCCAGGCTAGAGGTTTGCTAGGCCAGGGCGAGATCCGGCGAGCTCGCCAGAGGCAAGCCTAGCCATCGGCGAGGCTCGACCTCGCCTGATCTGGAGAGGCCAAGCCTCGTCGGGGCTAGGCAAGCCTCGTGACGCTAAGCCTCGTTGGTGGCCAGGCGGGCTTAGCCTAGCCCCAGCGAGGCTTGCCTGGCCACCGGTGAGGTCGAGCCTTGGCGGGGCTAGGCGAGCCTTGCTTAGTTGCCGGTGCGGCTCAGCCGACGAGGGCCGACCTCGCTGTGGGCTGGCGACGCTCTGGTGAGGTCACCGGCCACAAGAAGAAGAAGAAGAATAGGAGAAAAAGGAAAAAAAGAAAAGAAAAAAGAAAGGAATTTTTTTTATAAAAATTATTTAAAAATTAAAAGAAATTGATTTGGAACATAATCAATGAGCACGGTACCAAACATAATTATATTACATAATTAGAAATTTTGGAGAGTTACTAAATGGATTAAAATGCTTAAAAATTGTTTCCGGGAACATAATAAAAAAGAATAATTTTTTATTAGAATCTGTTCCCAGGAACATAATTGTTACCAAACATGCCCTAATCATCCTACGTGGCATGGTCGGGATCACATGAAATTTTTTAATTTTTATTAATTTTTAGATTTTTTTGGAATTTTTCTTTCCTTTTCATTGTTAAGGGTTGGTAGGGGCCATAGGCCATTGGCCAAGGCCTAGCGACCCCCACTGACCACTGAGTGAGGGGTCGTGGTACTCATTTAGAACTAGGCAAGGGTTGTCACCCTCAAACCAGGTGAGGGCAATCCTTGCCGACCACTAGGTGAGCATTGTGAGTCGTCGCTAGCTGTAATGAGGGTCACTGTTCTCGTCCAATGACTGATGAGGGTTTGTTACCCTCGCAAATGGCTAGTAAGGCCTCGCACACCCTCACCTTGTGGGGGTTGTTGGGTGTCTTCTAGTGGTGTTGTTCCTTGCCGGCTCTTCACAATAAAAAAAGGGGGAAAAAAAGAAAAGGAAAAAAGTAATGAAAAATTTAGAGAAATTCAAAAAAAAAAAAAATTTCCTTGTTAGCACTGGTTTACGTTATCAATTTTTCGTCAAAATTGATTGGATGGATTAAATTGGTAAATTGTCAAAATAAATTGTCCAAATTGAAGGGTTTATAATTAAATTGGTATAAGTGTAATATGCTCATGACTTTTTTTGGTAATTTTCTCGAATCTCAAGGGAGTGTTTCCAAACTTTTCTTCTTCCAGTTCTGCCCTTCATGATTTATTACATTGTTTGATATCCCAAAAATTGCATCCTTTGATATCACAACACATAGAAGATCTCTCTTCATGGACACTCCAACTTATATATATGTCAATCAAAATTCAAGTCCTTTATAAGCGAGACAAGATCCTTACCCCTATATCTTGTATGCCAAAAAGAAAACGACTTTTATCATCAAATATATTTACCAAAATTTGCCATTGAAACATGCATCAAAATTAAAGAATCCGTACCCTGACTGCAACTGTTTATAGGAAAAATGATGGTGACAATGCCATCCCAAATGGCACACATGGTTTCCAGCAGGATGATAATGACGACGCCATCCAATAGGCACCCACACGTCTTACGTCCCTTTCTTATCTTGCTTTTCTTTCACATGAAAGAAAAAATCGATCGTTATGTTAAATATTATATAAATGACTTTTTCTCCTCTTCTCGTAGACGCCTCTTTTCATTAATAAAACTATAATTTTACGACAATTAATTCAATGACTATTCGAGTTGACATTCACGGGATCTATTCAACAAAAATAACTTACTAAACTCTCATTGGCCAAGCCTAAGGATTTTTTTTTTCTTTCTATAAACCGATTATGGTAGATTAATAACTCAGAAAAGTGCTTTCTTTGAGTATGGGGCCCTACTTTATTGTCAAGAATAACAATTGTGCTCAACGGAAAAATGAAAATCACTTATCAAGAAGCTACAGCAAAATTAGGGGAAAATTATTAAAAAGTTTTAAACCCATTACACTTATGTCAACTTGGTCTTAAACCTTATAATTGTGCCAATTAAGTTTTAAGGCTTTTGATAATTTGCCAATTAAGTCATTTTGGCCAATAGACTTGAAATTATTTATATGGACATTAGTTATTCTATATGATATGACTAATATTAGCACGAACAATTTTTTTCTTTAAAAATCAATATTTAAATATTTATATTTAATCTTTTTCTTTTCTTTTTTCTTCTTCCTCAGCCAGTTGGGAAGCTTTAACAACGGGCCATAGGAGAGGATCGATGATGATGACTTTGTTGGCCTCAAGCGAGGCTCCATCTCGCTAGATTTGGCAAGAATGAGCCTCTCTCCAAGTTGAGGCTAGTAAGGCTTCACCTCGCTAGATCCCGATGAGGTGAGCCTTGCTCGAAGTCAGTGAGGTGGGCCTTCACCTGTGGCCAGTTGTTGGACCTCGGCGATCGTTGGAGGAAAAAGGAAAAAGAAAAAGAAAGAAAAAAATTATTAAAAAAAATTATTTTTAAAATTATCCATGTCAATGTTAGCTGTGTCATGTCGGACAGTCAGCATCCATTTCAGCAATTTTCTATCTAAATTAGTTGGAAGAACTAAATTGAAAAAAAATGTTTAGGACTAAATTGGCACATTATCAAAATGTTTATGACTCAATTGACATACTTAGAAAGTTTAAGACTAAAGTGGTAGAAGTGCAATAGGTTTAGGATTTTTTTGTACTTCCCCTAAAATTAATGTTTATAGTAGCACTGTCACCAAATTAGGACAGTGTTATGGTACTTGCCATCCCAATAGGTAAAAGTCCGATTATGGATCACCTCGAGCACGAGCTCGTGTAATAGGGTTGGCCTTTGGCTTGGCCGGAAATGGCCTAGGTTGCACCCAGAAGTGGTAGTCTCTTGCCCATACCTCGCCAGGAAGGCTGGCGCGTACCAACATGTCAATGCCAATCGTCGATTTTTGAAACACCCCATGTTTCTCCAAGAAACCACATGGGCGCTGAAGCAGAGAGCACTAATAAAGCAGTTTTCGGTGACTGCCACCTTAGCAAGACTTTATAATATATAGATGTTTTCGATTTTTATGATTGCCTGTATGAAAAATATTTTACATCGATGGTACTTCTATAGAATGAAATTACTAGGATTTAATCATGTAAAAGGTTTAGGAAATTCAATGTATTTATTTTTTCCCGAAACTTGGAGGAGGATGACAATTAATGATTGTCCCTACATGTCCATTCAAAATTGGGTCCACCAAAGGCAGTATATAGGAGAAGATTCGTTTTTGCCACCGGGCTGTTGCCAAACAAGACATGAACAAAGAGACCGAAATCGCAATCTCATTCAAGCCTCCTCAATTCTTGCAAAAGTAACTTTAAGAAGTCATCGCGCATTGCTTCACGCATTAATTTCACAAGATGAAATCTCAGGGGTTATGTGCACGAAAAGCAATCACATCGGCCGTTTCCATGTGCTCTAGATCTAATTGAAAATTTGGTTAATTATATGTTAAAACTTGGTTAAATCTCGTGTTAGAGCTACCAATTCAATGAGATGCACTTAGGTGTCCATAATTATATCATTGTAAATACAGACTCCATCTATGCTTGCCTTAGAGGTGTCAAAATGGGTCAAAAACCCGTTTTTTAATTCACATTTAGTGGGTTAGGTTGTATATGTTTTAGGTAAAGTCGGAATAATGAGTTATTATTGATTTAGAGTAGCAAGACGCAACTAAATATGAATTTTAACAGGTTTGGACTACACTCACCTGCCAGTCGCAGTTTGTAAGGACCATATATTATTTACGTATATATTCTCACATGGAATAAAACCGAACTATAAAATACAAAATTAAATTAACTATGTGTTGTCTAGGGAAGCCATTCTGACCTTCACGTGTCGGATGAATGTGAACTTACATCTACACGTGAAGCTGTGACGTAGGGACTCTGGAGGCTAGTTGATACGACAAGGAATGTGAAATTGGACCTTCTTCTTCAGAGGTAGAATTAACGTTATATTATACGATACTGAATTGGAGGCGTAGAAGGCTGGAGACAAAGAGAGAGTTGGCTTCTTCTTTCTGGTAAGTCCAGTCTGTAATCAAAGATGAGGATGATGGACCGTTCATGCAAGCTGCCAAGAGTTTCAGGGGGTACGTGGAAATAGAAGGTAAAAACGACAGACGGGCGAAGAAGGCGAGAGGCTCTTTTCACGAGAGAAGGAAACAGTCCAAAGAAATGTTGGGAATTGCGCTTTGTCCGAAGAAGAACATTTAGAGAGACCTGTGATGATCCGAAACGGAGGAATGAATGTGTGTGCAAGGACTAGGATCAGGTATACATGGAATTTCTATGATACCATCCGCAATATCATCGAGTCGTCGTTTTTATAACGAGGGTAGATACAATTGGTTGATGTAAAAGAATGAATGGTTAAGTTGCGAAATGATGGAAGCTCCTTAGGTATACAAGGTGCGAACATTTAAATTCACCCACATTGTTGACTGTGAAGCTTGCATTCTCGTGCGTTGTATTGGTGACCCCAATTCGACAAATTTTACCAAAGATCTGCTTGAGTTAAACAATTTTCTTGAAGGTGCTTAGAGATGAAAATCGAGGGTCTTGGCTAGAGTATGAGAAATTTGGTTGAAACCGAACTAAGTGTACATATGTAGGTATCATTTAGATAAACTTGAACATGGAGTTTATAAGGGCTCTAATGTCCATGCGCCTACTATCATCATCGATTAGCTTAAGCTTTCTTTAGTAGAAATTCTTTATATCAAAGCCCAGCTAAATCAAATTCTATTTACTTAGTGTCTTCTATTTTGAATCTTTAATATACTACTACCACACTCATTTTACGAAGACATTCTCCGCGCGTGAGACAAGAAATGTTAAAACGGTAAACCCTTGCTCCAATAACTAGCACAACTCATGCTTCTCGAAACATCACATCTTCTTTACCTAGCAATGAGTATGCCTCCGCTATAGTACTAAGGTAGTTGGGAGACATATAAAGACTTGACAAGGCAAAAATAGAAACGTAATAATTTCCAAACCATAGCCAACCCACCACAACGCAAAGAAAGAGACAACCAACCATGCCTAAGTCACCGTAAATTTCCTCTTGTAAGCCGACCAGTCACCGCAAATTTTCTCTTGTAAGCTGACCCACTTCTTCAATCCTTGCCACGTCGTGTCCAAACTCGTGCAGGAACCCAACCCTCCCGAGTGCAGCTATAAAGACGGAGTCCCAGCTCGTGGCAACCCCTTGTTCTCTCGATTGCTTCCACGACCAAAGATGAAGATGGATCGTTCATGCGATGCCCAACGCTTCTTCTGGAGAGCCCTCTTTCTCTTTCTATCCCTACCCGCCCATCAAGCTCTCTCCTCGAAGAGCACTCAGGCCTTGAACAACAGGGCCTCGGCTTTTCTTGTCTTCGGGGACTCCACGGTCGACCCGGGGAACAACAATAACTTGAAGACGGTGTTCAAGAGCAATTTCCCGCCTTATGGCAGGGATTTTACCAACCGGATGCCGACTGGGAGGTTCTCGAACGGCCGGCTTGCGAGCGATTTCATGGGTGAGCTATAGATTTTTTTTTTTTCTTGTGCGAATGATGTGTTTCCCGTGTCGCTCTGCCTCTCTCACGCACGCAAACTGCAAGATATCAGGAAGCACATTTAGCTAAGCTGCATGAATCTTTAAAAGAGCGCTGTATTCATTGTAATGATTTTCTGAATTTATGCAGCATCGTATGTCGGAGTTAAGGACTACGTGCCAGCGTATTTTGCACCAAGCCTTAGCTTTGAGGATTTGAAGACTGGTGTGAGCTTTGCCTCTGCTGGTTCTGGATACGACCCTCTGACACCGAAGATTAGCGTACCTCTCTCTGTCTCTCTAAGTTTCCTTCTATTTTTGCCTTAAGAGAACAAGATCCTTAAACATATGCATAGAGAGCAAAGTCCTCAATCATAAGCAATAAATGTCGCTGTCGAGGCATCGACCGTAGTAGGTTTCAACGATGACTTTATTGCGCAAGGTTGTCGGTGCCGGCACTGGGCCGACTCTTCCCTGGCGAGTGGCTTGTAAATGAGAAGAAAAGCTGTCCCCGGCACGTGCGCATCAGGAAATGCACGAGCCATAGACTGCAAAATAGGCACCTAAATTTTTTTCTTTTCATTAGCGCAATTGTGTATTAAAGACTACGTTTGTGTTTGAACAATTTGCAGAATGTGTTGTCACTGCCAAAGCAACTGGAGTATTTCAAAGAGTACAAGAAGCGGCTCATGTCGAGGATGGGGAAGCAAAGCACAACGGACCACATCAACAAGGCCGTCTTCCTCTTGAGCGCTGGCACCAACGATTTCGTCGTCAATTACTTCACCCTCCCCATCCGGCGGCGGAGCTTCACCATCGCCACGTACCAGCAATTCGTGTTGCAACATTTGAAAGACGTCGTTATGGTATATCGTTCTCTTTGAACCTGCATTGTCCTCAACAATGCGACATCTAATTACCCTGCTTCCATTTCAACTTCATTAATTTCAGTCGTCAAAGGCGATCCTATATGACATTATATAGATAATGCTTGAAAGCAAAACTTGAGGTTAAGTGACTTCTATTGAATAGGTAAGCAAGTATTAAATGTTAAGTGACCAGAAATGAAAATTATTTGAAATTGAGTGATCTATATTAAATACGTATCAAAGTCGCCCTTATGTCTACCACAATGTTTTTCAGTGTCCACATAAACTGGCGATTGAGATTGGGATTGGCCAGACATCAAAATGACTGGATTGAAAGCCTATTCGAATATTTTGGAATTTGATGGTATAGATTGTTGGTTTTCTCATAGAAAGCTCATGTAAACTCTCCATCTTCAATTTGTGGTTGGGGCACTGAAGGGAGGTGGTTGCGAAAGATTTTCCGCAATTGGATAGGTGCGTCTATTAAGTTGGTAGTACGGTTGAGAGTAGTCGTCACTCGTCAACGTGCTCTGGGTCCCATCAGCCTAAGTATTCACTGATCCACAGAGGGAGAGTCCTAAACCTAACTTAAAAGAAATGTTGTTAAGTCATAGACCTTTTCAATCGCGTGCAATGTAATCTCAAGTCACAAAACCGTGATAATTATATTTTAAAGTGTTTCAAATAGTGCAAGCGAAGTCCTCAACCTTTACCAGAAGAGCAGCTAGAAGTCCCAAATCCATATTGAAAGCGCAACTACTAAGGCCGTCATGTACATAATGGACAGAGCTTAATTGCATTTTATGAAAAAAAGTTTAGGATTTAAATCGATTGTACCAGTCGAAAGGTTCCGGCCATGATCGATTTAGTTTAGATAGTTCAAGTTTTGAAGGTCGATTGTGCAATTATTTTGACGTGCCTTTATTTTTTTTGCTTTTTCCTGCTTTTTAATTTCCTTAATTCAGGGTTTGTGGGAGGAAGGAGCGAGAAGGATAGCAGTGGCGGGATTGGCTCCAATGGGTTGCTTGCCAATCATGATCACCCTCAACTCGAACAACGCCCTCCTGCAGAGAGGTTGCATGGACCAATTCTCATCGGTGGCAAGAGAGTACAACGCACTCCTCCAGATGGAGTTGGCCTCCATGCAAAGCAGCTTGGCAAGTCAAGGTTCCAGAATCTATTATGCAGATACATATAACCTTGCGAACGACATGATTCAGAGATTCCCGAGTTATGGTGAGTCCCTTGATCTTCCCCTCTTTCTCATTTGATCAGATCTCTCTTTTCTTGAACTTTGGATCCAAAAACATGCAGGATTCGATGAAGCTCTAAGCGGATGCTGTGGGACTGGGCTACTGGAAACATCGTTCCTGTGCAACCCCGATTCGTATGTGTGCCCAGATGCATCCAAATACGTGTTCTGGGATTCAATACACCCCACAGAGAAGACTTATTATCTGACCTTTCAGTCGCTTCGCCCTGTCCTTGATGCTCTCGTTCAAGACTAGCTCAATCTTCGACCTCGCCTCGTTATTACTAAATTGTTTTTCCCACAAATCTTTGGTGGCTCTCTGCGAAGAATGTGCTAATTCTCTGGATGTAAAGCGCTCCTTAGAGAAGAGTATATGTAAGCCTTGAAATCAACATCCAACCATAGCTACGATTTTAGAACATAATAAAGGAGATGAAGTGATTTGTGCACCTATTTTGGAATCTATTATTCTTGATGCAGAAAAACGATGGTCCTCTCTAATCTCAAGCCTTCTCCTCTATTGTCCCCCTTGACACTAGCTTCAATGAGACTACCCTCACTCTCTCCTTATGTCAGGTTGTGTGTGCTGTTTATGTTAAAGAAGACACTTGAACACTATTTATAGAGTTTTCAGTCACGGATCATCTCATCACTGGCCAAGTAAACTAGTCCAAAATTAGACTTATTAAGAATTTTTATATCTTATCGTATTAGATCAACCCCGTATGATGGTAAATTATAATATCAATTAATTTATCTCACATTAGAAAAAACTTGTACATTCTCTCATTTGGGCTATAATTATTGATACTCTATTGTGTGTTCACACCTTTATGTTGATCTACAGATTATTCTTAATAGTCAATCCGATCTTATAAAATTTCAAATATCGAATCATGATGGCAATTGTATGTATATATACAGAATCTTCCATGATCATGAGTGTTTTTAACTTACTAATATGGATTCAATATGATAATGTCGTAAATATAACACCCCATTGAGAGTAATACCTTTTGTATTATCCTATTTGTCAATCAACGTTCTCTCCTTAAGTGTCACAAAACCTGATGTGTCACTAAATAATATCTTTATGGTTAACCTTTTTTTTAATGTATAACATGATATATCCTTAAGGCTAATAACTGAATGCCTTTAGCTTTTGCTTAAGGTTTACAAAATAGCTTGAGATTTTCATTAGATATATGTACTCAACATGACAACAATAAATTCATAAACACTTCATTAAATGTAAAAGAGTTGATACATAACAAAACATAGATATAAACTTTATTAGAGCAAAAGCAAAATAACTTCCACTAAACAACAACATCTAATGATGCTCTTAAGCTCATGCTCAAATACATAAGGGCGAAGGCTTTTAGTTAGTGGATTTGCAATCATATAATCTATGAAAATAGGTTATACTACAATGTCAACAATTTAAATTGTTTTCTTTATAATAAAAAACTTGACCTCCATATGCTTAGAGTATCTAAGATATCTATTGTCAACACTACAAAGTTCTTGTCACAACACAATTGTACGTGTTCGTAAAATTCTAAACGCAAGCGAACGTGTCAAACAAGTAATATAATGATGAGAAAGAGTATTGTCCCACAGAGATCGATGATTAATAAAATAATTAAATACTAAAATATATTAATTCTAAAATTTATCTAACATATCAAAATATAATTGAGAATAAATTAAAAACAAAATTTGTAGACTAAATGCAGTAAATCAATCAGATAAATATGTTAGAGCATCCGATTTCACCATAACCACTAGATATGAATTTCAGATTATTGTGAATACAAGAACGATATCAAACATGTGATAGCAGAATTTCCTAACCTATCTTATCTCTAGGTATAGCAAACCTACTCAGTTTATTAATCCACTATATCTCTATATGAATTAAAATAAACATGAGTGCATTAAAAACTATGAATATTCCTGGCTTACAATGAGTCTTTTGGATCACCTTATCATCGAAAGCTACACAAATAACGCACTATATCTCTATCCACGTTTAATTCATGGTTATTTATTATAATGAGCAATTGCATATTACCACTTCTCAATCTCAAACATGCACATTAGATCATTCAAGTGGTGGCCAGTCACTCAAAAGCATTAAGCACAATAATATATAACTCACATGAATAAAATCAATTGCAAAACATAAAAATCATGAAATTCACATCATCATGGTTAGGCTATATCGTAGCCCTAACAAAAGAAATTAGAACATAATAGATGAAGAAATAAAAATATAAATTAAACTCAGCATCTTGAATCAAAGAACAAGAATTCTGTCACCACTTTTGTCTTTTTTTCAAAATACTTGAAAAAACTTTCAGAACAATGAAAAACGATCTAACAGAATAACTAGCTACTCTTTCTCTCTTTATTCTCCTCTTCATATGATAAATCCAAGATCCTTATCTCAAAGTAATTGCACACAAAATCAGGGAGTAAATCAGAGGAGTTTTGATTTGATATCTATCTCCCACTGCTGCTTGATTTAAATTCCTCAGTTTTGCCATCTTTTTCCTTATCTTCTCCATATATCATTATTCTGCATAAATAAGGAAAATTCAAATAATCAAAAGGAAATCCAAATATTTTCTCATAAATATTGCATTAATTGTTGCCTAAAATAGGTAAAATAACTCTATTTTTATAGAGTTATCAGTACGAGTCCATCTACAAAATCAAATACGGTTAACTCTTTCATGAGGTTTTGAAACCAAATAGCTTGAGTAGAGGTCATAAAGTAAGCTACAAACTCCAATTACAGTGATACATATTTCTATTTCTTGCGTTTCCATGATAATGCACTTCATGCTAATATAAAAATGTATCCTATTGTCGACTTCTTGTCATCTTGATAGTCGGCAAAGTTTGTATTTGAATATCTTACTAGCTACAGAACCTGAACATGTATGTAAATCAACATATAGTCTCTTGTTTTCTTTAAGTACCTCAAAATCTTTTTGGTCGCAACCTAGTGATTGTGTCATGGATTTGATTGATATTTACCTAGAAATCCTATTGCAAAAGCAATGTCTGTTCTAATGTAAACTTGAGCATATATGATGCTTCGAAGTATACTAGCATAAGGCATATTCTTCATTTGGGCTTTCTCAATATCGGAATGAGGATACCATAACAGGCTCAGTTTATCACCCTTGACAATAAGAATAATTCCTGGCTCGTAATATTGCATGCTAAATCTTTTTAAAAAGTGATCAACATATGCACTCTGAGATAAACCCAAAACACGGTGAGATTGATTCATATGGATACGCTTCACTAAAGTCTTTCATGTCAAAATTCTTTGACAACATTTGCTTTGTCTCATGCAGTAACCCAAGATCACTTCTCACAAGTAAGATATCAACTACGTAGAGTATGAGAAAAATAAATTTCCGCCTACTGACCTTATAGTATATACATTGATCAACTGTGTTCTTAACAAAATCAATGAAGTGACAATACTATGAAACTTTAAGTACCATTGTCTAGAAGGTTGCTTGAGGCCATAAATTGATTTTTCAGTCAGGACATAAGCTTACTTGAATCATCTATTGCAAAATCTTTAGGTTGCACCATATAGACCTTCTCATCTAGGTTTCCACTCATAATGGTAGTTTTAACATCTATCTAGTGTAAGTCCATATCAAAATAAGCTATTAATATCATGATCACTCTAAAAGAATCTTTAGAGGAGACCGAGGAAAAAGTTGCTTCATAGTCTACTTTTTCACTCTAAGTGAAACCTTTGGCTATTAGTCTGGCTTCAAACTTCTCAATCTTTCATTTGGAGTTCTTTTTAGTCTTATACACCCATTTATAGTCAATGGGCTTGTGACATTCGAGTAATTTAATAAGCTCCCAAACATCATTATGTTTCATAGATTATATCTCGTTTTTCATTGCATCCAACCACAAATCCAACCAAGAACATGAACTGGCACCTTTATAAGTCATTGGATAAACCATATAGCCGATATCATAGTCAAGTTCTCCCAAATTGGCTATATATTTTGGTGGTATAGTTGATTGTCTCTCCTTGATGGATTGATGCCATAGCCTTGTCCTACATCTGAGAGACTTGAGGAATTTTATGAGGAGCTGCTTCAACAATAGGATCTTGGACCTCAATAGGATCAGTCTATGGTATAGGAGGCTCTATAACCGTATGCATAGGTAGAGAAAAAGGCACAATAGTCCCGGCCATACTATTATCCGCAATAGTTTTTAAGTAGCTACCTCATTTAGCCGCATTAAATTCCAAAAAATTTACTGTCTGTGATTTCACAATTTTTGTGCCTCCATTAGGATTGTAAAATCAATACCCTTTCGAATGATTTGGGCAAGATATGAAGTAACATCGAGTGATTTTAGAGTCTAACTTACTTAATGTTGTATTATATGACCTTATTTCTCTAGGTACAGTTCATAACTTAAGAGAAGTTGATGAAACAGCTTTAGTAGGAACCCATTTTAGTATATAGAGAACTGTTTTAAAAGCTTCACCCTATAAAAAAACAAGTAATTTGGTCCTACCATCATACTCATGATTTTTATAAGAGTGCGATTGCACCTTTTGGCCACACCATTTTGTTTAGAACTCCTAGATATAGTAAATGAGTTATTATTTTAGAATCCTCTAAGTATTTGGTAAATGTTCCTTCAAGTTGTCCAACATTGCCATATCTATTAAAATACTTACCATTATGGTCAGATTTGATAACCTTTATGACATTTCCCAACCGTTTCCCTACTTTAATCCAAAAAATCTTGAACTTATCTAGAGACTCAAACTTCTCCTTAATCAAGAACAAATAACCATATTGAGAGTAGACGTTAATAAATGTGATGAAATAAAAATTTATACACAAGGTTATTGTATAGGGTCCACTAGTATCAGTGTGGAGGTCAAAATTGCACACTGCATTTTTCTTCTTTATTTTAGTCATTTTACCCCTATAATAGTTTATGCAAATCTCTAGGTCACTTATAAGAGTAGATATGATGTCAGCCTTTCCACTATTTCCCTAAATATGAGACCAAGTCATGTTTATGCTACAATGCATAAGACTCTTTCTTAGGTAGAGTTTTCTTGGAAACGACTATTTTAGTTGTGTAAGCAACATATATATCATTGGGAGTTAAACATAATTTGAGCAATCCATTAGATATATTGTAGCAACCAACCTTCTTCGAATTAAAAGAGCATAGAAACTACATTATTATTTATTTCAAAAGAGTAGCCACACATATCCAAGCATGATACAGAAACTAAGTTCCATCTAAATGAAGGTATATAAAAAAGTATTTCTCAACGTCAAATTAAAACCAAAATCTAGAATTAAATTAACATCTCCCACGAACTCAACATCGATTTTGTTGTTGTTTCCTACAATGAGCTTTGATTCATCTTGATTTTGCTTCCTTTGATTTATGAATCATTGTTTCATAAATGCAACGTGATTAGTTGTACCACTATCTATCTACCATGACCGATGGTTTGAGAAATTCTTTTATGAGTACGATTTTTAAACCCCTTACTCCTCTTATTGCTAGAATTAAAGGCATGAAGGGCAAGGTACCCTCTTTCATTCTTTGATTTTTATTCCTCTACCACCACCCTAAATATCATATCATTAATTGACTAGTTCTCATCTTTGGAGTTGTAATTGGTCATGATAATACCAAAATTAGGCGGAATGGCGTTTAAGACATGATGCACAATGCAAGTATCAAGAACTGTAACTCGAAGGGTTTGGAGTTTTGTCTGTGGAGCTACCATCCTAAGCACGTAATCTTTAATCCTATCAAAGTTATCACACCTCATATTGAAGAGTCTTTGTAGAATTGTCTCAATCTTAACATTAGACGAGATGTGGTTTGTAATGTCCTCGATTTCAACCCCCATTTTAGCCCGACCAATAGGCCAAAAGTCTGGTATGCCAATGGCGAGACTTGGCCATGAGTTGGCTTGAGGGTTGGTCATATGTCAAGTGGTCGTTTAGGGATCGGCAACCCAAGGTCCAATTATAGAGTATTCAACTATGGAATGATTATTTGACCATAAGGATCAATTGTGGGACGATCATGTACCATCATGGATCGGCGGAAGGTCATGGCTCGATTCCACCAGGTTAATGCACCAGCTATAGGTGATCTCGCTCGACCGTTGTACCGACCATGGACGACCATGAGTTGATTCAAGACGACCGTGAGTCGGGACAAATCTATCGATCTAACGTGATCATATGACAATTGATAATCGACCATGGATCGGACGAACTCAATAGTGTTCAATGTCAGATTGACTGTGACTTGTGATGTGGGACCTTGGATTGGCCATAAAACAGGCCACGGAACTGGTTGATTGGCCCAAGGATTGGCCACAAGCTTGGCCGAGAGGGATTGGCCTGGGCCAAGGTACGGCCCTAAGACCCAATCGTGAGCCCCTTTTTTTTCTCAATAAAGGGGAGCTCCAACTTGATTTGGCTGATTGAGCCAAATTGCATTAGGCTTCGTAAGAGCATGGCTTAGGCACAAACCTCGGGCTAAATAACGTAGTTGATCGCGATTGAACTCGATTGGATCCCTACCCAATGACAAGGCTTTCATAAACTTAGATATTTTTCCAAGTTACTTTAAAACATGCGTCATGTAGTAAATTAAGACGCATGGACACTTGGTACAATGAAACTTTACCATAATAAGGAATTGTGGAAAAGGAAGACCCTAGAGCCTAGGCCTCTTACTAAACTAGAACATAATTGTGGAAGGTGCACTTTGGAGTCCACAAGAAAGGCACTATTGGCCTAAAGAGAGAGGGGGGGAAAACCAAGACCAGTCCAACTTTGGAAAAGTCTATCTTATCTCTTTTGGACTTTAGCCAATTAATAATCGAGATGAAGTATCCAAGCTGGTTTATGGCCTAATTAGAATCTTGGGAGAAAAGATTGTACAGCCATTGATGACCCTTGACTCAAGACCAAGTGGGAACACTCCTCTTTCTAATCAAAATTTACCACTTTTGATTTTCGAAATCTCTAGACCTTTATTGTTTGCCAATTTTATAGTCTTTTGTGCTAAGAATTTGAATAAACTTTCTCTTTTTAACAAGAATTTACCGCATTTGATTTTCGAAAATTTTGAACCTTTGTTGTTTGCTAATTTTACAGAACTTTTTTTGGTAAGAATTTAAAAAAAAAAAATCCTTCATGAAAGTTGTTCCAAACATCCTTTCAAATTTTTCTAAGTTTAAATGGTAAGGACAAATGTCCAATCATTCACTGTCTAGAACCTACTCCGTATGGTTAAAACAATGACCAAGTTACTTTCTCAAATTTTATAAAAAAAATTCTTTCAAATTTGAACATGCTTCCTTCATGAAAGTTTAAAAGGACATCTATGTCTATAATATATAAAAATTTCAAATATTTTTGAAAAGAATTGGATTTCAAAATGGATTTTTCTTTGCAGACATTGGATCTGTCGGACGGATGGGTTTTCAGGGAATGTTTATTGATTTGTTGCTCTTTCTACAACATGAATTGGACTTAGCTTCTTTATGGAAAATGTTAATTAAGATATTATCTATAACATACTGAAATTTCATAATTTTTCAATTCCATTTGGTAAGGCAACAACGTTAATTTTGGAAATCGGTCAAAATTATTTTTCTTGCTCAGAAGATGTGAATCACACCCAACTTGGATTCTAATCCTTAATTTCATTCTTGAGGTGTCCCAACTTACCAAGCTATAGTCCTACTTATCTCAAGGCTTGATGACTAAGTAATACTTCTCATAAATGCCTCTTGATTGGTTTGTTCGAGGACAATAATGCAAGTCTATTGGGAGACCTACAACACCTATTAAGGGGAGGGTAGACAAGTGTGACAATTTATTAATTACGAGACTAGGTGGACCAATCAGAAAGTAGCCACATCAATCACTCACTTTTCAACTAAGCCACCTTCATTTATGATTGTTTGGACTGTTCTTGGGGAAAGATTTCTATAAATAGAGGTAGAACCCATTCATCCCATCACACATTTCACCAAAGCCATCCTTTTCTCTTTCCCTCTATCACCGACCATCGCTTTATCTTCCTCTCATAGTTCGGCCCTCTCTTCTTGCCATCGCCTTTGCCACCTTTCTTGTCCTCATTAATTCAAAGCCATTGGCTTAGAAAGTAGTAAGTAGACTTAATATCGTTTGGTTAGGACATTGTGTTACGCTAGTCCAAGCTTGTAACAAGTCCATGTTTGATTTGTTGTTTTTTATTATGGCTTATGTGTGCTTGCTTGAGTTGGTTTTGGATTAATGTTGGGCCTTAGTTTGACATTTGACCTTTGAAATTGAGGTGACCTAGTTTGGATGTTTGATTGTTGTGTTTCAGCTTAAACTTTGAAGTAGTTAGGTTCCATGCCCGTTTTACTATGCCCTCATTTTACTTTGATTCCAACATTTTTGAAAAACTGTTTTTAAAGAAAGCTTGATATTGTTGTATGAACTATTTTAGACCACTTTTGAAAGTGTGAATTCACGTCCCGAGTTTCGAATAGAGGCTTTATCAGCCTTGGATGGACATAAGACCACGATAGATTGGTCATTTCTTGGTTTTGGGGCGATATTGAGATGTAAAGTTTTCTCAAGCCAAGTTTGATATTAAATTGGTGTATCGTGTGGATCAAACCAAGCCGCGAATCTCCATTTGAGCTCGGTATATTTAATAATTTGAAACCAACAAGGCATTCCACATACTTATGCGTGGCACGCCATTGAGTTTTAAACTAAAAATGAAGATAAAAACCGGCTTGTGATGCTTGATGCTTGGACAAACGAGGAACTAAATTATGCCACTGATTGATGGATTTCGGTGACGATACCCAATGGATTTTGAATGCTCGACGGATTTTGAATGCCTGGTGGATTCCGGAGGGGTTGATGGATTTCAATCATTAATAAATGAATGTTGTGTGTATGAATCACTCATATGTATAATGGATCCTTGATGTATGCTTGCATTTAGTTGTTTTAAGGATTTCTCTTACTTTTACTAAGTCATAGCTTTTATTTTAGCTATTAATCTACCATTGACAACTATTTGGATAAAGTTATTTTACTTGTTGAAGGGCGAGACATCATCTTACCCGCATTTTAGTAGGTTTACTTATTGAGTTATACTCACTCGTTGTTTTCTTCAGACTTGTAGGATGACTGTACCTCTCGAAAGGTTCAGCATTCCTGTGGATATGACAATGTCAAAAATTGTTATTTATTTTGCGAGTATTAATAAAATCCAGTATTACAACCATTTGGGTAGATGAATGATTGGACGAATTCGTTTCTCACAAATACCGTGCCTGGTATGAGTGGGTTGAAGGTGGTTTTGTTGGTCCTCTTTGAGGCTTTGACCACCAAGACCTGAGAGCGATACTCTACCTGATGGTACTTTAGAAGACTAATTTGGTAATCATTCTTTAGGGGTAGCAATTTTGATAGAATCTCATTAGAGGAAATCAGGATACCCCGAAGATGGCATATATGTATTAGTTAATATGAAACCTAGCCTGAGTAAGTAGGTTTGTAAGATAAATACATGCCTTATTTATCTTACAAACCCATTTACTATTGACTTGTTGTGACATTTTGTGATCGGATGTTGATCGCTTCTGCATGTATATAACTTGAAGATCCATAAAAGAAAGAAATACGGGTCGGTGACATGCCTAGAATGTCGCGAAAAATAACCCTCACCGCTCGTGACCTTGGAAATGGAGTTAGGGTCCTTACACGATTTCTAGCCTACAAAGCTTTCATCATCTACTTAATAATACAGTAAGTTGACAAGCCACTTTTCAAGTGCTCCAAAATAGATCGTTTCATAATCAACAAGCAAATCCTATTGCTCTTTTCCTAAGCGGCAAAGTGTTCTATTTGGGTTTCCGAGCTGGTGTCAGTAAAATCTCCTGACTTATCCTCAATAAGAGTAATATAAACATCTGCCATCTTTATTCCATAAAAATCATTTTACCAATTTTTAAAGTTTGAACTAGTGAAAATCCCAATTGTAATGGAGTTGTTATTTATAGAGAAGGTGATTGGACAATAAACAATGTGTACAGTTAGCATTATGTGAGTACCTGCAACTTAAAACTGTATAAGTACACATTATGAGAGTTATATACATCATTATATAATCACATTTGGACATAATACATGACATGACATGCAGTTGTATAGTTTCCACATGACAGCGATCATAAGAATATGCTCAAGTCTTCGTGAATTTGTCACATTTAAGTGAATGAACCAATAGGATCAGTCACTTCTCATATGTTGTACATGTGACCCTCCATAAACAAATACACAATCACCTCATTTAGGAGTATGATCACATATTAGAAAATGAGAAATTCCACCACAATATGAGATTGATTTTCTTAAACTTAATTAAGTGTGCCACTTTGGCAGTCACAACCAATTAAATCCTTGTAACTCTCTTATACTAGGGATATAAACTTTAGGTCTCACATTCACAATATACATGTAATTTAGACTCAATGACACAGACAATTTATCTCTAAAATAACATCCATGCTAATTTATTGTTTCATTCATTGATACATATTAAACCTTATAAATGTTATCAATGGATTGCATCTACACATTCTGTATGTGATGATTTACATGTGATATTGCATCCGTGTTTCTGAAACCATAAAAAAATGTAGGAAAATATGCAAAATATGCATAAATACCCTAAAAAAACAAGTATATAGGGTTTCGTATGTACTTTCACATCTTTAAAAGCATTAAACATGTAAAATAAATACATCTCAATGTAGAGCATCTTGATATGAGCATGTTGGTACCAAGAATGCCCCAAATGGAGATTGGATGCGCTCTCATAGGTCGTCGGAGTGCATAGCACGTGTAATACATGCGCTTGTGTGCCTGAATCAGTTGAATAGCCGATCCAACTAGGTTTGATTGGTTTGACTGGTTAACGTCTCAATCGATTGATTGGGTTCGGCCGACGGTGATCCATGGGTCGGATCCTGGGTCAAGTCAGTTAATGGATTGCCTTAATCCATGCATGGGGACCTTGTGCATGGGCTACCACAGCAATGCGTGAAGCATCCCTTGGAGACATGCCACCACTCAAAATGCTTATCTTGACGAGTTCTTTCAGTTTATTTAATCAAAATTCATCGAATAAAAATTTCAAGAACAAACAAAAACAATATGTTCTAGCCCTAGACTATGGCGGTTCTAATACCACATGTAAGCCTCGAAATCGGCACACTAAAATCACCATAGCCAGGATTTTAGAACATATTAATGGTAAAGAAGTGATTAGTGCACCTATTTTGGAGTCCATCATTTTTAAGCGAAATAGCGATGATCCACTTTAGTCTCAAGCCTTATCTTTTATTGCCCCACTTAACCCTAACTTCAGTGAGACTACCCCTTACTCTCTCCTTAACTAAGGTTTTGTGTACATTTTGGGTTGGAGGAGAGATTTGAATACTATTTATAAAGCTTTCAGCCATGAACCCTCTTGTCACAGACTAGGCTTTGCTCAGCCTATATTAGCTAGTCCCATATTAGACTCATTAAGAATATTTATATCTTATATTATTATATCAATCCCTATAATAGTAAATTACAATCTCAATTAATTTAGCGCACATTAAGAAAACTCTTGTAGTATATTCGTATATTGTACATGATGAGCTGTGTACTGTTAAGATTCATCGCACAAACAAAAGTTAAGTATGATGGCGACAAATCATCAAAATGTTTAGGACTAAGTTTGTACTATTGATTGCTATATAATATGGATGTTTTCATTCTTATGATTGCTTGTGTTAATAATATTTTACATCGATGATACCTTTTATGAGATGAAATTATTAGGATTTTTTTTGTCTGGTCTATTTTAACTTTTAACTCAATTTCAAACTTTTTGCCTTGTCTCTTTGCAAAATGTGGGAGTCGAACCCAACATCTGTAACTAAACATCCCCACCCTCTAAAAAGGTGGGAAATCAAACTCCCTACCTCCCCATTTTCATGTGGAAAGGTTGGTCGCTAGGGCAACCGCTACCATTTAAACGTGTAAAAAGAGTTTAGAAGATTCAAAGCATTTATTTTTTCCTGAAACTTTGAGGACGATGACAATTAATTCTCCCTACATGTCCATTCAAAATTGGGTCTGCCAAAGGCAATAAATCAAAGGAGATGTCGTATTTGTCGCCGTACTATAGCCAAACAAGACATGAAAAAAGAGACCGAAATCGCAATTTCATTCAACCCTCCTCAATTCTTACAATCATACCCTTAAGAAGGCATCACGCGTAGCTTCAGGCATCAATTTCACAAGATGAAATCTCAGGGGTTATGTCCACGAAAAGCAATCACGTCGACCAGTTCCATGTGCTCTAGATCTATTTGAACTACTAAATTTGGTAACTTGTATGTTTAAACCTGGTTAAATCTCACATTGGAGCTACCAATCCAATGGGATAGATGTATTTAGGTGTCCGTAATTATGTCATTGGAAACACAAACTGCATGTATTCTTGCTTTAGAGGTGTCAAAATGGATCAAAGAACCGTCTTTTGTTTTTTTAATTCGTATTTAGTGAGCTGGTGAAGTACACGTGTTAGGTAAAACTTGAATGATAGATTTTTAAAAATTTAGAGCAGCAAAACTCAATTAAATATGAATTTTAGTAGGTTTGAATTGCAAGTTGCAGCTTGTAAGGTTCATATATTATATGCATATAAATTCTCACATGGAATTAAACCCAACTATAAAATACAAAATTTAATTAACTATCTGTAGACTGTAGTCTTGCGAAGCCATTCTGACCTACAATTGTCGGATGAATGTGAACTAACGTCTACATGTGAAGCTGTGACGGAGGACTTTGGAGGCGAGTTGATACGACAAGCAATGTGAAATCTGACCTTCTTCAGAGGTAGAGTTAACGCTATGTGTATGATGCTGAAATGGAGGCGTAGAGGGCTGGAGACAAAAGAGAGAGTTGGCTGCTTCTTTCTGCTAAGTCAAGTCTGTGATCAAAGATGAAAATGATGGATCGTTCATGCAAGCTGCAAAGAGTTTCGGGGGGTACGTGGAAATAGAAGGTTAACCGCAGACGGGCGAAGAAGACGAGAGGCTCTATTCACGAGAGAAGAAAGAGTCCAAAGAAATGTTGGGAATTGCGATTTGTCCGAAGAAGACATTTAGAGAGACTTGTGATGATGCGAAACAGAGGAATGAACGAGTGTGCAAAGACTTAGGATTAGGTATATGTGGAATTCCTATGATACCGTTGACGATATCATCGAGTGGTCAATTCTATAACAAAGTCAATCCAATGGTTGATATAAGTGAATCAATGGCTAAGTCGTGGAATGATCGAAGCGCCTTAGGTATACAAGGTGCAAACATTTAAATTCATGCACTGCGATGCTTGCATTCTTGTGTATTGGATTGGTGATTCAATTCAACAAATATTATCAACGATATGCTTGAGTTAAAGAAATTTCTTGGAGGTGTTTGGGGATAGAAATTGAGGGTCTTGGCCACAACGTGAGAAATTTGGATAAAAGCGAACTCGGTGTACACATGTCCAAGTACATGCGACCACTATTATCATCAATTAACTTGAGCTTTTTTTAGTAGAAATTCTTTATATCGAAGCTCGGCTAAATCAAATTCGATTAATCTAAATGTCTTCTATTTTTTAATATACTACTTCCACACCACGTTACGAAGGCATGCTCTGCAAGACAAGAAATGTTAAACGGTAAACCCTAGCTACAATAACTTGCAGAACTTATGCTCAAATCTTCTTTACCTAGCGATGAATATGCCTTCGCTCTAGTACCAAGGTGGTTGAGAGAGACATAAAGACTCGACAAGGCAGAATGGACACGAATAATTTCCAAACCATTACCGACCAACCACAACGCAAAGAAAGAGACAATCAATAATGCCCGAGTCACCACAAGTTTCCTCTTGTAGGCTGACCCACTTCTTCAATCCTTGCCATGTCGTGTCCAAACCCATGCAGGAGCTCACCCTCCGAATGCAGCTATAAAGATGGAGTCCCCGCTCGCGGCACCCCTTGTTCTCTCGATCACTCCCATGACCAAATATGAAGATGGATCGTTCATGCAATGCCCAACGCTTCTTCTGGAGAGCCCTTGTTCTCTTTCTATCCCTACCTGCCCATCAAGCTCTCTCCTCGAAGAGCGCCCGGGCCTTGAACAACACAGTCTCGGCTTTTATCGTCTTTGGGGACTCCACGGTTGATCCCGGGAACAACAACAACTTGAGGACGATGTTCAAGAGCGATTTCCTGCCATATGGCAGGGATTTCGCCAACCAGGTGCCAACCGGGAGGTTCACGAACGGCCGGCTTGCCACCGATTACATTGGTGAGCTAAAAGACTTTTTGTTTTTATTTTTGGTGAATGATGGTGTTGACCATGTATCTATAACTATCTCACCCACGCAAACTGCAAGATATCAGGAAGCACATATAGCTAAGCTGCATGAATCTTTAAAAGAGCGCTGTATTCATTGTAATGATTTTCTGAATTTATGCAGTATCGTATATCGGGATTAAAGACTATGTGCCAGCGTATTCGGAGCCGAATCTTAGCTTCGAGGATTTGAAGACTGGTGTGAGCTTTGCTTCTGCTGGTTCTGGATACGACCCTATGACACCAACGCTTAGCGTACCTCTCTCTCTCGCTCTCTCTCTCTCTAAGTTTCCTTCTTTTTTTGCCATAGAGAACAAGATCCTTAAACGTATGCATAGAGAACAAAATCCAAATCATAAGCAATAAATGTCGCTGTCGAGGCATCAACCGTAGTTGGTTTCAGCAATGACATTATTCCGCAAGGTTGCCGGTATCAGCACTAGGCCAACCCTCCGCCGCTGAGTGGCTCGTAAATGAGAAGAATAGCCGTCACCGGCGCGCATGCACCAAAAAATGCACGAGCCATATACTGCAAATGGGCTCCTAAAGTTTTTTCTTTTCATTATTGCAATTATGTATTAAAGACTACGTCTGTGTTTGAACAATTTGCAGAATGTGGTGTCATTGCCACAGCAACTGGAGTATTTCAAAGAGTACAAGAACCGGCTCATGTCGACTATGGGGAAGCAAGGCACGATGGACCACCTCAACAAGGCTGTCTTCCTTGTGAGCGCCGGCACTAACGATTTCGTCGTCAATTACTTCACCATCCCCATCCGGCAGCGGAGCTACACCATCGCCACATACCAGCAATTCTTGTTACAGCACGTGAAAGACCTCATTAAGGTATATCATTCTCTATGACCCTGCTTTGTGCCCAAAAAATGCGACATCAAATTACCCTCCTTCCATTTCATATACGACAACACGTAGATAATGCTTGAAAGCAAAACTTAAGGTTAAGTGACCTATATTGAACAGGCAAGTAAGTAATTAAAAGTTAAGTGACCATAAAATGAAAGTAATGTGAAATTGAGGGACCTATGTTAAATCTGTACCAAAGTCACCCTTGTGTCTACCGCAGCCTTTTTTCGCATCCACACAAGCTGGCGATCGAGATTGTGATTGGCCAATCATCCGAATGACGGGATCGAAAGCGAACTCGAATATTTTGGAATTTGAAGGCCCAAATTGTTGGCTTTCTCATAGAAAGTACATCTGAACTCTCCATCTTCAATTTGTGGTTGGGGCACTGAAGGAGGTGGTTGAGAAAGATTATCCGCAATTGAATGGTGGGTCTCAAAAGTCGGTAGTACAGTTGAGACTAGTCGTCACTAGTCAACGAGATCTCGGTCCCATCAGCCTAAGAATTCACTAATCCACGGAAAGAAGGTCCTAAACCTAACTTAAAAGACATGTTGTTAAGTCATAAACCTTTTCAATTGGTGCAATGAAATCTTAAGTCACAAAAAAAGGGTCATTATGTTCTAAAAATTTCAAATAGTGTAAGTGAAGTCCTAAACCTTCACCAAGAAGTGCAGCTAGAAGTCCCAAATCGATATTGACAGTGCAACTACTAAGACTGTCATGTACAAAACGTAAAGAGCATAATTGCAATTTTTTTTTAAAAAAGAGTTAAGGATTTATATAGATTGTACCGATCTAAAGGTTTCAGACATGATCGATTTAGTTTAGATAGTTCTAGTTTTGAAGGTCGATTAGTGCAATTTTCTTCGACTTGCCTCTATTTTTTTCCTTTTCCCGCTTTTTAATTTCCTTAATTCAGGGTTTATGGGAGGAAGGAGCGAGAAGGATTGCAGTGGCGGGACTGCCCCCAATGGGTTGCTTGCCAATAATGATCTCACTCAACTCAAACAGCGGCGTCCTGCAGAGAGGTTGCATGGACCAGTACTCATCGGTGGCAAGAGACTACAACGCGCTCCTCCAGACGGAGTTAGCTTCCATGCAAAGCAGCTTGGCAAATCAAGGCTCCAGAATCTATTATGCAGATATATACAAGCCCATAAGCGACATGATTCTGAAATTCCCAAATTATGGCGAGTCCCTCGATCTTACCCTCTTTCTCATTTGATCAGATCTCCCTTTTTCTGAACTCCGGATCCAATACCATGCAGGATTCGATGAAGCTCTGAGCGGATGCTGCGGGACTGGGCTGCTGGAAGCAGCGTTCCTGTGCAACCCCAATTCGTATGTCTGCCCAGATGCATCCAAATACGTGTTCTGGGATTCAATACACCCCACAGAGAAGGCTTATTACCTGATCTTTCAGTTGCTTCGCCCCGTCGTTAATGCTCTCATTCAAGACTAGCTCAATCTTCGACCTCGACTCATTATCACTACATTGTTTTTCCCACAAATCTTTGTTGGCTTGCTGCGAAGAATGTGCTAATTCTCTGGATGTTAAGCGCTCCTTGGAGAAGAGTATATTCGTATACGGTACATGATGAGCTATGTATCGTAAAGATTCATTGCACAAATAGAAGTGCAGTATGGATATGTTCTTTTTTTTCCCCGTAGATTTTGAGGATAATGAGGTACATGTGTGAGAGGGTGGCGAAAAAGTCCTACATTAGACTAGTGTTGTGGTGAGTAGTAGCTAACAATATTTGGTACAACTGGTGCTGTGGAGCTATTCTCACTGAATCCAAAGGATGGTTCATTCCCTACTTGTAAGTGTTTTGTTTCTGTTGTCGGTTGTTCATACCGTGCTTTCCTTTCTTAATTGGTAGTGGGCTGCCATATCTGTGGCTTTCCAGCATCTCTCCCCTTATTATGATCCATTGTTTTGAGGGTGGTTTCTAATGTCATGTTCTTTTCTTTTTCTTCTTTTCCTTTCGTTTGTTCACTCGTTCCATTTCAATATATTAATTACCTTTCACAATATATATATATATATATATATATATATATATATATATATATATATATATATATATTTAGTAAGGTAAAGCAGTTGGGCTGATCCAACTCGGGAACTAGACCAAACTGGCCTTTTACCTTAATCCGTTCAAAAAAAATTAGTGCGGGATTCGTTCCAATCGGAAACCAAGCAAGCAAGCCAATTTTAGGACTGAATTGATCTTATACATCATATTTGCATTAAGAAAATATGAGATGCAACCAGGGAGAATGAAACTCATAATCAGAAAACAAACCCATTCCATACACAAGTATATTCAACCAACAAGACTTTACTAATCATGAGTTATATATAGTTATGATTTTTACATAACAAACCCATTATGTACCTAATCAATTCCGAGTATAATCGGTTCGGTTATAAGTTCCGATTTTTGAGAATCAAAACCTATAGGATAGATTCCAAGTTCGGATCTCAGAACCAATTACCCTTGATGTCTAGTGAACCCTTGCTTTCACAAAGGTTATTTTTGAAAGTTTAGGGTTAAAATCTCTTTTCTTTTTTTAAAAAAATTTCCTTTCACATTTTGATTCTAGTTTTTTAATATTACATAGCCTATGCTAGTTCGAAAGCATTGTTTGTGCTTCTAGTGTTAAGCGTGCCCGGAAAATGCTATAAAAATGCAAACGTTAAATTTTGTTAACTTATTATTAGTTTTTGGGTTAATATCCTGAAAAACCCCAAATTGGTACATCTGTGACAAATTTATCCCAAACTATTTTTTGACCATGAAAAACCACAAACTGGTACACCCGTGACAAATTTACCCCGACTAATAATAAAAAACCATAAATTGGTACATTTATGACAAATTTACCCCAAATTAATTTATTCGACCGCAAAAAACTTCAAACTGATAAATTTGTGACAAATATATCCTCCGCTAAATTGGATTAATACAAAAAAAAATCACAAAAATTGTAAATTGTGACAAACGGAGCGTAAAATCCCAAATTTGTATATCAATCAATTGTCACATATCATTTAACTTAATAATTTGACAATAAAATTTAATAAAAACTAATAGAGGGTAAATTTGTCACAAGTGTATCAATTTTGGGTAAATTTGTCAAAGGTATACTAGTTTGGGGTTTTTGGTGGTTAAAAAAATGGTTTGACGTAAATTTGTCATAAATGTATCAGTTTGGGATTTTTCAGGGTATTAACCCTTAGTTTTTTTTAATTGAATGCGATTTCTAGATCTTGGGCTTTTTTCGTTCTCATTCGGGCCTTCTAAGTATCTACGTGGTCAAGTTGCCAATTGCAAAATTTGGTGGGCCCGAAATCCACAAAAAGATGGATCTAATACGTGAAACCCTAGCGCAATTTCTGAAATTCGCGTTTCTGAATAAGAATTTTATTTGAATCGGTCAGTAGTCGATGGATAAAAAGTTGGGAACAGATAGACTATTCTCATTGGCAACTGAACCGAATCATCGAGGAATGACTGATCGTCCTACGATCCCAGAAGTGAACTTCCGGCGATATATATTATTCGGTGGGGATAATATACATCAAACATACTGGCTAGAACACTAAAATCACATGCCCACCTAGTCTAGAATCACGTCCTAGGAGTAAGACAAATTCAAAGATGCAAATCGAAAATCACAAAAGACATGGGAGAGCTGTTCTAGGAAAGAACGTTTTCACCGATCAATGCAAGGGCCTCAAGAGCAACGATCTTGTACATCTTCTCAGTAGGATGAACAGCGTCCCAGAAGACATACTTCTCCGGCTCAGAACATGTGGTCAGCCCTTTGCATGTGTCCCCGTACTCCACCGCTCCTGTCCCGCAACACCCTTTGCTCGTCTCCGTCAAACCTGTTATATTTCACGACAAACTTAGTCTCTTTGTATGCTTGACATGAACAGATTGAATATCTAGGTTGGGATCACGGCCTTCGATGTATGGTGCACACTGACCGTATCTGTGGGGGCGGTTGATAGCATCGAGCATGATGGCATAAACATCCACGAAGGCAGTCTTCAGTCCCAAGCTTTTCCCCAGAGAGTGCAGTTTTCTCCTGATCAGAGAATTGAACGAGAAGCATAACTTGTTGTAGGCTTGGTAGCAGGTGGTTGTGTCCATTAGGGTTTTGACAAGCGGCATGCATCCCAAAGGCGGGACTCCAACGAGAACCACTGTCCTAGCCCCCATTCTGTGCATTTCCTGCAACACGAGATGGGCAAAAAACAAATCATCTTCATATATACATTACATTTTGCGGGACCCCCATTTACCGCAGCCTTTATGCTTCTGTCTGCCCACTGCCTTCTCTCGTACAAGACAGGGAGAGGGGGAGAAGATCATGGTCATCCATGGAACCTTTTTTGCTTTCCCATGGCCCGTAAAATGGGACCAGCATTACTATCGAATGACCTTGCGCCAACTTGTCTAAGTTAGTGGTCCGTAGATCTTGCGACTCAAAAGAATGCTGATTCTCTATGTACTTGCTCGTTGTCCATTTATTGACAATTTAGATGTACTAAACAAAAGGGTACGAAGATGTGTCTTTTGGATAGTCTCATTATTATTAAGTCTCACATATTCTGATATTTAGTTAGTTTTGTTGTGCATAACGTACTAAAGTGTTAATTTCCCATACATGTGTGCGCAAGCACACGTATGGGCAAAGTAATTAACCAGATCTGATCCGTGCTGGATCGGGTGAAGCTCGGTCATTGATCATAACACGAGTCCATAACAATTGGTTGCGATTCATCCAGTTTACATGGACTCGGACTAGACAAGAATTTGACGTTATGCGTGTAGAGAGAGAGAGAGAGAGAGGAACCTGAACGTCACGAGACATGCGAGAGGTCAAGAAGTTTAGGTAGGCTTGCAAGGAGTACTGCTTGGCGCGAGTTGGGTCCAGGAAGTAATTCTGGAGGAAGTCATTAGTTCCCATGCTCATGACGAACACAGCATTCTTGATGATCTCTTCTGCCTTCTTTACGCCCACTAACTTCCTTAGGTGGATCTTGTAATGCAGAAAATACTTCAGCTGCTGCGACACCGAGAGCACACTCTATCCACAAATCAAACCAATTCATCAATAAATAATTAAGAAATATGTTCTATAAGTTGTATAAAAGAAATTAAATTTACAAGGCTTACCGAGATATTGGCAGTGAGATCGTCATACCCGGAAGCAGCGGATGCAAAACTGACCCCGTGAAGCAGATCTGATTTGGTCAGCTTCGGGTCAAGAAATGCTGGGAGTGCCTTGGTATACCCAAGCGCCTCGGCTGAAATAACAAAGGAGAAATAGAATCAATTACCAACTTTTATTGTGAAACAAAATAGATTCGGACATAGTTGACTTTAAATTTGTACTTTAAATATAGTGATGGACCATGTGAATAATTAATACCGTATGCACAACCTAGAAAGCCATGGCTTATGTGTAAATCAAATAAAAGACGGAGGCTGGCTGTTTGAGTTAACTATGTTCATGTCGTGTCAAAGTTGGGGTTTTCACGATAAACTTTCTCTTCCTGGCTTCGCGCAGGGACATTACCTTAGTGTTGACTTGCGCATTACTTTACATATAAAAGATTAGTGAGATATTTCGTGGCTTAGTAATTTAGTTTGTTCTTAAATGGAAGTTAGAAGAAAATTCAAGCATGTAAAATATGATATAGTTAAAGCTGCAGTCTGGTCCACTGAAATCTTCAGCACTCAAGATGGGCATTGCTGTCCTTTCTCATTGATTGGCTGAGAAAATCTTTAACTTAGCATAAATTTCTGAAATTTCTTTTCCTACAAAAAAAGAGATACAGAGAGAGAGAGAGAAAGAGAACTGAAACTTATGCGGTTTTCTCTGCATCTCTTGATACATCAACTTCTCTCCTTGTCCCATTGGTCACAGAGGTGACTTGGTTTTTTGAAATGTCATAAAGTGCGGGGGCCAAAATTGCTCGTGCATGTTCTCAACTCTCATGAACTTTTTACTAATTCCCAGAAAGGCGTAAGTAAATGACAGTGCGGATTCAAAAGTGAAAATGAAAGTTGCTTCCTTAACTTCTTCAGTGTCTGCACTTACTGCCTTTCATACTAGGGCAGAAAAATGAGAAAAAAGTCATGGCTCCTCTCATGTTGCTTAAATACATGGAGAAATCCCTATTTTCCATTCAGCATTATATGGCAAAAGGGTTAGCTTCTTCCTATATATGTTGCTAAAATAATCCAAGGATCTATTCAAGTAATTAAGGATGAGCAGTTGAGTCAATTGAATTTGGGAATTGAACCAAATCAGTCTTACTGCACCTATTTGGATCCCGATTTTGTATTGAGAATTGGGTGCGTGAAAAAGATATATTAGAGATGGATTTCGAAAATGAGAAGGTATGGAAATTCATCAATGCTTTAACTACCTTTTGACATATTGTTCACATGGTAATTTTTCTCTCTAAAATAATAGTTATATTACTTATTAAAAATTATGTCGAAGAAGAAGAAGAAGGGCCTTATTTCCAAGTCAACCCTAACTGGTTCGGTTTGGGTGCGTTTGTTTGTGTTTGTGTTTTTTTTTTTTTGTTCTAGGGAACAGAAATATAAAAAACTATTTATGTTCCGGGGAACAGTTTTTGAACAAAAATGCGCGTTTGGTAAACTTGTTCCTGAAATAAAAAAAGAACAAAAACATATTTGGTAAATTTATGTTCTTTTTTTGTTTCTTTTAATTTTTTAATGTTTATTTTTTATTTTTCATTTTTTTCTTTCTTTTTATTTTTTCTTTTTTTCTTGCTTTGGCCGGCCGACGAGGGCTAGCGGCCTCGCCCAGCCACGGCTAGGCTCGCCGGGCCACCACCAGGTCGGCGTCGCTTGGTGGTGGCCCGGCGAGGCCGAGCTCGCCCAGCCAAGGCGAGGCCGCCGACCCTCGCCGGCCCTCGTCGGCCATGGCCGAGGCCGGCGACCGGCCAAAGCAAGAAGAAGAAGAAAAGAAGAAAAAAAAAAGAAAAGAGAAGAGAAGAGAGAGAAAAAAATGTTTCTCGTTTTTATTCCAGAAACAATAAACAACTTTTTTTTTGTTTCTTGTTTCTGTTCTTTTTTTGTTCCCGGGAACAAAAAAATAGATTTGGAACAAAAACGCAAACAAACGCGTTTATGTTCTTTTTTTGTTCCTGGGAACAAAAAAACAGAAAAACTATTTATAAAAAAAAAAAGAAAAAAAGAACACAAACAAACATGCCCTTTCTGATTTAACTTATTTTGACAAAGTAGGTTCTATGACTTTTTGTTTGGAATTACTCATCTTGAAATTGATCACCTGGATAAGTAACATCACAATTGTCACCTTTACAAAGACCCTCACTTTCACCATTTTTGGCACGACATCAAGCAGATCCAAGAAAATACTTTTTCTAAATTCAGTGTACCAATCAGGGCCCTATACCTTTTCTAAGCCTCCTATCCTTTTCACTGGGTTCTAAGGTGTACTTTGGCTCAAAGGAATGCGCCACACAAAAACATCATCGTTTGCATTTAATCTAAATATTCCGAGAGATCATGTTGGGCTACTTAATTGGTTGTCCTAGAGGTATCTATGCAAAAGCTAGTAGAGAGATGGCAATTTGGTCCAATTTTGTCGTATGAAAAGAAGAATCATGAAGGGGAAATAGCAGAGAAAAGGGGCATAAATTGATTTTTACCAATGAAATCAGTGGCAAGCCTGCCATTGCTGAACCTTCCGGTTGGGCGGCCATGGAAGAAGTCTCTTCCGTAAGGAGGGAAGTTGCCCTTAAAGGTGGTCTGAAGCACATTGTTGTTCCCAGGATCAACACTCGAGTCCCCAAAGACCAGTACGCAGGTCACATTGTTTTTAGCTGCCAATTGCCTCACTTTGTCCATGGAAATGGCCTGTGCAAGCAGTGGCGTCAACGCCAACAGTGCCGCAACCGCAACCGCAACCGCCGCCATCCCCGCCATCCCCGCCCCTGCTGACCTCATCTTCGCGGCCGTTGCTGCGACCACCACTCGAGCGAAGAACGCCGGGGAGCTTGAGAGACGGCGGGTGGCTGTGGACAGGGAGGGAGGAGGGTGCGTGCGTGCTTCGGAGTAATGGGCGGGCAAAGTCAGATGCACTCCCTCTTGCTAATAAATAGGGATGAAGGTGATGTTGGTGATGTTGGTTGGGCATTTAACATGTGTCAACAGTAGATTTCTGCGCTTGGGTTGGGTTGTTGGGGTACCCTTATGTGAAGTTGGTCTCTTTATGTTAAATTTAAAAGATGATCTACTAAAATTCGAATTAATGCAGCAGATTCTAGGTGTCTGTACAGGACCAGCTTATGGAAATACGCAATAATTCAAGCACCCACTTACGATTTTTACAAGTTATTTTTTGAATCAAAGCCCCAAAAATAAGTGGCATGTCAGATCCCCACCGGTTTCTTGATTGTGATTGACTTAGGACAAGTTTGGATTTTTCTTTTTTTAATGTTAAGGAAAGATTTTACGAGGTGTGGCATTATTGTCTTTGATTGGGACAATTCGCGTTTGAGTGAGAAGATTTTATTCTATACGACTGCAGTGAAACTTCCACCTAAAAAACATTTCTGGAAAGTTGAATGTTAATTTAATTCTAAATAGGGAAAATTACAAAAGAAATTCCAAACCTATCATTGAATGTTAATTTAATTCTAAAATTTTTAATATAGGCAATTTAGAGTTAAACTTTTGACGATTTGTTAATATACAATCATTTTAGCCGATTTTGATTGGCAATTGCTAATTTGGAGACTGGTTGTCCAACGCAACATGGTCACAGCCGGCATTGACATAAACAATTTATACATTTTTTTTAATTTTCTGAATTTTTCTTTATAAATTTCTTAATTTCTTTTCTTCCTTCTTTTTTAAGTATGGGCTGGTGTATCGACTGTGAGCAAGGGTTGTATCCTTCACCCATATGTGGTGAGCGCCCTTGCCAACCACGAGTGAGGATCACGATCCTCATCTAGAACCCTTGTTGGGCTTCAGTATAAAAAGGAAAAGGAAAAAAATTAAAATTCATAACTTTTTTTGTCCATGTTAATACCAGTCGTTTCATGTAAGACCGCTGACATTCACATCAAAGATTTTTGGCCAAAATTGGCCAAAAGGACAATGTTGGCAAATCGTTGAAGTTTTAAAACTAAATTAGTCAAATTGAAAAATTTATGATTTAATTGACATTCATGCAATAGGTTTACGATTTTTTTATAATTATTCTCTCATAAATAAACTGCTTTCTTGAGCATTGTTAGGAAGATAACACTGATCATTATGAGCTATAAAATTGCGTCGTGAAGAAGGGTGAAAGAAGTCGAAAAAAAATCACTAAACTTTGACTTCCATTTTTTAAAATTAGAATTACATGAACAAAAAGAGCAATTAGACCTTTTCTTCTCTTCATCCGAAATTAGGTATTAATATCGATCTATCAGTGTTCAAGTACCAAACTAATCCTCACGAGGGTGAGATGCAATCCATCTGTTTTGATACACAGCTGCGTGATCGTTGGACTGAAATTGTGTCATTGATGATAACAGTTGCTCCAAGGAAAAGAATTAATGCCAATGCTGCGATCTGGGCGTGTGCATTGAATAAGGGCAACGATCAACGCCCAACATAGCCTGAGCATCCTCTTTATGTGGATAGTTTTGCTGTACCAATAACTCTTCAAATCATCGCCTGTCCAATTCAAATTTTTGGATTGAGAAAGATGAAATACATATGATATCTCCATATCTTTATGCCGCAAGAGAAGGCAATGGAAAATGGCATGCACCTGATCATTTTTTAGTTGTTTCCAGCCTGCAAACCACATTAGCAAGAGAGGAGCTTTATATCGTTGGACAAAGGCCTCAACAGATACCTCTGTTTTGTGCTCTCACTGCTCGGGATAGCCAGAATTAGTCATTAGTTGGATCGACTGAGTTGGCCTTTTCATCTGTCAGTAGCATTCATTGCGGCGCCACAAGTTGGCCAGCTAACTCTTTTGCTGAGTAGAATTTCCCTTCGACGCGTATACAAATTCCACATGCAAATGGCAATAAAATCTAAGTCTCTCTTCATTTTATTTTATTTTAATGGTAATTATGGCATTCACGAGTAGTTTTATCTATCTTCAATTTGATGACTAGAAAGAGAGTTAGTGATTAAAACGCTCAAATCATTGATAAATATAACGACGTGTAAATTTTTTCTTGATACCACCATGCATGCTCTTTATTTTCCTTCTTTCCCTTTAGGTATACAAGACCATCTAATTTTTTACATTTTCTGGGTCTTTTTCTATTCCAAAATTGAGCTGTCCCCTGAAATTTGGATTGATTATAATCATTCTCCTATCCAGAGCAGATGCCCAATTGAAACTAGCTGGAAGAGTAGAGTTTTCTGTTCGATGAATTGAATTTTCTGACCTACCCTTTTGACAAAGTATGCATCTTTGATGAGATGATCCACAGGCCGGTGTAATGCACAGTGTATATAATAATGAGGGGCACAAAAGCAGGTTGATTATTAACATGGAGTGGTGACAGACTAGTTGGAGTACTTAGGATCTTGCAAACCCAGGAGGGCTGCGTTCACATTTGTCAAGAGAGATGGCGGCTAAGTAACACCGACAGACATGCGATACGTGACATGACACAATACGACACGACACGTCGATACATAATTTCTCAAAAAATAAAAAATTCCGACTCGTTAGATATTAAATTATATTTTTATATATACATAGTAAATTGTCATTTTTATGTTTATTTCAATCAAATTAATTTGATTCAAATTCATAAATAAATAAATAAATAAATAAGCCTAGAACGAATTTACACTAAAAACATTAATCCACAATTTATTAATATCGTTCATTGTTTCAATTTGACAAATTCCACTCTATCCCAATAATTCATAAAACTTGAAGAAAAAACAAGTAATTCACATTTTGGACTCGCATGTTAGATATATCGGAAGAGAAGAAAAAAAAACTTAAGGAATGAATTATATATCATAGGAAGTGAGAGTCGAAGGAGAAAGATAATACTGGGTTTTTCTTTTTTCTTCATTTATTATTTTTATTATTGTGTTTTATTTTCACACACACACACACACACACACACACACACACACACACACACACATATTGACCTCTCATTTATCGAAATTTTTTAAAATGGACCTCGATAGCGGAATCACGTGTCGAAAACTCGTATGTTGGAATTCCAACTCGAGTGTCAGAGAGTGTCGGGAAAGTTAACCATGTGTCGGATCTTCTGACACGTATTGACCAAGTGTCCGAGAGTGTTGGACACGTGTCGAAGTGTCCGACACGACACGAAACCTCTTGGAGAGCGTCAGTGCTTCATAGGATGGCGAACGAGAATATTCAAGAGTTGTCACATGAAAAGTTAGGAAAAGTTTGATGTGGCAATTTTCACATCCATGATTCTTTCGTGCTTCTCGTTGTCATCTTCACCGATTATCACGTCGAAGTATATTACTCTTGAATCAGTGTTGATCACGTCCATGAGTTCAAGGTTCATTTTTGGATTCATTATTCAGCATGAAGGCATTTTCTGATGATCAAAAGAAGCTTGTGATTCGCTTTCGCTAAGTGTCAAAATGCTATATGGCATTGGCTCTCTTCTCATTAAACTTGGCTAATGTTGGAGGTAATGCAATCAATTTTCAGAAATACTGCAAAGCTTCAACCCTTCAATGGATAAGCAACCATGGACATGCGTGTGCTCACAGCCTGACACTCCATCTCTATGTTATTTTCACTGGGATATCTCTTTCAAATTGCTTTAAAAAAGTGAAGATGGAGAAAACAAAAAATGAAAAATGAAAAAGCATAAACTTCCTTTGAGCCCAAGGATTAGTAATGGGCAATATTCAAACCATCCTTTCCCAAAGTACCGTTGCTGTCTTTTTTGTAGGCTTTATTGTTGCTAGAACTTTAGCAACTACCCTTATTGAATTGTTTGGTCCCACTCGTTATTAATGGGACAAGGGTTAGCTCTAGCAAGAAATATATCGAAGAGTTGGTGCTAGGCTACCCGTCAAAGTTTATCAGAACTTTGGTAAAAAAATTCCTTAAAAAGTAGCTTTTTATGATTATATCGGTAATAATTTGACAAATGGGGATTTTTCAAAGCAGGTTCAATGGATAGCAGGGATGGAATAACTGTTGGGTGGTTAGGACATTCTATCTTTCAAGATAAAGTAGGCATAACTTTTAAATCCAATGGTGTTAGGACATTTTATGCCTATACTTTTTGAAACATTTTCAATTGTTTAGATGGAGACAGAATTGTTGAAGTTGATGTTCCTTTTTGAAGGGTAGAATTGAAGTATCGATTTGAACAAGTAGGCATAACTTTTAAATCCAATGGTGTTTTTCATAGTAGTCCCAGGGAGTTAGTTTACTTTTGGACATGCTTCATTTACTCTATTCTTTTTGGGACACATTTGACATGGTATTAAAACCTTGTTCAAAAATGTGCTTACTGGTATTGACCCGTTTGGACATTGGATTGGAATTTGGAGCATTCCAAAATCTTGGAGTTCCAACTACAAGAAGACAAGTAGTTTGCTACAAGATATCTCCCATATCTTTTTCCCCATTTATTTGGGTCTTGCTCTTTGGGAGATAATCCCAAATAAACAGAATAGGTATGGAAGCTATAATTGTAAAGCATGATTGAATTTATGGAAGTATTGATTTATACATGTAAATTTGATGGTTTCAATAAACCCTCTACAATAGTTCGTCTTGGGCCAGATCTAGATTACCCTTGATGGTTTGCATAGCCATAACCCTTAATGGTTTATTTGTAAGTTTTACTGGGTATGCTTTATATATTATTTTTGGACAATCCTCCCAACAATTAAGAAATCCATTTGAAGAACATGGGGACTAGTTGAATTAATGAGTCTCCCAACTTTGGGTGGCTTATTACTTCAATTCAATTAACATAATAAAAAATCATTACACTTTTTTAGTTGGAACTTTAGGTGGTTTTCAAAAAAAGATAGCGAAAAAAATAATCCCTAGAATTGAGATAAGAGGAATGTATAATCCAATGCTTCCATAAATTTGATCGTGCTTTCCAATTATAGCTTCCAAACCTGTTTTTTTTTTAGGATTATCTTCCAAAGAGTAAGACAAAAAAATAAAGGAAAAAGATATCGGACTATTTGTAATCACATTAGAGATTTCTATTAGAAGCACTTAGGAGGAAGAAAAAAAAAACATAAGTACCGCAACCTTCAAATTAGAAAGATTGCTTTTAATAGTGGAAGAAATGCACTATAAAATTAATAAATTGGATAAAAATTATCTAATTTTGATCATGCATACTACATAGCAAAATGGGTTACGAATTTTTTTTCTTATCAACGAAAATGTTTAGCGTTAATTGTTATTAATAATAAATAGATTTTCCGTAGATTCATTTTTAGAGATATTCCGTAGCAAATTTACCCGGACTAAGATGTCAACTCACAGATACGATCTTCCTAAATGTGGTGACAAGGCGGATTAAGCACAGAAAATGGAAATCCACATTGAAGAGCCACAACCACCAACCACCAACCACCTAATTAAGTGTAAAAATTAATTGATCTTGTACAATAAACACTCCCCCAATTCAATCATCCGAGCCCCACTGCTCACCTCATCTGTCTCGTCAATCACGTGCAAAAAAGGTCATTACTCGATGCTGAAATTGAAGGGGGGCGTTGTCAATAACTGAGAATACCAAGAGCGATACTATTCACGAAGAAGTTAAGTGAATAAAACAGAAGACAAGATACACTTCTCTGTGTAGAACACAGAGGGCATCCATGACCGTTTTGGAGTGGGTCTTAGTCTCTTATTGTCTATACCTTTCAGTACTTGACTCGGGTGTCATAGGATTTCCCCTAGTTTAGTGCATTAATGGTCTTGTCGAAGTCGAGACGGCATCGTTCAATGATACTCCCCCACAATTCAATGTGTTATTTAGTTAAGATTTGATGTGCCCACCGAAACCTATGTCTTGTCTGATCTGTCTTGTCATATGATCACTATCCTTGTTAAATTGACTAAGAGTCCAATAAGTTTGGTACATGTTGAATTGTACATCTACATCTGCTGGGGGGTTTGTCATGATAAAGTTGTAACAATTGCTAATCTACATGGATCGAATCTTATAAAAAATATTTAAAGTGGTTATCACTTGAGGGTTAGCTTTATTTATGAATTACTTTATAAATTCACTCCATTTTGTCCTGTGACTTCGAAAATTATGGTAATTATTACATTTTAGAGGAAGGGTTATTCGGCCTCGTTTGGTTCAGCATTCCCAAGGGGCTCCCGAAAGCCCATTGGGAAAAAAAATTAGATGTTTGGTTCAGCATTTGGATGTGTCATTGGCCAAATGCTGGCATTTGAAATGCAAGTCCACATCTACTATTCATCCGTTGACTTTTTTTTTTTTTAATAAACTGATCATCTTCCCCACACCCCAACCGCCGTTGATCGGCGACAGAGTTTTATCGGATTTTATTTTATTTAAAAATAAAAAATAAAAAAACCCTTTGCAAATGTTGGGTTCACCTTTTTTTTTTTTGTCATTTTTATCTTTTAACAATCAATAGCCCAACTTGTTATCAATACACTAGAATGATAATTAATTAATGAAGATGATTAATACTACAATAATTTAAAAAAATTATTTAAAGTTGAAAACAAACCTAAAAGAACTTAGGCTAAAAGTTGAGCTATGCATCTAATCTATAATCAAATTATTTTAATATAGTTTTTAAATAAATTTACTAATATGTATATTTTACATTACTTTCAACATGAAAATGTAAAAAGTTATATAGTCATTGTTTTTTTTTTTTTTGGTAATTTTAAAAATACTAAAACTAAAAAACTTAATTTGGTCACACTAAAGGGCTTTTCAAATATATGTTTACCAAACAGCCTTGCATTTCCCTAAAGCACTTTTCAGTTTTAGTTTACTAAACAGTCTAGCATTTTGGAAAACCCTTTTACCTCAAAGGTATTTACATTCTCCCAATGGCATTTCCTCAAAACCGAACCAAACGGGCTTACCAACACTTTTATTTCAATTGCAATGGCATGTGTCTAAACGAATATGAATATGTTCAAAAACACATACAATAAAGACACAAGCAATTTTGAATTTTGGCCAAATACACAATGTGGTTCTTGAATTTTTAATTTATTTAATGTAGTCTATGAATTTTAGCTCAATTTAAAATATGATCCATGGATTTTTAATTTGTTTAATGTGTTATCTAGACTTTAGATACATGTTCAACATATTTCTTGAATTATATGAAAATGTATATATTCATAAATTTTCAATTTGTTTAATGTTGTTCATGAACTTTAGCCTATGGACTATATTGAACAATTAAAAATTTAAAGATCACATTTTCCATTGAGCTAGGTTGAACATATACTAAATTTTTACAAACCATATTAAATAAATTAAAAGTTGATAGACCATATGCATATTGAACTAAAGTTCAATGATTATTTATGTCATTTTTCAGAACACCTGACGCGTAGAGAATGTTCCAAAGCCTCGACGACTTTCTTCGTACTTTAACTTTTACAATTGTCTTTATATTAGTTAATTTCAAAGCCTCTAGAATTGCAGATCTTGAAGTACGTCTCGTACCCAAATTTCTCCTAAAATCCCATTTTTGGCCCTTTATTTTGTAAAATTGCGAATTTACCCCAATATCAAATTTGCTATTGCCTAAGGGTGTCAAAAAAGCGCCCAACCCAACCCAACCCAGCCCAACTCAGCCCGAAAATTTCAGCTATTTCAAGGACGGGCCTTAGTCTTATTTGGATAGGAATTTTTAGATATTGACATTAATGGGATTGGGGTCGGGTGAGGCTGGCATAAGCTTTTCTGACACTTCTATATAGAATAGTTTTAAAAAAATTTCCAATTTTACCCCTGGAACAATTTCATTGTATTATCGACCCGTTCTCTTCGGGTTGCTCGGATTGGATCAATTACTTCCCTATATGGTTTCGGGTCGGGTCTAATATCATGAAGACCCGGCCCGACCCGTTTCCTCAACACCCCTACAGTGCTACCTGGTACTTGCTCGCCCAGACCGTGCAAACCCGTTCGACGAAATTCCCTGAGATTACCTCGAAGAGCTGATCGCCCGACACCTCGCTTTGGTAGCTCGGAATCAGAGCGACACTTGTTCCGAACAACGTTCGGTCCAAACACGAACGACGGCATTCGTACAATCACAAGCGCCTTCCTCGCCCGGTCGAGCATTTCGCAATGCAGCGCTTGTCGTCGCGGGCTTCGCGAGGCATTGGTTCTTCGCTGAAACTCCTCCGCCGTGCCCCGTCACCCGCATCTCCTGCTTCCCCTTCTTCTCCTTCTTCTTTCGTGCCCAGATGCTGCTTCGCTGTATCGACTCTAAACCTCCGAAAGACGCGGCAGCGAGCGATCCCGGGCGATTTCTTGAGATGGGTTTCGCTCGGTTCCTGCCGAACGTCGAGATTCGCCACTGGGTTCGCGCCGCTGGAGCGCAAGCCGTTGGATTCGATCATGGACGTGGGGAGAGTGAAGGACCGTTCGGCCGAGGAGATAGCCTCGGCTTGGGATGATGTAAGCATTTCAAGTCCATTGCTTCTGTACTGTTGTTACTGATGTGTCTAAAATGCGTGCTTTCGTAATTTTTATGATGCACTATAGACATTGTATTTGTTCTGGGGGGCTAGGAATTGCAAGAACAAGTTAATTCGGAAGCTCGTTAGATGGACGCCTATCTGTTTGATGATATTCCCTGTTAAGTATAGTCACTAGGTTAGTACTGGGGTGCCTTAGCTTTTGTATACCAAAAATGTTTGCAGTCTAGCGGCAAATGGTATAGTGTAGCTCTGCATAAAGTGGTGGAGATATACGTGCCATTGCACTAAAAATGCGTCCTTGCATAAGTTGCTCATCAATCTCAGTTGTATGGTTTCAGGTGTTGGCTCTTCTGCTTATGAATTGTGATTGATTCTATTGTTTGTTCAAAAAATCAATTCTAGTACCAGTAAATCATTGCAAAATTTTGTAAATTGGTAGTCATATGCTGTGATATTACATGGCTTGTTGTTGGATATGGAGCAATGTGGAACAAGCAGTGACAATTCTAAGTTTCCTGCCCTCACATTCTAATAAAATCTCATGTTTGCCGCTGTTAAAAGACCAAAATGGCTAATGAAGTTATCAATCGAGAAGCTATTCATGCACTTCCTCTCCTGCAGTGGCAGACATTAGCAGCATTTAAGGGCTTGCTTCATGTTGACAATCCTTTGGTGTGGATTAGACATTTGTTTTTATTCAATATGAGTTGTATGCATTAATACTGCTTTCAATTTATTGTGTTATTTTCTGTGGATGAATATACTAATCAAAAACACCAAATATATGGAATTATGCTACGAGTGAACTTGTAAAGTTTTGTTAGATAATATTTTGAGAAAAATATGTTGGCTCAGAAGGCCTAAGCAGATGAGTAATGGTTGCCAAATCCTGTGTATTACTACTGATTAAAATTTCCCTCTTCCTCTAATTACATGATAAAAATCACATGTTGGGAGTAAAATTCTTCTGGGCCTCAAACAAAGCTTTATAAAGCACAATGCCCAGCATATGATATTAAAATTTTACCTTTGGTTCTCAAGGAAATATTTATATTTTCTGGGTTCATCCAGGGCGAAGAAGGTCTTAAGGAAATTTTGGTGACTGGTGAAACTGAAATGTTTCTTGATGTTTTTCTAATATGGTAAGAATCTTGTGACATCCTAAACCTGAAACTTTTGTGTCATCAGGAAAATTAAGGCATGATGAAGTTTGGCATTTCATGAATATAAGACATGAAATTGACTGAAGGTTGATGTGTTGCTTGTAGTTGTATTCTCCTGTATTCATCTTTCTCATAGTTTTGGCTTTCAAAAGGTTGACACTATGTTCCTAGCTGGCCACATCTTGTATTAAATACCTGCCAAAAAGTATGTTTTATGGAAGGCGCCAGAATAATATAGTGAACATTGCATGAGTTCATTATGATATCTCATGGCACTTATTGTCTTAAAGCTGTTCTTGTGCTTTGAGTACCTCTTGTCCTCAATATCATGCCGTTGTATTGGTGAATCATTGTGGGAATTCTTTCGGAGTTCAATGTAGTCTGTTTCATTAACTTTAGGCTTTGCTTATACCATTGTGATATCTCAGTAAACTTTGGTAAAAATCAAGTTTTCCTTGAAGTTTGGCTCGGTGAATTTGAATTTGTAATTGGTTGTACTTTCTCAGTATCACATTGGGCGAGGTCATGTTGGCACCTCTATGAAGGCAAAACTTTATCATCTGCTTGAGCAAAGATCAGTTGATTGGTAATGCTTTCACTGTCTATCTAAATTATGTTCTCTTTCCCTGGACATGTCAGATATGTGATTCTTCTGTTTATGTACAGCCGATATTTTGTCATTCCTATATGGAGAGGAAGTGGCTATGTAACAATGTTTTCTCAAGGTACTCTCTTTAATCACTGAGCATATATACCAGTACATCGATTGCTTTTACTTGCATAGAATGCATGATTATAATTCTCATCCAGATGAACGACTTCGGGTAGGTTATTTAGTCTTAAGCATGATATGAATATCCGAGCATCAAGAGCCCCTATGCTGTTCTCTGTTAAAGCTCGCTTCTTTTTCCCCTGGGATGCTATTATTTCAGCAGCATAGCTGCTTATTTAATTTGTTGTTCTTACGAGTCATTCGCTTCCTTTTCAAATAACTGATCATACAAACTATTGTTTACAAATAAGTAGAGTGATGGAATGGTATTTGGTCTGGCATCGATCACTAAATTGGACCTTCAAGCCTCTATGAATCTCGTGTCCAGTTGATAAGTAGGAATGGCTTGGTATACCACCTAATAACTCTGGCGCTTCTATACTTTTGAAGATAGGATGTCTTTCATTTCTCAGCAATTAGTTTGGTACAATGATTGGAGTAAAAAATCTTGAGAATCATGGAACTAGAATTTACAATATTTCCAACTTCTTCTGTATCATAACCCCTTCATATGAGCTTCAGCTGTTGAAATCCTGTCCACTAGGTCATCCTCTCTTTTAATAGAACTAACACTGCTAATTTTCCATTATTATCTTTCTGATTATATTGCCTACACAACAGTTGCTGATCAAGAAGCATCAACACTTCTTTGGAATTTGCTTGTCATGGCCTTGTGTGAGTTTACAATATGTCCAAAAATGTAAAATTACTAGTGCTTAGGGAAGCATCTTGTTGTGCTCGTTCTGCTTCAATGCATTTGTTGGAAGACTATCTTAAAGGACTCTGACTTCAAATGATTGTTAGCCGTCTTTCTGATAAGTGGCACTGGCTTCAGATTAAAACGTTTTGTGTTAAAGATGGAACGGTCATGATGCAATCATTTACTTAGCCAGCCCTAGCTGAAAAAAGTATTTTGGAAATATGTTAAGTATTCTGGATGCTGTGAATGGCTGTCATTTTGAAATCAGTGTTCATGTTTGATTTTTCTCCAATATTTGAAGACCTCTAGAAAGCTCAGAAGACAGACCTGTCTCTTCTAAATTACTAATCTAGACTTTGTTTCACCCTTTTTATTTTACAGTACAAATGCCGCACATGCTTTTCACCGGTCTTGAAGATTACAAGGCAAGCGGAACTCAAGCATCTCCTTATATGACCGTAACTTTCTACACGGAGTTTGCAGAAAGCAAGGACTTGGTTCTTATTCGTGGAGATGTTGTGTTCACCAGCAAGCTGAGCGATGCAGAGGCAAAATGGCTTCTGGAGACAACCCAGTCCTTCTATTTGAACGATACAAGGTACAAGCTGGTCGAGCGGTTCAACAAACAGACGCGGGATTTTGAATTCAAGGATGTTCTACAAGCATTGGACATGCCCATTCTGTAATCTCTCATTCTTTCCGGACGAGTTACTAACAAGGCAATAAGAGTGGAGGTGGGTCGCTGACACCAACGAATGTCATACTGATTAATAGAGAGTAGATGCAAATTTTCTCCTCATGAATTTTCTGGTCTTTTGGAATGGTGGGGCTTGTTCTTCTTAATAATTTGTATCGCTAATCTATAAGTGGTCTTGGTATCTCTCTCTCACACAAGATTATGAGGAGTGGAATTTATCTTTGCCTTTTGATAATTTGAAATCCGTGAGGGAAGACAATCAGCCATGCAAATTAGAAAAGTCCCACGTCGAAGAATTTGTCGAAGAATTTGTATGGTGTGGAGTAGTTAGTGTATTTTAGTATTGTATCTTAGTTGGTTCATAAATATTAACTTCTGTTTTTTAGTGAAGGTGAATTTAATTGAATATGTTTTGACAGTTTTGGATTCGGCTCCGGCTCTGTTTTGGTACGACGATTTACCCATATGAAGGTATTAGACCAGGCAATAAATATACTAAGAAGATTTTGTATGTCTTAGGAAAGAGTGAGGCTATCGTGAAGAAGATCGCGATAGTGGAGGACTCAGTAGATATAATGATTAAGCCCATTCCTTTGGTGAAGATTGAGCTTTGCTTGGGCATTGGCGTCTTTATCGAGTTTGAGCTCTTTGACTTTTGAGCCTATCAACAGATTTATCTTCAAAAACTTAAACCAATAAGTTATGAGTCGATTAAAATATATATTAACTACTTTACGTCACGCAAATTCTCCAACTTGAGACTTTTTTAACACAACTCGTGTATTTTAACAATCACCTACTCACGTTTGAGCTTAGTATTGGGTCGATTTTGTCTTAATTTAGTTTTTTTTTTCACCAACATATCTTAACTTGAATCTTCGTTAATGGCCATCTTCACCTCCATATCTCTTTTGCCATATCAAAACTTCAAGGTTGCTACCAGGACGGCGTTGTTGCACTACAACGCGAACTTTCACCTCGGGTCTCTTTCTCCATATCAAGCTATAAAGGTTGCCTAAAACCACATTGGTCATGAAATTCCGTGATTGAGATATTTATCAAATATTGATTAGTATAGGAGCAGGCTACCAATCAACCATCAAATTCGATACTATTTGATTGGTTTAAGAAGTTTAAGGCATTGATTGAGAAAAAATCAAGCAGACAAATCGAGTGTTTGAGAATTGATAACGACATAGAGTTATGCAGTAAATATTTCAACAATCGTTGTGAGTAAGAATGGATTGTGAGATACCACAAAGTCCTCGAAACACCACAACAAAATGGCATTGCAGAATGTAAGTGTAGAACTTTATTTGAGTGAGCTCAATGCATGCTTTCTCATGTAGAGTTGGGCGGGAAATTTTATGTTGAAGCAGTAAACATTTCATACTACTTGTTTAATCGATCCATCATCCGCTAAAGAGTGGAAGACTCTTGAGAAAGTATTGTCGGAGACTTATTAATTGCTCCGAATTACAAGTATTTAGATATAGTGCAATACTCATGTGAGTGAGTGATGATAAGCCTGAGTTGAACGCTAAGAAATGCATCTTTCTAAGTTATACATATGGGTCTTCGGCAAAAAAAAAGTTATACATATGGGTGAAAGGCTATCCATTGTGGTGCACTAATCACAAATCACCCAATTTTCTAAAAAGCAGAGATGTGAAATTCAACGAGATTATTATGTTTCGATAAGGATTCTTAAGAAACAACTAGCATAGTAGATAGATCATGGTGTTGGTAGTGAGGTGCAGCTTCAAGTGGAAACTCAGAAGACTTTAGAGGTAACAGAGATTGAGATTGTAGAGGAGGCCGCAATTCTTGAAGTCAATGATATTGAACAACTAGCAAAGTCGATACTACAACCACAAGCATATAGAGAAAGTGAATCGAACCACCAGTAGTACAATATATGCATGAACTATAGGTAATGAGGTGGAAACAGATGAGCCTCTATCTTACTCTAAATTGATGGCTAGTTCCAAATCCTCGTAGTGGCTAGGGGTTATGAACGAGAGATGGAACCACTCCTTTTGGAATCAGATATGAGAGTTGATTCTTGAGTACCTAAAAACGAAAGGAGGGCATTCCAGCGTTAAGATAACGAGGTGTAAGATGAAACTTATTATGAAAGGATATGTACAAGGGGAGGGCATTGACTACGTCAATACCGAATCTCATGAGAAACAAAATTCCAAAAGAGTGTGCCCTTCGTATTCTCAATCTACAGGTGGATTTCTTTTGGGCGGTGATATTTTCGTAATCATTCCAGTGTTTGACCAAGACTTGGACTCCTTAACGTGGGCGTTCCTTTCTTTGTCGTGGTCGCCGGTCGGTAGGTACTCAGTAAGAGTGCAAATTTGGGACTTCTTTAATAAAACCCTAAAGTGGACGTGTTGTATAAAAGAATATTTGGCCCCACGGTATGGTCGTGGGGACGCTTCTTGTCGTGGGCAGAGGATTACCGTGTGTTTTGTCACTCCTTTTTCAAGTTGCACAATTGGAGTAAGTATCGATATTTAAATCGAATTATATAAATTTTAGACGTCCTTTATTATTCTTCGTTTATTTCTATGATGATTTTATATTGATTTAAATTACAAGATCCTCTCAGTATCCACATTAATTTTACAATAGAGGCAAAACGAAATCTCTTGAAGCAAACCCTAATGACAAAGCAAAGTTATCGACTAAACAAAGTTGGGGTCGATTGTGAGTATCGACTGAGTCAACAAGGGAAAGAATAGATGCTACATCGATGGTTAAACATTAGTTAAAAATTAAGTAGAATTAAGTCAAGGTCGGATGGCGAAAGCTTTTGTCTCCGAGTGTTGGTGAAGGCAATGGGTCGAGTCAATGTCGGTCAAGTTGAGAAGCATTAGAATTGGCTCGTGAAAATTTACTAAAATCAAATGAGATAAGTGCATTAGAAGTTTTAGAACTTGTCGCAAAAGTGCAATTGAATTTGAAACTTTCAAAATGTGTAATTAAGTCCTAATTTTGTCACGAAAATGCAATTGAGTCTTAAAATTTTTAAAAAGTGTAATTAAGTCCTAAAAAGTGTAATCGAGTTTTAAAACTTTCAAAATGTATTATCAATGGAAAGACTTGATTTGATCAATTTGATAAGTTTTAAAAACTCGATCACATTTTTTGAAGATTTCAGGACTTGATTGCACTTCCATAACAAGTTTTATGACTTAATTGCATTTTTGAAAATTTCAGGACTAAACTGCATTTTGTTGATAAGTTTTAGGACTTTCAAGATACTTATCCCTGGTCAAATAATTGGAAAGAACGAAGGAGCGTTAGCAGTTAATGGAGTGAAACTCTCACACGGGAACACTCACTAAAGATGTAGATTGACCGCTGTAATTGCTTATAATGGTCCAATGAAGAAGTCCTCGCAGTCGAGCTCCTATGTCATGCTCGGGACCAGTCATTAACATCAAATATGGAGTCCAAATTTGATTACAAATGAGTTGAAGTGGTTATTGAAAGAGGCTAGCCATCCATGGACGCATCAGGAGCACATCGAAGAGGAAGGGGACGTACGAACGCGCCAAAGCACAAGAATTTTTTTTTTTGGTAAGGTAAGATTAGTATTGACTTTTAACCAAAAGGAACTTTACTGCAAAGTACAAGATTTATTTCCTTCACTTTCAATAAATTTACTTTCCTTTAACTCAACTCGAGTTCTTGCTCTTTTCTCGGTTATAATCATTTGTCAACCAAAGTACGAAGGCTGCGATGTGACTTCAGAAGCCGTCAATTGGTTTCACGAGTTAATGCTGTCAGATTGGCAATCGCTGTTGATGAATCTTGAGCAAACATAGGACATGAGGGGATCTCTAACGAGCGATCAAGCTTTCCAATGTAGTAACTTTTCCTTTAGGATGAAAGCAACTAATGATTAGAACACCACGAACGAACGTCTTAGAGTGTGGTCCATGAAAAAGTACCTTGTCGGACGAATAAACTAGATGACGGTTAATCTGAAAAGAAAAGAAAAGAAAAACTAGATGATGGTGATGACATTGCATAATTGACCACATTATTGACAGGTTGACAGCATTGCTATGAGTCTCATCCATAGCGTCATCTATTCATATTCAACAATAATAATATATCAAACTCATATCAACTGTTGATTATGCGAGCCTTGCATGGTTATTTCAAACTGTAGTATATAAAAGGTAAAAAAGAAAACCTAGTCCAAGGAGCATGGGGGACATGTCGTTTCGCCCCTCGCGCTATGTCATTTCGATGTTTGTCCTATGAGCCCCTATTGCTCTACGATTCAGCTGAGGCCACCAGGAAAAGCCCTTTTTCTTCCGTTGGCCCCTCTCAAGTCACCCAACGCCGCCGCTCTCTACTCCAACCTCCCTTCTCATTGCCAAAAAGACTATTGAAAACAAATGGGTCAACAAACAGAAGGAGGGCATTTCGGTCTCGAGGCGTCGAGGTATGAGATGAGACTTATTATGAAAGGATATACACAATGAGAGGGCATTGACTGCGTCAATACTGAATCTTTAAGGACATAAAATCCAAAAGAATTGTGCCCTTCTTTTCATCAATCTGTTGGTTGGTGGATTTCTTCTGGGCGGTTGATTTTTTTGGGTAATCATGCAGTGTTTGACCAAGACTTGGACACCTTATTGTGGGCGTTCCTTTCTTTGTCGTGGTCAATAAGAGTTCAAAAAAATGCCAGCATTTTTATTCTCTGTTTTCAAAATGGTCGCCCAACAGTAGCTCTGAACACAAGGATTTTTTGTCAGTGAATTTTACATAGTTGTTTATTTAGGGATAAGTATAACATAAGAGCGATAATTTTTGTACGGCTCTCATTTTGAAGATCATAACATTTTTTCGTCACTCAAGTATCTTATTAGAGTAAAATTGATTGTTTAAGTGCCACGTTCCATAAATTATCCCACGTGGAACTTTTGCATTTTTATTATATTTTGATTTTTTTAGTTTTTATCTTTTATTTTCCTTTTGTTTTGTTTTTCTCTGTGCGCCAGCCATGATCTGCGAAGGCCCTAGGGAGGGTGAGGCCATCGTGTTGAGGGCCTTTGCAACGAGGCCGCTTGTGAGGGTGCCAAGGCCTTGGCCGGAGCTAAGCAAGGCTGCCTCGCTCGCAGCCAGTGGGGCCACGAAAGCCCTTGCTAGATTTAAGCGAGTTCGGCGAGATTTTTCAGTGAGGCAAATTATCGATGGCACTTAAGTGGTACCACGTAGGATGATTGGTGTTCATGTCAATTTTCCAACAAGGCAAATCGTCGATGGTACTTAGTCGATGGTACTTAAGCGATCGATTTTTCAAATTTATGGTACTTAAGTAAGTGAAAAAAGGTTATGACATACGAGTGAGCGTCAAGGTATGACCACTCCTGCTGTACTTGTCTCATTTATTTATAATAATCGTTGGTTCTTCCCGTGGAGTAAATACTGACATTCATATCGAATCATGTAAATCTCATGTGCCTTTTATTATTTCACTGGTGATTTTGTATTGATTTCGATCGCAAGACCTTGTAAATTTCCGCATTAGTTTTACAATAGAGGCAAAGCGAAGTCTCTTAAAGCGGGCCCTAGCGACAGAGCAAAGTTAAGGCCAACCGTGAGTATTGACTGCGTAATGCAACATGTCGCATGTCAATTAGGAAAGGAGTAAATGCTGCCTCGACGGTCAAGCATCAATTAAAAGGCGAATAGAATTAAGGGTTCGTTCGTTTCACGGAAAATGTTTTCCAGGAAAATGTTTTCCAAATTTTCCGGTGTTCATTTCACGGAAAATGAATTCCTAAGGGAAAATGTTTTCCATGAAAGAAAAAAAGTCTTTTAAATTGGGGAAAAAATGTTTTTTCACTTTTGAAAAGCGGAAAAAATTTTCCTTACTTGATCTCTCTTATCTCACACATCTACAAATCCTCACTTCCCCCTCCCTTTTTTTTTTCTTTTCTTTTTTTAATCGAATTATTTTTAAATTGTATTTTTATTTTTTTATTCAAATTATTTTTAGTTTTCTATTTCTATTTTCTATTTCTTTTTCTTTTCTTTGTTTACCATCTTCTTCTTTCTTGGCTAGTTGTCGACCGTCACCAGGTGAACCTCAAGGTCGTTGATCTCAACCTCGCGCTTGTCGATCTAGCGAGCCTCGAGCTTGACGATCGCTCTCACCAATCTGGGGAGCGGAAAAAATTTTCTTTACTGAACACTGGAAAATATTTTCCCAAACATTTTCAAGTTTTAGCCGAACACTAAAAAATATTGTCATTTTCCTGGAAAATGACTTCTGGGAAAATATTTTCCCAGAAATGACTTATTTTCCGCAAAACGAACGGACCCTAGGTCAAGGTCAAATGCCAACGATTTTTGTCTCCAAGTGATGGATGGATGGGTCGTCTCAATATCAGTCGAGAAGCATTAGAATCGGCTCAAGAAATTTGACCGAAATCAGATCGATGGGAAGGATAAAAGGGCTGGAGAAATTAATGGAGCGAAACTCTCAGACGGGTTCATCCGCTAAAGATGTCGACTATAACCGTTGTAATACTTATTCTAGTCGAACATTTGTGTAGTCCAATGAAGAAGTCATAGCAGTTGAGCTCCTTAGGCAGAAACAGTTATTACCATCAAATCTGGAGTCAAAATTTGATTACAAATGAGTGGAAATCGTTATTGGGAGAGGCTAGCCATACATGGACCTATTAGGAGCACATAGAACGTAGCAAGGCATAAGATTTATTACTTCCTTTGCTTTCGATTGATTTACTTTCTTGTAATTTATTTCGAGTTCTTGCACTTCTCTGTCGGCTGTAATCGTTTGTCAATCAAAGCACACGAGCTCCGAGGTGACTTCAGAAGTCGCCAATTGGGTTCCCGAGTTAAGGCTGTCCGATTGACGACCACTATAGTTGAGTTTTGAGTAGACATGTAATAAGGAGGAATCTCTAACTAGGCGTTTGAGCTCTTCAATGTAGCAACTCTTCTTTCCTTTTACATAATAACAATAACAATAACAATAACAATAATAACAATAATAATAATAATAATAATAATAATAATAATAATGATAATAAATAATAATTAATAAATAAATAAATAAAACTAATGATCAGAATCATAATCTTTTTAGAGTTTGAAATATGAGAAAGTCATTTATAGGATGGATAAACTAGGTGATGGCGATGATGGGGCATAATTGACTATCTTATTGACAGGCTAACAAGGTTATTATGAGTCTTATCCATAGCCTTATTTGTGTAGTACATGTGTGCAGGACACCACCCATTGCTAGGGGTGAGCAGTTTCAAGGTTTGTGCAAATTTCACATGAAGTCTACTTGTTGGAATATATTCTTCATTTTTTTTTTTAACTGAGAACCTATCTCATTACAAATCCAGAGTTTACCCATATTTCACTTGTATTATTAATTAAATAATTGCAGTGAATTATTGTCTTTAATGATCACTTTTTGCTATATAATCAATCAACCATAACTTTTAATAAAGTAAAAGTCCCAATCATAAACTAGAAACTTAAACTAGTGGTTCTAAATTATATACTCATCATCAAATGTCATGAAATAATATAAGATCATGTGAAAACATAAAACTAGGGTGTGTTTGTTTTGTGAAAAACAATTTCCGAGAAAATGTTTTTCTCATTTTCCAGTGTTTGGTTCATTTAGGAAAATGAGTCAACGGAAAATGTTTTTCTTCCAAAGCTTAAATTCAGGAAAACGATTTCCCTTTTGAAAGAACTAGAAAACGTTTTCCAAAATGTTTTAAGGTCATTGCTTAATAAAAAAATTATTATTAAAAAGAATTTCTAATTAAAAATTTTGAATTTGTTATTATTATATCTTTTTTTTTTCTTGTTTTCTCTTTTCTTTTTTTGCTTGTGAACGTAAACCCTAACTCCTCCTCCCTTCTCTCATTCTCCTTCGGCCCCCTCCCTTTCGTTTTGACTTGCTCTTGTAACTAAAAATCATGTCCATTTTCAGAAAAAAAAAAAAAAAATGTGTATGAATTCGGGTTTCCTTTTCATTTTGCAGGTTCAAATTCTAGATTTACTAAATTGATCGAGAAAAATCCATTTATTAAGTAATATGGACTCAACAAATTAATTTGGAAGTAAGAGGCATACTATCGTCAATTGTTAGGTCAAATGTCATTCAATTATTTTTTAAATGCGATCCAAATACTAGAAAATGCTTTCAGTTATGTATCACCAAACAAAGAAAAACTAACCATTTTCCTCAAAAATGGTTTCCCGGAAAACATTTTCCAAAACAGAAAATGAATTCCTTGGGGAAAATGTTTTTCATAAAAGCAAAAAAGTCTTCTAAATTATGGGAAAATGTTTTTTGCTTTTGAAAAATAGAAAACATTTTCCTCTCTTAATCTCTTTTATCTCACACCTTTACAATTCCTCACTTCCTCTTCCCATTTCTTCTTCTTCTTTTTTTCTTTTATTCGAATTATTTTTTAATTTAAATTTCCTTTTTCTTTTTTTTATTTCTTTTTCTTTTCTATATTATTTCATCGAACGTTATGAAATAATATAGGATCACGTGAAGACATAAACTAAAATCAAGTTCCAGCTTTTACTACCCTAAAATCTATAACCTATCTATTGAAATACGTTTCCTAATTTTTGAAACTTGAAACTTAATTTGCATACCTTTAAATTTAGAACCGGATAAGTTTTCATTAGTTTAATTCCCAAGTTCAACCTTTTTACCGTGCTTACGTCTACCCGGATGACGCATTCATCACTTAAAACATTTTTTTGTTTGTGAAAAAGCGAATGATGCCATTATCCTTTCATATAATTATCGATCGGATTCACCTCAACCGTCGATTACGTGGGCCCCGCACAGCCATTCCAAACCGCAATATAGAAAAATTTAAAAGCGAAAAAACCTAATTCTCGGATTCTCGGATAACGATCGCACGGAAAGAAGAAAAACGCGAGATCCGACCCGAGGAGCACGGGAGATTACTCCGTCGTTTTGCCCCTCGCGCCGTGTCGTTTCGACGCCCCTCCTCCCCCTCCTCCTGCTCCGCGATTCGGCTCGAGGCGAGTGACTCGGAAAAAGCCTCCTCCTTTTCCTTCTGGACGTTGCCGTTACAAAAACCCTCTCACTCTTCCTCCGCTGCTGGCCGCCCGCCGCCGCCTCCTCCGCCGCTCCGACCTCCCTCCTCCTCCTCCTCCTCCTCCTCCTCCTCCTCCCGCCGCCTCCCCCAATCCCCATCCCAAAGCCCTAGCAAGTACGTACCTTCTTCTCCCTTCCTTCATTCCTTCCTTACGCTCCGATCGCGTTCGATTTTTTTGAGCTGCAGACGGGAAGACGGCCCCCCGTTCCCGCAACCGGCTCCCTCCTTCTCCGCTGCAGTCGGGATGAAGTACTCACGCGCTCGTTTTTCTTTCGGTTTCGCTCTCAGCCATGTCCGACCCCGCCGACGACGCCAAGCGCATCGAGAAGCTCTACGAGTTCGGGGAGCGGCTCAACGAGTCCAAGGACAAGTCGCAGGTCGATTCCTCTTATTCCGTCGCCGCTTTGATTGGGAATGATTGGGGGTTTTGAGGTGGCGGTTTGATGTGTGTTGCGGCGTCGTTTGAGCTGGTTTGCTTCTTTTTTTTTTGTGTGTGTCTGGTGTGGGTGTGTCGGTTCTTGCAGAATGTGGAGGACTATCAGGGGATCATCGACGCTGCGAAGTCGAGCATCAAGGCGAAGCAGCTGGCAGCGCAGCTGATTCCGAGGTTCTTCAAGTTCTTCCCCGACCTGCGGGACGCGGCCGTCGAGTGCCTCGTGGATTTGCTCGAGGAAGAAGATCTCGCGGTGGGTGGTTTGACTACTTAAGCGTCGACTCGATTGTTGATGTGCTTTTGTTTTGCTGGAGTCTGTTGTGGAGCGGCATTCGGCTGCTAAGGTGTGGGGTGGGCGTAGGGGAACTAGAGCAGGAAACATGTTGATATCGAATGGAATTATTTCCTCCAATTAGTTAACTGAGACTGGAAATAAATGTCCAGTTTGTTATGAGGAGTCTCGAATTTTTGGATTTTCTAGTTTTGTGTCGGCAAAGTCATGCTTTTACATTTGTGGTAAACTGACTGGAATACAATTCTGTTGTATTGTGCGGACATTGACTGCCCTTTCTTGTATTGGGGATGATATGAGGTTTGATGACTAGCATGTTATGCAGGTCCGAGTGCAAGCCATTCGGGGGCTTCCACTTTTTTGCAAGGATACGCCCCAGTACATTCCTAAGATTGTTTACCTTCTCGTGCAACTCCTTGCCGCTGGTAAGTCTAGATTTCTTTCTGATTTGCTTATTTGTACATTGAGTGATCTCAATGGTTTACAATAGATCTGCTTCTTTTTTTAGATAAACCTCGAACTAAGCTGAAGTCTCTGGTTTTATGTTGTAGAGGATTTTGTCGAGCGTGATGCGGTGCACAAGGCTCTCATGTCATTGTTGAGACAGGATGTGAAAGGTGATAATCCGCATACCTGAACTCAATGTTGAAGTCTCCTATTTCATGCTCTTGAGCTCAGGATGTTAGCGTTTTTCCATAGTTTCATGTGTTGTCTGAAGTTAATGAATGTATCAGAAGGGCATAGGATTAAGTTGTGCATGGTTGTTGTCTATTAGGATGCTTTTCTTGCTCGAATCATTCTTGTCTGTCATTTGAGAACTTCAGTTAAACTCAACCATCTAATGGTAATATGAATGTTGCTTAGATGTCGAGGAGTGTATTATTATTGCCGTAGGAGAAACTATAGAATATCATAATTAGTATATTCCTTTTCCCAAAAAATAAGTGTTCGTCCATTTGGAATTTTATACAGTATATAATCAAAGTTAATGACAGTGGGAGTTAGAATTATATATACTGAACAAATGTTTCATTTCGGGAAGTAAATAAAAACGGTCGTAGATTATGTCAACCTCGATTTTGCAAACATGAAGGTGCCTTTTGAACCTCAAGCCAAGTATATAGTTAGTGCATGATTTTGTGTCCTGCTACCCTGCATTTAAGTAAGAAAAGGAGTGAGCATCTCATGTTATGAAGAACAAACAAAATGGATCAAATTCTGATCTACATTTCCCTTATAGTTTCAATCAGTACTTGCATGTCTTCTGCTGATTCTTATCAGTTTCAAGTGCAAAATTTGGTGCATGAGAATTGAGATCTTCGGTAGCATCTCAGACTAGTGGTCAGGCTTGTAATCATATGCATAGACCTTGCTTCTGTTTTCTTATAATTTACTTGGGCCATTCTGACATTGAATTAAATGTTTGTGGTTTTTATAGATAGCAATTGGAAATGCTCTATTTTAAACTTGTGGACTTGTTTGTTTTCTTTTCTCTTTCATGAAGATCATTCTTGCAGGATGAGCAGCATGAGCCTGTTTTGACTTGTCTGTTTGAGAACATTTGGAAGCTGATTGATTAGCAGAGATAAGCTAATGCTTGACATGCACTGCTTTTTGTCAAACTTTTTGCTTGGTGCAGCCTCCTTGTCAGCCTTGTTTGGTCGCATTGCGAATGTCGATGAACCAAGTGCAGATGACTTGATTCGGGAGAAGATATTAAACTACATGAAAGATAAGGTTGGAAGGCTTGTTGAAAAAGATAAAATTTGACAGTTTTTGATGTCCGCTTCCACCATACATTGGGACATTCTTGTGTTATTGAAAGGTTATTTAGGACTAATGGACTGGATTTGCAGGTATTCCCAATAAAGGCAGAACTTTTGAAACCTCAGGAGGAGATGGAAAGACATATAACGGATTTAATTAAAAAAGTATGCTTTCTGCTTTTTTTTATTTTTATAGTCCCTTCACTGATGTTTATTTCTTAATTGAGTGAATGTGCCTTAATAGAATTAGCCCAGACTTTTCTTATTGCCATGTCTCATTAGATGTGGCTGACTCATATTTCAGTGTTTGGAAGATGTAACTGGAGCAGAATTTAGAATGTTTATGGACTTTCTGAAAAGCCTAACTATATTTGGGGACAAAGCACCTCCGGAGCGCATGAAAGAACTCGTGGGGCTTATCGAAGCACAGGCAGATTTAGATGCACAATTCACGGTATGTGCCTGATTACGAACAAATTCTTGAGTGGTATCTTTGTTAGAAAGATAACTCTCTATTAATGGTTCTGTTACTGGGAACTTTAGTGGAGATGGTCTGCTTCTTTATCATCAATTATAGCTTTTTTGTTTTTCCATTTGTTGTTTTTCCATGTACTTGAATCCTTCTTTGATAGCAACAACTCATCCATCTTATGATGGTTGCTATTGACTTAAAAAGGGAGAAAAACACCAGAATGAAAACCGCTACAATCAGTAAATTCTGATTAGCCATATCAGTCTAATATGCTTTGCACACAATTTAATGGCCTATGGCCGTGTATGGGAGGATTATAATATGCCTTATGAGCTAGACTCTTGGTTAGATATATGGCTTCTGGCTGGTGACAATATATCCACTATTTAGGTCACTTCTATCAAGTAAAATGTTGCTAAGTACCCTATCTCAGATCGGTATCAGTAATAATCCGAATGTGCATGCATTGAATAGATTGGTGACTTATTATTGTCCTCTTAGAATTGATGAAGTCTTAAGTGTCAGATTATAATAATGCAATTTCACATGAATAGAAAAACCCAGGGAATTTCCCTCCTTTTCCAAGGACTGGGGAGGAAAGGGTTGGGAGAGAAAAGAAAGAAAAAAGGGGGGGTGGGTGGCTAGTTGGAAGGGTGCACTAGTGGAAATATTAGGGGTGATACAAGGGCCTGCAAAGGACTAGTACCCATGTGGTGATATTTTCTGAATGGAAAAGAAACAGAATGTATAACCTTATGTAGCAGTCTAATTCGGCTGTTTTCTGTGTTCCTAAGACCTTTATTTCGTGAATTTATCTGTTTCTGAATATTTAATGAGAAAGTTCTTTTCCATTCTTTTATTTTCTAGTTGCTACGTGACCTCTTGTTATGGACATGCATATTTGTTCTAGATAACAACTAAAAAAGACCATGGAAGTCGTGGTAAGAGAGGTGACAAAGATAACAACTAAGCCCTTACTATGTGGTGTTGACTGCATTGATTTTAGAGCCCATTGTGCTTTTTATTTTGATCTATATCCATTCCTCAATAAGAACAAAAAAGCCGAGATTTTTCACTTTACTAGTAAAGTCCATGATTGTGTCCTCTTTTTTTTGTTTTTGTTTTTTTTTTTTGGGTTTCAGAAATGATTGTGTCCTAACATTCTCGTATTTATGGATAAGTAGAGAAAGGTCGGGGTGGAAGAGGTTGCCGAATCACTTCAAAGAGAATTTCTTCTCTATAGACACTGGAGAATCAGTAGCCATTTTGGAGTGTATAGAAAAAATCATAGTACAGCAAAAGAGTGGCAGATGGAGTTTGTCCAGCTCACCAGCCTCCCTTGGAGGAGTTGGTTGTGGGCTAAGAGAGCACTCATGAAATTTCATTTGAGGGAAGTAAAAGATATTGTTTTTGGGTGTTAATTATGAGAAATAGCTGAAGGCTGATCTCCGAAGTTTCTGACTTATGGAATTAAGGTTAAATTAAGAGGTTATTCATTCTCTACCCTGATGGCTATCTACCCATCCCTAACATTTTTGAATTTCTGACAAAATTGTCATTAAATCTTTTAATGCTTTATAATGACCTTATCTTGCTTAGTGGGATAAGCCTCTGTTTGTTCTTTTTGTGATATCATGGCATGATCTACAATGTTCAAAATGCAGGTCTCGGATACAGACCACATAGACAGATTGATATCATGTCTGTTCATGGCCATTCCTTTTTTTGTGGTAAGCTTTGTACTTTTGGTTGTTGTTTTGAGTACTGTCCATATTTAATCAGATTATGTCAACTTATAATGAACTTCGATGACAGAGGGGTGCGTCAAGTAGCAAGTTCTTCAATTATCTTAATAAGGAGGTCCTGCCTCTTTTTGATGAGGTATTGGTTAACTAACATCTGGTTGATCTTGCCTGCATGGCTTTGAAAATATAGATGATCGGCTACACATGATTTACTCGTGTACCTAGTCTTGTAACGTGTTTTGTTCTTTTTCTTTGCACTTGATTTCACATCCTTATTTTGTTAACCTTTTTTTTTTTTTTTTTTCCTAAATGTTTAACAACCGCCTTAGATTTTTTGCTTGGAGGTCATATATTTCATGATTGACTATGGCTCAGTGTGGATTCTTATATTGTACACCTCAAATTTTTGAAATCTTGGCATTTGAAGTCATTCAAATGTTTTATATTTCTGAAGAATAAAAATGTTTCTAACTAACAGTTATGAGCCTTCTCCAAACAAATACACAGTACATCATTGGCCCCCATAAGTGTGGGCCTCTTTGACCTAGTTTTCTCTTTGTAACAATAAGGAACCATTTGGAAGGTAATATTTGACAGAGCTTTTCCTGGCAGCTTCCTGAGGAACGAAAGCTAGATCTGCTCAAAGCTCTTGCTGAGATTTCACCTTACACAATGCCGCAGGATTCACGCCAAACTCTTCCTTCAATTGTTCAGCTTCTAAAGGTACTTATATTATGCTTTAAGAAACTGATGTAGGTCAATGAGTTTCAAAGTAGTGAGCCTAATTTGATTGAGAACTTGAAGAGAACTGATGGAGAACAATGTCTTCAAATGATCATATTTTCTTTAGGCTTCATATAATAAAGATTCCTAAGCTTAACACCAGTCACTGTGGGGAAATGAATACTAAACTCTTACTTGAATAGAGAAAACATCTCAGTCACTGTCTAATCATTAATTCTCAATTAAACACCCGTTCCCTAGGTCTTCGAACGATGTGTCAGACATTTGGTATCAGAGACATGTAACATCATAGGCTCCAGTGGAAATATGTATTTCTTCCTGTCTTTGTAATTTCCAGTTTATGTTGAAAATGCATTGGATACGTTAGTTATCTTGATGCAATATAGACTAGACAGAACACTGGCATTTTGTTTGTAACATAGGTTTTATGTGTATATCTTGGATCTTACTTATCATGTTTTTCTTTCAGAACTACATGCCTCGAAGAAAGACAGGAGAAGAAATGAATTTTACTTACGTGGAATGCTTGTTGTATGCATTTCACCATTTGGCACACAAGGTTAGTTGGACTTTCCCATCCTGCTTTGCCAACTTACAGCCAAAGTATATGGAGGTTTTATTCTGATAATGTCGCATTATAGGCACCAAATGCAACCAATAGTCTGTGTGGTTACAAGATAGTGACTGGCCAACCATCTGACAGGCTTGGGGAGGACTTCTCAGAACATTATAAGGACTTCACTGAGAGGTAATGATTCCTTATCATCTCCAGTTTAATTGAGTTTTAGGTTTCTTCTAATGCCAGGCTGTTTTTCCTTTCCTGTCCAATGGATGTCACGCATGCATTGGGTATGGTTAATTGATTTCACGTTTTCAACAATGTTTGGTAGATTGCGATGCTATACAGCTTCTATGATAGCTTCTATATTAGTTGAAGGATTGACTTTTCCCTGAAACTAGCCAAAAGTACTGCAACATTCATGCTAAATTGCTCTTGCATGTTCCTTGTTAACTTGTTATCTTGCAATTAGTTTTGCTATGGCCACATAGCATTTTTGATTCTCCTCTTGCCTTTCATTTCCTCATGAATGATAAGTCACAGGGAATAATTTGATCCGGGAGTTCTGATATTCATTGCAATTTGCTTGTTTTGGGTAAGTTGGTGTTTTGAAGTGTGTAATTTGTCTCCTGATCTTTCCATGGCTTTTTTGCTGCAGATTAACTACTGTTGAGGAGTTAACTAGGGCCACCATGAAAAAGCTAACTCAGGGAATGGCTGAGCACAATAAAGCAATGTCAGCTGCCAAGACCGATGAGGAGAAGAGTACCATTGTCTGTTTGTCATCATAATGCTTGCATCTTTTATTGTTAAATGGTTCTGCTCCATGCAACTGACACCACGTACTTTATGCAGAAAACTCAGAAGCAGAACACTACATCCGGACTGCGAACCTGCAATAATATCCTTGCCATGACTAAGGTGAATAAGTCAACTTATTACTGACTGTTTTTGTCTTCATGGCATGTGAGAACTAACTCATTGTGGTTTATTGATTTAGCCATTGCATTCAAAGACACCTTCATTTATTGGAGACAAGAGCATCAGCCTCTCCTGGAAAGAGGCAGTCAAAGCTTCTGCACCTGCAACAAATACAGGGACTGGGTAGGAGAAATACTCCTCCTTATGTTTTTTTTATTCCTCAGCGAGTTTGTTATTGGATTTGTTTGTGGTGGGTTATATATCGATTCTAGTTGCTGATACTTTAGCTACTTCCCTCGTTAGTGACAGGTCTACATCTACACTAGGAAATCACTGTAATTATGTCGGTCACTGTCGAATATGTTCATGGAAAATTGATGTGAATGTCTTCATATTTTGGTTATCAAAATATGACTGATTGTTCCAACTAACAGCATTGGTGACAAGTCCAGGAGGAGCAGAAAGATTGTTGAGAATGACTTGCATATCTTAGCTTTATCTTCTGTTGTGATGATCAATGGGGTCTCTTCTTGCATATCATCTTATTGATATCATCATTTATGCAGAGGAAAACGACCCGCTAGTGCTGTGAATGGTTCCGGTAATGCGGCATCAAAAAAGGGACGTGGAGCGGGTGGTATGCAAAACCAGCTTGTCAATAGAGCATTTGAAGGTTTGTCCCAGGGTGGGCGTGGTGGTGGGAGAGGAAGAGGAAGGGGTTGGGGTGGACGTGGAAGAGGAAGAAATTATCGGTAGATTGCGGCCATGCCTGATGCGACAGATGCGGAACTTTGTATTAGATATGAGGTCAGTAAGAGAAATTGTTACTGGTGAGAACGAAGTTTTGGATGTGCGTCAAAATATTTAGCTGGTAGCTTTGACCTGGACGCACATCACTGATTGTAATTTATTCAAAGCTAGTCGACATAGTTTGGTTTGAGCTACCTGCAGCCTTCAGTTCTACATTCACCTCCCATTAGTCAAATGAAGTAGATGCGTGCTCATGTAACTTGGGGGACATTCGCCTCGCTTGTAGAGTGACATTGTTTGATTTAAGCTTGAATACAGACTAGTCTGATTGCATGATCAGCAGACTGTGTGACCTATATCATTTGAACCCATTAATTATGTTGTTGGTTTAGACCTTAGAATATTTTCCGGTTGTCTGATTTTGCCTGCTCTCCAGTTGTTACCAACCTGAAGAATTTCTTTGCTGCTGTACCTTATTCAGATGGTTGTGCATTTTGGATGACTTAGCTGACAGTTGCAGCAAAACGAATTGTTCTAGTTGAATTTGGTTCACAATCTGACCGTTCTAGTTCCTAGTAAAGTTAAGTTAGAATAGAACGGCTTCCAAGAGCCTAAGATATAAGCCCTACACAGCTCTGGTTTTCCTTTTTTCAAATATAGTTCATTCGACCATTTGGACAGGTTTTTACCTCTCTCTTTTGTTTGTTCTTTCTAGAAATGTTCAAGTTAGGTTGGAATAGAACGGCTTCCAAGAAACTATCGATATAAGCCCTACAAGGCTCTGATTTTCCTTTTTGCAAATGTAGTACTACCATTTGGACAGGTTTACTTACAATTACTTGGAATAGTACCTCTCTCTTTTGTTTGTTCTTTCTAGAAATGTTCCCCTGGGTCTTAGTTTTCATAGTTTATATGAACGCTAACTTTTTCCGTGTGGATCTAAATTCAGTTTAGCTAGTTGAAGTCCCTAGGTTGTATAATATGAAGTGGGTTTGTAACCACTTCAATCTATATTTTGTTTTTCAAGGATAACCAATGCGGACAATTGAGTTATATTCAAAGATTTTAACCGAAAATTACAGGTTTAATTACAATTATTGCTTTGGTGAACCTTATCGTCATTGCTTACGAAGCATCATGTAGTATACGCAACTCTTTTTTTAATAATGTGGAATTCAAGATTGCTGCAGAACATGTGCATTTGTACATAAATTGGTAACTAGAAAAAAAGGTAGATATGGCTCATACTGGTTGTACGAATTGCATTTTAATAGCAAATGTAAGCGTTACTTTTACATATAAGGTGAATTTAGTTTTATAAGCTATTAAGCTATGTACATCTACTTTAGTAATTTATAAAAAGTCATCGCACTATTGTCTTAAGTAAGTAGCATTCATAGTAAGTTGGATAAGAATTTCTAATAACTGTATAGACTAGCCCAAGGTGATGCACCTTTATGACCTTAATCAATGTTTGGAGTTTTATTTATTGGTTAATTTATGGAAAATTAAATTATAGTTGCCGCTGATTTTTATTTTTTGGTCGGATTGCAGCTGACTTCAAATGAACAAGATATGAAACTTTTTCATGGGCTACTTTAGTTTCATTAACCATTGCATTATAGCATAAAAATAAATAGAAAAGAATTGTATAAATTAGCACTGAAACACAACATCAAATGATAAGGGAGTGGGGTAAAATTAATTTCACCACATTTACTTCGTGTTGATAACACTCAACAACTATAACTCCATACAAAACTCATTTTTATTTCCTAATTTGCCTTGGTGATCATGTATTGATATCTCCGAAACCTGAGCGAAGAAGCCTGTACTTGCTTGGAATGTCATGCGTGCTGATCTCCAATCCGCAGCTCAGGTCACCACTGTGAATCGTGTCGTTTCTTCTTCTACGAGTCATGCCGAATTTAGCATGCTGTCCGCACTAGGACACCTGTCTCACCCGCTGCCCCGACTTGACTGCCTAGCTGCCAACGATGAGGAGGATAATCGGAGTTGCCATGCGTGTGAGCAGGCTTCCTTCTTGCCATTCGGACGATTGAGCATTAGTGCACGGCCGGATACTGCTTCGTCTGCCTAGTCACAACTAAGCCTGATGAGGATTCTGAGAATCCATCCTGCAATTTGCTCATTAGCGTCTGCTCACGTCCCTCCATTTTGGGACGAAGAGTAGAATCTAATGCAAAGCCTGCGTGGAGGTCTATGGATGCTACACGGCGCATATTCTTAGTTCACGAGAGCTGCACCGAATCGACCCCAGAGAAGCGACGCCCCTCTCTCCATAATCAACCCTTTTTCTTGCTTTCGATCAATCGGTAAACCTCCAATGTAATTTCCGTCTTCTGGTTTCCCCCTGCAGCGAATGCAATTTCAGCCTTGACGTGGACTGCGTGGCTATAACTCTATGTTCACAAGATCTGGAGGGCGAGAAAGGCTCAGTTTTTTTCTTTTTCTTTTTTTTTTAACCATTTCGCCCATCAGCATCTACTGGTGTCCTTCCACGTGAAGCTTGAAACCAGAATCTGGGTGTAAAGCTGAGAATAGAGCAGCATACTAGGTGGGGTCTATGCTTGTCTGGATTGCCTCTTCTATCTCCAATTCACTATCATCCGCTGCCGCTGGAGCTGGGTCGAATGAAGGATGGTGCGAGCAAGGCTCGTGATTAATATGTTAAAGGTTTAGCCCATGCCTGCCTGGAGCAGAGCTGCTCTTTTCTGCTCTGTAAATCATGTGCTGAATTGCCCTCAGTTATGCGACACCCTGTTCACCCTGGCACACCCACTTCTTCCCGTATCAAGAAGGAAGGCTCACTGACGCATGTGGTGAAGAGCATCGATGCTGTCTTTCGCTACGCAGAATGCGACTTCGACTTCAACATTCCATGCACTTTTGAAAGGCCCACTTTGAAACGTCACCTCCTCAAGCATATACTCTTTTCTTATATTAGATCTACTGACCCGTGCTTCCTGTGCAGTGTCTGGTAAACTTTGCATATTCGACTTTCACGTTCTTGTGCGGTGCAATCTTTATGTCAACAACGATTGCCTTCCACGGTTAACACCAACAATAAAGATCGCCATCACCTCCATCAACTCACACTCTACGCTACGTTCATTGAAGAAGATGCTGATGAGTACTATTGTAACCTTTGAGAGAAACGGACCTGAAACTGGGTGCTTCCGTCTGTGATCAATGCCCTTGCCCATTGATTACACATATCAAATGCGTCTTACCCACGGTATGCTTTCATCACAGAAATGCTCTCTCACTAAACTGACTTTAGCCAACAAACAGCCACAAGATACTGCCATGTGATGTGGTGAATAGCCCTGTTCTTTTTTCTTTTGTTATATCATATACAGACTCAATCTCCACAATAAGTTAGAATCAACAGAAAATATGGCAATACCAAATTTTTTTTTGAAGTAATGGAAGTACCTGAAGCCTCGATTTTGCTGAACTAGATGCATTTCTGCAGGAAAAAGTGGACCGATCGAGCACACAATTGGAGGTACTCCAAAAAACACTTGCATTGCTAGTCTCAAAAAGCTGCAAGCGAAGTGCATGAAGTTAAAAGAGTTGGGGAGGCTCTTCTCCAGAAGGAAAGAATTAGGGAGGCAGGAGACCACCTTTTTGTTTGATGTTTCAACTAACGCTCTTATGCAAGTCAATTGGAATCACTGCCAACACTTGACATCTGATATTGTCATCTTCTGCAGCAAAAGCAGATAAATATCATATTTTTGAGGGTAAGACTTGTGTGCTCTGTGTTATGAATGGGAGTATTAACATTGGGATGCATAATTTGATTATGAATAAACCTGTTAGGAAGCTAGCCAGTCTTATTAATTCCTTGAAAAAGAATATCAGGATTGTGTAGTTTGTTCAGACTAGCCTTGAGCTTTTGCATACTATCTATCTAGCTTTGCATTCATGAACTGTAAATTCTTTTCTAGCGCAAGAACATAGGAAAAGTTCGGTTCTAACATCTGCAGTCTACCAAAATTCAGTTATATTGAAATAAAGCCTCCCACAAAAGAAATCAAGGTTTCTTTTCTCACCTTGGCCCTGGCAACTTGAATCTCCTACTGAAGCAACAACTCATGCTCCTGCCCGAAAACCAAATTAGCCAGGGAGACAACATAGTCATGGCATTATTCAGATCCAAGAGCTTCCGGATACATGCAGGATACACCACAGAAGAAGCTTGTCTTTATAAATCTTATTTGCCGAAGCAAGTTGATGCATTTGCCGTGACAAGGATCTAGTTGTCACCTCTCGGAGGTTAAATGCTGACTATATGATGCAATCACCGTGTCATTCTGCAATGGCACACTTAAAAATTGTTATCATCAGAACAGTTATCAAGCATTACCTGTGCATACAAGACACAGATGAAAAAACTGACATTGCTCATTTTGATTCTGCTAACTCTATGACGATAGAAGAAAGCTCTGATATTGCAGCGGTTCTCCCATCTCTGAGGCATCTATTTATCCTAGTTCATATGGATAAATAAGCAAAACCATTGTATAACAGCAAAGAGTCTGTAAAATAACACAAATAGAAAAGTTAAACTGGCCAAACAGAAAGTCACCAAGAGATTCGCCAGAAAAAGAAAAGTTAAAACTGTGACACACTCAATATTTTCAAAGAATTCAGAAGCTTTAACCTCAAGAACAATTTTGACTTTATCTTGGCAACTAGTAACGACCATATGACAACGTTTGACATGTGGCAATGTGATAATAGGATGCTGGTATCTGAAAATGCTAGTAAAAGTGCCGTTTTTCATGAGTATCCCTCTTTTTCTCTCTTCAGTAAAGAAAAAACTTCCAAATCTTTTGGTCTAGTAGGATCTTAAGTAACCTTGAAACAAACAATGAAACATCTCCCCATCCTTCTCACCGCAATAATTGTCGACGTATTTTTGGTCTTTTCGATATCATTTGCCCTTTCATTGAAGGTAACAATTTTAAGTTCATTAAGATATTTAGACATAAATTATTATTGATGATAAAAAAGAAATTCATTAACTAATCAATTCAAGCAATACAAACTATTGTTTTTAGGAGAATATTTTTTAAATTATACATAAAAAAATGGAGCTTATATCTCATAAGATTTCCCAAATTTACTAACCTTATGCTATATTTTCTCGGACAGAAAATTCTCTCCATTGGACCCCTGGGCATCCCCCCGCTAAGAAAAGAAAAAGAGACAGAGCCAGCGGAAGAAGCGAAGACGACACGACAGGCGGCTGCAAATCGGGAATTGCAAAAACTTAAAAAGAAGGACCGTCGGTTGACAAATTATGGCGGGTTGGAACCTTTTGCTGAGCTTGACCTTCCCACCCTCTCTCTCTCTCTCTCTCTCTCTCTCACGTTCTGTCACCAACTTCTTACGTCTCCATTGTCGTCCTCATTTTGCTTTCACTTTCGGGCGTCGGACAGAGAGAGGGAGGGAGAAACGCGTTACGCTTTCACTAGCCGTTGCGGCGGGCGCAGCCGCCTGTGCTTTGATAAAAAGAGTACTTTTGTAGCTAATTTGTAGCCAAATAGCGCAACTTTGATAAGTTATTACAATAAATTCGTTATCTTACATAAATAAGAAAAGCAGCAAAATAGGAATCGTTTTAGGAACTAATGGTTTCGTCGATTCCCGAATAGATCACTCTGGATCTTTGTTCGAAATTTAGTCATGAAATTGGGAACTGAATTCATCTGGAAATTAAGGGCCTGTTTGGTAACCATCCCAACAGTGCCAGATTCTGATTTTTTGTTCCCAGAATCAGTTTGGGACGAGAATCGCGTTTGGTAAAATTTTTGTTCTCGGGAACAAATTTGTTCCCAGAATCAGTTTGGGACGAGAATCAAGAATAAAAAAAAATTGATTCTTGTTCCGGGAACAAAATTGAGAATCAAAACTCTTATTCTTTTCTTTTCTTCTTCTTCATCAATCGCAATCTCGCGACCGCCGCCCGCTGCCGTTCGCCGCCGCCGGTCGCCGGAGGCTCTCGTTTGGCCTGAAAAAAAAAATATAAAATATAAAATATAAAAAAAACTAAAAAAGAAGAATAGGAGAAAAAATAAAATAATAAAATAATAAAAAAGAAAAAAGGAAAAAAAAAGAAAATTAAAATAAGGAAAAATAAAAAATAATTAAATAATTAAAAAAAAAGAAAAAAAAAGAAAGAAGAATAGGAGAAAAAATAAAAAATTAATAAAATAATAAAATTAAGAAAAAAAGAAAATTAAAAAATTAAAAAATTAAAAAAAGGAAAAGAAAAGAAAAGAAAAGGAAAAAGAAAAAAAAAAGAAAGAAGAATAGGAGAAAAAATAATAAAAAATAATAAAAAATTAAAAAAATTAAAATTAAAATTAAAAAATTAAAAAAAAAAAGGAAAAAGAAAAAAAAATTATTTAAAAATTAAAATAAATTGATTTGGAACAGAATCAATGAACACGTTACCAAACGCAATTCTATTCCAGAATCAAAAATTTTGTACAGTTACCAAACACGTTTTTTTACTCAGAATCAGTTCCCGGGAACAGAATAAAAAATAACCATTTCTGATCAGAATTTGTTCCCGGGAACAGAATCGTTGCCAAACGCGCCCTAATCACTCTTAAGTGCCACAGTGCTTTCAAATGACAAATTTCTTTATCGAGATATTTTGAAAAACAATAAGTACAAGCGATGAAGAAGGAAAATTTAGTGGAAAGCATAGTAAAATTTATGGAGTTACACATGGAAGATGCCGAGCAGGAGGGAGGCAGGCGTAAATATCCAAAGTGGGTCTCAACGAAAAAGTCTCGAACGGCGATGCCAAAATCGCAACTTCTCTGTTAAGGTCAAAACCCAATAAGAGTCGCGGCGAGCTGATTCGAAGCTTCGTCATCGAGCGGACGCGATTATCTCGTTCGCATATAAATTCTATAATTGACACGAGCTTTCAGTTCTCATCCCGCATTGTGTTCTCCGAAGATCCAAGGTGCACTACAAACTCCGCAGCTTTCATAATCAGGTGCGTGTTTCGATCGCGATGCTTCGTTTCGTCCGCAGATGTTCTTCCGCCGGTGTTTCTTGCGTCAACGCTTCGTTCAAATTTGTATTACATCTCTCGTTTTCATGTCGTGTGCTTCCCTCGTTTCTGCTCTCCTTCGTCTGGAAGCATTTGCTCGATTACCATGATATCGGATAGATTTGAACGAGCTTGGTTTCTTACCTCATTATGCATTTAAAACATCATTAATTAATAATAATCTAAAGTTTCGTTTGTTTCATAGAAAATGAATAATTTTAGAGAATATTTTCCTAAAAATGATCTTTTGTATTTCTTGTAATTATTAGTTAATGGAAAATTACCTCATTATTGATAATGGTTTATGTTTAACTATTTTTCGTGTATGATGAAAATTTCCTCCCTCCCCTCTTTTCTCCTCTCTCAACACGCCCGCGCAGCCTACTCTCTCGGGTCTCGGGGTTATTAAGAAGGCCCAGCTTTCCACGTCGTAGCGGTATCGAATTTATCTGTCTCCTCAATATACTCCCCCTGCTCCGTCTAAAACGACGACATGGATTTTATCACCGTCATCTCTATCCTGGTGAGTTTTATGCAAGTGAAATGGCAGGCCAAGTCGATTTCGCCCTTCGAAGCTCATCAAATGGCCACCGGCATTGCCATCTGCACCCTGCTCCTGCATTTCTTATTGCTGCATCTCGCTAATGGGGCACCCCCGCCAGACGGCCGCGCTCCTCCTTGTGATGGGGCATCATGGCACCACCTCATCGACTTCACGGGTTCGATTTCAGTTGCTTCGCTCGCGTGGTTGCTGCTCCACGACTCCTCCCACTCCGTCATCTGGTTGTTCGTGCTGCTCCTATTGCTTTCCGTGAGTCTGTTGCGCGCCCTCATTAAAATTTTTTGGCTGTGGCTCTACAGCGACCTCATTAAAAAAATATGGCCGTGGCTATACGACGACGAATTCGTCCCAATGATCATCCGTGCGGTGCAGTCTCTGCGTGCTGGAAGAGCGCAGCCACATTCGCAGCCCACAGTCAGGGATCCGCCCCGGCCACAAGTCTGAGCCCCGTAGTTGTTCGGCCGTTCCCTGCTTGGAAGCTTAGCTAGTTTTGTTTAAGAGGGGCTTAGCTAGTCTGTAGCGACTAGATCTGTTTAAGATAGGCTAGCCCTCAAAAGAAATTGTGATCTATTGTTATCGAAGAGATTGAAGATACGTCAACGATTGTTATGGCAAGTAGAATAGTCTTTTGTAGTGGCCATATGAAGGGTACTAATTGTTCTTGAGGTTATAGCTTCTGACCTCTTTGAAAGCACATTGCTGAGTGTTGCGGATTTCCTTCTGTTTCTGTTGAATCTCTTTGTAGCTTTCTGTTTGGCCAGTGGATCCATGTGTCATTTTACATTCTTTGCTGGTGTACTATAGTTTTGCTCATTTGTCCAGATGAACTGTGATAAATAGATGCCCTGGTGGCAACGTGGGCACAGCTACAATTTCAAAAGCTTTGATCTAATACTAACATCATTGAGTGATCCACATCAAATTGAAAGATCTCAGCTTTTTCCTCTCTGTTCCATATACACCATTACTGCTTACTAGCTATTCCGATGATAATATAGTCGTAGTTTGTCATTGCAGAATGTGGGAATCGTTACATCATAGTCTCTATTTGACCTCCCAGAGGTGACAACTAGATCTTTGCTGTGGCAAATGCGTTAACTTGCAATCTAAGACTACGTTGTCTCGCTGGCGGATTGGTTTTCAGCCAGGAGCTTGAATTGTTGCTTCAGTTGGACATTCAAGTTTCTGGGGCCAAGGTGAGAAAAGAATGCTGAAATGTAGATCTTTTTTCTCTGGCAGGCTTTAGCTCCAGATTACTGAATTCTGGTTGACTGTAGATGTTAGAACCGAACTTTTCCCACTCTTCATGTGCTGAAGAATTTACAGTTCATGTATGCAAAGCTGGATAGATAGTATGCAGATGCACGAGACAAGTCTGTATAAACTACACCCATCTGATGTTGGTATCTGATGAAATAATTCGACCGGCAAGCTTCCTGCCAAGTTGATTCACAATCAAATTATGCATCCCAGTGTCAACACTTCATCTCATTACATAGAGCACTCAAGTCTGGCACTTAAAAAATATGATATCCGTCTGCTTTTACTGCAGAGAGCTACAATCTTGGATGTCGACTGTGGCAGTGAGTCCAATTGACTTGCATGGGAGCATAAGTTGAAACATCAAACATAAAGGAAATTCTTTTTGTCTTGGTAAGTGCCTCCCAAACTCTGCAACTAAATGCAATATTTTCATGGAGTTCAGAGTAGCAGGGTCTTCAGGTACTTCCACTATTCCAGCAACCTGTATTAAAAAAATGTTTGGTATTGGAGCATTTTCTCTTGATTATTACTTATCGTGGAGGACGAGTCTATACATATGATGTTAAAAAGGAACATGGCTATTCACCACATCACATGGTATCGTATCCATTTGTTGCCTAAAGTCTGTTTAGTAAGATAGCACTTGTGACGAAAGTGCACGGTGGGCAATACACATTTGATATGAGTAATCAATGGACAGGGGCATTGATTGCAGACATAAGCACCCAGATTCAGGTTCCTTATCTTCTCACAAAGGTCACAATAGTACTCACTGGTATCATCTTTGATGAACGAAGCGTAAAGTGTGAGTTGATGAAAGTTAATGGCAATCTTTTACTGTGGTGGAAGGCAATCTGTGATCACTAAGATTGCACTGCACACAACCATAAAAGTCTAACCTGCAAAATTTACCAAAGACACTGCATAGGAAGCACAGTTCTGTAGACTGAAATAAGAAAGAGTATATGCGCATGGAGGTGATGTTTTAAAGTGGGCCTTTCAAAAGTGCATGAAATGTTGAAGTCGTAGTCAAATTCCATGCAGTGAAAGACACAGCGTCAACACTCTTCACGACGTATGTCAACAACGCTCCTTCCTAATATGAGAAGAAAAAGGATGTGTGGCATGAACAGGTTGTTGCATAACTGAGGGCAATTCAGCACATGATTTATAGAGCAGAAAAGAGCAGCTCTGCTCCAGCCAGCGATAGGTTGAACATCTGACGGAGTCATCACAATCCTTGCATGGACCATCCTTCATATGACAGTTCCAGCAGCAGAGGATGATCGTGCAGGGAAGAAGGAAGAGGCAATCAAGGCAACCACAGACCTCGCCCGGTATGTTCTCTTCACAAGCTTTGCACCTGATTCTGCTTTCGAGTTTCATGTAGAAGACCAGTGAATGGTGATGGTCAAAATTGTAAAAAACCAAGTCCTTCTTGCCCTCTAGGTCTTGTGAACATAGAGTTAAAGCTGTGCAGTCCATGTTCAGGCTGAATTTGCATTCACTGCAATAGGAAACCATGGCAGGCGTTACATTTAGCTCCTCCAATTGATCGAAAGCAAAAGAGAGAGAGAGAGAGGGTGATCATGGAGAGACGGGTGTTGCATCTCTGGGGGAGATTCGGTGCAGCTTTTGTGGAGAAAGAATATGCATGCATAGCATGCATAGACCTCCCCCAAGATTGCTTGCTCGCAGGCTTTGCCTTTGATTCTATTTTTCATCCCGAGATGATGGGATGTCAGTGGATGCTCATGAGCATTTGTTGGATGGCCACATTCTGAGAGTCCTCATTGGGAGGACAAGCAATCTAGGGCCGTGCACTAAGAATTGACGGATCCGACTGGCAAGAGAAGGTTTTCATATATAAATGCAAAATATTGATTGAAATGCATATATCCCTAGACTGGTGAGGTCACGTATTTCCTTGTGACCAAGTTTGTTAGGAATATGGGCGAGCCTTGATAAGCCATTCCCTCTTGTGTCCATCCATGAATATGAGTGACTAAGTTTTTTAGGAAATAAAATGATAGTGCAGCTTCGAGATGAGTATTTGTAGATACCTTTTAGTGATTTAGAGTGCTCAAAACGAGCAATTTCTTAAGAACAGATCAGAGAAAGCATAAAAGCTTGGAGCGTAATCATATGTCATTACTCGAAGAGCTAAACAGAAATATGGGATGTGATTTGAGGACTAAACCGATGATTTAGATGCAGATGGTAATAATTTCTTTTCTTTGACCTCTGAAGGTTAGCCATTTTGTATGAGATGTGCAGGATCGCAGTTATCATAAAGCAAATCAAATTACGTTGGCAAAAAATTTGGTACCGTCATCTCCAATGAAAGCAAAATGTGTGATAAATGTTGTGGGCCGTGGATGCTGGAAAGAGCAATAGATGATTTATCTTCAGTGAAAGCATATGTCACAGACAACGGTATCATTCTCTTCTCGGTTGACCATTCTTCCTTCTTGGCCAATTGTTTCTATCTACTTCATCAATAATGTATGCTACCCTTTAATCCATAGGAACTTCTCATCAGTTGCAGGGTTTGGTCGCCCAAAATCGACTTGGCTTCACCAAAACTCCTCTTCTCTAGAAGTCTGGCTGGCAAGGCGTCCCACTGGCAGTAGGTTGCTCAACCTCGCCTTGCTTTTGTGACATGCTGTCTGGCCCCTCTGCATTACATGGTCAAGGGTGAGTTCCATGTGTCAGTTTGTGGATTGTGTTCTCACACACGAATCCCTACAGATTCCTGTAGGAGGTCCAAATTATATCTGTTTTAATTTTCATGTGGGTTCATTCATCATTTGATTTGACCTTGGAAGTTGATTCTCTTCTTATTTATTTACAAGCCTAAAGGCTTATTGTGAAAAGCGATTCCCAGGAGAGTATCATGATACTAAGTCAAATAATGAAGCTAAGTAGGTGATCGACTGGATAACTTAAGATGGCGGGACTGTCGAATGCTTCTGCTAATTTGGTGGCAGATACTTAAAATTGTTACCTTCAATGAAAGGGCAAATGATATCGAAAAGACCAAAAATACGTCGACAATTATTGCGGTGAGAAGGATGGGGAGATGTTTCATTGTTTGTTTCAAGGTTACTTAAGATCCTACTAGACCAAAAGATTTGGAAGTTTTTTCTTTACTGAAGAGAGAAAAAGAGGGATACTCATGAAAAACGGCACTTTTACTAGCATTTTCAGATACCAGCATCCTATTATCACATTGCCACATGTCAAACGTTGTCATATGGTCGTTACTAGTTGCCAAGATAAAGTCAAAATTGTTCTTGAGGTTAAAGCTTCTGAATTCTTTGAAAATATTGAGTGTGTCACAGTTTTAACTTTTCTTTTTCTGGCGAATCTCTTGGTGACTTTCTGTTTGGCCAGTTTAACTTTTCTATTTGTGTTATTTTACAGACTCTTTGCTGTTATACAATGGTTTTGCTTATTTATCCATATGAACTAGGATAAATAGATGCCTCAGAGATGGGAGAACCGCTGCAATATCAGAGCTTTCTTCTATCGTCATAGAGTTAGCAGAATCAAAATGAGCAATGTCAGTTTTTTCATCTGTGTCTTGTATGCACAGGTAATGCTTGCTAACTGTTCTGATGATAACAATTTTTAAGTGTGCCATTGCAGAATGACACGGTGATTGCATCATATAGTCAGCATTTAACCTCCGAGAGGTGACAACTAGATCCTTGTCACGGCAAATGCATCAACTTGCTTCGGCAAATAAGATTTATAAAGACAAGCTTCTTCTGTGGTGTATCCTGCATGTATCCGGAAGCTCTTGGATCTGAATAATGCCATGACTATGTTGTCTCCCTGGCTAATTTGGTTTTCGGGCAGGAGCATGAGTTGTTGCTTCAGTAGGAGATTCAAGTTGCCAGGGCCAAGGTGAGAAAAGAAACCTTGATTTCTTTTGTGGGAGGCTTTATTTCAATATAACTGAATTTTGGTAGACTGCAGATGTTAGAACCGAACTTTTCCTATGTTCTTGCGCTAGAAAAGAATTTACAGTTCATGAATGCAAAGCTAGATAGATAGTATGCAAAAGCTCAAGGCTAGTCTGAACAAACTACACAATCCTGATATTCTTTTTCAAGGAATTAATAAGACTGGCTAGCTTCCTAACAGGTTTATTCATAATCAAATTATGCATCCCAATGTTAATACTCCCATTCATAACACAGAGCACACAAGTCTTACCCTCAAAAATATGATATTTATCTGCTTTTGCTGCAGAAGATGACAATATCAGATGTCAAGTGTTGGCAGTGATTCCAATTGACTTGCATAAGAGCGTTAGTTGAAACATCAAACAAAAAGGTGGTCTCCTGCCTCCCTAATTCTTTCCTTCTGGAGAAGAGCCTCCCCAACTCTTTTAACTTCATGCACTTCGCTTGCAGCTTTTTGAGACTAGCAATGCAAGTGTTTTTTGGAGTACCTCCAATTGTGTGCTCGATCGGTCCACTTTTTCCTGCAGAAATGCATCTAGTTCAGCAAAATCGAGGCTTCAGGTACTTCCATTACTTCAAAAAAAAATTTGGTATTGCCATATTTTCTGTTGATTCTAACTTATTGTGGAGATTGAGTCTGTATATGATATAACAAAAGAAAAAAGAACAGGGCTATTCACCACATCACATGGCAGTATCTTGTGGCTGTTTGTTGGCTAAAGTCAGTTTAGTGAGAGAGCATTTCTGTGATGAAAGCATACCGTGGGTAAGACGCATTTGATATGTGTAATCAATGGGCAAGGGCATTGATCACAGACGGAAGCACCCAGTTTCAGGTCCGTTTCTCTCAAAGGTTACAATAGTACTCATCAGCATCTTCTTCAATGAACGTAGCGTAGAGTGTGAGTTGATGGAGGTGATGGCGATCTTTATTGTTGGTGTTAACCGTGGAAGGCAATCGTTGTTGACATAAAGATTGCACCGCACAAGAACGTGAAAGTCGAATATGCAAAGTTTACCAGACACTGCACAGGAAGCACGGGTCAGTAGATCTAATATAAGAAAAGAGTATATGCTTGAGGAGGTGACGTTTCAAAGTGGGCCTTTCAAAAGTGCATGGAATGTTGAAGTCGAAGTCGCATTCTGCGTAGCGAAAGACAGCATCGATGCTCTTCACCACATGCGTCAGTGAGCCTTCCTTCTTGATACGGGAAGAAGTGGGTGTGCCAGGGTGAACAGGGTGTCGCATAACTGAGGGCAATTCAGCACATGATTTACAGAGCAGAAAAGAGCAGCTCTGCTCCAGGCAGGCATGGGCTAAACCTTTAACATATTAATCACGAGCCTTGCTCGCACCATCCTTCATTCGACCCAGCTCCAGCGGCAGCGGATGATAGTGAATTGGAGATAGAAGAGGCAATCCAGACAAGCATAGACCCCACCTAGTATGCTGCTCTATTCTCAGCTTTACACCCAGATTCTGGTTTCAAGCTTCACGTGGAAGGACACCAGTAGATGCTGATGGGCGAAATGGTTAAAAAAAAAAAAAGCCTGAGCCTTTCTTGCCCTCCAGATCTTGTGAACATAGAGTTATAGCCACGCAGTCCACGTCAAGGCTGAAATTGCATTCGCTGGAGGGGGAAACCAGAAGGCAGACATTACATTGGAGGTTTACCGATTGATCGAAAGCAAGAAAAAGGGTTGATTATGGAGAGAGAGCCGTCTCTTCTCTGGGGTCGATTCGGTGCAGCTCTCGTGAACTAAGAATATGCGCCGTGTAGCATCCATAGACCTCCACGCAGGCTTTGCATTAGATTCTACTCTTCGTCCCAAAATGGAGGGACGTGAGCAGACGCTAATGAGCAAATTGCAGGATGGATTCTCAGAATCCTCATCAGGCTTAGTTGTGACTAGGCAGACGAAGCAGTATCCGGCCGTGCACTAATGCTCAATCGTCCGAATGGCAAGAAGGAAGCCTGCTCACACGCATGGCAACTCCGATTATCCTCCTCATCGTTGGCAGCTAGGCAGTCAAGTCGGGGCAGCGGGTGAGACAGGTGTCCTAGTGCGGACAGCATGCTAAATTCGGCATGACTCGTAAAAGAAGAAACGACACGATTCACAGTAGTGACCTGAGCTGCGGATTGGAGATCAGCACGCATGACATTCCAAGCAAGTACAGGCTTCTTCGCTCAGGTTTCGGAGATATCAATACATGATCACCAAGGCAAATTAGGAAATAAAAATCAGTTTTGTATGGAGTTATAGTTGTTGAGTGTTATCAACACGAAGTAAATGTGGTGAAATTAATTTTACCCCACTCCCTTATCATTTGATGTTGTGTTTCAGTGCTAATTTCTACTATTCTTTTCTATTTATTTTTATGCTATAATGCAATGGTTAATGAAACTAAAGTAGCCCATTAAAAAGTTTCATATCTTGTTCATTTGAAGTCAGCTGCAATCCGACCAAAAAATAAAAATCAGCGGCAACTATAATTTAATTTTCCATAAATTAACCAACAAATAAAACTCCAAACATTGATTAAGGTCATAAAGGTGCATCACCTTGGGCTAGTCCATACAGTTATTAGAAATTCCTATCCAACTTACTATGAATGCTACTTACTTAAGACGATAGTGCGATGACTTTTTATAAATTACTAAAGTAGATGTACATAACTTAATAGCTTATAAAACTAAATTCACCTTATATGTAAAAGTAACGCTTACATTTGCTATTAAAATGCAATTCGTACAACTAGTATGAACCATATCTACTTTTTTTCAAGTTACCAATTTATCTATAAATGCACATGTTCTGCAGCAATCTTGAATTCCACATTATTAAAAGAAGAGTTGCGTATACCATGATGCTTCGTAAGCAATGATGATAAGGTTCATTAAAGCAATAATTGTAATTAAACCTGTAATTTTCTGTTAAAATCTTTGAATAGAACCCAATTGTCCGCATTGATTAACCTTGAAAAACAAAATATAGATTGAAGTGGTTACAAACCCACTTCATATTATACAACCTAGGACTTCAACTAGATAAACTGAATTTAGATCCACACGGAAAAAGTTAGCGTTCGTATAAACTATGAAAACTAAGACCCAGTAGAACATTTCTAGAAAGAACAAACAAAAGAGAGGTACTATTCCAAGTAATTCTAAGTAAACCTGTCCAAACGGTAGTACTACATTTGCAAAAAGGAAAATCAGAGCTGTGTAGGGCTTATATCGATAGGTTCTTGGAAGCCGTTCTATTCCAACCTAACTTGAACATTTCTAGAAAGAACAAACAAAACGGAGAGCTACTCTTCCAAGTAATTATAGGTAAACCTGTCCAAATGGTCGAATGAACTAAATTTGAAAAAAGGAAAACCAGAGCTGTGTAGGGCTTATATCTTAGGTTCTTGGAAGCCGTTCTATTCTAACTTAACTTTACTAGGAACTAGAACGGTCAGATTGTGAACCAAATTCAACTAGTACAATTCGTTTTGCTGCAACTGTCCGCTAAGTCATCCAAAATGCACAACCATCTGAATAAGGTACAGCAACAAAGTAATTCTTCAGGTTGGTAACAACTGGAAAGCAGGCAAAATCAGACAACTGGAAAATATTCTAAGGTCTTAACCAACAACATAATTAATGGGTTCAAATGATATAGGTCACACAGTCTGTTGATCATGCAATCAGACTAGTCTGTATTCAAGCTTAAATCAAACAATGTCACTCTACAAGCGAGGCGAATGTCCCCAAGTTACATGAGCACGCATCTACTTCATTTGACTAATGGGAGGTGAATGTAGAACTGAAGGCTGCAGGTAGCTCAAACCAAACTATGTCGACTAGCTTTGAATAAATTACAATCAGTGATGTGCGTCCAGGTCAAAGCTACCAGCTAAATATTTTGACGCACATCCAAAACTTCGTTCTCACCAGTAACAATTTCTCTTGCTGACCTCATATCTAATACAAAGTTCCGCATCTGTCGCATCAGGCATGGCCGCAATCTACCGATAATTTCTTCCTCTTCCACGTCCACCCCAACCCCTTCCTCTTCCTCTCCCACCACCACGCCCACCCTGGGACAAACCTTCAAATGCTCTATTGACAAGCTGGTTTTGCATACCACCCGCTCCACGTCCCTTTTTTGATGCTGCATTACCGGAACCATTCACAGCACTAGCGGGTCGTTTTCCTCTGCATAAATGATGATATCAATAAGATGATATGCGAGAAGAGACCCCACTGATCATCACAACAGAAGATAAAGCTAAGATATGCAAGTCATTCTCAACAATCTTTCTGCTCCTCCTGGACTTGTCACCAATGCTGTTAGTTGGAACAATCAGTCATATTTTGATAACCAAAATATGAAGACATTCACATCAATTTTCCATGAACATATTCGACAGTGACCGACATAATTACAGTGATTTCCTAGTGTAGATGTAGACCTGTCACTAACGAGGGAAGTAGCTAAAGTATCAGCAACTCGAATCGATATATAACCCACCACAAACAAATCCAATAACAAACTCGCTGAGGAATAAAAAAAACATAAGGAGGAGTATTTCTCCTACCCAGTCCCTGTATTTGTTGCAGGTGCAGAAGCTTTGACTGCCTCTTTCCAGGAGAGGCTGATGCTCTTGTCTCCAATAAATGAAGGTGTCTTTGAATGCAATGGTTAAATCAATAAACCACAATGAGTTAGTTCTCACATGCCATGAAGACAAAAACAGTCAGTAATAAGTTGACTTATTCACCTTAGTCATGGCAAGGATATTATTGCAGGTTCGCAGTCCGGATGTAGTGTTCTGCTTCTGAGTTTTCTGCATAAAGTACGTGGTGTCAGTTGCATGGAGCAGAACCATTTAACAATAAAAGATGCAAGCATTATGATGACAAACAGACAATGGTACTCTTCTCCTCATCGGTCTTGGCAGCTGACATTGCTTTATTGTGCTCAGCCATTCCCTGAGTTAGCTTTTTCATGGTGGCCCTAGTTAACTCCTCAACAGTAGTTAATCTGCAGCAAAAAAGCCATGGAAAGATCAGGAGACAAATTACACACTTCAAAACACCAACTTACCCAAAACAAGCAAATTGCAATGAATATCAGAACTCCCGGATCAAATTATTCCCCCTGACTTATCATTCATGAGGAAATGAAAGGCAAGAGGAGAATAAAAAATGCTATGTGGCCATAGCAAAACTAATTGCAAGATAATAAGTTAAAAAAGGAACATGCAAGAGCAATTTAGCATAAATGTTGCAGTACTTTTGGCTAGTTTCGGGGAAAAGTCAATCCTTCAACTAATATAGAAGCTATCATAGAAGCTGTATAGCATCGCAATCTACCAAACATTGTTGAAAACGTGAAATCAATTAACCATACCCAATGCATGCGTGACATCCATTGGACAGGAAAGGAAAAACAGCCTGGCATTAGAAGAAACCCAAAACTCAATTAAACTGGAGATGATAAGGAATCATTACCTCTCAGTGAAGTCCTTATAATGTTCTGAGAAGTCCTCCCCAAGCCTGTCAGATGGTTGGCCAGTCACTATCTTGTAACCACACAGACTATTGGTTGCATTTGGTGCCTATAATGCGACATTATCAGAATAAAACCTCCATATACTTTGGCTGTAAGTTGGCAAAGCAGGATGGGAAAGTCCAACTAACCTTGTGTGCCAAATGGTGAAATGCATACAACAAGCATTCCACGTAAGTAAAATTCATTTCTTCTCCTGTCTTTCTTCGAGGCATGTAGTTCTGAAAGAAAAACATGATAAGTAAGATCCAAGATATACACATAAAACCTATGTTACAAACAAAATGCCAGTGTTCTGTCTAGTCTATATTGCATCAAGATAACTAACGTATCCAATGCATTTTCAACATAAACTGGAAATTACAAAGACAGGAAGAAATACATATTTCCACTGGAGCCTATGATGTTACATGTCTCTGATACCAAATGTCTGACACATCGTTCGAAGACCTAGGGAACGGGTGTTTAATTGAGAATTAATGATTAGACAGTGACTGAGATGTTTTCTCTATTCAAGTAAGAGTTTAGTATTCATTTCCCCACAGTGACTGGTGTTAAGCTTAGGAATCTTTATTATATGAAGCCTAAAGAAAATATGATCATTTGAAGACATTGTTCTCCATCAGTTCTCTTCAAGTTCTCGATCAAATTAGGCTCACTACTTTGAAACTCATCGACCTACATCAGTTTCTTAAAGCATAATATAAGTACCTTTAGAAGCTGAACAATTGAAGGAAGAGTTTGGTGTGAATCCTGCGGCATCGTGTAAGGTGAAATCTCAGCAAGAGCTTTGAGCAGATCTAGCTTTCGTTCCTCAGGAAGCTGCCAGGAAAAGCTCTGTCAAATATTACCTTCCAAATGGTTCCTTATTGTTACAAAGAGAAAACTAGGTCAAAGAGGCCCACACTTATGGGGGCCAATGATGTACTGTGTATTTGTTTGGAGAAGGCTCATGACTATTAGTTAGAAACATTGTTATTCTTCAGAAATATAAAACATTTGAATGACTTCAAATGCCAAGATTTCAAAAATTTGAGGTGTACAATATAAGAATCCACACTGAGCCATAGTCAATCATGAAATATATGACCTCCAAGCCAAAAATCTAAGGCCAATGTTAAACATTTAGAAAAAAAAAAAAGGGTTAACAAAATAAGGATGTAAAATCAAGTGCAAAGAGAAAGAACAAAACACGTTACAAGACTAGGTACACGAGTAAATCATGTGCAGCCGATCATCTATATTTTCAAAGCCATGCAGGCAAGATCAACCAGATGTTAGTTAACCAATACCTCATCAAAAAGAGGCAGGACCTCCTTATTAAGATAATTGAAGAACTTGCTACTTGACGCACCCCTCTGTCATCGAAGTTCATTATAAGTTGACATAATCTGATTAAATATGGACAGTACTCAAAACAACAACCAAAAGTACAAAGCTTACCACAAAAAAAGGAATGGCCATGAACAGACATGATATCAATCTGTCTATGTGGTCTGTATCCGAGACCTGCATTTGGAACATTGTAGATCATGCCATGATATCACAATAAGAACAAACAGAGGCTTATCCCACTAAGCAAGATAAGGTCGTTATAAAGCATTAAAAGATTTAATGACAATTTGTCTCTTTGAAGTGATTCGGCAACCTCATCCACCCCGACATTTCTCTACTTATCCATAAATACGAGAATGTTAGGACACAATCATTTCTTAAACCCCCACCACCGGACTTTACTAGTATAGTGAAAAATCTAAGCTTTTTTGTTCTTATTGAGGAATGGATATAGATCAAAATAAAAAGCACAATGGGCTCTAAAATCAATGCAGTCAACACCACATAGTAAGGGCTTAATTGTTATCTTTGTCACCTCTCTTACCACGACTTCCATGATCTTTTTTAGTTGTTATCTAGAACAAATATGCATGTCCATAACAAGAGGTCACGTAGCAACTAGAAAATAAAAGAATGGAAAAGAACTTTCTCATTAAATATTCAGAAACAGATAAATTCACGAAATAAAGGTCTTAGGAACATAGAAAACAGCCGGATTAGACTGCTACATAAGGTTATACATTCTGTTTCTTTTCCATTCAGAAAATATCACCACATGGGTACTAGTCCTTTGCAGGCCCTTGTATCACCCCTAATATTTCCACTAGTGCACCCTTCCAACTAGCCACCCATCCCCCCTTTTTTTCTTTCTTTTCTCTCCCAACCCTTTCCTCCCCAGTCCTTGGAAAAGGAGGGAAATTCCCTGGGTTTTTCTATTCATGTGAAATTGCATTATTATAATCTGACACTTAAGACTTCATCAATTCTAAGAGGACAATAATAAGTCACCAATCTATTCAATGCATGCACATTCGGATTATTACTGATACCAATCTGAGATAGGGTACTTAGCAACATTTTACTTGATAGAAGCGACCTAAATAGTGGATATATTGTCACCAGCGAGAAGCCATATATCTAACCAAGAGTCTAGCTCATAAGGCATATTATAATCCTCCCATCTCCCATACACGGCCATAGGCCATTAAATTGTGTGCAAAGCATATCAGACTGATATGGCTAATCAGAATTTACTGATTGTAGCAGTTTTCATTCTGGTGTTTTTCTCCCTTTTTAAGTCAATAGCAACCATCATAAGATGGATGAGTTGTTGCTATCAAAGAAGGATTCAAGTACATGGAAAAACAACAAATGGAAAAACAAAAAAGCTATAATTGATGATAAAGAAGCAGACCATCTCCACTAAAGTTCCCAGTAACAGAACCATTAATAGAGAGTTATCTTTCTAACAGATACCACTCAAGAATTTGTTTGTAATCAGGCACATACCGTGAATTGTGCATCTAAATCTGCCTGTGCTTCGATAAGCCCCACGAGTTCTTTCATGCGCTCCGGAGGTGCTTTGTCCCCAAATATAGTTAGGCTTTTCAGAAAGTCCATAAACATTCTAAATTCTGCTCCAGTTACATCTTCCAAACTCTGAAATATAAGTCAGCCACATCTAATGAGACATGGCAATAAGAAAAGTCTGGGCTAATTCTATTAAGGCACATTCACTCAATTAAGAAATAAACATCAGTGAAGGGACTATAAAAATAAAAAAGAGCAGAAAAGCATACTTTTTTAATTAAATCCGTTATATGTCTTTCCATCTCCTCCTGAGGTTTCAAAAGTTCTGCCTTTATTGGGAATACCTGCAAATCCAGTCCATTAGTCCTAAATAACCTTTCAATAACAAGAGAATGTCCCAATGTATGGTGGAAGCGGACGTCAAAAACTGTCAAATTTTATCTTTTTCAACAAGCCTTCCAACCTTATCTTTCATGTAGTTTAATATCTTCTCCCGAATCAAGTCATCTGCACTTGGTTCATCGACACTCGCAATGCGACCAAACAAGGCTGACAAGGAGGCTGCACCAAGCAAAAAGTTTGACAAAAAGCAGCACGTGTCAAGCATTAGCTTATCTCTGCTAATCGATCAGCTTCAAAATGTTCTCAAACAGACAAGTCAAAACAGGCTCATGCTGCTCATCCTGCAAGAATGATCTTCATGAAAGAGAAAAGAAAACAAACAAGTCCACAAGTTTAAAATAGAGCATTTCCAATTGCTATCTATAAAAACCACAAACATTTAATTCAATGTCAGAATGGCCCAAGTAAATTATAAGAAAACAGAAGCAAGGTCTATGCATATGATTACAAGCCTGACCACTAGTCTGAGATGCTACCGAAGATCTCAATTCTCATGCACCAAATTTTGCACTTGAAACTGATAAGAATCAGCAGAAGACATGCAAGTACTGATTGAAACTATAAGGGAAATGTAGATCAGAATTTGATCCATTTTGTTTGTTCTTCATAACATGAGATGCTCACTCCTTTTCTTACTTAAATGCAGGGTAGCAGGACACAAAATCATGGACTAACTATATACTTGGCTTGAGGTTCAAAAGGCACCTTCATGTTTGCAAAATCGAGGTTGACCTACAACCGTTTTTATTTACTTCCCGAAATGAAACATTTGTTCAGTATATATAATTCTAACTCCCACTGTCATTAACTTTGATTATATACTGTATAAAATTCCAAATGGACGAACACTTATTTTTTGGGAAAAGGAATATACTAATTATGATATTCTATAGTTTCTCCTACGGCAATAATAATACACTCCTCAACATCTAAGCAACATTCATATTACCATTAGATGGTTGAGTTTAACTGAAGTTCTCAAATGACAGACAAGAATGATTCGAGCAAGAAAAGCATCCTAATAGACAACAACCATGCACAACTTAATCCTGGCAAATCATTATCCACTAACAAACTCACAAAATTCATGTATAAGAAGTCAAACATCACTATGCCCTTCTGATACATTCATTAACCTCAGACAACACATGAAACTATGGAAAAACGCTAACATCCTGAGCTCAAGAGCATGAAATAGGAGACTTCAACATTGAGTTCAGGTATGTGGATTATCACCTTTCACATCCTGTCTCAACAATGACATGAGAGCCTTGTGCACCGCATCACGCTCGACAAAATCCTCTACAACATAAAACCAGAGACTTCAGCTTAGTTCAAGGTTTATCTAAAAAAAGAAGCAGATCTATTGTAAACCATTGAGATCACTCAATGTACAAATAAGCAAATCAGAAAGAAATCTAGACTTACCAGCGGGGAGGAGTTGCACGAGAAGGTAAACAATCTTAGGAATGTACTGGGGCGTATCCTTGCAAAAAAGTGGAAGCCCCCGAATGGCTTGCACTCGGACCTGCATAACATGCTAGTCATCAAACCTCATATCATCCCCAATACAAGAAAGGGCAGTCAATGTCCGCACAATACAGCAGAATTGCATTCCAGTCAGTTTAGCGCAAATGTAAAAGCATGACTTTGCCGACACAAAACTAGAAAATCAAAAAATTCGAGACTCCTCATAACAAACTGGACATTTATTTCCAGTCTCAGTTAACTAATTGGAGGAAATAATTCCATTCGATATCAACACGTTTCCTGCTCTAACTCCCTACACACACCCCCACATCTTAGCAACCGAATGCTGCTCCACAACAGACTCCAGCAAAACATAAGCACATCAACAATCGAGTCGACGCTTAAGTAGTCAAACCACCCACCCCGAGAGCTTCTTCCTCGAGCAAATCCACGAGGCACTCGACGGCCGTGTCCCGCAGGCAGGCGGCTTCTTGTACGAGTTGATGCCAAACGCATTTTGCCTGCGAGAGACGTCGTCGGGGTCAGCACTATACCAGCCGAGACATCAGTTTCGAGTGTTGAGGTGACTTTCTTGACCCCACCCAATTCCTGGAGGTGGCGGAGGTCCTTTTCCTTGACCAGCTTGGTGAGCCGTGACTGATCAATCTTGAAGGAGCAGGGTCGATCGGAACAAGCACTCTGAGCCTCATCGCAGATCGAAATCGAAGTGTAGGAAGGAGATTTTCTAGGGAATTTCTTGGTTATCTTTGCAGTGATATTGATGGTCGCGAATGCCAAACGCCATTGCTTGGTGAACTTGCGCATAGCGGGCAAGTCGATCGAGACCTCGTAGCGGGCGTTGCAGTCGCCCCTGAGAATGCTCGTCATCGCTAGGAAGAGACACAGGCTCGCGATCCTATTACGAGACAGGGTGGCAGCACAATGCAAATGGCAAAGACGAGAAAAAAACTCTGAAATTTGGTGTTGCGTTAGCCGCGAAAAGGGTAACGTTCGAATTTCGTGGAGTGATGATGGATACAATGACCATGGATTTCATGTACATATATGCACGCGGCGAGCTCGTTTGCTTTTTGGTCTTCGAGGGACGAGGGAGGTGGTAGTTACCGACAGGTTTCCCTGAAAAGTTTCTCCTACATCGGCATCTAATACTCGACATCATCTTAATCAGTCTTTCGAAAAAGAAAAGGTATCCTATTCTCTAGAATTTTAGCCCCCACCTTTTCCTTCAATCACTTGATTGGTAGATGATGATTATAAACATGGATAGCATTTATTTCTCACGAAATGCGTTTATAGGCGATATCTATGTTTATAATGGGCCAAATCAAGATGGAGCACGGCCCTATGGTATGCAATGTTTTAGAGTGAGGGGAGCATTTGTTATATGTGATAGGTACCTAAAATTTGTTATAAAAGCACAATTGAGTCGTAAAACTTTCAAAAAGTACAACAAAATCCTAAAATTTATTAAGAATGTCCATTCGAGTCCTATACCTTTCAAAAAGTGCAGTTAACGAAAAGACTCGATCGGATTAATTTAATAATTTTAAAGACTTAATTATATTTTTTGAAAATTTTAATACTCAATTGTACAATTATGGTAAATTTTAAGACTTTCAGGCACTTATCCTACCTAATATCCTGCCAAAACCTGCTCTGCAGGTATCGATTCATACTGCAAAGTATAGGGCAATGGGAGTGCTATTTAGCCGAACCTGTAGACACACGGTTCCGCGAATTCCAAGAACTTTCCTCGCGAAATCTGTGAAACATTACTTTTTCATTTAAAAAAAAAATCATATTGTGCAATACTTTTCAAAACTTATGACATATCAAATCCCAATCACTTTCAAGACATGAGCTTATAAATTTGTAGAGGATAACAACCATCTCTAAATAAAATCCAAATTGAAGAACCTCGGAATTAGCTGCGCCGCCAGTTGCTTCGCCTTGATGCTCGACTTCGCAGCGTTGATGATCCCCTGATAGTCCCCCACATTATGCAAGAACTGACATAGACACACCCACACCAGACAAAAAAAAAACCTTTGATCAATTACTTTGCAAATAGAGCGAATGACATGTTAAAACTCCAATTCAAGCGAGCTTTACTTTCAAGAGAAAACTCTTGCGAATTACTAAGAGACCATAAAGCCAAAAGATGGTCAGAGAAGGGTGAAATCCATTGCCAAATACAGCAATTTTGAAAACTGTTACTATCAATGTGCAAAATTTTAAAAATTTATCCCAATCAAATCGTAAACCTATATTGAGTTTCCTGAATTCCTGTTCTGCAATACCCTAAAATTTCTTTGCAACATAATTCCATAGCTTAATAATCTCTAGAATCAATCTAGCAACATAGAATCCATACAAAACCTAATATTATGACTTAATTATGAAAACGCCTTCAATTAGATAAATAAAAGTTTCGAATCCTTACCGATTGCCAAAAGAAATAGAATTAATCCAGTGCATGCATCAAGAGCCCCCTTTTGTCTCCTCTGTCTTTTTCTCAGTTTCTCCGGACTCTGATTTCCTTCTCTCTCTCTTTTTTTATTTTATTTTTTCGTGTTCTTCTTGGCCAGACTCTGTTTTCATCTTTTCCTCTCTTTTCGCTCTAGTAATTCCCTTACCAGTTACCACGGCATCAACTGAAGCGAGACCAAAGAAAGGGCTTTAACGAGACACTTGGGCTTGGGCTTCGTGTTTTGCTCTTCTTTGTTATTTGTTGCCAGCCCGATTATTGAAAATTCGTCGTCCAAGGATACAAGAACAGGTATGCCCACGGCACGGTGCAAGGATCGAGATGGTGAGGTGGGGCCAAGGGCGTTGTGGGGACAAAGGCAGGGAGAAAAGTCGTCCGCCTCGTGGGCCCACGTCACACACAACCTCTCTCGTGACCTCGACCGTTGCATGATGGACAAGATTGTGCGCCATGTCATCCGCTGACCTGGCGCGCATGAACCACTCAGATGCCGACACCTGTCCCGAGCGGGACCCCCTCGAAAATGAGACAAGTTCGGCTGGCTCGGCTCGGCTCGGTTTCACTGTATAAGAAACGACAGCTCCCGCTCAAACTTTCTCTCTCCTCACTTGAATGGGCGGGTTCTCTCTCCTCTAAAAGAACCAAGAACGCTCAGAGCCTTCCTTTCCTTCTCCGCGCATCCCACCTCTCTCCGCCTCCGGACCTCCGCCTCCGCCTCGGTCGCTGGTCATCTGCCTCTGGCATCTCGGTCTCGTTCCCGAGCGGCACCAGGCTCCCCGCCGCTGACCGTGCGCTGTCCCTGACGTTGGCCCGCTCGTTCGCGAGGGAGATCTGGGCGGACTTGGGTGGGGTCGACGGCGCGGCGAAGAAGGAGAGGCCTCTCTCTTCCTCAAGCACTCCTCTTCTCTCTGTCCCGAGCCCTCTCACTCACCCCAAGCGCCCCCCTCCTCTCTGTCTCGAGCCCTCTCACTCACCCTAAGCGCTTCCCTCCTCGCCTCTGTCCTCGTCGCCGTCATCGACTTTCCAGCCGCAGCTCCAGAAATTGCCGGCCGCCGACTGGCCTCTCGAGCTTCTTTGTCTTCTACTCCTTATTCGGTCCCGATTTCGGGCTTGAGTATGTAGCCAAGGATTTTGAAGCAAAAGAGGTTTGCGAGGCTATACTGGTGGCGGCGATAAGTTTTGGGGTTTCGCCGCGACCAGTGAACTTCCAATATCACGGTCGAGCACCGGCACCGGCACATCGAAGATTTTACTTCTGGATTCCAGCTCTTTTCTAACGCTTCCTCCGGACATGAATTCGCCGACCGTTTTCATCTTTGTCGTCGAATTGGTCCTGCTGTCCAACGGTTCTCTCCGCGTGTCGTCCTCGACTTCGCCGCCCAAAGACCCGTTTCTCGGGATAGCTCCTGAAGGTTCGAGCCCGCCGCTTTCTTTTGGGTGCCTCGTTTGTGAAGTGTTTTTTATTGGACAGAGCTCGCTGTAGTGGGTGGGGTGGGGTGGGGTGGGGTTGGGTGAGGGGTTTTGACTTTTTGAGGCTGTGGTTGGGTGACTGATGACAGTCTGCGTGATACCCAGATGTGAAATATTACGGTTCATCGAACAGGATCAAGTGTAAGGATAGGTCGAAGAAATTCACCAGAGCCCAGGTCAATGACGATTTCTGCGACTGCCCAGATGGGAAAGATGAGCCAGGTCCTTTTTGAGCCATTTTTTTGAGTAATTAGTTTGCTGTTGTCCTTGAATTTATTGGTTGTTCTCACGTCTTGCATTGTGTTTAGATGGATGAGTTGATGCAACGGAAGGGAAATAAAGACAGAGATTATGAATAGGATAAATAATGGATATAGTAAAATAAATATTTCTTTTTGGGCCATAGACCACCCTGGGGCAAAACTGGGAGGAGATAGAAGTAAATTCATGAATCACTATCGCCCTTCTTTTCATTGATGTCTGTCTTGTTCATTTGATGAGATGCATATCAAGAACTCCCAGTTTTCTTTCTTGCCGAACAAAGCAGACGAATTGTTACCTTAAGCAATTTCACCAGATATTACGAACTTGGCGGGTATATTATGAGGACATAATATTTTCCTTGGTAATTGTCATGAATAATCGGTTTTGCATCATAGATCAGCAAAACTGCGGATTGCTTTATTTGATATAAATGCTTTTGAAGAGCAAAGAAGTGTATTCAGTTTATATGGGATGGTCTGGCCAACTTCCATAAACTGGCATAGTTGAGCGATGCTCTCCATTGATATATTAGTAATGATGGTCCATCAAGAAGCTCAGCTGGACTCATGTTAGTTCAGTTGTATTGTGCTTATCACAAACCATGGGTTTCTTTTTGTTAAGCTTGTACTGGTTTTAGATATTACTTATCCAAAAAAGACTGTTAGTAATCTTAGGCTTTATTTCTTCTTATAGAACATAGTATGTGTGGAAACACCTAGTAGTGTCCATATCTGGACCTGCTTTGATGTTTAGACTATTCTAAATGACACTGTTACTTTCACCCGGCTTTGTTTCCTCCTTTAGAACATCTCATGTATGTCTGCAGATTTCTTGTAGTGTCCACCACTAGAGCTACGTACTTTTCTAATTGTAACTTCACTTTCTCTGACTCGATAATGCAGGAACATCAGCATGCCCAAATAGAAAATTTTATTGTCGGAATGCAGGACATGTTCCTGTCATTATATTTTCTTCGAGAGTAAATGATGCCATTTGTGGTAAGTAGTCCATCGGGACTTTTTCTCCATGGTCTTGGCCTTTCCAAGCATTCGTTTTCCTGTGTTGATTGTGGACCTCATTCTCCCTTTTGATCATCTGTACATAACACATGCATGTACGTTCATGTACCATCGAACAAGATCCTGCTGCATTTGAATTGCCCAACAAGGTTGCAATTCCTTCTTAGACATAAGAATATCAGATATGATATTATGAACGGCCAGGGCCAGAAGTCCTCTTTGCAGATTTTAATTGCTTCAATGTCAAGGATATCTCTAATCTTCACTGCAATGAGATGTTCCACGCTTTAGTGTCATGGGGCACTGATTAATCATAATCGTGCAACAACAGATTTATTTACCTGCTTTAGCAACTTCATGTTCTGGATTGTCTTCCTCACCAACAAACATCACTGTTAAAATATTAATTTACAGACTATTTAATGAACCCTAATACCATGAAGACAAGTAAACAAGGGTATATTTCAAGTGATGAACAGATTTGAGACTACTTTTTAGGAACTCTCCAACTTTTGAGGACAAGGACATTGATTGTGAGATATATGCATATGGGAAATGAATGGAAACTTTTTTTTTCGGCTTTACATCTTAAGGATTGTTTCAAAAGCTAGACAAGAGTGGCTTCTTCAATTGAGAACAGTTTGCATGCTTGTTCTGGTTCAATCCAGTGAAAGAAAGTGGTCAAAACTAGGTGAGATGGAGAACTGGTTTAGTTCAGATTGATCTTTTCCTTAACACTCGTCAATGAACAGTGTTTCTGAGAATACAAGAAAAATTGCAGGAAGGGGCAAAGGTTGGAGAGAAAACAAAAGGTGCATTTTTGAATGAAATCTACGTGCTTATCGTCATATGCAGGGATCTGCAGAGTGATCAATTGTTAGTAAAATGGATGATCAATGTGTGGATTAAGTAACATCATAATATTGTGATAAGATACTAATTAATGCTAAGATTAATTTTCCCTTTTCATTGTTTAGGATTTTTGTCAATTGGACAATTACTAAATGCTAAGGTCCTATAAAAGATTTATATGCTGACATCATCTGACCTCAATAGGTTGATGGAATTACTAGATCGTTCTGGTTCTTGTAACACTGATTTTAGCATCCACTAGACAAAGGTTAACTAGCAAGTGGTCATTCTTTTTCTGCCTCCTCTTAATGTTTCCTCCTAACATATGTTCTTTGCCTGCTCCATGATACTCAGACTGCTATGATGGGAGTGACAAATACGGTGATAAAGTGAAGTGCCTGAATACATGTCGAGAAGCTGGAAAAGCAGCATGAGATGAGCTGAAGGAAAAAATTGTTGTGTACCAGGAGGGCGTTGCCATATGTAAACAAGAAGTGGAACAGGCTAAAGTAGCTCTTGCAAAAGACAAGGAAGAATTGTCAAAACTGAAAAGTGAGGAGAAAGTACTGAAAGTGCAGTTTGAACAGCTTAAAGGTTTGGTTTTTCCTAATTTGGTGGTATCTTGGCAAAATAACTTGAATTTAGTCGTCATGATCTCATTAAACCTGAGTTTGCCCTTAAAACGTAGTTGCTGGCTACTGCACATATATATCATCTTTGTTCATACTGCATCCAATGATAGTAGCATATTATGGTCTATGGAATTGGAAAAACTCACACTCTGATGATAATGAACTCATCATAGTATAGCTTCTGTATAGATATTTTACAATACTAACTGTTTGGTAGTTTTACCAAACAACGAAGCAATTTCTGAATGAGTGTGGATGTTGCGACTATTAGATATTGATGTGCCAGATGTATCCTAGCCTTGTAGGTAAATGGATGAAAGATTTGGGAAGCATTTGGTTTACCTAACTAAAAGAAATTACTTCATCCCTCTAAACGAGTGTGTAGTAGTGTTATGATGTTTGGAAGATTAGCTATATTTGGGAAAAATAGTGAAAATGGACGGGATAGGTGGAAAGTCGGGAGAAGTTTGAAATTTCTGTGAGAGAGAAATAGAGGGAAAATTCAAATTTTTAGATACTCTCTCCAAATTCCGGCCCTTGGTGCTCCCAAAATAGCCTTAGTGTCATGGTCACTATTTGCTATCTCTGTTGTTGTACATGTGCTTAGACTACCCTTCTTCCATGCTTTGGCACTTTATGATGCTTTGTTTAAGATTTCTTTTACATGCGTTCATTTTTGTGTTACTATCAACTGTTTTGTTGCTTTTTCATCTCTAAATATAGAGCGCAAAGAACAAATAGAGAAAGCAGAGGAGAAAGAACGAATGAGAAAAGAAGAAGAAGAGAGGGAACAAAAAAAGAAGCTGAGAGGAAAGCTGGCAAAGAGAAAACCAAAACAGCTGAGGAAATTAATCAAGAGAGAATTGAAAAGGGTGGAGGAGGTGAAAGTGATACATCAACTACAGAGAGTATGCTTGATGAAAGGATTGGACTTGTCGATGATTATCCATCTGACCAGGTTCAATGGAAAGAATGCTCATTTCATTGGTCTCTCTGAATGTCTACTCTGGCTTTTGTCGGGAGAAGAGGAGTGACTAAGAGAATATCCACTTGTACAAATCTGGCATTTAGAGGATTAAATACCTAGCCAAATAGGATATCTTTTTCCAAGAAGTTGGAACCAAATCACTTTTTTTGTAAAAGAGGACACTGCTTAAATGGATGATTACTTACAGCTACCGTTGGCTGAAATGTCAAGTACTACTATAGTGCCTATTTGTGTAAGATTTACTAGGTTTTCATGCTATTTAATTATACTCCAAACTGGTTTCACGAGGCCAAATGAAAGTCAGTTTGGTGGTTGACATGAAAGAAATTCTCTCCAACTTCATTTCTGCTGCCTTTAGTGATAATGCATCAGTATGAGAGTGCAATAGAAGTCTCATGTGTTCTGGTGGGAATTTCCCCTATCCATCATGCTCACAGGAGGAAGCATAAAAGGAATGCGGTTATTTCAAGCCGGTCATTTTATATGCAGAAAATTGGTTAGATCATTGATGTTGTTAGAGTGTTTTGGTTGCTTAGGAAAATCTACATTGCATTATTAAGTATCATTTCAGCTTTGAGCTGTAAGTGTGAGTCTAGTTATTAGTTTTTTAGCTGCAGTAATTCTCCATATTGCAACATATTTCATTTTTTCTATCGGTTCATTTATATCTTCCATTCTAATTGTTTTGGCCGAATTTTAATCTGTAGCTCCCTCCTCATACAATTCATATTTGACCGTTGATGATCAAGGTTAAAAAGGACCCGAAGCTTTCAGATATCAGGACCGTTGATGCACTCGAAATGGTACAAACAAGGTACAACCAACATATTTTGCCAGCAGGCTATCATTGTTTTAATTAATTCTGTTGAGGTTCTTATGGTACCTCTGACCCCCAGTACTGTGATCACAGTGTTATCTGTGGGTTTGTTGCCTGGCTATGCTATTGATTTGTTGATCATTGTGTTAAGATTTTCCTTTGGAGTTAGCTGGTTAAAAGACCCTTACATAAACAGACTGAAAAGTCAGCGGCTTTCTTGTTCTTTCAGCAGTTTAATTTGAACATGGGACATGTTTTTCTTGTGAAATACTAAATCCAATTGCTTTTTGTTTGGAGCTTTTTCTGCCATCAAATTTTACCTTTTTGGAAGAACTGATTAGACCTTGGTCCTCATTGATGCAGTAATAAACCAAAGCCTGCATATCTTTCAAAGATTTTGATTGCACTTTTAAGCTATGGCGGGGTCCCTAATGAATTTCTTTTGGACATGGTGGAGAATGCTCTGGGAGATGCAAATAGTGTCTTCTCTAGTAAACGAGAAGCTCTAACTGATTAGTATCTTCATTAGATCCATTAGAGTATTCTGTTTTATAGGTCTTTTGTCTTATAAGGCAAATGATTAAAAGATTTGCTATTGTTCATGTTTCCAAATAAAATCATGTTTTATGATTTAAGTAAAAGGTCAGTCTTCACAACTATTAGATACGCATAGTTTTTTTTATTTTAATTGTTAAAATAATCATCATCTTATCCTACTTTTCTAATGCCATTTGTAAGTGCTTTTGCTTATTCATTTAATCAGCTTGCCAATTAATAACTGTAGCTATGCTTGTCTGGGGCTTAGATGTTTAATTTAGTTACATGCCTCCATATCTGGTCCTTGGATTTAGACATCAATGGTGTTATATTGCTTTGATGACATCCCATCTCTGGTTCTGTTCTTGTTAACCCATGTTTGAGTTTGATATTCACAACTTTGGGGAAAAGGTGTAATTACCTATTGGGCTTTGATGTTATAATGCTGTTTCGGGTGTCTTTACTATTTAATAGTTTGCTCGAATCATCAATGCAGTGACAGTGGACAAATTTCAGGGAAGGTATTAGTATACCGCAATCCTGGTTTGCACTTCGGAGATATTCATGTTTTGAACGCTACGTATGTGGAAGCTCTGGAAACAAAAGTTGGAAATTCAAAGTATGCTATATTTTTCCCTACTAGTGGACCGCGCTCCTTGGCCGATGAAATAGCTGGTGGGGATTTCGATGGGGATATGTATTGGGTTTCACGGAACCCTCAGGTTGGTGTTTATATGAGATTCACTCATTCTTGTTAGATGTCTTGTATTACATTTGGTTGATGTCCTTTGCTAGCTAATGATGATACAACCTTGGACCCCCTTCCCCTTCCCCCACAACAGGTATTAGTCTTTTTATTTTTCCTTTTGCAGTTTCATAATCCTTTCATGATTTTCCTCTTTCTAGTGAGGTTTTGGTAGTTGGATGGTATTTTTCACCATCCTTTTTCTCATTAGACAATTTTTCTGCAGTTTCAATTATTCTGTTCCTGTAAATGTCTCATGCAATATAGCATTGGAATTCTGTGTGGCACCTCATGACTGCAGACTTTGAGATTTTCCCGCGCTTCAAAATTTCCCTTGCTTGAAAGTTGATGCATATTGTTCTTCAAACTATACCCAGAATAGTTGTATGTCATTGTAACTGGGTTCCAACTTCGCTAAGCAGTTGATGTATGGCCAATGGAAAAGGAATTAATATGGTCAATTACTTAAGTTATTTGAAGTTTAACGAAAATAGTAATATGAAATTCATACATGTTATTTACTATTGTCACAGACCTTTAGGAGAAGATGAGCCTGAACTTAATTCCTGAACAACAGGGAAAACTGTTCGTGTCCATGTTTGCTTTCATTGGTTTGGCTTTGCTCATAAGGAATGTATAATGGCCTTTTCAGCCACTCTTTATGCATGTGCCTGTTCCTCTTTCGTCTCTCCTTTGGCGTACAGGCATAGACTTTGAAAGTAACTTTAAACTTAGTGGAATAACATGAATGACCAACTGGGGCCTTTTACTAGAACAGGATTTCCATCCTTAATGTCCTTGGATAATTTCTATTTCTAAGATGTTTTGCTGTTGCTTTTTCTTGAATCTCTTGGGCCTACCAAAGACCCGCAATGGAAAGATAATAAGGAGAATCCTGAGGAAAATTGCCTAGAGGCAATTAGACAAGCTTAGAGACAACAGCACACTGGCAGATCCATCTGTTGTCGATCAGCTGATCTCACTTGCTGATACCTGAAGCGCCAAGGTTTGTAACTTATGAGGTCGTCATCGGATTTTCAGCCTCGGGCTCTCATCGTTGTTGGATTTTTTGAGTTTGTAAGTAGCAAGATGGTGCTTATTCCGAGTCAGCCATTTCTTTAGCACTTCTCAGAACCTGTTGGCATTTGATCTTCGTCATAAGAATAAATGAAATAAGGTTATCTTCTGGTTAGTGGTGTAAAAATTACTTGTCTATCCACAAGAACGCGAGCATTATCAATTCTATAGAATAACACTTCAACATGCCTTTCGTCCTGAAAGGCTGTGTTATCAATTGCAACCATTGTTGGCCACCTTCCAACAATCAATACATCGAATATCTTCCATCACTAAAGGAAAGCTATTTTCATTGCCATTAGTCGGATTACCACAGAACAGCAATGACAACTGACTATGCAGAATTTCTTGTGCTGAGGTGACTTTAGCTTGTATGTGTGACTCGTGATTTACGCTTCAGATGACAGGTTCATCTTACTATGAGCTCTTATTCACAGTTGTTACATATTGTGGCAGGACCACATTGGGAGGGAAAATATTGACTTGAGCTCTTTAACCTTCCTTGTCCTTGATAAGGCTGATGAAATGGTTAGGATGGGTTTTGTTGAAGATGTGGAGCTAATTCTTGGTGTATGTGCACTAATGTTTTTCCCTACGAAGTTTCTGGAGGAAATATGCTTTACTTATTTATTGATATTTGACAATAGGTTTTTCAGTTTCAGCATCATGCAGCTGCTTAGAACTTTTTAAAAAGAGATTTTTAAATCTTATTTTTAGAGCAAGATCTTTATTTTCTTTGTGCCTTTAAAATTCTCTACTACATGTAACATATCTCTTATTGTGCATACATTGAGAGGGCCTCAAACCAATATTGCTATTCCTCTGCTTGAGGCTTGTCTTAGTAGGTTTACGTAAGGCATTATCTAGGTTGCAGTTTGAAAATTGATTATCTCCTGAGATATTTGGAGAATCTCTGTCTCAATTATGTGACTTTTTCGATTTAACCACATTGCTGATAGATGTGGATATACTTATCCTTCAATTCTTCTGGTTCTTGCAGGCAAGGTGGAGGATACAAGTAAAGTTCAGATGCTGCTCTTTAGCGCTACTTTACCAGACTGGGTGAAGGGTCTATATGTAACTCAATCTGGCAAAATTGTTTTGTTGTTCTGAATTTGTATCTTGGTTGTCAATGTTTTCTTGCCTTCTTTTTCGTTGCTTAAACAAAGCCCTTGTTGATGATGTGCAGTTGAATGCTATCTTCATTAATCCTATTCATAATTTGCTTTGGAGATTCTTTTTCACTTGTAGGAGTTCACGATTGAATATTGCTTTTTGGATTATTTCAATCAGCCGTAAAATGGTAGGGAACTTAGCTTTGACAGTGTCATGTCACCATAGTGTCATATGGGCAACTTCTCGCTTCGATATCTAACTCGGCTGATGATGATTTCCAATAGATTTTTCCCTTCTCTTGGGGCCACCGGTGAACGAACTAAAATCCAATTAAGTAAAGAACATTTTTCCACACCTAAAATGCACTGATTGTCGTTGTTAGGTGAGTTAGATTACATCATATTCCACGCAAAATTTTGAGATTCACAAATACTACACAATTCAAAACGCTAGAGGAAGGCTAATGATGAAAAACCACCTTTTATCCTCAAAATGCTCTCCAAAAAGAGTATTGGGAAGATTGGATAAAAGACTCTTTTGTGATGAAGTTGCCAATTTATAATGAGCCAAATGAAAAAAAGGACACATTGTCCGACCTTTTATGCCGTATTAGTTTACAGAAATTTAGTAGTTGGCGACCATTCTAATTCATGAACCTTCAATCGACAAATCCAAAGTTGGGCTTAATTTGCTAGTAATTGATATCGATAACTCTCGAAGATGAAAGGCATCTTATTGTGTACTGTAATACCAATTAAGTTGTTGAGAACCATTCCTCGGTAGGCTTGCTTTCCCAGTCATAGAACCACACCGTATAGTGGAGGAGATACAGAACTGGAACAGAAAAAAAAAAAAAAAATTTGATGACGGCTTTTAAGAAAAATGACTTCTACCCCCTTTAGAAAAATAAATGTGTCCCCATCACAAGAATCTCGAGTGTTCTACAGGTTCTCAAAATCATGCAAGCGCAGCTGTATACAAGCAGGACATGCACACACCTAACCACATTCGCACACGAGCAAGCATGCCCTATATATAGCAACAAATCAAAGCAAAGGTGTTCACATCCCCCATATAGAAACAAATAAAAGCAAGGTTTACACCGATGGCCATTATCTCTCCATAAACACATGCAAAGCATTTCACTTGCTCAGTCGTTTGTCTAACAGCAAGAGTAGCATATGTGAAATAGCCACCTGCGAATCACATAATCTGTACAACCATCTCTAGGAATAGTAACAATGAAGAAGATCACTAATAAAGGTGCCATTCAATTATCGGGCAACAAAGAATTCTCAAAAATTGCCGCCTGTCTTGTTGGCATTACAGGTCTAAGTACATCATCAAAAGCAACAAGAGCATCTATATTTTGATCTTCATAGTTGATAAAGCTAAAAGGTATATAGGATAATGTAATGTGGAGCTACAATCGACACCCAGAGCCTAAAGTTACTTCTAGCCCCAATAGTAAGTTTGCTCGAACTCAACAAATAATAGAAGACCTGTCAATAACACTTCAAGTTTTCAGCTTCTTTGGTGCTCCCAAGTTAGTAGGCTTAGGCTTCTGCTTTATATCAAAGAAATGCTCAACCTAGAATACAGCCGAACATCAGAACTTATGAAGTATGAACCAAGGGCAGGTGCCTTAAAAGTCAGGACAAAAAGATTCCTTAGTAAAAGAAAACAAAAGGAGAAGAGAGAAGCCCTACAACCATTTTGACAAAACCCAGCTTGATAAAAAGATCACTAAAATCGTGATGCCTAAGACCTTGCTTTTCTTCTAAAAGTCTAGTAACCTTAGTCTAAAATGCTTCTGGAAGCAGAATTACAAAAATGATCTGATGGACACAAGTACTCAGAAATTATTCCAAGTGGTGTTAAAAAGATAGCCTGGTGGTGCCGCATACATAGAAAACCTTGCACCTGAGATGCATCTTGATAATTTGCGTCAACAATTATGGTGCAAACAAACACAGACCAATTTCCTTTTTGCAATAAAATAAGAGTAATAGTAAATCCAAACTTGGGAAATATAGTCTGGATAGAGTCATCCAGGCAGTGATCCATGGAGCTATACATTAGCAAACAGAAACATCTCCTCAGCAGAGCCGAGGCTCCAAGGGATTTGGGATAAATAGAAAATTTGAAGCAGCAAAGCGAAAAGACAGTCAAGCACTTTGGTCATGGAACAAGACACTCCACATTGACATCTTATAAAGTCAGATTAATCTAAAATGCTATGTACTTAAATGCCAATGAATAAAGAACTAGTAACTTGATTTTTTAACAGAGGAAAACATACCCAGGCTTAACATGACCACTAAGCACAAGATAAGGTGTCTTCATTTGAGCTTGAGCTTCCCTCATCCTCTCTGCAAACAAAGAAGGCGTGTCTGAATTCTTCATCTGCTTCAACTTCAATTCTTCTTGGTATTGCTTCATGCGCTTCTCTTGCTTCATTTTGCCAGGCCCTTTTCCATGAAATTTATGGGAAAGCAATCGGAAAGCTTCCTTTGGGGTTAACTGTTGCAAAACATTCAAAACAAGAAGATTGGCATAAAAACATCAAAGTAATGAATTGGTGTTTCTTTGTCAGACGCAAAAGAAATTATAATGGACAATTTAGTATTACATGGCTTTATGATTAATATCCTTTTTTCGTTGAAAACTTACTATTCAGCCAAATTCATCTGTCCTTTCAATGCGGATCTCTTTCTGTCCATCATCTGCAATGCCTACGAGCTTGCTTTTCTTCTTGTCCATGTTTCCACCACCCCACTCAACAGTTCCTTTAAGTGTTCCCCGTTCCTTAAGAGCTGATAGTTTCCATCTTAGACAAGCTTGTTCTAGTAAGATACCTGGCCTCATTGAGTACAGGCAGAACCCATTTCTGATGAGCAAATACTTCTGCTGCTGCCTTTTTCCCAGCTTTGACACCTAAGAACTTCAGTCGCACATCGGGGCCAAGAAAAAAGACAGTTGGATGAATTGCTTTGATTTCTTGACTCAGAGAGGCCACATATATTCTCAACAGCAATAAGCCCAAAACATATAGCAATCATCTAATTTAAATTAGAATTATAAGGTAAACTATTTACCGGGTTGATGATAGGCATTAATATTAACTAATGAGGCGTATATCTCAACTGTCTTTTGTGTGTGTTTTCGTTTTTTTTTGTTTTTTTTGTTTGCACCGGGGGGGGGGGAATGATAGGGACTGCACATCAGGTATTATGGCTTTTGGTCACTAAAAGTTATTATATGCTTCATTTTAGAAGTAAAATTATCCAAGAATCAAAACATCTATGATTTAAGGTTCAGCGTTCAGTACTATTAAATTCTCAAAATGAGCCAGTCACTTTCAAGTTAGAAGTTATGTCTTCTACCAACTTCATTTCTTTAAAGTCAAAGCTAAAGCCAAAAACTCAAAACCCACAGCTAAAACCAGAAAGGCAAGCTGAAACTCACAGCCACCCCAAACAGGCCTTGACATTTATGTTTGTGATTATTTGACAAAAGTAGTACAATGATAAGTTTCTTGCCAAAGGATCTACAATTTAGGAAGCACATACAGTGTGGACATGCTAAGTTAATCTACAGTCCCTACATCAATGTTTCTGTGGATCTTCTGACACAAGATACAAGTTAGCAATATCTTGGACAAGAAAACATAATTAATTCCCAGACTTACATGGGACTATATCCTTAAAGAGAATTTTATTTGCTGCCAAATTTAATACTGCAAGCAGAGAAAGGAATTACAACTAGGAATGCAAACAGTGTGGATATGCTATCAGTCCCTAAATGAACATATCTATGGTTCTTTTTCTGACAACCTACAGTAATGGATATCCTGGACAAGGAAACATGATCATCTCCTCGACTTGCATTGTAGATTTACTCTGCATCTTGAACAAGGATTTGAATTGCTGGCAAAATTGATACTACAAGCAAGTAACAAGAGAAGGCACAAATCAAAATGCATGAAACCAAAAGGCTATACTTTGATTCACTGTAGAGTGCATCAGCAACTAGCATCTGCAACTAGAAATGAATATGCCTTGAAGCAACTAAGCGACAACAATAACAATTGCCAGTCGTGAGCTTAAATGGATCTAATGGATACTCTGCATTCTATTTTACAGTGAATTATACTGTATGACATCCTCTAGCACATATACTACAAAATCTTCTCAGTGCATAATGACGGGAAACAAGTGACAATTCTCCTGCATATAAGTTCACAAGTTACTCTTGCATACATCACAGTGCATACTATCAAAGACAACCGTTCAACTTTTTAGCTGACATCCTTGAATGCCTGATTAGCTATCTATAATCAACACTGATATCTCGACCATACTTAGTTAATTCGGGCGACCCAGCTTCTTACATCATAAAAGTGCACATGCAGAATCCTAAGCACTACACACTGAGCAAGATTTTACACCATAAGCTGCCCCACTGGTACTGAAACTAATTCCTTTACTGGACTTGGGTAACAACAAAACATTCCAAAGAAACACCAAATAACATCAGTCGACAGCAATCTTACCACTTTTGTCCTAGTTGCCCCATCCATGAAGGATGCGCCAACAAGCTATTCTCTGATATCAATCCCCTGAAGTTGGAGTCACTAATGAATATGCTTTTCGAGTCAAATCAGAATATAACCACAATGAGATTAGAAGTTAAGCTTACGAACTTGAAGGGCTGCTGGAAGTAGACCAACTGCAGACATTTCAGATGTTCTGCCACCCACCCAGTCAAACGTTGGAAATGTAGACAACCGTTCAAAGTCCTCTCAAATGCAGAAGATGACGCCATTTTTTCTTTCTTGAGCAGCCTTAGGAAAGATGTCTCTAGAATGGCACTGCATGTATCATCATTTACATAATCCAAGAGCCTTTTTTTCTCCTTATCAACCTGTCCAGAGGTAGAATCTAGACTACCAGTGGCTGGGGTTTCTCCACCAACATTTGGAGGCACCTTAGCCTTTGACATTAAATCTCTCATCAGTGCCTATAATTGCGAAGAACTGTCAAGTACACTTCAATTAAATACAAAGAATTCGAGATCTGACCACGACATCAAATGATCAATAAAAGAACAGCTTACCAACCAAAAGTGCAGAGATTGGAAATGAAGAGCAAATTTGAAATGTTGAAAGAAGCCAAGCATTTGCATTAACGTGACAATGATTAGCATACAGACACCCTACTAATCACACTACTATAGAACTTATAATCATCATGAACGGGAAAATTATTTCACAAAGCCATAGGCTAAGCAGTTCTAGACTCTCAGAACTTGAGAACACAGACACACCTGCTTCTCAACTTAAAACATACCATTTTAATGCTTAAACCAGCTATTCTACAGATGTCCATGTTTCAACTGATTAACAATGATTATGTTAAAACTAGAAACAATAAACGATAAATCACAATTCCCAACGCCAGCAGTGGAGGGAAAAAAACTGCCACACAGAAGACAAACAAAAATGAACTAAAGTGTCAAGAATAAATTGCCACACAGTGCAATCTGTTTCTAGTTAAATTCCCAGCCATGACTAAAGTGAGTGGAAGAGTAACCCAGTCTCGCAACATCAAATATATAAGAGCAAAACTCATTACCTTCTCTGAAACCACTCCTGAACCTCCAAGGTTGAGTTTTTCTTCAACAACTCTGCTGGTTGTTGTCCAAGAGACGAACAAATTTTACTCCTTAAGAGTTCAAACTGTCACTTTATGTGTGGCACACAAATGAAAGAAAGTTTGCACCTACTTTCTCTAATTATGTTCTTTGGATATTTAAGAATATATTACAATGATGTCCAAAAACATGTAGATAGACAAGCATCAAAATGCCGCTACAGGATACGAAGAAGCCTTTGAGCAGCTTTAGTAGCTTGGTTGTTCATTCCAACATTGGAACAAAAAATAATAGATAACTACTAACAGAGATTGCGTAGTCTAAATTAGCCAAAAAATTGTTTGATGAAGGTCATAGAAGATCAATAGAGTATCATAATCTTCATACTTTTAACTAATGAAATCATTTTATAAAATTAAACAAGCATAATACCTTGTGTGAAGTGCCTCCAATGCATGAAGACACTTTTCTCTTTCGCTTTTCACTGCTACCCTTCAACCGAGTATTTGGTATACCTTTTGGTCTTCTTCGAAGGGGATCAAATATTCAAATTTCATTGTTTTCTACATCTTTAGATTCATCGTTTCTTGCCAATAAATTAATATGATCATTACCCATCAAAGATTGCATTTTGTTTGTGATATGGGAGTGAAGACGCAGCAAGGTTGTAGTCGCAAGCTCCTCCGTAATATCATGATTTGCACTAATATTCATAACACTGAAAGATAATTGCATCAACCTCTTCAAGCGCAATGTTTTAGACTTTACCGCAGCATGAGAGCTTTGTCCAACATCACAATAAACTCCTTGTTTTGCTGCTTTTGTCCACCTCTTCAGAATGTATTGTGAAAGAATACTTCTAACATTTACAACATTTGCCAAAATGTATAAAGTATGCCTAAACAACCATCCTCGCATTTCAAATAACTTGTAGCTACATGTAATGGTTAAATCACTAATGAACAATATGTCTCATTTCACTATTTTTAGTTACCACAATATAAGTGTGCAATGGCCCATCAGTTTCTGATCTACAAATAAACATGGACAAAACATGCAATAACTCATCCTGAAAGTTCCTATAAATGACATGTGTGTATACATATGCAACATGTTTCAAAATTCCACTATTTCCAACTGCAATCTGCGGCTTCCCTCGAGCACACTCAAAATCATCAACAACTTCAGAGTTGCGCATTTTTTCTGCTTGTTTCTCATAATGACCAACAAATTCAAACAAGGTCATAGTCTTACATGCCATATCTTGGAAGATATTATTTGTGCTCTCACTTCTTTGTGTAGATATGATTCCTGCAGAAAAAGTATCTCGGCAAAACCCAAGACACCATTTATGACGCAACCGGTACATGTTGTTCAACCACTTGTGGTCCCCTAAGTTCCATTCTTGACACATATCTTTCCAAACATTCTCCATTTCCAATTCAGATTCACAATGATATAAAAGTTTATGCCAATATTTATCACGAAAACTCGACTTTCCAAGAAGATGCCCAATATGATGCGTAGCATTTTTCCCAATATGCCATATACATAAACGGTGATTAGTATTTGGAAGAACGGTCTTAATGGCATTCGCCATGGCATGATCTTGATCGGTGAAAATAGTCTTGGCTGCTTTGTTACCCATTGCTTCTAAAAAAGATTGAAATGCCCAAATGAAAGAAGCAATTGTTTCATCCAATAAAAATGCACAACCAAAGAAGACATTCTTCCAATGATGATTCAAGCCAACAAAAGGAGCACATATCATATTGTACTTATTTATACGATAAGTTGTATCAAATATCACTACATCTCCAAAACTTTCATAGTCTAGCTTTCATACACCATCAAACCAAAAAAAGTTGGTTAATCTCTGTTCTTCATCCAGTTGAAATGCATAAGAAAAATTGTTTCCATTTGATTGTAGGCAATTAAAATGGTTAATGAGAGTTTGACAATCACCCGCACTAATCAAGTTCCTTCTCTTCGATTGTAAGAAATTTTGACAATCACGCAAAGTAAAGCCAATATTTTCCCGTCCCCCTGCTTCATCACTAAGGTAGGAATACGCTTTTGTAGCCCTTATACCAGCTCCAGTCATAGAAGTCAAAATACTTTTATTAGTATTCGTCATGTGCCGGTATGATCGTATGAGATGTTTCTGTTTATCATCGATGAAAGGGTGATTATGAACATCCTTAAACTTGTCCACTATCCATACTCCATTTTCGATTTTGAATTTTATACAAGCTTCACATCCAGTTCTCTTCACAGTCCTATAAACATTTCTTTGTTCATGAGGTGGGATCGGTGGAGAGTGTCATTCACAATTACAAAGAAATGTGCATATTCATAATATTCCTTTACTATTGTTAGCCTTTTGTCCTTTTCTCACCCCCAAATCCCTTGGAAATTGCATATGCATTGCATGTCTTATATGCTTCATCCTCATTAGCAAATGTCATGCCAATTCTAAATTGAAATTCTTTATCAATATTATGCACAATGATATTATCTGCGGCCTCTACAAAATTTTCAAAGAAAAAATCCAATCATTTAAAGAAGGCAGATAAAGGGAAAACTAACTTTAATTCTAAAATAATGAGTTATACCCATTTATCCTTAGAACAAGTTGAGCTAGCAGCAGAGTACTCACAATAATCTGTCAAAAAATTTGTACAAATGTAAGTTAGTGACTTCAAAATATTGTGAACTGTGCATATTTCAGTCATAGTAGAAAATGCCATACTCACTTATATATGGGGCACTCCTGATTTTTTTCTGACTCTTGGTTTTGCAGCCATCATGAACTTTACTTCCTCCAACTACAAGCTCAACATACCACCATGAACAACCTTGCCATTACATAATGAATTTAGTAGAAGAGTTTCCCAAGATACAATGCACTGCTGTGACAAAAATAAGCTGGTCATGTAATTGCTCTTTTGGATTGAATCCTTTGTGGTAGAAATTTGGGTCTTGCACACAAGTTACTATGAAAATTATTATCCAGGAGAGCGAGTTTACCTTTTAAATTTTCTCCAAAATCTACATCATATCAAACAGCACTGTTCAAAAAAACAATTAGTGCTCAAAGCTGAAGTTATTAGGAAGAAGTACATAAATAAAAGTGACTTTTAACCAAATGAACAATGGACACGCGCTTCTCTTATTCAAAAGTTTCCAGCGCTAACAGCATAAGAGAAGGCAATTTAGATCAAATACCTCGTTGGCCATTTCTATTGGATGTGCTGCATATGCTTCTCTGTAAGAAATAGCTTTTCTGACACGCTTTCTTAAACCAAGAGCTACTTCCTCCTCACGTTGATATTTCTCCCATCTACAAAACACAAGTGATCATAAAAAGCATTAAAAGCAAGAATCTTGAAAGATGGAGGCCCATATTTTCTCCTTACTTATAGTTACAGAACAATCATTCTGTGTGAATTCATCTAGTAGGCAGATTTCCAATATAGATATCTCTGCACAAGCACTGATTACATTTGACCAAGCTATCAGATACTAATATGCAGCCTCTGATAAGTTCTAAATGGGTTTTAGATTAAGAATGTGAGAGATATTCTATAGGGCGTGTCTACAATGGTTATTCCTTGTGGAGCTCATGATTTGACTTTTAATACTAAACACCTCAAATCTATGAAAATTATATACATATATTGATGTAGAATATTCCCTGTTACTTGTTTTAAACTTAGGATAATTATTTTTTCTTGATGGAAGCCGAGCCTTGTTATCCTTGTGGATGGTTGCATAGACTAAAACAACTTTTTGGTTGTCGCTGCATATGTCCATCAATTTCTTTCATGTATGTGTCACGGTCCGTGAGAAAGACAAGCCAAGAGGGTTCTTGAGGACGGGCGTGACACATCCGACCCTCGACCGATATCCCGAGACTTAGAGTATTCTCGAGTCTTCTAGAATACTCTTGGGGAAGGGCGATACGGTATTTGTACGCATAAGTTATAAATGCGAGTAGCTGGTAGTTGGGAGTAAATATGGGTAGTTGGGGAGGTGCAATCTCCACCGTTAGATCTAAAGGAGATCTACAGATACGGTTTGCCTTGTACTTGTATATAAAGGAGTCTCCTCCCTTCATTGTAATTCATTCACAAGCAATACGAAAAGCAGAGCTTCTCTCTCTATACACGAGTCTTGTGAGTCGAGTGTGAAAGGCTGCTTAGGGGTAAAACCTTAAGGCCGCACGGGTCAGCCTACGTGTGATCGAAGTGAATCGATCGGCCCATGACAAGTGGTATCAGAGCTGATTTGTGATCCAAGCACAAGTGCAATGGCTGACCCACGATCTGACGAGGCGATCACCATGGGTGGTGACGGTGCTGATCGTGGGCGGAACGCCGAGAAGGGCGGTGCCAAGGGGAAGAAGTCCCGTGGTGGTTCGAAGGATCCGACGGGGGATCTTGCACAGCGGATGGCGAAACTAGAGTTGTTCATCACCGATGTCCAAGGATCGGTCGACGACCTGACCCAGACCGTGGACGGAGTTGACGCCGGAAGGGAGGAGCTGTTTGCGGATGTGCAAGAGCTCAAGACCGGCATGGGAGAACTCCGCCACGAGTTGCTGGGGACCTTACAGGAGGAACTCGCACAACGGTACGAACCCTTGGAGGCCACAATGGCGGCCATGCGCGCGGAGATAGCGGAGCTTACGAGTAAGCTCGCTGAAGCACAAGCTGCACGCGTGAACGGAGTGATCACGGTGCAAGGTCCACGAGTGGACACGCCAAAGCCGAAGGAATTCCGGGGCTCACGGGTGGCCAAGGATGTGGACAACTTTCTGTGGTACATGGAGCGGTACTTCCAGGCCATGGGAATCAACGACGACCAAACACGGGTAAACACTGCATCGATGTATTTAGCTGATAGTGCATTGTTGTGGTGGCGTCATCGGTCGGATGATAGGTGCGGGAATCCTATCGCGACCTGGGGTGGTTTCGTCGAAGAGTTCCGACGAAACTACTTTCCCGCTTATGCGGAGGAGGAAGCTCGTGACGAGTTGAAGCGTCTCGAGCAGAAGGGTGGTGTGCGCGACTACATCAAGCGGTTTTCGGAGTTGCTACTCCAAATCCCCTTGATGAATGAAGTTGAAGCGTTTCACCAGTTCATGGGTGGTCTCAAACCATGGACGAAGCAAGAGTTGAAGCGGTACAACGTGGGAGATCTTACTACGGCCATGACCGTAGCTGAGTCACTCGTGGAGTACAAGGCGTCACCTTCCACATCCCGACAAGACACTTGTCCTAGGGACAAAGCCACTAGTGGGGGAGATCGGGGGAGATACAACCGCGCGACCGGACGAAGGCCACCACCAGCTGGTCCTCATCGGGCTCATGCGGGGCCAAATGGAGGAGGGCAAAGGAGGGTACGCTCGTATAGTTGCTTCTTTTGCGACAGTCCGCACATGGCGCAGGATTGCCCGAACAAGGCCAAGTTGGCCGCTCTTTGCAAAGAAGAGGAGCCAAGGGAGGAAGCACGATTGGGATCGCTGCGACTCCTTGGTACGATCAAGGCCAAGAATGCGAAGGAGCCTAAAGGCTTAATGTTCGTGGACGTGAAGATCGGAGTGACCACGGTGAGTGCACTCGTGGACACGGGAGCATCCGACATCTTCATCTCGGAGGAAGCCGCAAAGAAACTTAACCTGCGGTTGAGAAGGGAGCCGGTTGGCTCAAGACGGTGAACTCGAAGGAAGTCCCTGCGATCGATGTGGCGAGGGACGTGGAGCTACAACTCGGATCATGGAGAGGCAAAGAAACTCTAGAGGTAATTCCACTTGACGACTACGATATTGTCGTTGGAATCAAATTCCTAGATAGAATCCATGCAGTTGTAGTTCCCTTTGCCGAGTGTATATGCGTGTTGGACAAGAACTGTCAATGTGTGATTCCGGTCCATCGTGAGTCGCATCATGATCGAAGAATGATTTCGGCCATGCGACTCACCAAAGGAGCCAGGAAGGTGAAGTGACCTTCCTGGCGGCCTTGAAGGTCGAGGACGACAAGGGTGAAAGGAAAGAAGTCCCGACGGAAGCAGCCCAAGTCCTCGACTCGTTCAAGGATGTCATGCCTTCGGAGCTGCCGAAGAAGCTACCACCCAAGAGAGAGGTGGATCACCGGATCGAGCTGGTGCCTGATGCTCGACCACCTGCCATGGCGCCCTACCACAGGGCGCCGCCTAAATTGGAAGAATTAAGGAGACAACTCAAGGAGCTGCTCGACACGGGCTACATACGGCCATCAAAAGCCCCGTTCATTGCACCGGTCCCATTTCAGAAGAAGCACGATGGGTCACTCCGGATGTGCATCGACTACTGGGCGCTGAACAAACTGACTGTGAAGAACAAGTACCCGATCCCGCTCATCGCGGATCTCTTCGATCAACTTGGTGGAGCTCAGTGGTTTACCAAGCTGGATCTCCGATTGGGCTACTATCAAGTTCGGGTCGCTGAAGGGGATGAGCCAAAAACAGCTTGCGTGACGCGGTATGGATCCTATGAGTTCCTGGTAATGCCGTTCGGCTTGACCAACACTCCGGCTACCTTTTGCACAATGATGAACAAGGTACTCCACCCTTTCCTAGATAGGTTCGTAGTGGTTTACCTAGATGACATTGTTATATATAGTCGTACGTTGGGAGAGCATGTCGAACACATAAGGCAGGTCTTCCAAGTTCTGCGCGAGAACGAATTGTACGTTAAGCGCGAGAAGTGTGCCTTCGCCCAAGAAGAAGTTCCATTCTTGGGGCACATCGTCGGAGGAGGACAAGTGCGAATGGATAAGGCGAAGATTCAATCTATCGTCGAATGGGAGCCACCGATGAAGGTGCAGGTGTTGAGGTCATTCCTGGGCCTCACCAACTATTACCGGCGGTTTATCCGGAGCTACTCGAGTATCACCGTGCCACTCACGGACCTGCTGAAGAAAGAAAAGGCGTGGGAGTGGACGGATCGGTGCCAAAGAGCCTTCGACCGATTGAAGCGAGCCATGACCGAGGAACCGGTGTTGGCGTTGCCCGACCACACCAAATCCTATGAGGTAGAGACCGACACATTAGATTTTGCGATCGGTGGTGTTCTTATGCAGGATGGACATCCGGTGGCGTTCGAGTCCCGAAAGCTGAATGACACCAAGCGTCGTTACACTGTCCAAGAGAAGGAGATGACCGCAGTGGTGCACTGCCTTCGGTCGTGGAGATACTACATCCTAGGATCAAAGTTCGTCGTGAGGACGGACAACGTGACCACGAGCTACTTTCAGACCCAAAAGAAATTGAGTCCGAAGCAAGCTCGATGGCAGGACTTCCTAGCGGAGTTTGACTATGCATTGGAGTACAAGCCGGGGAAGGCCAACTTTGTGGCGGATGCGTTGAGCCGAAAGACGGAGTTGATGAGCCACACGATGAGTCGGTCGAGTTGTCCTTGGGTCAACCGCATCAAAGAGGGGTTGACACACGACCCAAGAGCTCAAGCTCTCATCGGGTATGCCAAAGAAGGTAAAACTCGACGGTTCTGGAGTGAGGACGAACTCCTCTACACCAAGGGAAGGCGGTTGTACGTGCCTTTCTATGGGAAGTTAAGGAAGGAGATCTTGCGCGAGTGCCACGACTCGAAGTGGGCGGGTCATCCAGGGATCCACCGCACGTTGGCCCTCGTCGAAGATCGGTACTATTGGTCACAAATGCGCGACGATGTGGAGGCGTATGTGAAGACTTGTCTGGTATGCCAACAAGACAAACTGGAACAACGATCGTCGCCAGGTTTGTTGGAGCCACTTCCCATCCCAACTTGTCCATGGGAAAGCATTTCCATGGACTTCATCGTCAACCTACCGAAGTCTGAAGGGTGTCACTCTAATGGTGGTGGTTGACCGGTTCTCCAAGTACGCAACCTTTGTGCCTGCGACAAAGGATTGCCCGGCCGAGGAGGCGGCCAAGCTATTCATGAAGCATGTAGTGAAGTATTGGGGAGTGCCACAAACGATCGTGAGCGATCGGGACCCCCGCTTCACGGGACGTTTCTGGTCCGAATTGTTCAAGCTGCTGGGGTCGGAGCTGAATATGTCAACAAGTTTGCATCCCCAAACCGACGGTCAGACGGAGCGGGTCAATGCTCTCTTGGAGATCTACCTTCGGCACTACATGAGCACGACGCAAGTGAATTGGGCAAAGCTGATCGACGTAGCCCAGTTCTCCTACAACTTGCAGCGGAGCGAGTTGACCGGCCAGAGTCCGTTCGAGGTTGCAATTGGGCAACAACCGAACACCCCGAGCACGATTGCTTCGGGTTACCGGGGGAGTAGTCCGCCCGCGTACAAGTTCGCCAAAAACATGCAAGAAGAGATGGACTTGGCACGGGCGTGTCTACACAAGGCCTCCAAGCGCATGAAGAAATGGGCGGATAAGAAGCGACGGCATGTGGAGTTCCAAGTGGGAGACCAAGTGTTGGCTAAGCTGCATGTGGTTCTTCGATACAAGGACGTGCACAAGGGGTTGATCCGTCGCTATGAGGGGCCATTTCAAGTGCTACAACGGGTTGGAAAGGTCGCATACAAACTGGAACTACCACCGAAGCTAAAGGTACATCCGGTTTTCCACGTAAGTATGCTTAAACCCTTCCAAGTTGATGAGGAAGACCCGGATCGAGGGGAATCACAAAGGGCGCCGCTCGGGGCAAAGACCTCGTATGATCGAGAAGTCCAAAGCATTTTGGCGGATCGAGTCATACGGAAGAGGTATTGCGCGGCCAAGCGTGAATATTTGATCCGATGGAAGGGTCTTCCGGAGAGTGAAGCCAGTTGGGAGCCCGAGGAGAGTCTTTGGCAGTTCAAGAAAGAGATCGAAGCCTTTCATGCCGAAGATGCGACGAGGGCGTCGCCTGATTAGGTGGGGGAGAATGTCACGGCCCGTGAGAAAGACAAGCCAAGAGGGTTCTTGAGGACGGGCGTGACACATCCGACCCTCGACCGATATCCCGAGACTTAGAGTATTCTCGAGTCTTCTAGAATACTCTTGGGGAAGGGCGATACGGTATTTGTACGCATACGTTATAGATGCGAGTAGCTGGTAGTTGGGAGTAAATATGAGTAGTTGGGGAGGTGCAATCTCCACCGTTAGATCTAAGGGAGATCTACGGATATGGTTTGCCTTGTACTTGTATATAAAGGGGCCTCCTCCATTCATTGTAATTCATTCACAAGCAATACGAAAAGCAGAGCTTCTCTCTCCATACACGAGTCTTGTGAGTCGAGTATGAAAGGCTGCTTAGGGGTAAAACCTTAAGGTTGCACGGGTCAGCCTACGTGTGATCAAAGTGAATCGATCGGCCCGTGACATATGCATGCTTGTGTGCTGCATCACACATTTTGCTCTTATGTGCACATCATGTATATGCATTTATATTTGCAACTAGACAAATATGCATGCAAGTACATATGTATGTATGCTAGTGCACAATAAGTACCCTTACATCAATTCCCGTCCCAAACATAATTCTAACACAGAAAACAATTTAAGTTTATGAGTCCTACAAATGAAAGACAGAGAAAAAAGTTGCCAATATTGATGCAGTTCAACAACTGACTCTAACCTTGTCAGCGGCCAATTGATTTCCAAAAGCATTCATCAAGTCAGAAAATTCGGAGAATGAGAGCTTCCCATCTTCATTGTAGTCTTGCGGGAAAAAATTAAAGTGTTAACCTGTTAAAAAAATTGGACCGACACAACAGAAGGCGTACTTATTTTAAGAGGAAAATTGAAATGTCCCCGTGCACAAGGCTCTGAAGTTGTAGGTTCTAGGGATGGTTAGATGTACTTATCCTTACCCCTTACTTTTGCAGAGAGTTTATTCCATGACAAATCAACCTAGCTTGTCCTCTAACAGAAAGACCTACTTATGAGAGGGGAAAATGAAAAATATCCTAATTATGGCATGGTGGTCAGATGCTCTAGTAGAAAAATGTGTGACTGGCGCTGGTCAGACGCTCTAGTAGAAAAATGTGTGAGCTTGGGAGGGAGGGAGGGAGCGAGAGAGAGAGAGAGAGAGGGAGGGAGGGAGGGAGCGAGAGAGAGAGAGAGAGAGAGAGAGAGAGAGAGAGAGAGAGAGAGAGAGAGAGAGAGAGAGAGAGAGAGAGAGAAGAAACGTTTCTGCTATATGTGTCCATCTGCTTTTGTAAAGTGCATTTTGTGTCTACGATTCTGGATGGTCCTGTGACCAAACTAATAGTTAACTACAATTATTCTGTTGCCTTAAAATCGTGCAAAGGAACACCATATTAGTAGTTCTCATCCATGCCAATGTAATAAAAGTCTATGTACCCTCATGCACATGGACATGGCTGTTTGCATGCATCCATGTGGACTACTCCAGCCAAAAGTTTTGGATAACCTGTGCTATAAACAAATGATCTTGAGTAGCTATATCCTATGTGACATTGTAGGATTATGAAGAGGAAGAATTTGGATGCCATCAGAACATGGTCAACACCTTCCAGCTACTTGATTTTACATACATAAAATTGGTTTTTAGCAGTGTCAAAACACAACATGTCAAGCAACCATGATGCACAATTTTTGTTTTCACTTCTAGCAAGAACCAAGTCTAAAATTAACTTAAGATATGCAGAGGGAGATACCTGGGCAGGCTATCAAAAGAATGGCCAGTTTAGTACAGGTTTCCTAGACAACTAATGATATAACACAATTTGAAGATTCAACCATAATTCCCAACTTATGGGTGAAGCGACCAAGTTCGATTCAAATTTATATCTTCAACTTACTTCTAAACAGGATGTCACAGGATTGAAAAACTACATAAGTGTTAATAACTTATGCACATGGAAGGAATATGCAATAAGAAGCTATAATAATAATAATGGTCTGTCACAACACTCAAATATCTTGGACTTCTCATATTCATAGCTTCAGTACCACCACTGAAATAATGACCTTATTCAAGTTTCCAAGCAAAAGCTTAAAAAAAACAAAAGGGATTACACAGCTAGTGTGCCTTTCAATCTAACCGAGTTGAGTGTCTACCCATGTAAAACAAAACGAAAAGGAGAATTTCAACCCTTAGCCATCAAGTTTTGATGAAACATAACCTGTATTTACCGTCTTCCATCTGGTGATGATCATCCAGATGAAAATTATTGGACGGAATTAATAAACTCACAAACTATTGAAGAGATAGTAGTATAAGAAGCTTAACCCTCCACACTAGAACTTTCTACTTAGATTAATGATAAGAAAGATGACGGTAGAATATACTCCGGTGGGAATGGCGGGACGTGACTTGCTTCAGGAGTCAAAAGGGCCGATGAAGAACTCTCCCCCTCAGCCTCCTGATAAGCTATCCAACTTTTCCTTGACCTAGAAGCCAAAGCAGCCACTATCACCAAGCCTCCATGCTTCCTGAAACAGAGGCAATAGAAAAGAAAAAAAAAGCCAAAGGAGAAAGAGAGGTCTCACAGTACCCATACGCCTCTCTATCCTCCACCACAATATCCCTCGCGGCCGTCACGGCGTCGCCGAAACCCCAAAACTTAGCACCGCCACCAATATAGTCTCGCAAACCTCTTTTGCTTCAAAATCCTTGGCTACGTACTCGAGCTCGATATCGGGACCGAATAAGGAGTAGAAGACAAAGAAGGTCGAGAGGCCAGTCAGCAGCCGGCGATTTCTGGAGTCACGGCTGGAAAGTTGATGACGGTGACGAGGACAGAGGCGAGGAGGGAAGCGCTTAGGGTGAGTGAGAGAGCTCGAGACAGAGAGAAGGGGGGCGCTTAGGGTGAGTGAGAGGGCTCAGGACAGGAGATTCTTTTTGTGGAGGAAGCGGTGGCAGAAGCGTGAGTCTCTTATCTCCATTCAAAACAAGAATTGGAAAACCATCATTGACATCTGAGTTCACCTGTGTGAAAGAATATTTTTAACCCCATTAACCATAGAACTTTGAGCTGAAAAGAGAAGTGACAGGCAACACTATCTGTGATTATGGTATACATCATCCCTTAATCACCATTTTCAACTAGTCCCTGTGTCACAAACCAAGATAGATCGCGATAGGGGACGGGAAAAAAAAACAAGACTTGACGCATTACAAAGGAGTGATCCCAGACAAATCCACAAAAATCAATAAACTTTGGTTCCACCAACAGGCATTGACACTCAGTATACCATTTAACGGGAACAACACAGCAATAGACTTCAGTGAACATGAAAAGACAATCTTGGGAAAATTCCACAATGATTCAAACTCATCGTAATCAGACGGACAGACACAACCTGAGAGCTGAGCAACGGTGATCGATCCAAACCAACGCAAAGCATCCCTCCAAATCACAAAATCCAACAACCAGTGAGTGATCAATGCTTGTTGTATGCATTTCACCATTTGGCACACAAGGTTAGTTGGACTTTCCCATCCTGCTTTGCCAAGTTACAGCCAAAGTATATGGAGGTTTTATTCTGATAATGTCGCATTATAGGCACCAAATGCAACCAATAGTCTGTGTGGTTACAAGATAGTGACTGGCCAACCATCTGACAGGCTTGGGGAGGACTTCTCAGAACATTATAAGGACTTCACTGAGAGGTAATGATTCCTTATCATCTCCAGTTTAATTGAGTTTTAGGTTTCTTCTAATGCCAGGCTGTTTTTCCTTTCCTGTCCAATGGATGTCACGCATGCACTGGGTATGGTTAATTGATTTCACGTTTTCAACAATGTTTGGTAGATTGCGATGCTATACAGCTTCTATGATAGCTTCTATATTAGTTGAAGGATTGACTTTTCCCTGAAACTAGCCAAAAGTACTGCAACATTTATGCTAAATTGCTCTTGCATGTTCCTTGTTAACTTGTTATCTTGCAATTAGTTTTGCTATGGCCACATAGCATTTTTGATTCTCCTCTTGCCTTTCATTTCCTCATGAATGATAAGTCAGAGGGAATAATTTGATCCGGGAGTTCTGATATTCATTGCAATTTGCTTGTTTTGGGTAAGTTGGTGTTTTGAAGTGTGTAATTTGTCTCCTGATCTTTCCATGGCTTTGTTGCTGCAGATTAACTACTGTTGAGGAGTTAACTAGGGCCACCATGAAAAAGCTAACTCAGGGAATGGCTGAGCACAATAAAGCAATGTCAGCTGCCAAGACCGATGAGGAGAAGAGTACCATTGTCTGTTTGTCATCATAATGCTTGCATCTTTTATTGTTAAATGGTTCTGCTCCATGCAACTGACACCACGTACTTTATGCAGAAAACTCAGAAGCAGAACACTACATCCGGACTGCGAACCTGCAATAATATCCTTGCCATGACTAAGGTGAATAAGTCAACTTATTACTGACTGTTTTTGTCTTCATGGCATGTGAGAACTAACTCATTGTGGTTTATTGATTTAGCCATTGCATTCAAAGACACCTTCATTTATTGGAGACAAGAGCATCAGCCTCTCCTGGAAAGAGGCAGTCAAAGCTTCTGCACCTGCAACAAATACGGGGACTGGGTAGGAGAAATACTCCTCCTTATGTTTTTTTTATTCCTCAGCGAGTTTGTTATTGGATTTTTTTGTGGTGGGTTATATATCGATTCTAGTTGCTGATACTTTAGCTACTTCCCTCGTTAGTGACAGGTCTACATCTACACTAGGAAATCACTGTAATTATGTTGGTCACTGTCGAATATGTTCATGGAAAATTGATGTGAATGTCTTCATATTTTGGTTATCAAAATATGACTGATTGTTCCAACTAACAGCATTGGTGACAAGTCCAGGAGGAGCAGAAAGATTGTTGAGAATGACTTGCATATCTTAGCTTTATCTTCTGTTGTGATGATCAATGGGTCTCTTCTCGCATATCATCTTATTGATATCATCATTTATGCAGAGGAAAACGACCTGCTAGTGCTGTGAATGGTTCCGGTAATGCGACATCAAAAAAGGGACGTGGAGCGGGCGGTATGCAAAACCAGCTTGTCAATAGAGCATTTGAAGGTTTGTCCCAGGGTGGGCGTGGTGGTGGGAGAGGAAGAGGAAGGGGTTGGGGTGGACGTGGAAGAGGAAGAAATTATCGGTAGATTGCGGCCATGCCTGATGCGACAGATGCGGAACTTTGTATTAGATATGAGGTCAGTAAGAGAAATTGTTACTGGTGAGAACGAAGTTTTGGATGTGCGTCAAAATATTTAGCTGGTAGCTTTGACCTGGACGCACATCACTGATTGTAATTTATTCAAAGCTAGTCGACATAGTTTGGTTTGAGCTACCTGCAGCCTTCAGTTCTACATTCACCTCCCATTAGTCAAATGAAGTAGATGCGTGCTCATGTAACTTGGGGACATTCGCCTCGCTTGTAGAGTGACATTGTTTGATTTAAGCTTGAATACAGACTAGTCTGATTGCATGATCAACAGACTGTGTGACCTATATCATTTGAACCCATTAATTATGTTGTTGGTTTAGACCTTAGAATATTTTCCGGTTGTCTGATTTTGCCTGCTTTCCAGTTGTTACCAACCTGAAGAATTACTTTGTTGCTGTACCTTATTCAGATGGTTGTGCATTTTGGATGACTTAGCGGACAGTTGCAGCAAAACGAATTGTACTAGTTGAATTTGGTTCACAATCTGACCGTTCTAGTTCCTAGTAAAGTTAAGTTAGAATAGAACGGCTTCCAAGAGCCTAAGATATAAGCCCTACACAGCTCTGGTTTTCCTTTTTTCAAATATAGTTCATTCGACCATTTGGACAGGTTTACTTATAATTACTTGGAAGAGTACCTCTCTCTTTTGTTTGTTCTTTCTAGAAATGTTAAAGTTAGGTTGGAATAGAACGGCTTCCAAGAAACTATCGATATAAGCCCTACACGGCTCTGATTTTCCTTTTTGCAAATGTAGTACTACCGTTTGGACAGGTTTACTTACAATTACTTGGAATAGTACCTCTCTCTTTTGCTTGTTCTTTCTAGAAATGTTCTCCTGGGTCTTAGTTTTCATAGTTTATAAGAACACTAACTTTTTCCGTGTGGATCTAAATTCAGTTTAGCTAGTTGAAGTCCTAGGTTGTATAATATGAAGTGGGTTTGTAACCACTTCAATCTATATTTTGTTTTTCAAGGATAACCAATGGGGACAATTGAGTTCTATTCAAAGATTTTAACAGAAAATTACAGGTTTAATTACAATTATTGCTTTGGTGAACCTTATCGTCGTTGCTTACGAAGCATCATGTAGTATGCGCAACTCTTTTTTTAATAATGTGGAATTCAAGATTGCTGCAGAACATGGGCATTTGTACATAAATTGGTAACTAGAAAACAAAGTGGATATGGCTCATACTAGTTGTACAAATTGCATTTTAATAGCAAATGTAAGCGTTACTTTTACATATAAGGTGAATTTAGTTTTATAAGCTATTAAGTTATGTGCATCTACTTTAGTAATTTATAAAAAGTCATCGCACTATTGTCTTAAGTAAGTAGCATTCATAGTAAGTTGGATAGGAATTTCTAATAAATGTATAGACTAGCCCAAGGTGATGCACCTTTATGACCTTAACCAATGTTTGGAGTTTTATTTATTGTTAATTTATGGAAAATTAAATTATAGTTGCCGCTGATTTTTATTTTTTGGTGGGATTGCAGCTGACTTCAAATGAACAAGATATGAAACTTTTTCATGGGCTACTTTAGTTTCATTAACCATTGCATTATAGCATAAAAATAAATAGAAAAGAATTGTAGAAATTAGCACTGAAACACGACATCAAATGATAAGGGAGTGGGGTAAAATTAATTTGACCACATTTACTTCGTGTTGATAACACTCAACAACTAAAACTCCATACAAAACTCATTTTTTTTTTCCTAATTTGCCTTGGTGATCATGTATTGATATCTCCGAAACCTGAGCGAAGAAGCCTGTACTTGCTTGGAATGTCATGCGTGCTGATCTCCAATCCGCAGCTCAGGTCACCACCGTGAATCGTGTCGTTTCTTCTTTTACGAGTCATGCCGAATTTAGCGTGCTGTCCGCACTAGGACACCTGTCTCAACCGCTGCCCCGACTTGACTGCCTAGCTGCCAACGATGAGGAGGATAATCGGAGTTGCCATGCGTGTGAGCAGGCTTCCTTCTTGCCATTCGGACGGTTGAGCATTAGTGCACGGCCGGATACTGCTTCGTCTGCCTAGTCACAACTAAGCCTGATGAGGATTCTGAGAATCCATCCTGCATTTTGCTCATTAGCATCTGCTCACATCCCTCCATTTTGGGACGAAAAGTAGAATCAAATGCAAAGCCTGCGAGGAGGTCTATGGATGCTACACGGCGCATATTCTTAGTTCACGAGAGCTGCACCGAATCTACCCCGGAGAAGTGACGCCCCTCTCTCCATAATCAACCCTTTTTCTTGCTCTCGATCAATCGGTAGACCTCCAATGTAATGCCTGCCTTCTGGTTTCCCCCTGCAGCGAATGCAATTTCAGCCTTGACATGGACTGCGTGGCTATAACTCTATGTTCACAAGATCTGGAGGGCGAGAAAGGCTCAGTTTTTTTCTTTTTCTTTTTTTTTTAACCATTTCGCCCATCAGCATCTCTACTGGTGTCCTTCCACGTGAAGCTTGAAACCAGAATCTGGGTGTAAAGCTGAGAATAGAGCAGCATACTAGGTGGGGTCGATGCTTGTCTGGATTGCCTCTTCTATCTCCAATTCACTATCATCCGCTGCCGCTGGAGCTGGGTCGAATGAAGGATGGTGTGAGCAAGGCGCGTGATTAGTAAGTTAAAGGTTTAGCCCATGCCTGCCTGGAGAAGAGCTGTTTTTTTCTGCTCCGTAAATCATGTGCTGAATTGCCCTCATTTATGCAACACACTGTTCACCCTGGTACATTCACTTCTTCCCGTATCAGGAAGGAAGGCTCACTGATGCATGTCATGAAGAGCGTCGACCCTGTCTTTCGCTACGCAGAATGCGACTTCGACTTCAACATTCCATGCACTTTTGAAAGGCCCACTTGGAAAAGTCACCTCCTCAAGCATATACTCTTTTCTTATATTATTAGATCTACTGACCCGTGCTTCCTATGCAGTGTCTGGTAAACTTTGCATATTCGACTTTCATGTTCTTGTGCGGTGCAATCTTTATGTCAACAACGATTGCCTTCCACGGTTAACACCAACAATAAAGATCGCCATCACCTCCATCAACTCACACTCTACGCTACGTTAATTGAAGACAATGCCGATGAGTACTATTGTAACCTTTGAGAGAAACGGACCTGAAACTGGGTGCTTCCGTCTGTGATGAATGCCCTTGCCCATTGATTACACATATCAAATGCGTCTTACCCACGGTATGCTTTCATCACAGAAATGCTCTCTCACTAAACTGACTTTAGCCAACAAACGGCCACAAGATACTGCCATTTGATGTGGTGAATAGCCCTGTTCTTTTTTCTTTTGTTATATCATATACAGACTCAATCTCCACAATAAATTATAATCAACAGAAAAAATGGCAATACCAAATTTTTTTTAAAGTAATGGAAGTACCTGAAGCCTCGATTTTGCTGAACTAGATGCATTTCTGCAGGAAAAAGTGGACAGATCGAGCACACAATTGGATGTACTCAAAAAAACACTTGCAATGCTAGTCTCAAAAAGCTGCAAGCGAAGTGCATGAATTTAAAGAGTTGGGGAGGCTCTTATCCAGAAGGAAAGAATTAGGGAGGCAGGAGACCACCTTTTTGTTTGATGTTTCAACTAACGCCCTTACGCGAGTCAATTGGAATCACTGCCAACACTTGACATCTGATATTGTTATCTTCTGCAGCAAAAGCAGATAAATATCATATTTTTGAGTGTAAGACTTGTGTGCTCTGTGTTATGAATGGGAGTATGAATGGGAGTATTAACATTGGGATGCATAATTTGATTATGAATAAACCTGTTAGGAAGCTTGCCAGTCTTATTAATTCCTTGAAAAAGAATATCAGGATTGTGTAGTTTGTTCAGACTAGCCTTGAGCTTTTGCATACTATCTATCTAGCTTTGCATTCATGAACTGTAAATTCTTTTCTAGCGCAAGAACATAGGAAAAGTTCGGTTCTAACATCTGCAGTCTACCAAAATTCAGTTATATTGAACTAAAGCCTCCCACAAAAGAAATCAAGGTTTCTGCCCGGTAGAATCGGGCCAGATCAGCAATGATCTGGCCCGATTCTACCGGGCAGAAGTCGGTGGAGTCTCCGTTTCTTGGCTACTTTTATATTGTCTCTGTTTCTTGGTTACTTTTATATTGTCTGATCCAAACTGACTTCACGTTTGATAAGTAGAATAGCCAAGAAACTCGCCCGATTATACTTTTTCGGGGTTCGCTTTGGGGGAGGGCTTGACGCGAATAAATTAGACGAGCCACAACGCCTCTTTTTGGTAGAATCTGGCGAGTTTTCTGCAAGTAAACTCGCCCGATTCTACCATTTGATGCGCGTGGAAAGGCACAAATCGGGGACTCCGCCGAGATCAATTCCGGGTTATAAGAAGGCCGAGCTTTCACGTCGTTGTGGTATCGGCTTTATCTTTTTCCAGAATATACTCCCCCTGCTTGTCTTAAACAGCGACATGACTACTTTTATCGCCGTCATCTCTATCCTGGCAAGTTTTATGCAAGTAAAATGGCAGACCGAGTCGGTTTCGCCTTTCGAAGATCATCAAATGGCCACCGGCATCGCCATCTGCACCCTGGTCGTGCATTTCTTATTGCTGCATGTCGCTAATGGGGCATCCCCGCCAGACGGCCGCGCTCCTCCTTGTGATGGGGCATCATGGCACCGCCTCATCGACTTCACGGGTTCAGTAACAGTGGCTTCGCTCGCGTGGTTGCTGCTCCACGATTCCTCCCACTCCGTCATCTGGTTGTTCGTGCTGCTCCTGTCGCTTTCGGTGAGTCTGTTGCGCGACCTCATTCAAAATTTTTTGCCGTGGCTCTACAGCGGCCTCATTAAAAAAAATTGGCTGTGGCTACGCGACGAATTCGTCCCAATGATCATCCGTCCGGTGCAGACTCTGCGTGCTGGAAGAGCGCAGCCACATTCGCAGCCCACGGTCGGGGATCCGCCCCGGCCACAAGTCTGAGCCCCGTAGTTGTTCGGCTGTTCCCTGCTTGGAAGCTTAGCTAGTCTGTAGCGACTAGATCTGTTTAAGATAGGCTAGCCCTCAAAAGAAATTGTGATCTATTGTTATCGAAGAGATTGAAGATACGTCAACAATTATTATGGCAAGTAGAATAGTCTTTTGTAGTGGCCATATGAAGGGTACTAATTGTTCTTGAGGTTATAGCTTCTGAGTATTGCAGATTTCCTTCTCTTTTTGGTGAATCTCTTTGTAGCTTTCTGTTTGGCCAGTGGATCCATGTGTCATTTTACATTCTTTGCTGGCGTACTATAGTTTTGCTCATTTGTCCATATGAACTATGATAAATAGATGCCTTGGTGGCAACGTGGCACAGCTACAATTTCCAAAGCTTTGATCTAACACTAACATCATTGAGTGATCCAAATCAAAATGAAAGATGTCAGCTTTTTCATTTCTATTCCGTATACACCATTACTGCTTACTAGCTATTCCGATGATAATATAGTCGTAGTTTGTCATTGCAGAATGTGGGAATCGTTACATCATAGTCTCTATTTGACCTCCCAGAGGTGACAACTAGATCTTTGCTGTGGCAAATGCGTTAACTTGCAATCTAAGACTACGTTGTCTCACTGGCGGATTGGTTTTCAGCCAGGAGCTTGAATTGTTGCTTCAGTTGGACATTCAAGTTTCTGGGGCCAAGGTGAGAAAAGAATGCTGAAATGTAGATCTTTTTTCTCTGGCAGGCTTTAGCTCCAGATTACTGAATTCTGGTTGACTGTAGATGTTAGAACCGAACTTTTCCCACTCTTCATGTGCTGAAGAATTTACAATTCATGTATGCAAAGCTGGATAGATAGTATGCAGATGCACGAGACAAGTCTGTATAAACTACACCCATCTGATGTTGGTATCTGATGAAATAATTCGACCGGCAAGCTTCCTGCCAAGTTGATTCACAGTCGATCACCTACTTAGCTTCATTATTTGACTTAGTATCATGATACTCTCTTGGCAATCGCTTTTCACAATAAGCCTTTAGGCTTGAAAATGGTACTTTTTTTTTTTTTTTAAAGATGCAAGGTTTCACTTTTTTTTGAATATGTTTTATCCAGTGGGGATTCTTATTTTCCTCATCGGTACAATTATCTGTCATATCATCATAATAAATAAGAAAATTACAAAAAAAGTTTTTTCTTAGACAAAATGTTCAGTTCAGGCCAATATCGAATTAGTTTTCGAAATCCTAAAGAAAATTCTTTACATGACGAAAAACCAACCTAAGGCCTAAGGGTTAATATAAAGCTCTACAAATAGTTAAATAAAAAAATTTTGAATGTCACACTGTACTGTGATTCATAAAAAGACTTTTTTTGTTCATTGATAAAAAAAGTGCATCTTCGATTTTTAAAATCAGATAAATGAGAAATTAATAAATAAAAAATAAAATGATAATAAAGATTTTTAGGGTCCGCACGACACAGTAGAGAAAGAGGCAGAGAGAGAGAGAGAGAGAGAGAGTAGAGACAGGAAAGGTCGAAAGGCGAACCTCCCTCCCCTCTTTTCTCCCACCGCCTGCGAAAATCGAAAAGGTCGTCGCCTTTACTAGTAAATTTCCGTTTCGAAATTCGGCACGGTTCCCCGGATACTAATGGCAATCTCGTAAATTACCTCCTATCCGAACCCCCAATTCGCAACGTCTAATTTATACGCGTCAAGCCCTCGCTCAAAGCGAACCCCGAAAAACTTCGCCTCTTTTTGGCCCCCACAAGAAAAAAAAAAAAAAGAAGTTTGACCGGAAGAAAATATCTCCTCGCGCGTCGCTCCTCCCGGAAAAATGTCAGGATACCCCCACGCGCCGCCCAACTACGGCTACGGCCAGCCCTACACCACCACCTCCGACGAAAAATGATAAATAAGAGCAAAACAGTATTGCTTTATCACGGTAGATTCTTGATCTATTTAGGAGAGATTCGGATTAGTCACTAAGCTGTGGTTACTCATACTATTCATTCCAAATGTTTTTCCGGCAAGCTAACGTAGGACATGAGCGTTACCGGTAGAAAATTATTTACAATTGGATTTGGATGTGAGTTTAGATACTTATATATGTTTGGGATGATATTTGTGAGGTTTAATCGAGTTTGGAGATACAATCGTACTTTTATTTTTAATGAATTTTAGAACTCTTGAGTTTGTAACCAATTCACTATTTATCGAGTATATAGATGAATATACATTTTGATAATTTTATGTTGCATTTTTCTTGGGTAAGAGCATGGTGGTATCGTTTTCCTCATTTTATTAGAGTTGGGTTGTGACAATAGATAAAGGAGAAATCTTATTCGCAAAGTCAACAAAATTGAAAACATACATCAATGTATCATTATAATCTTACCAATTTCATACTGCAATAACAGCCCTCTTCTCTCTCTAATTATCCATTTATTGTGCAAATAATATATCACAACATGAGCATTCTTGTGTTCCCATGTTTCATGTTTTATGCACGAACTCACCTATTTCTATAATTGTTGGATATACGAAATCCTATTAAAGTACTTTTGAAGCGGCGGGCATTTTTTTTTTGGTGAAATATTGCTAAAAATGGTTTTCATCTTAACAAAAGATTGCATTTTCTTCGGTTTGAGACAATTTGGATTGTTGATGGAAGTATGAACTTTTATGGGCTAATCTCCTTTAAAAAAATCTCAAATTTTAATTTTAATCGCAATTCTACCTCGATTTAAAAAAAAAAGAATAAAGAATTCCCAACTTTCTTGAAGGCCACACTTCTACCCATGAGTGGCCATTGGATCATCATGTAACACTGCATAGTCCAACCTTTGCAATGTGAACACCGAAGCTTCCCCTAAGACCTATTGGAAACTCTCTTAGAGGGATTGGACCTGAGCAGGTCCTTAAAAGCTCAAGGGAACAGGCGGGAAAACCGCCCTCGGGTGGGAGTCCTGATTGGTTCCCGTATTCCCTTTCTCCCGGAAAGAAAATTTTGGGAGGAAACGTGGGGGCCACAACTACCAGGGTAACGGTAGGTATGGTAACATACGGTGATCTGGATACTGACCCCTATTGGAAACTCTCTTAGAGGGAGAGTCATTAAAGGAGATTGAAAAGTGGTTGAAAAGAGGTTTATATATACACGCAAACACCTTAGCATGAGACAATAAATATGATAAAAAATAGAGCATTCCGTCTTCTTCTTTTTTGCCTCACAAAAAGGACGTGACTCGGTTCAAAATCAAGGTCGGACCAATCGTTACTTTGATTAGTATAATAAATTCAAAGTTCCAGCAAAAGAAGCGTGCAAATTAGTGAAAGGAAGATGATCACCATAGGTAAAAAATGCGCATGCATCATAATTTTTATTTCATCCAAATATAGTTCATTCCATCATTTAGACAGGTTTACTTGTAATTACTCAGAAGAGCACCACTCTATTTTGTTTTCAACTCAGCTTTATAATTATTGAATCTCCCCCTAGAGATGCAACGCCGGGATCACCATCTCTCTTCCTTTCGATCAATTGGTAGACCTCCAACGTTATACCTGCCATATAGTTTCCCGCTGCAGCGAATGTAATTTCAGCCTTCACTCCTGGAGGGCAAGAAAGGCCCAATTTTTTTTGCCATTTCGCCCATCAGCATCTGCTTGGTGTCCTCCACGTGAAGCTTGAAACCAGAATCAGAGTGCAAAGCATACTAGGTGAGGTCTATGTTTGTCTGGATTGCCTCTTCTTTCTCCAATTCACAGTCATCCGCTGCCGCTGGAGCAGTGCTGCTCTTTCCTGCACCATAAATCATTTGCTGAGATGCCCTCAGTTATGCAACACCCTGTTCACCCTGCACATCCACTTCTTCCCGTATCAGGAAGGAACGCTCACTGACGCATTGTGAAGAGCGTTGAACGCTAGCTAGCAGAAAAATTGTGGGGTCCGAGTCGAACAATTTTTCCATAAAATATATGCAGAAAAATTGTGGGGTCCGAGTCGAACAAGTTTTCCATAAAATATATGCCATGTCCCTGTCCCATGGTACTTATTTTTCCATAAAATATTTTGATGATGTTCCTGACCCCCTCATCACGTCGTGGAGTGGAGGAAGGCGTTTAAACTTTCTGGTTAATTTTTTCTTGTGTAAAAAAAAAATTAAGAAGAGAATTTGATCTGTCCTATTTTTTTTTCTATCTATGTCAGCAGGATGTAAGGGTTCGAATTTCGCACTTGAAATTAAATGTCCTTATCTTTCCTAAATTTCTTATCATGGGATGGGGTGACTTTATTCTCACTCCGCATAAGTTGCTGTAACCGAGCTTTGGCAAAAAATGATAAACGGGAGCAAAACATTAAGCCCAAGCCCAAGTGTCTCGCGTAAGCCCTTTATTCAGTCATGCTTCAGTTCATGCCGCTCCAAGGGAATTCACGGGCGAAAGGCGAAAGGCGAGCAGAAGACAGGAAAGGTCGAAAGGCGAACCTCCCTCCCCTCTTTTCTCCTCTCTCAACACGCCCGCGCGCAGCCTACTCTCTCGGGTCTCGGGTTTAACAACACTAATCGTTGTGGTATCGGCTTTATCTTTTTCCTCAATATACTCCCCCTGCTTCGTCTTAAACAGCGACATGACTACTTTTATCGCCGTCATCTCTATCCTGGCGAGTTTTATGCAAGTAAAATGGCAGGCCGGGTCGATTTCGCCTTTCGAAGCTCATCAAATGGCCTCCGGCATCGCCATCTGCACCCTGCTCGTGCATTTCTTATTGCTGCATGTCGCTAATGGGGCACCCCGGCCAGACGGCCGCGCTCCTCCTTGTGATGGGGCATCATGGCACCGCCTCATCGACTTCACGGGTTCAGTAACAGTGGCTTCGCTCGCGTGGTTGCTGCTCCACGATTCCTCCCACTCCGTCATCTGGTTGTTCGTGCTGCTCCTGTCGCTTTCGGTGAGTCTGTTGCGCGACCTCATTCAAAATTTTTTGCTGTGGCTCTATAGCGGCCTCATTAAAATAATTTGGCTGTGGCTACGCGACGAATTCGTCCCAATGATCATCCGTGCGGTGCAGACTCTGCGTGCTGGAAGAGCGCAGCCACATTCGCAGCCCACAGTCGGGGATCCGCCCCAGCCACAACTCCATGAAAATATTGCATTTCTGTAGGAAAAATTTGAAAGAATGAACATGCAATTGGAGGTACTCAAGAAAAGACGGGAATGTTGGTCTCCAAAAGCCGCAAATGTAAGTGCGTTTAGTTGCAGAGTTTGGGAAGCACTTACCAAGACAAAAAGAATTTCCTTTCTGTTTGATGTTTCAACTTACGCTCCCATGCAAGTCAATTGGACTCACTGCCACAGTCGACATCCAAGATTGTAGCTCTCTGCAGTAAAAGCAGATGAATATCATATTTTTTAAGTGCGAGACTTGAGTGCTCTATGTAATGAAATAAAGTGTTGACACTGGGATGCATAATTTGATTTGTGAATCAACTTGGCAGAAAGCTTGCCGGTCTAATTATTTCCTCAGATACCAACATCAGATGGGTGCAGTTTATACAGACTTGTCTCGTGCATCTGCATACTATCTATCTAGCTTTGCATACATGAACTGTAAATTCTTTAGCACATGAAAAGTGGGAAAAGTTCAGTTCTAACACAGTCAACCAGAATTCAGTAATCTTGAGCTAAAGCCTGCCAAAAAAAAATCTACATTTCAGCATTCTTTTCTCACCTTGGCCCCATAAACTTGAATGTCCAACTGAAGCAACAATTCAAGCTCCTGGCCAAAAACCAATCCGCCAGCGAGACAATGTAGTCTTAGATTGCAAGTTAACGCATTTGCCACATCAAAGATCTAGTTGTCACCTCTCAGAGGTCAAATAGAGAGTATGATGTAACGATTCCTACATTCTGCAATGACAAACTACGACTATATTATCATCGGAATAGCTAGCAGTAATGGTGTATATGGAACGGAGAGGAAAAAGCTGACATCTTTCATTTTGATTTGGATCACTCAATGACGTTTGTGTTAGATCAAAGCTTTTGAAATTGTAGCTGTGCCCACGTTGCCAAGGCATCTATTTATCCCAGTTCATATGGATATATGAGCAAAACCATAGTACACCAGCAAAGAATGTAAAATGACACATATTGGTCCACTGGCCAAACAGAAAGCTACAAAGAAATTCACCAAAAAGAGAAGGAAATCTGCAACACTCAGCAATGCTTTCAAAGAGGTCAGAAGCTTTAACCTCAAGAACAATTACTACCCCTTATATGGCCACTAGAAACGACCATTCTTCTCTTGGTAACAATTGTTGAGGTCGTCTTCAATCTCTTTGATAACAAGAGATCCCAATTTCTTTTGAGGGCTAGCCTATCTTAAATAGATCTAGTCCCTACAAGGTCCATCACCATTCACGGCTAGGAATAGGAAAGATACATAGGTGGTTTTTACTTGTTCCCTGCTTTCCTTTCTTATGGTCAGGAGATGATTCGATGATGCCAAAGGCTTGGGAACTCCTTATGTTTTGAGATAAACAGAAGAAAGGCCCAAGTGCATCTTATACAAAACTAGCTTAGATTCCTAAAGTACTAATCATTTTATTTAAAGCGGTCATACAATTAAAATTAGTTTTTCCAAGCAGGGAACAGTCGAACAACTACGGCATTCAGACTTGCAGCCGGAAACGCAGATCCATGACCGGGCGCGGAAAATGTGGCGGTGCTCTTACACCATGCCATGCACGAGACCGTGTGGCACGGATGATCAACATAACGAGTTTGCCGTATATCCACAGCCAAAGTTTTTGAAAAAGGCCGCGCAACAGACTCAGCAACAGGAGCAGCACGAACAACCAGAGGATGGAGTGGGAGGAGTCGTGGAGCAGCAACCACGTGAGCAAAGCCACCGATATCGAATCGGCGAAATCGATGAGGAGGTGCGATGATGCTCCATCACAAGGAGGAGCGCGGCTGCTAGACGGTGGTGCCCGATCAGCGAGATGCAGCAATAAGAAATGCAGGAGCAGGCTGCAGATGGCGATGCCAGTGGCGACGGGGTGGGTTTCGAAAGGCGAAATCAACTTGCCCTGTAATTTAACTTGGATGAAATTGACGAGGATAGAGACGATGGAGGTAAGATCCATGGCGCTGTGAGGGATGAAGGCAGAGACGTCATTGGTGGTTCTTTTATTCAAAGTAGCATTTGGAACTTAGCAGGGCAGCGGAATGCCGCTCATTCCGCTGCCCTGTTTTTGGAACTTTGAATAAAAGGACTCTGATGTCCCTACCTTCACCCTACCACCGGAGTGGACAGTGTAGGAACGCCTTTCAACTTTCCCAGTTATTTTTTCTTGGGTTAAAAAAAAAAAGACTTCGTTTTGTCCTACTCGAATTCTTTGATGAAGTCCACTGCATCAATTGAAACAAACGGCGCCTAATTCTCCTTTCTTTTCTAGTAAAATGTGGAAGTCAAACCTCATACCTGAAACTAAACATCCCCATCCCAGTCGTCTCACCTTATTCAATTTTCTTACAATCGGGGAAGGCAACCTTATTCTCATTCTAGATAGTTTAGCATCAATACATAACAACCTAAAAGATTTATGTCCATGATTAAAGTTTCAATAACCGGGCTTGCAAATCATAATAAATAAGAGCAAGTTTCAATAAACGGCGCCTACTTTCTTTGGTCTTGCTTCGGTCTTGATTTAGTTGATGCCATCACAAGGGCATCTTTAGAGCAAGAAGAGAGAACGAAAGAAAGAAAATAGAGTCTGACCAAGAAGAACCCCAAAAAAAAAAAATAATAAATAAAAGGAAAGTAGAGTCCGGAGAAACCAAGAAAAAGATAGAGAGAGAAAAGTTAATGGAAGATAGGCCCAACGCGACATGTATCACCTAATGAATGAACCAATGATTTGTTGAGTTAGCCTCCCTAGTATACCCAATATTTTCTCAAGACAAAGGGGGCTCTCACAGCATGCACGTTTGAGAGGCTTGGTCAAGCCCGATTATTTTTGTTTCATGGCAATTGGTAAGGATTCGAAACTTTTATTTATCTAATGGAAGAAGTTTTTGTAGTTAATCTATAAATTAGGTTTTGTACGGATTCTACGTTGCCGGGTTGATTTTAGAGGTTTCAAGTTGTGAAATTATGTTGTAAAAAAAAATTTAGGGTGTCGCATAGCAAGACTTCATGAAAGTTGATTTAGGTTTATGGTTTGGTCATGATAAATTTTTAAAATTTTGCATGCTGTTAGAAACAATTTTCCAATTACTATGTTTGGCAATGGACTTTGCCCCTCTCCGGCTATCTTTTGCTTTTATGGTCTCTTAATAATTAGAAAGAGTTTTTTTTTTTTTATTGAAAGTAAGCTCACTTGAAATGGAATTCTGAAATGAGGTTGACTCTGTTTGCAAAGTAGTTGTGAAGAGCTCTTTTGTTAAGTGAACAATTTGACTCAAGAATATGGCATCGCCTATTGAAGTTTTAGTCGAGGTTAGTTGACACGTAAATTTGAATATGGCATTGCCTTCAATAGGATTTCGAAACTTTTTGAGAGGTGTAACTTTCGATTTGGATTTTGGTTTAGGGTAAGTTGTGATGTTCTATAAATTTGTAAACTCATGTTTTAAAATTATGTAGTAAACTCATGTTAAGAAAGGCATTGCATGATATGATATTGTTAAAACAAAAAAATACAGTTTAAAACATATTTGTTGCATAAAGCCAGATGGAGCGTTTACTACCCTTTTGGTATTTGAAATGTGAATGAATTTTTCCAATCAATATAAAGCCGAGTTGAAGTGATATTGCTCATATTTGGATTTTACTATACATTATTTATTGGATTTGGATAAATGAGTCTCTAGTAGTACTTCATAATATGCATGGTGGATGCTCCATTTGCTTAGAAGAGATTTGTGTTAGTCACTGAGTTGTGGTTGCTCACATTATCTATATCAAATCTTTTTCAAATTCTTCAACTAAGGTACGATGTGAGAGTTATCAGCGAGAAAACTTTATAGTTGGATTTTGATATGAGTTTAGATACTTGTATATGTCTGAAATGATATTTGTGGGGTTTAATTGAGTCTGGAAATACATATTATATACACTATTTTTATGAATTCCACAACTCTTGATTTTGTAACCCACTCACCATTATATCAAGTATATAGATGAAGACATATTTTGATAACATGTTTACGTTGGTTTATGTTTGAGGCTATCTTTTCTAGGTAGGAGGACGGTGATGCTGTTTTCCCTGTTTTTATAGAGTTAGGGGATTACAAATGTCAATGACAGTTCTTATTCACAAAATCAACAAAATGAAAACATACGGCAATATTTAATTATTGTTTCTCCATTTCAGTATAATCTTATCAATTTTATACTACAATAATAGTTTATCATCCCTTTCTTTAAATACCCATGCAACATATTTTAAGCACGAATTCACCTGTTTTTGTAATCGTTGGATGTACTAAATCCTGTCAAAATACTTTCGAACCAGTTGAACATTTCTTTTTTTGGTGAAATATTATGAAAATAGGTTCCCTTCTTGACAAGAGATCGCATTTTCTTCGGTTCGAGATATCTTGAACTGTTGATGGAATCATGAATTTTTATGGGCTAATTCTCTAAAAAAATTCTCAACTTTAATTTCAATTTCAATTCTATCTTGAACCTTTTTTTGTCCCAACTTTCACTATGGTAGAGAGAGAGAGAGACTGAGAAGTTGTTGAAGAGAGGTCTAGTGGGAGAGAATAAATTACATTAAACGGGTTATTGTCGTTACAAATCGTTTCCGAATGATACTTTCCTCCATTATTTTTTAGGAAAAATACCAAAAAATTCTAAATCTATTACACTTGTACTAATTTAATCCGAAACCTTATAAACAAAAAATAAAATAATTATAAACATTTCAATTTTACTAATTCAGTTATCAAACTTTAGACAATTTATCAAATAATCTTTTCAGTCAATTTTGATTGGAAAACGCTAATCCCAACTAGTCGTCCTATGTGGCATATTGGCGCTAATGTTGACAACATTTTATTTTATTTTTTTAATTTTTCATCTTTTTTTTTTTCTTTTTTACTTTTGTTTCCTTTCGCCAGTGGTGGGTCTTAGGTGATGGCTGACAAACTTTTCATGACACAAGAAAAGACGTGACCTCACCAGTCTAGTAATGTACATTCCAATCAATATTTCGCTTTTATATATGAAAATTTTCTCTTGCCATTCAGATGCGTCGATTGTTATTGCACGGCCCAATATAGCTTTGTCTGCCTTGTCACAACTAAGCCCCAATGAGGATTCTCAGAATGTGACCATCCAACAAATGCTCAAGAGCTGCAAAGCCTATGAACAAGCAATCTTGGGGCAAGTCTATGGATGCCATGCGTGCATATTCTTTCTCCACAAAAGCTGCAGTGAGTCTTCCACAGAGATGCAACACCCGTCTCTCCATGATCACCCTCTCTCTCTCGCTTTTGATTAATTGGAGGAGCTAAATGTAATGCTTACTAGGGCTGTCAAATAGGTAAGTCTGGGAGTCAAAAAATGGTTCGGTTCAAATTGACCCATTTAATCTATTCTGACTCATTTACACGCAATATAAATCTAATGACCCAAACCTGACCCGTATTTGAATTACTAAAGCACGTCTCTATTTAACTAAATTTAGGAAAATTCATATCCACTCGTTTAAAGCTCATTAGTAGCCATTATCTACGATGCATGTACATATAACTAATTTTTTTTTTCTATATTTGCTTTACTCTTTCTAATTTTCTATGTGGATCGATATTTTTTGATATTTTTACGAGGTGAAGGGTGACAAATTTTACTCGATGACAAGCAATATCCTTGCTCTCATAAACCAGTGCGCTTCCAAACTCACATTCAACCTCCACTGGATCCAACCCAACATAAACCAAACCAACCCAACCCAACTCGATTTGCCCACATATATATTTTTCTTTTTGGGGTGATTTCGGCCATATCGATAACAAAGAACAGCCCATGGGTGGTTTTTTATTGGGCTTAGAATTGGGGCTTGAGACAAATTGGGTCTCAAATGAATGTGCTGCCTCTTTAATTCTCAATAATAGTTCGACTTCAAGGCTCTCTCTTAACACAATACGGAGAGACTGAGAAGTGAAGGAAGATCTAGAAGTGCAAAGCGTGCAGAGAAGCGGAGTAGATCTAGAAGCACAAGGACCGGAGAGAAACAAGGTGGTGTTGTTCACATTGATTGGAGGCCTGACCATCAACCAGTTGCTGTGTTGAGAGAAGGAAGATGAGTACTCTACCTCGTTGCATGTCCAACTCAGTCGATACAGTCTCACCTCTGTCCCAGCCCCACAACGCCACCGTCGAGCCCCCAAATTTTGTCGTCGCCGAACTTTTAAGTCTTTTTAAATCTATTTAGGCCTGGCCCTTAAAAGTTTGAATAACTTGTATGACCCACTTCTCAGAATATGAGTCAAAAAATGGGTCATGGACCCCTTTAGACTGACCCATTCTTTGACACCCTCTAATGCTTACCATGGTCTCCCACTGCAGCGATTGCAAATTCAGCCTCGACATGGACACGGCTTTAACTCTATGTTCGCGAGATTTGGAGGGCAAGAAGGACTCGGTTTTCTACCACTTCGACCATCAGCATCCACTGGTCTTCCTCACGAAGCTCAAAAGCAGAATCAGGTGCAAAGCTTGTGAAAAGAACATACCAGGTGAGGTCCATGGTTGGCTTGATTGCCTCTTCTTTCTCCTCTGCCTGATCATCCTCGGCTGCTGGAACCGTCAGACGAAGGATGGTGCGTGCCAGGCTCATAATGTGTGCAACTATCGCTGGCTGAACCTGGGCTGCTCTTTTTTGCCCCATAAATCATGTGCTGAATCGCCCTCACTCATGCAACAACCTGTTCACCCCGCACATCCTTGTTCTTCTTGCATCAGGAAGGAGCATGTTGACATATGCCGTGAAGAGTGTTGACGCTCTGTCTTTCGCTGCATGGAAAGTGACTACGACTTCAACATTCCATGCACTTTTGAAAGGCCCACTTTGAAACATCACCTCCACGAGCATGTACTCTTTCTTAATTTAGATCTTCCGAACTGTGCTTCCTATGCAGTGTCTGTAGTAAATTTTTGCAGGTTTGACTTTTACGGTTGTGTGCATTGCAACCTTAATCATCACAGACTGCCTTCAACTACACCAAACATTGCCATTAACTTCCATCAACTCACACTTTATGCTTCGTTCATCGAAGATGATACCAGCGAGTTCTTTTGTGACCTTTGTGAGAAGATAAGGGACCCAAATCTGGGTGCTTACCCTTGCCCATAGTTAACTCATATCAAATGAGTTTTACCCACGGTGCTCTTTCATCACAGAAGTGCTCTCTTACTAAACAGACTTATAGCCAATAAATTGATAAAAGATGCTGCCATGTGATGTGGTGAATAGCCATATTCCTTTTTAGCATCATATATATAGACTCATCGTCTGCAATAAGTAATAATTAAAACAAAATGCGCTAATACCAAACATTTCTACTACAGGTTGCTAGAATAGTGGAAGTACCTGAAGACCCTGTTATTGCTGAACTAGATAAAAGAATTGCAATTCTGCAGAAAAAAAGTGGAAATAATGAGCGCATAGTTGCAGGTACTCAGGAAAAGACACACAATGCTGGTCTCAAAGCGCCGCAAGTAAAGTGCATGTAGTTGCAGAGTTCGGGGAGGCACTTACCAAGATGAAAAGAATTCGGGAGTCAGAAGAACACGTTTCTGTTTGATGTTTTAACTTGCCTTCTTATGCAAGTCAATTGGACTCACTGCTACAGTTGACATCCAACATTGTTGTTCTCTGCAGTAAAAGCAGATAAAAAACATATTTCTGAAGTGCAAGACTTGTGTGCTCTATGTTATGAATCGGAGTATTAAAATTGGGGATGCATAATTTGATGATCAATCAACTTGTCAGGAAGTTTGCTGGTCTAATTACTTCCACATATAAGCACGACAGATGTGTCTTGCTTGTACAGACTTGTCTCAAGCATCGGCATCCTATCTATCTTGCTTTGCATACATGAACTGTAAATCCTTTAACACATGAAGATGGAAAAAGTTTGGTTCTAAAGTCTGCGGTGAACCAAAATTCAGTTATATTGGACTGAAGCCTCCTGACTAAAAATCTACTTTTCAGCATTTTTTTCTTACCTTGGCCCCAGCAACTTGAATGTCTGACTGAAGCAAAAATTCATGCTCCTGGCCAAAAGCCAATCAGCCAGTGAGACAACAACTAGTCTTACATTGCAAGTTGACGCATTTGCCACAGCAAAACTCTAGTTGTCACCTCTCAGAGGTAAAATGAAGACCATATGATGTGATGACTCTATTCCGCAATGAAAAACTAAAACTATATTATCGTCGGAATAGCTAGTATGCAGTAATGGTGTATAGGGGACAGAGATGAGAAGGCTGACATCTTTCATTTTGATTTGGATCACTCAACAATAGAACAGAGCTTTTGAAATTGCAGCTGTGCTCGTGTATCCAAGGCAGCTATGTATTGCAGTTCGTATGGATAAATGAGCAAAACCATAGTACGCCAGCAAAGAATGTGGAATGACACTATCCATCCGCCGGCCAAACAGAAACCTACAAAGAACGTCAATTTTTTTTAACTAATGAAATCTTATAATATCAGGTTAAGAGTACAAGTGCCAGACAAGGCAAGAGACAAAGAGTTGATATAGAAATACAGATTGAATCAACATCATAATCAGCTGCAGTTGAATTTCTAGTTAAAGCAATAAACCTGTCAAGAAAGAAGAAAAATATGGAGAGGAAGCAACTCCAACGTACAAGAAACAGTGATAGGAAGTAGTGTTGTGGCCGTGTTTTTTTATTTTTTTTTTGTCGCTGATGAGTTTAATGAAGTGGCATCACAGCCCATATTTTTCAACCGAGCATCACTATCGTTCACTTATGATCATTATCAAGCCACCGCCAGTCACCAGTCACCACCACCGTCCACCATGACGATTTCCAACCATTCAACGTAAACAGGTCATAGATCACCGAGACACATGGTACATGAACATAAAAGAAGTTGGGGTGCTACCAGCTAGTAAATCACCATGCGTATCAACGATTCCAGACCATATCTCCCAGCGGGAACCCCCATTTGAGGCCACAAGACATAGCACATAAAACAGAGAAACAAACATCCTTACGTCGTTTCTTACTTTCGGATTCAAAGATGAAAAACCGAGAGTAAATGAATGAATCAAAAGCTCTCATTACGATTTGGATACGCAATGGACGTTCAGATATGTAGATCCAGAGGGAAATTTTCGCAAAAGTTCGCTTGGGCATTTTCACAAACAGCTAGCAGACACTTCAACCAAGGGATATAGATGTGAGAGTGAAACAACCATTCGTCCCCAACCAATGAACAAGTCGTCCAAACACATTTACATAGCTAGCAAGGCTTCCATTCGCGGTTTGAGCTGAGGTTTGGGGGAGATTTGGGCGACTGCGCGAGCGAGAGAGGGGTTTGGATTTGGGTGACAGCATCACATTTTCCGATCATCAACCAACAACTCCTCAATTCAAAAACCGCGGGTGCAGAAGAAGAAGAAGGAGAAAATGAGAAATCGTCGTGAGATTAAAGAAGCAGGCGCGCGAAACACAAGAAAGGAAGCATCTTTTCGAGCAAAACATTCGGATTCGTTCAAGAAGAATCCGCAACTTGAAGACAGTAAAAAGCGAACTCCGTGGAAGACGCGGAGTCAGCTCGAAACTCTAGAAACGAAGAGAGAGAGAGAGAGAGTGACGGCGAGGGGATGAGGAGGAGGAGGAGGGAAGCGGCCGAGGAACGGAGAGGGGATGCGGTTGCAGAGGCTCGCCGCCGCGGCCATCCTCTCTTCCGCCGTCGCCAGCCACCAGCGTCCGGCGCGCCACGTGGCGACTTCCCATTCCATACCACCGTATATGCTGTCTCCAGTTTTGGTTCCAACACCAAAACAATCGCGACCGTTGATTTTCGTATATTAATGAAATCCTTCGGAAAACGCTTTTTTCCATGCTCTTTTGGGAATCAATTTCAGTTTTGCAAATGCATCTTTTAGACCGAGAAAGGTCGTGTGAAAAATGGTTCGGTCAAAAGGAAAAACAGCACCGGTTATTGGCAAAATGTTCAAATCGGCATACAATAAAGCTTGATTTTGAAATTTCTATTCATATTGAGAATTTCCATTTTTTTTCATTAGATAAAAGCATTCTCAAAAGTTAAAAAATTAATTATGCGGATTATTTGTCTTTTCATTTTATCTATCAATATTCTGTATGAATAAAATCTCAAATTTTGATGTCTCATTTCATGTTTATCATTGTATCCTCGCATTTTAGAATCTGCTCTAATTAAACGAAATGATTAAAGGGTGAGTGATGAACACCTGGAGTGCTAATAGAACAGAACTTTTGAAATTGCAGCTGTACTCATGTATCCAAGGCATCAATTTATCCCAGTTCATATGAATAAATAAGCAAAACCATAGTACACCAGCAAAGAACGTAAAATGACACATCCATCCGCTAGCTAAACAGAAAGCTACAAAGAGATTCACTGAAAAAAGAGGGAAATCTACAACACTCAACAACGTTTTCAAAGAGGTCAGAAGCTTTAACCTCAAGAACCATTACTACCCCTTATATGGCCACTAGAAATGACCATTCTACTCATCGTAACAGTTGTTGAGGTCATCTTCAATCTCTTCGATAACAATCGATCCTAATTTCTTTTGAGGGCTTAGCCTATCTTAAACATATGTAGTCACTACAAGGTCCATCACCGTTCATGGCTAGGAATAGGAAAGATACATACGTAGTTTTTGCTTTTTCCCTGCTCTCCTTTCTTATGATCGGGAGATAATTTGATGCCGAAGGCTTGGGGATTCCTTACGGGTTTGGCTCCAGATAAAGAGAAGAAAACCCCAAGTTTATCTTATACAAAACTAGCTTAGGTTCCTAACGTACTAATCATTTGATTTAAAGACAATTAAAATTACTTCTTCCAAGCAGGGAATAGTCGAACAACTACAGTGCTCAGACTTCTGGCATGGAATGCAGATCCACAACTGGGTGTGGCAAATGTGGCTGCGCTCTTCCACCATGCCATACATGGGAGCACACCGCACGAATAATCATGAGAACAAGTTTGCAGTAAAACCACAGCCAAAGTTTTTGAATGAGGCCCCGCAACAGACGCACGGAAAGCAACAAGAACAGCACGAACCAGAGGAGGGAGTGGAAGGAGTCGTGGAGCAGCAACCACGCGAGCGAAAACACCGATGTCAAACCAGTGAAGTGGAAGAGGAGGCGCGCTGCTCCATCCCAAGAAAGAGCAGGGCCGCGAGGCGGCAGTGCCCGATTAGCGACACGCCCCAAAGAGAAATGCAAGAGCAGGCTACAGATGACGATGCGGGTGGCAATGGGGTGGGTTTCAAAAATCGACTTCGGGTGGGTTTGGGAACCATTTTTGGGGAAAGTCCTTTGGGAAATGCAAATACCTTTGAGCTAAAGGTGTTTTTCAAAATGCAAATGTGTTTGGTAAATTGTACTTTGAAAGCTCCTTGTAAAGTATTTTGAGCAAAATGGCGTTTGGGAAATTACATTTACAAAAGATCTTTGTGGTAAAAAAAAAATTATTAAAAGAAAAATAAAAAAAATTTGACCACCAAGGGCAGTGGCTGCCGGTGACCTCCGGCGACCTCCGGCGACCTCCGGCGACCCCGGATCTGGGGCGCGCGACGACTCCTCGACCTCCGGCGACCTCGATCCGCGGCGTCGAGGTCGAGGGAGGACCTCGCCGCCACGGATCTGGGTCGCGGCGAGGTCGCGGGAGGTCGCGCGACGCCGCCGCGACCCAGATCCGGGGGCGCGAGGTCGCGCGACGACCCCTCGACCTCCGGCGACCTCGATCCGCGGCGTCGAGGTCGAGGGAGGACCTCGCCGCCCCGGATCTGGGTCGCGGCGGGGTCGCGCGACCTCGCCGGCCCCGGATCTGGGGCGGCGAGGTCGCGCGACGCCGCCGCGACCCAGATCCGGGGACAGCGAGGTCGCGCGACCCAGATCGGGGGCGGCGGCGTCGCGCGAAGAAGAAGAAGAAGACGGCCTGCCGCCCCCGTGACACATCCGGCGTCGGTCGCGCCACCCCCCGACGGTCGCCAGCGTCCCTCAGTCGCCGGCCCCCACACCGTCAGACAACCGAACCTCCCGGAGAAGATGAACAGTGTCGCGTAAGGGCAAGAACCGGAAAAACAAAAAATTGATGAGGACAATTTCGGAAAAAAAAAATATAAATAATGCCCGCGTGGGCATGCCGAAAAAGCCGAAAGCCCAAGGCAGGTCTTCACCTGCCTTGGGCTTTCGGCTTCACAAAGCCTCAGCATTTCGCAAATGGGGCTCAATTTTGTTTGCCAAACGGGCTAGCATTTGCCCAAGTATCTTTAGACCTCCAAGGGGCTTTGGGAAGTGGTTCCCAAACGCACCCTTCCCCTGGTAAGCCACTTGGATAATGTTGACCAGGATAGAGATGATGGAGGTAAGATCCATGGCGTCGTAAGGGATGAAAAGATGGGGATGTCATTTTATAGAATACTCTAATGTTTCCACCAAAAGCAAAAGAGTGAAAAGTGATTAGCAAATGTTTCCACCAAAAGCAAAAGAGTGAGAAGTGTTTAGTGGAAACAAGTGTTTAGCAAATGTTTCCACCAAAAGCAAAAGAGTGAAAAGTGTTTTCGCAACATCCAGGAAAGAGAGTGTCTCATTTTATTTTCTGGACCTGAAAGAAAGAGTATAAAATGTTTTATCCAAAATATAGTGTTCAGATTCACCCAAAAGAAAGAGTATAAAATGACGTCCCGTCTTTTCATCCCTCACGAGGCCCCGCAGCACCCAAAATAAAAACAATGTCCTATGCCCAGACCAAAAAAAAATTATGTCCTATGCCACTTTCCATGAAAAAACAAATATCAAATGATGTCCCTACCCTCACCCCTTACGACGCTATGGAGTGAACGAAGGCCTTGAACTGTCCGATTTATTTTTTATTTGGTTATGTTCAAAAGGGAGAAAAGTACCAAAGGAAATCATAAGCCTATTGTATTTATCTAAATTTAGTCCTAAACTTTATAACTGTGCCAATTTAGTAATTCCGATTAATTTTAACTGGATATTGCTTATGTGAACGGTTGTGAAAAAAATAATTAGAATATTAATTTAATATTTTTACAATTTTTTTCCTTTCTTCTTCCTTTTTTCATTCATAGGCAATAGTTGAGCGGGCTGGCCTCACCAAATCTAGCCTAGGTGAGGGTGAGGGCGAGGGCGAGGGCGAGGGCGAGGGCTCCCCTCACCCAGGCCAAGGCGGCCTCATCGAGGATCGCTGTCACTTGGTCGAGCCGGTGATCCTCACCCAAGTGAGGCCAACTTGCCCAACTGAGTCATGTTGAATAACTAAAGTCTATATCAGCAATTTTCAGTTAAAATTAGTTTGAAGGATTGAATTAGCAAAAATTTATGATTAAATTGTTATAACTTAGAGGTTTAAGATTAGATTGACACAAATGTAATAGATTTAAACTTTTCTGGCATTTTTCCTCATTAAAGAGGCCTTGATTAGGCCAACATTTCCCCCCCGTGACCTATCCTCACCTCTAGCATAGTTCTCAATATATATTGCGACATGAACATTTGTTTGTTGCCATGTTTTAAGCACGAACTCATCTATTTCTATGATTTTGCATATATTAAATTCTCATAAAATACTTTTGAAGCGGGATATCTTTTCGATGAAATATTGTGAAAATAGATTTAAGACGCCTTGGATTGTTGATGGAAGCATGACTTTTTTATGGGCTAATTTCCTGAAAAGATGCCCAACTTTAATTTTAATCTCATTCTGCCTTGATTTTCTTTTAAAAAAATTCGCAACTTTAATTAAGATCTCATACGCACACCTGGACATAGGATCATCATTTGATGCCACATGGTCCAACCATTGTTGCGGTCACATCGAAGCCTCCCCTAAGACCCTTGGGAAACTCTGAGAGAGAGAGAGAGAGAGAGAGAGAGAGAGGTGTAGTCAATAATGGGGACTCAGGAAGTTTTTTAAGAGTGGTTTATGTATCCATGCATACGCACAGCTAGTAGAAGAGAATAAATATGATAAAAAGAGAGAATTCTTCTTCTTTTGCCTCAAAAAAAGGACTTGAACCAGTTCAAATCAGGGTAGGTCCTTGATTAGTATAATAATTCAAAATTTTAGCAAAGGAAACATACAAATTAGTGGAATGAAAATGATACATCACAGATGAAAATTACGTGTGCACCATAATCTTTATTTCATCCAAATTGAATAATAAATATCATCTTTTTGAGAAAATAGAAAAACAAGGTATACGGGAGGAATACTTGTGGAAACTTTTAAAGAAGAAAGAGAAATGGGGGAAGGCCACGTGAAAGCACAGCGGGGGATGAGGGGTGAGTACAAGGGGGAAGGAACGGGGAAGGGCATGAGTGAAAAATCTGATGACTTCGCTCCAGTGACCACCATTCCATCTTAGAATGGGGAAGTTGAGGGTTCAAATCCCCACATTCTCAGAGGGGATTGGGGTGGAAACAATTTCATTTCAGGAGTGAGTTTCGACTCTCACGCCCTGCAAAGAGGCAGGACAAAAGTCTGAGAGTAAGTGTTAGAGTAGGATTAGCGTAGGACCAATAAAAAAAAAAAGTCTTGTTCACAAAGAAACTACATTGGGATAATCAATAAGGGAGACTCAGAAGTTTTTGAAGAGAGGTTTATGTATCCATACATGCGCACACCCTAGCAAGAGAGAATAAATATAATAAAAAAGAGAACTTTGTCGTCTTCTTCTTATTCTTCATTTTTGTTTTTCCTTTTATGCCTCGGAAAAAGGCCAAACAAGGTAGGACCTTGATTAGTCTAAATAAATTCAAAATTTATTATGAGGACATGTTTGCGGTAAAACCACATACAAAGTTTTTGAATGGGGCCGGCAACAGATTCACGGAAAGCACTAGGAACAGCACGAATCAGAGGACGGAGTGGAAGGAGTCTTGGAGCAGCAACAACGTGAGTGAAAACACCAATGTCAAACCGTTGAAGTGGAAAAGGAGGCGCGCTGCACCATCACAAGGAGCAGGGCCGCTAGAAGGCGGTGCCTGCTTAGTGACACGCCCCAAAAAGAAATGCAGGAGCAGGCTGCAGATGGCGGTTTCAAAGGGCGAAATCAACTTCCCTAGGTATTTCACCTCAATGAAGTTGGCCAGGATAGAGACGCGAAATCAACTTCCCCTGGTATTTCACTATGATGAAGTCAACCAGGATAGAGACAATGGACGTAAGATCCATGGCGCCGCGAGGGGTGAAGGCGGGGACATCACTGGTGGTTCTTAAATACCACAGTTTGAAGCTGTGACTTCGAAAGCTGTGAAAAAGTGGAGACTTCTCCACTTTTTAACAGCTTCAAACTGTCGTCTTTTATTCCATTTTGCAGTCCCTGCCTTCACCGCCACCACTGGAGTAGAGGAAAGCCTTTGAACTTTCCTATTTATTTTTCCTTGGATTAGAAAATAAAAAAAAACTTTCTTCTGTCCCACTTGAACTCTCCTTTTCTCTTTTCTCTTTTCTCAGCAGAATGTGCCCTTGTCTGGCATAGTTCGCATCAATAGGTAATAACCTGGAAGATTCATGCGCATGAATAAAGTTTCAGTAATTGGGCTGGCAAAAAATAATGAACAAGAGCAAAACAGTAAGCCCAAGCCCAGGTGTCTCATTAAAGCCTTTTCTTTATTTTTGCTTCAGTCGATGCCGTGGTAGGGGAATTACTAGAGCAAACCCGGCCGAGAATAACCCAAAAAAAAGAAGAAAAAAAGGGAAGAAGATAGATACCGCATCGAATACGACGGCCATTTCCTTTTTGTCCTTGTACTCAGCAACCTTGCGAACAAAAATACCCCTTCAAGATGGGAGACTGCTTGGGCCAGCAGCAACTTGGGCTCGAACGCATGCGAAAGTGATGGCAAAGCAAGGGGAACCACGTGGGCTGCATTACTAATATTTTTGGAGACTGGATCCAACACGTAAAGCACTGGGCTCAACTACCACGTGCCACGTTCCCCTCCCCTTTTTAAAGTTTATGGTTTGATTGGGATAAATTTTTTAGGTTTTGCGCATTACTAAGAAATAATTTTTGAATTACTACGTTTGGCAACGGATTTCACCTTTCTCTGACCATCTTTTAGCTTTATGATTTCTTAGGGTGCGTTTGATAACTATTCTACTCCCGTTTTCTAATTTTGTCACCTGTGGGAGTTTCTAAACATTTGATGTTTGATAATTGTTTAAAATTTATATTCTCAGAATAAAAATGCATCTAGTATGACCCTCAAATTCTTGAGTAATTTAGAATTTTTTTTTTAATTTTAAATAATTTTTTTTTTTCCTTTAGCCTATCATTGACCTCGGTCATGGCCAACAATCGGCCAGATGAGGATCAACAACCTTGTCAAAGCATCACCCACCCAAGCCTCATCTAGATCTGGCAAGATTGAACTCACTCAACCACTAACAAGGCTCAACCTCGCCGAGGGCCGGTGACACTTCGACAAGGTTGCCATGGTCGAGACCGGTGACCAATAAGAGGAGGAGGAAGAAGAAGAAAATAAAAGAGAAAAAAAATGAGCTTGATTCTAGAGTTGTTATCAGGAACAAACAAGCAACTTTTTTTTTTTACTTCTTAATTCTGTTCCCAAGTACAAAAATCTTACAAAACAAAATTTTGTTCCTTTACTGTTTGGAGGAACAAAAAAAAATAAAAAATAGAAAGAAATATTTACTGTTTGGCCGATTACCAAACAAGGCTTAATACTTCGAAAGAGTTTTTATGTTGAAAGTAAGCTCACTTGAATTAGAATTCTGAGGTGAGGTTGACTCTGTTGGCAAAATAGCTGTTCATAGGTCTTTCATCAAATGGACAATTTGACTTAAAATATGGTATCGCCTACTAAAATTTTAGTCAATTTTAGTTGATACATAAGTTAGACATTTAGTTGATCTTCAATTGGACTTTGAAACTTTATGAGCAATGTAACCACCAATTTGGATTTTGGTTAAGGATGAGCTGTGATCTTTCACGAATTTGTGAACTCATATCTTGAAAGTGATATTAATTTGATATATTATAAGTTGTAAAAGGTATTGTGCGATATAATTTTGTAAAAACAAAAAAGTAATGTTTCAAACACATTTGCTGCATAAAACTAGACGGACAATTTACTACTCTTTTGGTATTTGAAATTTGAATGAATATTTTCAATAAGTATAAGGTTGTGTTGAAGTGATATTACTCATATTTGATTTTTGTTGTACATTAGATATTGGATTTGGATAAAGGAGTCTCTAGTATTAGTTTATATATATGCACAATTGATGCTGGATCTGCTTAGGAAAAATTTAGCTTATTTACTATGCTATGGTTGCTCATACTATTTATTCCAAATCTTTTTAAATTTCTTCAGCTAAAGTATGATGTAAGCATTATTGACAGGAATTTTTTTACATTTGCATTTTGGACATGAGTTTAGATATTTGTATATGTTTGAGATGATATTTGTGGAGTTTAATTGAGTTTGGAGACACACTTTTTAATGAATTTTGGAACTCTTGATTCTGTCACCAACTCACCGTTTTATCAAGTACATAGATGAATATATGTTTTGACAACATGTTTACATTAGTTTGTAATTGAGGCTATGTCCTTTGAATAAGAGCACAATGGTGTCGATTTTCCTATTCTATAGAGTTGAGGTGTGACAAAAAGATAAGGATAGATCTTATTTACAATATCAACAAAATGAAAACATATATCAATATATCATTATTGTTTCTCTAATTCATTATAATCTTACCAATTTCATTATGCAACAATAGCCGCTTATCCTTTTTTCTAATTACCCATTTATAGTGCAAATTACATATTGCGACATGAGCATTCTCTTGTCAAGTCCTTACCTAGACCCACCAAATGGGTCCAATTTAGATTGCTCCTATTTTTTCGGTATGTCTTGCCATGTTTTATGCACAAAGTCACCTATTTCTATAATTATTGGATATACTAAATTCTACTAAAATACTTTTGAAGCAGTAAACCATTTTCTTGCTAAAATATTGCAAAAATAGGTTCCTATCTTAATAGAAGATTGCATTTTATTCGGTTTGAGACATCTTGCACTGTTGATGGAAGCATGAATTTTTATGGGCTAATTTCTTCAAAAAAATCCCAAATTTTAATTTTAATTTCAATTCTACCTCTAACTTTTTCTTTTTCTTTTTTTAAATTTCCAGCTTCCCCGTTTCTGACATAGGATAATCATGTAACACCACATGGTCCAACCAATATTATGTGAACACTGAAGCATCCCCTAAGACCCTTTGGAAACTCTGTGAGAGAGAGAGAAGTCAACGAAGGAGATGGAAAAGTTGCTGAGGGGGGGGGGTTATATTTACATGCACACACCCTAGTAGGAGAGAATAAATATGATAAAAAAGAGAGGATTCTATGGGTGCGTTTGGGAGTGGCTTTGCCAAGCCACTTTGGGCTAAAAAATGGTGTTTGGGAACTTATTTTGTAAACATACTTGGGGAAAAGTGAACCTTCGGAAGGTTGAAAGCCCAAGGCTGCCATGGGGCTGCCTTGGGCATTCGGCTTTCTCGCAATGCTGAGGGAAGAGAAGACAAAAAATTTTCTTCCACAAATGCCCTCATTAACATTTCGTTTTTCCGATTTTGTCCTTGTGACTATTCACCTTCTTCTTTGTTGAGGTTGGCCGGCGAAGTTGCGCGGAGCTACGAGGGGCCGGCGACGAGCTGGATGGAGGTCGGCATGAGGCCGATGTGGTCATGGTGACCATCGGCGGCCAGTCGTGTGACCTCGGCGACCCCTCTTGAGTCGTGTTGCCACGACTGCTGCAACCCCCGGTGACCACCCAGATCTGGTTCGCAGCAAGGTCGCGCGACCGCTGCAACTCCCGACTACGCTGCGACCTTGGCAGATCTGGGTCACTGGAGGTCGCGGCGTCCCAGATCTGGACCGCGCAACCTTTGGCGACCCAAATCGTGTGCATATCTGGTCGTGCGATCTGGTTCGCAGCGAGTAGATCGCGAGCCCCAGCCACCTTTCGAACGGAGGTCACGGCGCGGTGGGTCGCGCACTGTTCGGCGAGCGTCGTTGCGACCGGGATCGCGTGGTCGCGATCGGGGCCGCCACAACCAGATATGCACTCACCGAACTGCCTACCCCTCGCCGGACTGCCTACCCCTCGCCGGTGGTAACTACTCTTTTTTTTTCTTCCTTTTTTTAATGACAAAAGTCTTTTGCACAGTTAATTTGTCCAAACACTCTTTTGTTCAAAGATACTTCACAATTGACTTTCACAGATACAATTTACCAAACACAATTTGCATTTTGAAAAACTCATTTAGCTCAAAGGTCTTTATATTTTCTCAAGGACTTTCCCCAAAAGTCTTCCCAAATGCACCCTATCTCTCTTCCTTTTTTGCCTCTGAAAAAGGATGTGACCTAGTTCAAAATCAAGGTCATACAAATTGTAACTTTGACTATAATAAACTCAAAATTTCAGCAAAAGGAATGTACAAATTAGTGGAATGAAAATGTTCACCATAGATGAAAAATGCGCAGGCATCATAATCTTTATTTTCATCCGAACGTAGTTCATTCTATCATTTGGACAGGTTTATTTATAATTACTCGGAAGAGACCTCTTTGTTTTATTTTGTTTTTCTAGATATGTTCTCCTGGGTTGGTTTTCATAGTTTATACAGACACCAACTTTTCACCTGTGTATCTAGATTCAATTTAACTTAGCTGAAGTTGTGGATTGGATATATATGAACCAGGCCTGTAACAACTTCGATATATGTTTTGTTTTTGAGGATAACCAAAGGAGATAATTTTTTAAATTTTGAAAAAGAAATTGAGTTGTATTCAAAGATTTCAAAGGAAATCACAAGTTTAATTAAAATTTCTACTTTGCTCAACCATATCGACATAGCTTACGGACCATTGTATCGAAAGTAACTCTTTTTCGATAATGTGGGATTCAAGATTGTTGCAAAACATGTACATTTATGGATAAATTGATAACTAAAAAAAAGTAGATTTAGCTCATGCCTTTTGTACGAATGGTATTTAATTGCAAACATAAACATTACTTTTACATAAAAGGTGAACGTAGTTTTATAGACTATTATGTCAAGTGACATTCATTTTAGCAATTTATAAGACTGTTATCGCAATAGTGTCTTAAGTAAGTTACTTTTATATTAAGTTGGATAACAACTTTCTAATTAATTAATGTATAGACAAGCCGAATGTGAATGCACCTTTATGGGCCTTATACAATGTTTGGGTTTTATTTATTAGTTAAGTTATGGAAAAAGAACAAGATATGAAACTTTTCATGGGCCAATTCAGTTTTATTAACTTTTGCATTAAACCATTAATAAAATAAAATAAAACTGTACAAATTAACACTAAATACAGTATCAATTTATATGGGAGTGCAGTACAATTCATGTCACCTCATTTGCTTCGTGTTGATATCACTCAGCAACTATACCTTCATTCAAAATGCCTTTTTATTTCCTAATTTGCCTTGGTGATCATGCATTGAATCTCCGGAACACTGAATGAAAAATGAAATGAAACTTTCCATGGACCACTGTTGTTTTATTAACTACTGCATTAAAGCATAAATAATATAAAAAAAAATTGTACAAATTAGCACTGAAATACAACATCAAATAATACGGGAGTGAGGCACAATTCATTTCACCCCGTTTGCTTCGTGTTGATATCACTCAGCAACTATAACTCCATTCAAAGCACCTTTTTATTTCCTAATTTGCCTTGGTGATCAGGCAATGAATCTCCTCACCCTTAGCGGAATTGGAATGTCTGGCGTGCTGGTCTCTGATCTGCAGCTCAGCCCCACAGCTGTAAATTGTGTCGATTCTTCTTTCACGAGTCATGCCCCGAATTTAGCATGCTGTCCGCCCAAGAAAACCCGTTTCACCAACAGCCCCTGCTTGAACACCTAGTAGGCGGACGATGGGGAGGATCGTTGTAGTTGCCATGCGTGTGCAGGCTTCCTTCTTGCTATTTGGATGGTTGAGCGTTACTGCATGGCCCGATATAGCTTTGTTTGCCTAGTCACAACTCTAAGCCTGACGATGATTCTAAGAACGTGACCATCCAACATTTTGCTCATTAGCATCTGCTCACAGCCCATCATGTCGGCACCAAAAGTCGAATCAAATGCAAAGCCTGCGAGGAGGTCTATGGTTGCTACACGGTGCATATTCTTACATCACAAGAGCTGTACTAAATCTACCCCAGAGAAGTGACGCCCGTCTTTCCATTTCGCCCATCAGCATCCACTGGTGTCCCCCCACGTGAAGCTCGAAACCAGAATCTAGTACAAAGCTTATGAATAGAACATACTAGGTGAGTTCTATGCTTGTCTGCATTGCCTCTTCTTTCTGCAATTCACGCTCATCCACTGCCGCTGGAGCTAGGTCAGAAGAAAGATGGTGCGGGCAAGGCTTGTAATGAATATGTCAAAAGGTTTAGCCCATCACTGCCTGAAGCAGAGCTGCTTTCTGCTCCAGAAATCATGTGCTGAATTGCCCTCAGGCATGCAACACCCCGTTCACCCAGGCACATCCACTTTTCCCGTATCAGGAAGGAACGATCACTGACGCATGTGGTGAAGAGCATTGACGCCGTCTTTCACTGCACAGAACACGACTTTGACTTCAACATTCCATGCACTTTTGGAAGGCCCATTTTGAAACATCACCTCCACGAGCATATACTCTTTCTTATATTAGATCTACTGACCCACGCATCCTATGCAGTGTCTGGTAAATTTTGCACTTTCGACCTTCATGTTCTTGTGCAGTGCAGTCTTAATGTCAACCATGATTGCCTTCCACAATTACCACCAATGATAAATGATCACCATCACCTCCATCAACTCGCACTTTACACTTCGTCCATCGAAGATCAGGCCGGTGAGCATTATTGTGACCCTTGAGAGATAAAAGACCTGAATCTAGGTACTTCCAGCTGCAATGAATGCCCTTGCGCATTGATTACTCATATTGAATGCGTTTTACCCACGGTATGCTTTCATCACAGAAGTGCTCTCTCAATAAACTGACATTAGCCAACGAAGAAATACAAGATGCTGCCTTGTGAAGTGGTCAAAAGCCCGGTTCTTTTTTCTTTCTTAAACATGATATATAGACTTATTCTCCACAATAAGTTATAATCAACAGAAAATATGGTAATACCAAATTTTTTTCAAATAATGGAAGTACCTGAAGACCCTGCTATCGCTGAACTAGATGAAAAAATTGCAATTCTGCAGGAAAAAGCGGACTGAGTGAGCACACAACTGAAGGTACTAAAAAAATAACGGACAATGCTGGTCTCAAAAAGATGCAAGCGAAGCACATGTAGTTGCAGAGGTGGGGAGGCACTTATCCAGAAGAAAAGAATTGGGGTGGCAGGAGACAACCTTTCTGTTGATGTTTCAGCTTACATTCCTAAGCAAGTCAATCAGAATCACTGCTAACACTTGACATCCGAGATTGTTATTCTCTCCAGCAAAAGCAGATAAATATCATTTTTTGAGTGTGAGACTTGTTTGCTTCATGTTATGAATTAATGTACTAACATTGTGATGCATAAATTGATTTTGGCAGGTAGCTTGCAGGTCATTATTTCCTCAAAAAATGAATATCAGATGTGTATAGTTTGTACAGATTAGTCTCAAGCTTTTGCGTACTATCTATATGGCTTGGCATTCATGAGCTGCAAATGCTTTTCCAGCACATGAAGATGGGAAAAGTTCAGTTCTAACATCTGCAGTCTACCAAAATTTGGTTACATTGGACTAAAGCCTCCCAAAAAAGAATCTATTTATCAGCGTTCTTTTCTCACCTTGGCCCTGGTAACTTGAATCTCTGACTGAAGCAACAATTCTAGCTCCTGGACAAAAACCAATCAACCAATGAGACAAAATAGTCTTAGATTGTATTGTTCAGATCCAAGAGCTTCTAGATACATACAGGATACGTCACAAAAGAAGTCGCTGTCTTTATAAATCTTATTTGCTTAAGCAAGTTAATGCATTTGCTGGGACAAAGATCTAGTTGTCACCTCTCAGAGGTAAAATGCTGACTATATGATGTAACCAATCTGTCTTTCTGCAATGACAAACTCAAACATTATCATCATCAGAATAGCTAAGAATAGCTAGTTGTGCTTCTGGAGGCACTAAGGACTCGGTTTTTTACCATTTCGACCATCAGCATCCACTGGTCTTCCACATGCAGCTCGACGGCAAAATCAAGTGCAAAGCTTGTGAAGGGAACATATAGGTGAGGTCTGTCTATAATTGTCTTGATTGCCTCTTCTTTCTCCACTGCACCATCATTCTCTGCCGCTGGAACTGTCATATGAATGATGGTGTGTGCAAGGTTTGTGTTGAATGTGTCAAATGTTTAGCCTATCGCCAGGCAGAGCAGGGCTGATCTTCTCTGCTCTATAAATTATGTGCTCAATTGCCTCAGATGCAACGACCTGCTCACCCTGCACATCCTTTTTCTTCTCGTATCAGGAGGAGCACTGTTGACGTATGTCGTGAAGAGCGTCGACGCTCTGTCTTTCACTGCACAGAAGTGACAATGACCTCAACACTCCATGCACTTTTGAAAGGCCCACTTTGAAACATCACCTCCACAAGCATTTATTACTCTTTCTTATTTTAAATTTGCCTAACTGTGCCACTATGAAGTGTCTATCGTAAATTTTGCAAGTTCGGCTTTTGCAGTTGTGTGCAGTGCAATCTTTATCATCACAGATTGCCTTCCACTACAGCACAATAGTGCCATTAACTTCCAACAACTCACACTTTACGCTTTGTTCATCAAAGATAATACCAGTGAGTAGTACTATTGTGCCTTTTGCAATAAGATAAGAAGCATGAATCTGGGTGCTCACGACTCTGATCAATGCCTCACTCATTTACTACTCATATCAAATGCGTTTTACCATGGTGCGCTTGAATCACAGTAGTGCTCTCTTGCTAGACAGACTTTAGCCAAAATTGGATACAGGCTGCTGCCATGTGAGGTGAATAGCCATGTTCCTTTTTAACATCATATATATAGACTCATCTCCATGATAAGTAATAATCAACAGAAAATGCGCTAATACCAAATAGTGTTTAATACAAGTTGCTGGAATAGTGCAAGTGCCTAAAGACCCTGCTATTGCTGAACTAGATGAAAAAAATTAAAATTCTGCAGGAAAAAGTGGGCATATAATTGGAGGTACTCAAGAAAAGATGCACAATGCTGGTCTCCAAAAGCTGGAAGCAAAGTGCATGTAGTTGCAGAGTTGAGGAGGGATTTACCAAAATGAAAAGAATACAGTAGTCAGGGGAACCTACCTTTCTGGTTGATGTTTCAACTTACGTTCTTATGCAAGTCAATTGGATTCACTACTTCATTGGACATCCAAGATTGTTGTTCTCTGCAGTGAAAACAGATTTAAAATCATATTTTTGAACTGGAAGACTTTTGTGCTTTGTGTCATATATCGAAGTAGTAACATTGGGATGCATAATTTGATTATGAATCAATTTATCAGGAAGCTTGCTGGTCTAATTCTTTCCACAAATATGAACATTGGATGTCTGTAGTTTGTACAGACAAGTCTTGAGCTTCTGCATACTATCTATCTAGCTTTGCATTCATGAACTGGAAATTCTTTTCCAGCACATGACGATGCGAAAAGTTCTGTTCTAACATCTACAGTCTGCCAAAATTCAGTTATCTTGAACTAAAGCCTCTTGAAAAAAAATCTACATTCAGCATTCTTTTTTCACGTTGGCCCTGGCAACTTGAATGCCCAACTGAAGCAACAATTCAAGCTCCCAGCCAAAAACCAATCAGCCAGTGAGACAACGTAGTCTTAGATTGCAAGTTGACGCGTTTGCCACAGCAAATTTCTAATTGTCACCTCTCAGAGTAAAATGAAGACTATATGATGCAACGACTCTCATTCTGCAATGGTAAGCTACAACTATATCATCATCAGAATAGCTAGAAAGCAGTAGTGGTGCATATGGGACAGAGATGAAAAAGCTGATATCTTTCATTTTGATTTGGATCACTCAATGATGTTAGAACAAGGCTTTTGAAATCGCAGCTGCGCTTGTGTCTCCAAGGCATCTATTTATCCTAGTTCAAACGGATATATGAGCAAAACCATAGTATACCAGCAAAGAATGTAAAACGACACATATTGATCAGAGGGCCAAACAGAAAGCTACAAAGAGATTCACCAGAAAGGGAAGGAAACTTGCAACACCCGCAATGCTTTCAAAGAGGTTAGAAGCTTTAACCTCAAGGACAATATCTAACCTTTATATGCTACTAGATACGGCCATTCTTCTCTTCGTAACAATTGTTGAGGTATCTTCAATCCCTTCGATAACAATAGATCCCAATATCTTTTAAGGGCTTAGCCTATCTTAATTGGATCTAGCTGTTACAAGGTCCATCGCCGTTCATGGCTAGGAATAGGAACGATACATAGGTGATTTTCACTTGTCCCCTGCTCTCCTTTCTTATGGTCGGGAGACAATTTGATGCCGAAGTCTTGGGGACTCCTTAAGGCTTCCCATAAAGAGAACAAAGCCTTGAGTTGCCTTTTATACAAAACTAGCTTAGCTTCCTAGAGTACTAATAATTTGTTTTAAAGTGGTGATACAATTAAATTTACTGAATCCAAGCAGGGAACAGTCGAACAACTACGTCGCTCAGACTTCCGGCGTGAGGCGCAGACCCACGGCCGGGCGCAGAAAATGTGGCCGCGCTCTTCCACCACGCCATACACGAGACCACGCCGCACGGATAATCATGAGAACGAGTTTGCGGTAAAACCACAGACAAAGTTTTCGAATGAGGCCCCGCAGCAGACGCATGGAAAGCAACAGGAACAGCACGAACCAGAGGAGGGAGTGGAAGGAGTCGTGGAGCAGCAACCACGTGAGCGAAAACACCGATGTCAACCCGGCGAAGTGGAAGAGGAGGCGCGCTGCTCCATCCCAAGAAAGAGCAGGGCCGGGAGGCGGTGGTGCCCGATTAGCGACACGCCCCAAAGAGAAATGCAGGAGGAGGCTGCAGATGGCGACGCGGGTGGCGAGGGGGTGGGTTTCAAAGGGTGAAATCGACTTCCCCTGGTAATCCACTTGGATTATGTTAACCAGGATTGAGACGATGGACGACAGATCCATGGCGCCGTGAGGAGGGGCGAAGACAGGGGACGTCATTTTATACTCTTTCTTTTCGTGCATCCTCCATCATTGTCCCAAAGAACAAGAGTCAAACGAACTCAAGAAAGAAATCCTCCACCTAAAATCAGGTGGAGGATTTCTTTCTTGAGCTCGTTTGACTCTACATAAGTTTAGGTGGAGTATTTCTTTCTTGAGTTCGTTTGACTCTAGTTCTTTGGGACAACGATGGAGGATGCACGAAAAGAAAGAGTATAAAATGACGACCCCGTATTTTCATCCCTCACGACGCCCCGCAACACCCAAAATAAAAACGGTGTCCAGTGCCCACTTTCCATGAAAAAACAAATATCAAATGATGTCCCTACCCTCACCCTTTACGACGTCATGGAGTGAAGTGAACGAAGGCCTTGAGTTGTCCGATTTATTTTTTATTCGGTTATATTCAAAAGGAAGAAAAGTACCAAAGAAAATCATAAGCCTATTGCATTTATCCATATTTAACCCTAAACCTTATAATTATGCCAATTTAGTAATTCCGATTAATTTTGGCTAAATATTGCTTATGTGGACAGTTGTACAAAAAATAAATACTAATTTAATTATTTTTTCAATTTTTTCCTTTCTTCTTCCTTTTGCCATTCATAAGCAATGGCCGAGCAGGCTGGCCTCACCAAATCTAGCCTAGGCAAGGGCAAGGGCTCCCCTTGCCTAGGCCAAGGCGATCTCATCGAGGATCGCTCTCACCTGGTCGAGCCGGTGATCCTCACCCAAGTGAGGCCAACTTGCTTGGTCGAGTCACGTTGAATAATCGGCATCTATATCAGTAATTTTCAGTTAAAATTAGTTTGAATGATTTAGCATAAATTTATGATTAAATTATTATAATTTAGAGGTTTATGATTAGATTGACACAAATGCAATAGATTTAAAACTTTTCTGACATTTTCCCCCATTAAAGAGGCCTTAATCTGGCCAACATTTTCCTCCCATGACCTATCCTCACCCCTAGCATGGTTCGCAATATATATTGCAACATGAACATTTGTTTGTTGCCATGTTTTAAACACGAACTCATCTATTTCTATGATTGTTGCATATATTAAATCCTCCTCAAATACTTTTGAAGCGGCTGGATATCTTTTCGATGAAATATTGCGAAAATAGGTTTAAGACGCCTTGGATTGTTGATGGAAGCATGACTTTTTTTATGGGCTAATTTCCGGAAAAGATGCCCAACTTTAATTTTAATCTCATTCTGCCTTGATTTTATTTTAAAAAAATTTGCAACTTTAATTAAGATCTCATACACGCGCACCTGGACATAGGATCATCATTTGATGCCACATGGTCCAACCATTGTTGCGGTTGCAACAAAGCCTCCATTCAAGTTCAAATTAGGGTAGGACCTTGATTAGTATAATAAATTCAAAATTTTACCAAAAGAAACATACAAATTAGTGGAATGAAAATGATACATCGCAGATGAAAAATACGTGTGCATCATAATTTTTATTTCATCCAAATTGAATAATAAATATCATATTTTTGAGAAAATAGAAAAACAAGGTATAGGGGAGGAATATTTGTGGAAACTTTTAAAGAAGGGAGAGAAATGGGGGAAGGCCACGCGAAAGCACAGCGGGGGATGAGGGGTGAGTAAAAGGGGGAAGGAACGGGGAAGGGCATGAGTGAAAATCTGATGACTAAGTCTTGTTCATTTAGAAATTACATTGGGATAGTCAATAAGGGAGACTCAGAAGTTTTTGAAGAGAGGTTTATGTATACATACATGCGCACACCCCAGCAGGAGAGAATAAATATTATAAAAAGAGAGAACTTTGTCTTCTTCTTCAATTTTTTTCTTTTTTTGCCTCGGAAAAAGGCCAAACAAGATAGGACCTTGATTAGTCTAATAAATTCAAAATTTAAGCAAAAGGAACATACAAATTAATGGAATGAAGATGATACACCGTAGGTGAAGAATGTGCATGCATTATAATCTTTATTTCATCCAAATTGAATCATAAATGTCATCTTTTCGAGAGAAAAAAAAAACAAGGTATTGAGGAGGAATATTTGTGGAAACTCTTAAAGAGGAGAAAGAAACGGGTGGAGGCCATGTGAAAGCACAACAGGGGACGAGGAGCAAGGTTGTGCAAATGAATCGAAAACCGTCTAGATTGCCCAAGAACCAATGATTTCTAAGGAAATTGGTTTGGTTCTTGTTTTAGGTGTGGAACTGACCAACCGGCCTAGACCGATAATATATATTATATTTAATTTTCGATTAAAAAAATGAAAAATCGTAAATCCTAGGTTTGATTAGTTTTTATGTTAGATAACGGCAAATGTGGCTGCGCTCTTCCACCATGCCATACGCGGGAGCGTGCCACATGGATAGTCATGAGAAGAAGTTTGTTGTAAAACCACAGCCAGAGTTTTTGAATGAGGCCCGGCAACAAACTCACGGAAAGCAACAGGAACAGCATGAACCAGAGGACGGAGTGGAAGGAGTCCTGGAGCAGCAACCACACGAGCAAAAACTCTGAGGTCAAGCCGGTGAAGTGGAAAAGGAGGCCCGCTGCTCCATCTCAAGGAGCATGGCCGTGAGAAGGTGGTGCCCGATTAGTGACACGCCCCAAAAAGAAATGCATGAGCAGACTGCAGATGGCGACGCGGTGGGTTTCAAAGGGCGAAATCAATTTTCCCTGGTATTTCACTTCGATGAAGTTGGCCAGGATAGAGACGATGGACGTCAGATCCATGGCGCCGCAAGGGGTGAAGGCGGGGACATATCACTGGTGGTTCTTAAATACCACAGTTTGAAGCTGTGACTTTGAAAGCCGTTAAAAAGTGGAGACTTCTCCACTTTTTAACGGCTTCAGACTGTCGTCTTTTATTCCATTTCGCAGTTCCTGCCTTCACCCCACCACTGGAGTGGAGGAAAGCCTTTGAACTTTCCTATTTATTTTTCCTTGGATTAGAAAAGAAAAAAAGACTTTCTTCTGTCCCACTTGAACTCTCCTCTTCTCTTTTCTCAGCAGAGTGTGCCCTTGTCTGGCATAGTTCGCATCAATAGGTAATAACCTGGAAGATTCATGCGCATTTACAAAGTTTCAATAACCGGGCTGGCAGAACATAATGAACAAGAGCAAAACAGTAAGCCTAACCCCAAGTGTCTCGTTAAAGCCTTTTCTTTATTTTTGCTTCATTCAATGCCGTGGTAAGGGAATTACTAGAGCAAACCTGGCCAAGAAGAACCCAAAAAAAGAAAAAGAAAAGATAGATACCGTATCGAATACGACGACCATTTCCTTTTTCTCCTTGTACTCAGCAACCTTGTGAACAAAATTTCCTCTTTAAGATGGGAGATGGCTTGGGCCAGCAGCAACTTGGGCTCGAACGCATGTGATAGTGATGGCAAAGCAAGGGAACCACGTGGGCTGCATTACTACTAAGGGTCCGTTCGTTTCACGGAAAATATCACATTTTTGGAAAACATTTTCCTGGAAGTCATTTTCCAGGAAAATGACTCTATTTTCCGGTGTTCGGTCAAAACCTAAAATTTGAGTGGAAAATATTTTCCATCGTTCGTTAGCTCATTTAATTGTTTAAGAAAAATTATCAAAAAATTCGAATTTTAAAATTTTTAATTGACCAAAAAAATAATTTTATTTTTTATATTTTTAAAAAAATGAATTTTTAATTATTTACATTTTTTTTAAATCGAAATTTTTATTTTTATTTTCTTCTCCTTCCTCCTTCCTCCTCCTCCTTCCTTCGCCGCCGCCTCCTTCCTCCTCCTTCTGCCGCCGCCGCCTCCTTCCCGCCTGACGATGGCTGGCACCTGGTGGCCAGATCCGGCGAGCTCGAGGCTCGGCCGATCTTGCCCGAGCTCGCCGCGAGCTCGCCGGATCTGGCGGCAGAGCTCGGGCTCGCCTTGATCGAGAGCTCGAGCTCGCCGCCAGATCCGCGAGCAGGCGGGATTCCCTCATAGATCCGAAGCCGAGAGCGCCGACCGCCGCGCTCGCGGGATCTCATGCGCCGGACCGGCTCGCTGCCGTGGTCGGTCGGGCCAAAGAAGAAGAAGAAGAATAGGAAAGAAATAAAAGAAAAAATAAATTAAAAGAAATTAAAAACTCAATTTAAAAAAAAAAAAAGAGAAAAAAAAGAAAGCATAAAAAAAATGAAAATGCATTAATAAAAAAAAAAGTAAGAGGGAATAAGTCATGGAAAATGTTTTCCACTTTTCAAAAGTAGAAAACGTTTTCCTCACTTTAAAGGTTGTTTTTTCCAATGATGGAAAACATTTTCCTTGACTAGTTCATTTTCTGTGAAACGAACACCGGAAAATCCGGAAAACATTTTCCCATAAGTCATTTTCCGCGAAACGAACAGACCCTAATTTTGGAGACTAGATCCAACACGTAACACACTGGGCTCAACTACCACGTGCCGCGCTCCCTTCCCTTTCTAAAGTTTATGGTTTGATCGGTATAAATTTTTAAAGTTTTGCACACTACTAAGAAATAATTTTTGAATTACTGTGTTTGGCAACTGATTTTGCCTTTCTCCAACCATCTTTTGGCTTTATGATTTCTTAGGCTGTGTTTGGTAACTATTCTACTCCCGGTTTCTAATTATGTTCCCTAAACGAGTTTCTAAACATTTAAAGACGTTTGGTAATTGTTTAAAATTTCTATTTTCAAAATAAAAAAGCGCATCTGATACGACCCTCAAATTCTTGTGTAATTTAGAATTTATTTTAATTTTTAAATAATTTGATTACATTTTTCTTCTTTTTTTTTTCTTTTTTCCTTTTCTTCTTCTTTTTCTTCCTTTAGCCTGTCATCGGCCTCGGTCATGGGCAACAATCGGCTAGACAAGGGTTGGCAATCTCGTCAAAGCATTGCCAACCCAAGCCTCATCCAAATTTGGCAAGATCAAGCTCGCTCAGCCACCAACAAGGCTCGACCTATTCGGGGCCAATGACACTCCGGCGAGGTTGTCGGCCCTCGCCTAGCCAATCCTGAGCCATGGTCGAGACCGGTGATCGATAAGAGGAGGAGGAAGAAGAAGAAAAGAAAAAAGAAAAAAATGAGCTTGATTCTAGAGTTGTTTTTGGGAATAAAAACAAGCAACTTCTTTTACTTCTTGATTCCGTTCCCAAGAACAACCAAACAAAATTCGGTTCTTTTTCTGTTTGGAGGAACAAAAAAAAGAAATATTTACTATATGGCCAATTACTAAATAGGGCCTTAATACTTCGAAAGAGTTTTCTATTGAAAGTAAGCTTGCTTGAATTAGAGTTGAGATCAGGTCAACTCTGTTGGCAAAGTAGCTATTCATAGGTCTTTCATCAAATGGACAATTTGACTCAAGAATATGGTATCGCCTACTAAAATTTAATCAATTTTAGTTGATACGTAAGTTTGACATTTAGTTGATCTTCGATTGGACTTCGAAACTTTCCAAGTTGCATAACCTCCAATTTGGATTATGGTTAGGGGTGAGCCGTGATCTTTCATGAATTTGTGAACTCATATCTTGAAAGTGATATAAATTTGATATATTATAAGTTGTAAAGGCATTGCACGATATAATTTTGTAAAACAAAAAAAGTAATGTTTCAAACATATTTGTTGCATAAAACTAGACGGACCGTTTATTACTCTTTTGGTATTTGAAATTTGAATGAATATTTTCGATAAGTATAAAGCTGCGTTGAAGTGATATTACTCATATTTGGTTTTGTTGTACATTATATACTGGATTTGGATAAAGTAGTCTCTGGTATTACTTTATATATATATGCACAATTGATGCTTGATCTGCTTAGGAAAAATTTAGGTTATTTACTAAGCTGTGGTTGCTCACACTATTTATTCCAAATCTTTTTAAATTTCTTCAGCTAAAGTAGGATGTGAGCATTATTGACGGGAAATTTTTTACAATTGCATTTTGGACATGAGTTTAGATATTTGTATATGTTTGAGATGATATTTGTGGAGTTTAATTGAGTTTGGAGACACACTTTTTTATGAATTTCAGAATTCTTTATTATGTCACCAACTCACCGTTTTACAAGTACATAGATGAATATATGTTTTGATAACATGCTTACATTAGTTTGTAATTGAGGCTTCATCCTTTGAATAAGAGCACAGTGGAGTCGATTTTCCTATTCTATAGAGTTGAGGTGTGACAAAAAGATAAGAATAGATCTTATTTTTAATATCAACAAAATGAAAACATACATCAATATATCATTTTTGTTTCTCTAATTCATTATAATCTTACCAATTTCATTATGCAATAATAGCTGCTTATCCCTTTTTATCATTATCCATTTATAGTGCAAATTATATATCGTGACATGAGCATTCTCTCATCAAGTCGCTACCTAGACCCACCGAATGGGTCCAATTTAGGTTGCTCCTATTTTTTCGGTATGTCTTGCCATGTTTTATGTACGAAGTCAACTATTTGTATAATTGTTGGATATACTAAATTCTACTAAAATACTTTTGAAGCAATTAACATTTTTCTTGCTAAAATATTGCAAAAATAGGTTCCTATCTTAACAGAAGATTGTATTTTATTCGCTTTGAGACATCTTGGACTATTGATGGAAGCATGAATTTTTATGGGCTAATTTATTTTTAAAAAATCCCAAATTTTAATTTTAATTTCAATTCTATCTCTAACTTTTTTTTGGTTTAAAAAAAAAATTCTACTGATTGGACATAGGATAATCATGTAACACCACATGGTCCAACCAATAAAGGGGGCTTTATATATACATGCACACACCTTAGTAGGAGAGAATAAATATGACAAAAAGAGAGGATTCTATCCTTTTTTTTTTTGCCTCTTAAAAAATATGTGACCCAATTCAAAATTAAGATCATACAAATTGTAACTTTGATTAGTATAATAAACTCAAAATTTTAGCAAAAGGAATGTACAAATTAGTGGAATGAAAATGATTACCATAAATGAAAAATGCGCATGCATCATAATCTTTCTTTCATTTGAATGTAGTTCATTCTCTCATTTGGACAGGTTTATTTATAATTACTCGGAAGAGCACCTCTTCGTTTTATTTTGTTCTTTCTAGATATGTTCTCCTGGGTTGGTCTTCATAGTTTATACAGACACCAACTTTTCACCAGTGTATCTAAATTCAATTTAACTTATCTAAAGTCGTGGATTGGATATATATGAACCGGGCCTATAACAACTTCGATATATATATTTTGTTTTCAAGGATAACCAAAGCAGATAATTATTTAGTTTTTGAAAATGAAATCGAGTTGTATTCAAAGATTTCAAAGGAAATTGAAAGTTTAATTAAAATTTCTACTTTGCTCAACCATATCGACATAGCTTACAAACAATTGTATCATAAGTAACTCTTTTTCGATAATGTGGGATTCAAGATTGTTGCAGAACATGTACATTTATCGATAAATTGATAACTAGAAAGAAGTAGATTTAGCTCATGCCATGTGTACGAACGGTATTTAATAGCAAATGTAAACATTACTTTTACATAAAAGGTGAATATAATTTTATAGACTATTATGTTAAGTGACATTCATTTTAGCAATTTATAAGACTGTTATCGCGATAGTGTCTTAAGTAAGTAACTTTTATAGTAAGTTGGATAACAACTTTCTAATTAATGTATAGACAAGCCGAATGTGAATGCACCTTTATGGCCTTATACAATGTTTGGGTTTTATTTATTAGTTAATTTATGGAAAAAGAACAAGATATGAAACTTTTCATGGGCCAATTCAGTTTGATCAACTATTGCATTAAACCGTAAGTAAAATAAAATAAAACTGTACAAATTAACACTAGAATACAGCATCAAATTATATGGGAGTGCAGTACAATTCATGTCACCTCATTTGCTTTGTGTTGATATCACTCAGCAACTATAACTCCATTCAAAACGCCTTTTTATTTCCTAATTTACCTTGGTGATCATGCATTGTATCTCCAGAACACTGAATGAAAAATGAAATAAAACTTTCCATGGTTTATTAACTATTGCATTAAAGCATAAATAATATAAAAAAAAATTGTACAAATTAGCACTTAAATACAACATCAAATAATACGGGAGTGAGTCACAATTCATTTCACCCCGTTTGCTTCATGTTGATATCCCTCAGCAACTATAACTCCATTCAAAGCGCCTTTTTATTTCCTAATTTGCCTTGGTGATCAGGCATTGAATCTCCTCACCCTGAGCGGAAGGTTGTACTTGCTTGGAATGTCTCGCGTGCTGGTCTCCGATCTGCAGCTCAGCCCCACAGCTGTAAATTGTGTCGATTCTTCTTTCACACAGCTGTAAATTGTGTCGATTCTTCTTTCACGAGTCATGCCCTGAATTTAGCATGCTGTCCGCCTAAGAAAACCCGTTTCACCACCTAGTAGGCGGACGATGAGGAGGATCGTTGCAGTTGCCATGCGTGTGAGCGGGCTTCCTTCTTGCTATTTGGATGGTTGAGCGTTACTGCATGGCCCAATATAGCTTTGTTTGCCTAGTCACAACTCTAAGCCTGACGACGATTCTAAGAACGTGACCATCCAACATTTTGCTCATTAGCATCTGCTCACAGCCCATCATGTCGGCACCAAAAGTCGAATCAAATGCAAAGCCTGCAAGGAGGTCTATGGTTGCTACACGGTGCATATTCTTAATTCACAAGAGCTGCGCCGGATCTACCCCAGAGAAGCAACGCCCGTCTTTCCATTTCGCCCATCAGCATCTACTGGTGTCCCCCTAAGTGAAGCTTGAAACCAGAATCTAGTGCAAAGCTTATGAATAGAACATACTAGGTGAGTTCTATGCTTGTCTGGATTGCCTCTTCTTTCTGCAATTCACGTTCATCCACTGCCGCTGGATCCAGGTCATATGAAAGATGGTGCGGGCAAGGCTTGTAATGAATATGTCAAAAGGTTTAGCCCGTCACTGCCTGAAGCTGAGCTGCTCTTTTCTGCTCCAGAAATCATGTGCTGAATTGCCCTCAGGCATGCAACACCCCGTTCACCCAGGCACATCCACTTTTCCTGTATCAGGAAGGAACGATCACTGACGCATGTAGTGAAGAGCATTGACGCTGTCGTTCACTGCGCAGAACGTGACTTCGACTTCAACATTCCATGCACTTTTGGAAGGTCCACTTTGAAAAATCACCACCTCGAGAATCTACTCTTTCTTATATTAGATCTACTGACCCACGCTTCCTATGCAGTGTGGTAAATTTTGCACTTTCAACCTTCATGTTCTTGTGCAGTGCAGTCTTAATGTCAATCATGATTGCCTTCCACAATTACCACCAACGATAAAAGATCACCATCACCTCCGTCAACTCGCACTTTACACTTAGTCCATCGAAGATTAGGCCGGTGAGCATTATTGTGACCTTTGAGATAGGTACTTCCAGCTGCAATGAATGCCCTTGTGCATTGATTACTCATATTGAATGTGTTTTACCCACGGTATGCTTTCATCACAGAAGTGCTCTCTCACTAAACTGACATTAGCCAATGAAGAGATACAAGATGCTGCCTTGTGATGTGGTGAAAAGCCCGGTTCTTTTTTTCTTTCTTTAACATGATGTATAGACTTATTCTCCACAATAAGTTATAATCAAAAGAAAATAAGGTAATACTAAATTTTTTTAAAATAATGGAAGTACCTGAAGACCCTGCTATTGCTGAACAAGATGAAAAAATTGCAATTCTGCGGGAAAAAGCGGAATGAGTGAGCACACAACTGAAGGTACTAAAAAAATAACCGGCAATGCTGGTCTCAAAAAGATGCAAGCGAAGCGAATGTAGTTGCAGAGGTGGGGAGGCACTTATCCAGAGGAAAAGAATTGGGGTGGCAGGAGACAACCTTTCTGTTTGATGTTTCAGCTTATGTTCCTAAGCAAGTCAATCAGAATCACTGCTAACGCTCGACATCCGAGATTGTTATTCTCTGCAGCAAAAGCAGATAAATATCATATTTTTTAGTGTCAGACTTGTTTGCTTCATGTTATGAATTAATGTACTAACATTGTGATGCATAAATTGATTATAAATCAACTTGGCAGGAAGCTTGCAGGTCATTATTTCCTCGAAAAATGAATATCAGATGTGTGTAGTTTGTACAGATTAGTCTCAAGGCTTGGCATTCATGAGCTGCAAATTCTTTTCCAGCACATGAAAATGGGAAAAGTTCAGTTCTAACATCTGCAGTCTACCAAAATTCGGTTACATTGGACTAAAGCCTCCCAAAAAAGAATCTATATTTCAGCGTTCTTTTCTCACCTTGGCCCTGGTAACTTGAATCTCTGACTGAAGCAACAATTCTAGCTCCTGGACGAAAACCAATCAACCAGTGAGACAAAATAGTCTTAGAATGCATTATTTAGATCCAAGAGCTTCTGGATGCATACAGGATACATCACAGAAGAAGTCATTGTCTTTATAAATCTTATTTGCTTGTTGATGCATTCGCTGGGACAAAGATCTAGTTGTCACCTCTCAGAGGTAAAATGCTGACTAGATGATGTAACCAATCTGTCTTTCTGCAATGACAAACTCAAACATTATTATCATCAGAATAGCTAAGAATAGCTAGTTGTGCTTCTGGAGGCACTAAGGACTCGGTTTTTTACCATTTCGACCATCAGCATCCACTGGTCTTCCCCATGCAGCTCGACTGCAAAATCAAGTGCAAAGCTTGTGAAGGGAACATATAGGTGAGGTCTGTCTATAATTGTCTTGATTGCCTCTTCTTTCTCCACTGCACCACCATTCTCTGCCGCTGGAACTGCCATATGAAGGATGGTGTGTGCAAGGCTTGTGTTGAATGTGTCAAATGTTTAGCCTATCGCCAGGCGGAGCAGAGCTGCTCTTCTCTGCTCTATAGATTATGTGCTAAATTGCCTCAGATGCAACGACCTGCTCACCCTGCACATCCTTTTTCTTCTCGTATCAGGAGCACTGTTGACGTATGTCGTGAAGAGCATCGACGCTCTGTCTTTCACTGCACAGAAGTGACAAGGACTTCAACACTCCATGCACTTTTGAAAGGCCCACTTTGAAACATCACCTCCACAAGCATTTACTCTTTCTTATTTTAAATCTACCTAACTGTGCCGCTATGAAGTGTCTGGTAAATTTTGCGGGTTTGGTTTTTGCAGTTGTGTGCAGTGCAATCTTAATCATCACAGATTGCCTTCAACTACAGTAAAATATTGCAATTAACTTCCATCAACTCACACTTTACGCTTTGTTCATCGAAGATAATACCAGTGAGTAGTACTATTGTGCCTTTTGCAATAAGACAAGGAGCATGAATCTAGGTGCTCATGACTCTGATCAGTGCCCTCACTCATTGACTACTCATATCGAATCATTTTACCATGGTGTGCTTGAATCACAGTAGTTCTCTCTTGCTAAACAGACTTTAGCCAAAATTGGACACAGGATGCTGCCATGTGAGGTGAATAGCCATGTTCCTTTTTAACATCATATATATAGACTCATCTCCATGATAAGTAATAATCAACAGAAAAATGTGCTAATACCAAATAGTGTTTAATACAAGTTGCTGGAATAGTGCAAGTGCCTGAAGACCCTGCCATTGCTGAACTAGATGAAAAAAAATTTAAATTCTGCAGGAAAAAGTGGGCACATAATTGGAGGTACTCAAGAAAAGACGCACAATGCTGGTCTCCAAAAGCCGGAAGCAAAGTGCATGTAGTTGCAGAGTTGAGGAGGGACTTACCAAAATGAAAAGAATACAGTAGTCAGGGGAACCTACCTTTCTGGTTGATGTTTCAACTTACGTTCTTATGCAAGTCAATTGGATTCACTACTTCAGTTGACATCCAAGATTGTTGTTCTCTGCAGTGAAAACAGATTTAAAATCATATTTTTGAACTGGAAGACTTTTGTGCTTTGTGCCATCTATCGAAGTATTAACATTGGGATGCATAATTTGATTATGAATCAATTTATCAGGAAGGTTGCTGGTCTAATTCTTTCCACAAATATGAACATTGGATGTCTGTAGTTTGTACAGACAAGTCTTGAGCTTCTGCATACTATCTATCTAGCTTTGCATTCATGAACTGGAAATTCTTTTCCAGCACATGACGATGCGAAAAGTTCTGTTCTAACATCTACAATCTGCCAAGATTCAGTTATATTGAACTAAAGCCTCTTGAAAAAAAAAAAAAAATCTACATTCAGCATTCTTTTTTCACGTTGGCCCGGCAACTTGAATGTCCAACTGAAGTAACAATTCAAGCTCCCAGCCAAAAACCAATCAGCCAGTGAGACAACATAGTCTTAGATTGCAAGTTGATGCGTTTGCCACATCAAATTTCTAATTGTCACCTCTCAGAGGTAAAATGAAGACTATATGATTCAACGACTCTCATTCTGCAATGGTAAGCTACAACTATATCATCATCCGAATAGCTAGAAAGCAGTAGTGGTGCAATATGGGACATAGATGAAAAAGCTGACATCTTTCATTTTGATTTGGATCACTCAACAATGTTAGAACAAGGCTTTTGAAATCACAGCTGCGCTTGTGTCTCCAAGGCATCTATTTATCCTAGTTCATGCGGATATATGAGCAAAAACCATAGTATACCAGCAAAGAATGTAAAATGACACATATTGATCAGCTGGTCAAACAGAAAGCTACAAAGAGATTCACCAGAAATCGAAGGAAACTTGCAACACCCGCAACGGTTTCAAAGAGGTCAGAAGCTTTAACCTCAAGAACAATATCTACTCTTCATATGCTACTAGATACGGCCATTCTTCTCTTTGTAACAATTGTTGAGGTATCTTCAATCCTTTCGATAACAATAGATCCCAATATCTTTTGAGGGCTTAGCCTATCTTAATTGGATCTAGCTGCTACAAGGGCCATCGCCGTTCATGGCTAGGAATAGGAACGATACATAGGTGATTTTTACTTGTTCCCTGCTCTCCTTTCTTATGGTCGGGAGATAATTTGATGCCGAAGTCTTGGGGACTCCTAAGGCTTCCCATAAAGAGAACAAAGCCCTGAGTTGGCTCTTTACAAAACTAGCTTAGCTTTCTAGAGTACTAATAATTTGTTTTAAAGTGGTGATACAATTAAAATTACTTCTTACAAGCAGGGAACAGTTGAACAACTACGTCGCTCAGACCTCCGGCGTGAAACACAGACCCACGGCTGGTTGCAGAAGAAGTGGCCGTGCTCTTCCACCACGCCATACACGAGACCACGCCGCATGGATAATCATGAGAACGAGTTTGCGGTAAAACCACAGACAAAGTTTTTGAATGAGACCCTGCAGCAGATGCACAGAAAGCAGCAGGAACAGCACGAACCAGAGGACGGAGTGGAAGGAGTCGTGGAGCAGCAACCACGCGAGCGAAAACACCGACGTCAACCCGGCGAAGTGGAAGAGGAGGCGCGCTGCTCCATCACAAGAAAGAGCAGGGCGGCGAGGCGGTGGTGCCCGATTAGCGACACGCCCCAAAGAGAAATGCAGGAGCAGGCTGCAGATGGCGACGCGGGTGGCGACGGGGTGGGTTTCCAAGGGTGAAATGGACTTCCCCTGGTAATCCACTTGGATGATGTTGACCAGGATAGAGACGATGGAGCTAAGGTCCATGGCAGGGCATGGTGAGGGATGAAAAGACGGGACGTCATTTTATACTCTATATTTTGGATGGTGCGACATATTTTATACTCTGAATTCAGCAACTAATAGTGAGGGATGTTGACTCTGAATTCACCAACAAATAGCGAGGGATGTTGACCAGGATTGAGACGATGGACGAAAGGTCCATGGCGGGGCCATGGCGAGGGATGAATGGACGGATATTGACTCTGAATTCACCAACAAATAGCGAGGGATGTTGACCAGGATTGAGACGATGGACGAATGATCCAGGGCGGGGCATGGTGAGGGATGAAAAGACGGGACGTCATTAGTTGGTGAATTCAGAGTATAAAATATTTCGCACTATCCAAAACATAGAGTATAAAATGATGTCCCGTCTTTTCATCCCTCAGCACCCAAAATAAAAAAACAATGTCCTGTGCCCAGACCAAAAAAAAAATTTATGTCGTGTGCCACTTTCCATGAAAAAACAAATATCAAATGATGTCATGGAGTGAACGAAGGCCTTGAACCGTCCGATTTATTTTTTATTTGGTTATATTCAGAAGGGAGAAAAGTACCAAAGGAAACCATAAGTCTATTGCATTTATCCAAATTTAGTCCTAAATTTATAATTATGCCAATTTAGTAATTCCGGTTAATTTTGTCTGGATATTGCTTATGTGGATGCCTGTAAAAAAAAAAAAAAATTAATATTTTTTCGATTTTTAACAATTTTTTCCCTTTTTCTTTCTTTTGCCATTCATAGTCTTGCCATTCATAGGCAATGGTTGAGCGGGTTGGCCTCACCAAATCTAGCCTAGATGAGGGCAAGGGCTCCCCTCGCCTAGCCCTCGCCTAGGCCAAGGCGACCTCATCGAGGATCGCTCTCGCCTAGTTGGGCTGGTGATCCTCACCTAAGCAAGGCAACATGCTCAACCGAGTCACGTTGAATAACCAATATCTATATCAGTAATTTTTCAGTTAAAACTAGTATGAATGATTAAATTAGCAAAATTTTATGATTCAATTGTTATAATTTGAAGATTTAAGATTAGATTGACACAAATGTAATAGATTTAAAAAATTTATGACATCTTTCCCCATTAAAGAGGGCTTGATCTGGCCAACATTATCCCCCCGTGACCTATCCTCACCCCGTGACCTATCCTCACCCCTAGCACAGTTCACAATATATATTGCGACATGAACATTTGTTTGTTGCCATGTTTTAAGCACAAACTCATCTATTTCTATGATTGTTGCATATATTAAATCCTCCTAAAATACTTTCGAAGCAGCTAGATATCTTTTCGATGAAATATTGCGAAAATAGGTTTAAGACGCTTTGGATTGTTGATGGAAGCATGACTTTTTTAATGGCTAATTTCCTGAAAAGATGCCCAACTTTAATTTTAATCTTATTTTGCCTTGATTTTCTTTTAAAAAAATTCGCAACTTTAATTAAGATCTCATGCGCACGCACCTGGACATAGGATCATCATTTGATGCCACATGGTCCAACCATTGTTGTGGTCGCATCGAAGCCTCCCCTAAGACCCTTGGGAAACTCTCAAAGAGAGAGAGAGAGAGAGATTATTTGGCTCTGTCTAATTCTATAAATGAGATTGAAAAGATAGAGAGAGAGATAGTCAATAATGGGGACTCGGAAGTTTTTGAAGAGTGGTTTATGTGTCCATGCATAGGCACGGCCTAGTAGAAGAAAATAAATATGATAAAAAGAGAGAATTCTTCTTCTTTTGCCTCGAAAAAAGGACTTGAACCAGTTCAAATCAGGGTCGGACCTTGATTAGTATGATAAATTCAAAATTTTAGCAAATTCAAAATTTTAGCAAAAGAAACATACAAATTAGTGGAATGAAAATGATACATTGCAGATGAAAAATATGTGTGCATCATAATCTTTATTTCATCCAAATTGAATCATAAATATCATCTTTTTGAGAAAATAGAAAAAAAAAAACAAGGTATAAGGGAGGAATATTTGTGAAACTTGCCAAACAGTGATAATTTATATTCTTTTGTTTTTGGGAGTAGATTTGGAACAGAAATCCGTTTGGTAAAATTTTTATTTCCGAGAATAAATTTCTATTTTTTTTATTCCGGCTAGTAGATTTGAAACTAAATCAAGAAGTAAAAAAAAAAGTTGGTTCTTTATTCTCGAGAACAATTTTAGAATTAACCAATATATTTTCTCTCTTTTATTTTCTTTTTTCTTGTTCTTCTTATCTCTTTATTCTTCTTCAACTGCCATCGCCACCGCTGTTACCGTCCATTGCTGCCGCCGTTCGTCACCCATTGCCACTGGTTGCCAATTGTCGGCGACTAGTTGGGCAAGGTCCGACGAGCTCGTCGGAGGCTTGCCCAGCCATCGGCAAGGCTCAGCCTTGCTGGTGGCCAGGCGAGCCTCGCCCGGGCCTCCCCCAACCACTGGCGAGCCTCGCTTGGTCGGGCAAGGCTCAACCTCCGGTGAGGTCGCCGGCCCTCATTTGGCCGGTCACCAATCATCCCAAGGCTAACGACTGGCAAACCAGCGACCGGCAACCTTGAAGAAGAAAAAGAAGAGAGAATGAATAAAAAGAAAAGAATAAAAAAGAAAAAAATTATTTTAAATTTAAAAGAAAATGATTTAAAGTAGAAATTTTGAGGACGGTGCCAAACATAATTCTATTCCGGAAATTGAAATTTTGGACAATTATTAAGGGTACGTTTGGTAATGTTTCTATTTAAAAATTGTTCTAGGAAACAGAAATAGAAAAAAAGTGTTTCTGTTCCAAGGAAAAATTTTTGAACAAAAAAACGCGTTTGGTAAACTTGTTCCGAGAATAAATAATGAACATAAACACGTTTGGTAAATTTGTATAATTTTTAATTTTTTTTTAATTTTTTTTTAATTTTTTTTAATTTTTATTATTATTTTTTAATTTTTTTCTATTTTCTTTCTTATTTTCTTATTTATTTTTCCTTTTTTTCTTTTTTCTTCTTTTGGCCAGTCGCCGGCCTCGGCCATGGTTGACGAGGGCCGGTGGCCTCGCCCAGCCACGGCGAGGCTCGCCGGCCCTCGGCCTCGTCTTGGCTGAGCGAGCTCGAGCTCACCTAGATTCGGCGAGGCCGAGCTCGCCCAGCGGCCGGCGACGCTTGGCCTCACTGGGGGCCGCCGCTCCGGTGAGGTCGCCGGCCATGGTCGAGGCTGGTGACCAACCAAAGAATAAGGAAAGAAAAAAGAAGAAGAAAAGTGTTTTTAAATTTTGTTTCAAAAACAAGAAACAACTTTTTTTGTTTCTTGTTTCGGTTCCAGATGTGTTTCTGGGAACAAAAAAATAATTTTGGAACAAAAACGCACATAAACGCGTAACAAAAAAAACAAAAAAATTGTTTAAAAACAGAAAAAAGAAACAATAACAAACGCAGCCTAAATTGCTTAAAATGTTTAGAAATTATTCCCGAAAACAGAATAAAAAAAAATAATTTTTTATCAGAAATTATTCTCGAAAATGGAAGCGTTACCAAACACACCCAAAGTCTTGTTCACAAAGAAACTACATTAGGATAGCCAATGGGAGACTCCGAAGTTTTTGAAGAGGTTTATGTATACATACATGCGCACACCCTAGCAGGGAAGAATAAATATTATAAAAAGAGAGAACTTTGTCTTTTTTTGCCTCGGGAAAAGATCAAACAAGTAGGACCTTGATTAGTCTGATAAATTCAAAATTTAAGCAAAAGGAGCATACAAATTAGTGGAATGAAGATGATATACCGCAGATGAAAAATGTGCATGCATTATTATCTTTAGTTCATCCAAATTGAATCATAAATGTTGTCTTTTCGAGAAAAAAAAAAAAAGGTATCGAGGAGGAATATTTGTGGAAACTCTTAAAGAGGAGAGAGAAATGGGTGGTGGCCATGTGAAAGCACAACTACGGATGAGGAGAGGGCTGTGCAAATGAATTGAGAACCGTCTAGATTGCCCAAAAATCAATGATTTCTAAGGATTGGTTTGGTTCTCATCGTAGGTGTGGAAATACCACCCAAACCAAACCGATAATATATATTATATTTAATTTTTAATTAAAAAAATAAAAAATCATAAATTCTAGGTTTGATTAGTTTTTATGTTAGATAACGGCAAATGTGGCTACACGGTCCAACCCTTCTATAGTACAGGCATTGCAGAGAATGGGACCATACCAGGGAAAGGGAAGAACTGGTCGGAAGAGGAATGCTGAAGATCCAAAAAACCACCGCAAAGCCCCCACGAACCAGCTCCGGCAGTCCGCACGAACAGAGCTCGAGAAGATCGCCGCAGCAGCGAAACGCCAGGTCCTGGAGAAGCTCCGAACTCGACCAAGGCAGCAGCAGGTCGAGAGAAGAACCGGGTTGAAGAGGGCTGAAGAGCCGAAGAACCACTCACTGCAAAGCCCCACCAACCAGCACCAGCAGCCCGCACGAACAGAGCTCGCGAAGACAGCCGCAGCAACGAAGCGACGGGACCTAGAGCAGCTTCGAACACAACCAAGGCAGGGGCTAACCGAATGAGGATAAGAGCTGAGAATTCCAACCTCCCCCACAAGGACCCCCAAGGAAGCAAATGGCAGCCCGCGCAAGCAGAGCTCGAGCAGACAGCAGCAGCAGCGAATCGGGCCAAGCGGAGAGCGCGGGGAAGAAGGGCGGACGGTGGAGGCGGAATCAGGCCGCGGTGCTCGACCTAGGAGCTCCCCGGAGGGCCGGCGGCGATGGGGGAATCGGCGACGATTCGGAGCTCCGGCGACATCTTCCCGACCCGAGGTCTTTCCCCCGCCCCGGAAACGAAGGGGAACGAAGCGAGCGGACGAAGGAAGGAAGGGGGCGAGAAACCCTAGGGAATCACCACGAACGCGAGCCCCTTGGGATGCACGCGGCGGCGGCGAAAGAGGAGAGCTCGGCCTCTGGGACGAACGAATGCACGGACGTCCTCGCCACCGCCTCTCGAGGAGAACCCGCGGGAGGGAGAAAATATTGGGTACGTGAGACGTTCCAGCTTGGCAAACAAGAAGGCGTTGGGAGCGCGACACGTGTCCTCGTGAGACCACGTTATGTGAGAAAATATTGGGTGGGTCTTACCCTCCACGTAGGCGTAGGGTAAGACCATTCAGCGATCGACACGTGGCTCCACGTAGGCGACGGCGTCAGAGGTTTAAAATTTGCGCGCGCCGCTCCTGGGGCCCACCACTCTGACGCTCTCTCTCCTCTGCTCTCCTCTGCGACCTGTCGACTCGTCCTCTCTCTCCTCTCTCTCTCTCTCTTTCCCCGTTCTCCCCGTTCTCCGTTCCGTTTTGCGGGAGAACAAAAGTCGCAGGTGCTTCTCTCCGAATGCTCTTCCCCCTCCTCTGCTCTCTCTCCTCCGTTGGTTGCCTGCGACGCCGACGCCGACGCCCTTTCCACCTCCGCCGACGCCTCTGCTCTCTCTCCTCCGCCGGTTGCCCGCGACGCCGACGCACACGCCCTTTCCACCTCCGCCGACGCCTCTGCTCTCTCTCCTCTGCTGGTTGCCCGCGACGCCGACGCCAACGCCACCGCTCTCTCTCCTCCGCTGGTTGCCCGCGACGCCGACGCCGACGCCCCTCCGCCTCCGCCTTCGCCCCCGACTCTTCTGCCTCCGCCGTCGCCGATGCCCCTTCGCCTCCCTCTCGCGACCTCTGCTCTGCTCTCTCCCTCTTTCCTCTGCGGAGCGCCCTTGCTGGCAACCCCGACGCCGACGAACCCCTGCTCGCGTTTTGGCCTCCCTCTCCGTGAACGAAGGTCGCTCTGCTCGCTCTCTCCCTCTCCCTTTCCTCCGCGAAGCGCCCCCGCTCCTAAACCCGGACGCCGCCGACGCCGTCGCCTCTCGCCGTCGCCTTCCCAAGCCCCACCGATAGGCACCCCATTGATGACTCCCGTACGTCCCAAGGTTCCCTGTTTTTTTTTTTTTTGGATTCCACTTAGTAGAATTCATGTTAAGGTTTATAGTTGGATAAGGATGGAGCACATTTGCATTAGGATTTTCTACAATGGCTTGAAATAGGTGGTATATTGCATTTTCTAGAACCCCGGGACATGCTCCAGTTTATATGTGCTGGGTTTTCCATAGGTACTTCAGTAAATAGAATGATCTTTGGGCAAGTGATGCATGTGCATGCTCTGCTCTTCTTTGCTGTGATGTGGAGGTTCTTATGCTTAAGTTTATATGAGTGATATAGCTTTCTCGAAAATAATTTGTAGTTAGAGATGTTCTGCTTAGCTTCCTCTATTATTTAATATGAGAAATATGTAGATGAAGCTTGGCTATATGATCCATCTAAAATTTGTTAATTTGACATTTATTCTGAGAATACTCCTGTTCTCAAATTTTGGCCGTCAGGTTCTGTACTAGATCACTATTACGGGAGTCCCTTGATTATTCTCTGATTGATAAAATTCCTGGTCGACCAAACGATCGCAAGACGCCTCTGGGAGAACTGAATTGGATTTTTACTGCAGTGACCGACACTATTGTTTGCAATGTCCTCCCTCATGGTAGCACACTATTTATTTTTTGTACTTAATTTGTGCAGCTTTTTTAATTTTCTTATTTTAATCAATTGCGTTTTCATCTGTGACTAGTCAATATTTGATTGTTGTGCTGCAGATCTGTTTCAAAGATTGTTCAGACAAGACCTTTTGGTAGCCAGCCTGTTTCGAAATTTTTTACTTGCTGAAACAATTATGCGTTCAGCAAACTGTTCACCAATATCTCACCCAGCTCTGCCACCGACACATCAGCATCATATGTGGTACTGCAATTTCTTTCATCATCAAGTGGTTTCACGTGAAGATTTATTACTGATTTTCTTCTTGTTGGTATGTAGGGATGCATGGGACATGGCTGCCGAAATCTGTCTATCGCAGCTTCCATCTTTGGTGGACGATTCTGGTGCAGAATTCCAGCTTCAAACTTTTACTTTTTTCCTTTCAAATTGCTTGATCTCACTCATGGTTTGTCCTCAAGTAACACTGTTCGGCATTCTTTCAGCCAAGCCCTTTTTTCACCGAACAGCTAACAGCATTTGAGGTATGGCTTGATCATGGGTCTGAAAGTAAAAAACCACCAGAGCAGCTGCCTATTGTTCTTCAGGTATGATATGGCTTGTCATAGTTATCTGTCATCTTTTGACCATGTCGCAGTTATAGTTCTCTTGCTCCACCATTCTTCACTTTTTCTTGTTTACTTTTAAGCAGTTAAAATGGTTAAATATAACACGATGCTTATCAAGTTTAAGCTTGGTTGTTCAAGTTGTGCTGTGAGTCCATCAGTTTGTGTAATTGAGGAATCTATGCATATTCTTAGGTTCTGCTCAGCCAGAGTCATCGATTTCGGGCACTTGTTCTCCTTGGAAGGTTCCTTGACATGGGACCTTGGGCTGTGGATCTGGTAATAATGGTGCTTTTGATTTTGTGTTCTACGTTCGACATACATCCTGCTAATTTAACTGTACTTTTCAATAAAACTTCCTCATAGGCCTTGTCAGTTGGAATATTTCCATATGTCCTAAAGCTGTTGCAGACCACAACTCCAGAACTGCGGCAGATTCTTGTATTTATTTGGACAAAAATTCTTGCCCTTGACAAGGTAATGATGATAGCATATGTTGTTGAACTGCATAACATTAGACATGTTTGGCTGGCATTGCTATAAATTGATCTTGTTGCACGTGTTTAAAGTGTTGGAGTGCACTGCTTGATCCCTCGCATTCTTTTGTGGAGATTGGATGGTATTGGGAGGGTGTTTGGGGCCGCAGCAATGTCCAATTTTTTAGATGAATCTCAATTTGACAATTGTGTCTCTGGTTGTCCAGATTCAAGAGAGTATTTTTTCTCATAGATGTGCATAACTTAATTTATTGAGACTGTTTTCATCCTAAGAGGAAATAATGATGCTTTTTATCTTAGTTCATTATATACATCAATTGAATTGCCATAGTGGAAGTTGAGTGTGATCCGTGAAGTAAATCTTTTGGAACCATGTTTCATTAAGCACTAAATAGTGATGGTGCAAAATGTGGACATATGGTCCTTTGGAGAGAGAGAGATTTTGTTTAGGGGAAAGGAACCATATATGGAGTAAAAGAAAAAAAAAAGAAATTGGTTCTAGTTCATTGACTATTTGAGTATAAGCAAAAGAAGAATATGGGTCTAATTCAATGACTATTTGAGAGTATGTTGCTTTCATTAGGAATTCATCTATGATTTAGTGGTGTGTTATTCTGAATGGCCTTTATGTTTTTGCTTGTGCAATGATAGTCATGTCAGGTGGATTTAGTAAAAGATGGAGGGCACGCATACTTTATCAGGTTTCTTGACAGTATGGAAGCGTATCCTGAGCAGCGTGCAATGGCTGCCTTTGTTTTGGCTGTCATTGTGGATGGCCATCGAAGGGGTCAGGAAGCATGTATTGAAGCAGGTCTTATCCATGTCTGCTTGAAGCACCTACAGGGTCCAAATCCAAATGACACGCAGACTGATCCGTTGTTCCTTCAGTGGCTCTCTCTTTGTCTGGGAAAGGTTTGGGAGGATTTTACCGAGGCCCAAATGATTGGGTTGGAGGCAAATGCCCCTGCTATATTTGATCCTCTATTGTCTGAGCCCCAACCTGAGGTCTATAATTTAGCTTTATCATTTAAATCTTGTCAAAATAATTCCTGCTTGTTGTATGATGTTAAGGAAATTAGCTTTCTCAATTCTCTATTTTAAACTTCAGGTCAGGGCTTCTGCTGTTTTTGCACTGGGCACCTTGCTTGATGTTGGGTTTGACTCAAATACAGATAGTGTTATTGGAGACGAAGAGTATGATGATGATGAAAAGACTAGGACTGAGATTAGCATTGTCAAAAGCCTCTTGAGTGTTGTTTCAGATGGCAGCCCACTGGTGAGGGCAGAGGTCGCTGTAGGTTTGTGATCTGCCTTTTATGTTTTATGCGGTTTGTTCCTTTCTTTTGTGTTCTAAGATTCTATTTAAGACAGCATAAGATGATACACTGTATTCAACCAATCTCTTGGTACAGTCTGGGATAAGTTGGTCATAGAACTTCTAAATCAATTCATGTTACAATCAGATTGATCATATTCTGCTTCTGAGCTTTAGATATGTGTCTCCAGAGAACTTTCATTTTTACAAAACTCTATTTTTTGCCATAAAGTTTGACAATCTCGTGCAAACATATTGTTATACAGTTTCTATTAAACAAACTCATATAAAAAGATATTGTTCCATTATAGTCGGATGTCATTAATAGCTGTTCATATATGCTATCATTTGGGAAAAGTGTTATGCCTCATGCTTGAATTGCTCTTGCTGCTTTCTCTTTCAACACCGTTCTCCTTATGACTTTAGAAGGCACTCTAGCTTTAAGATTCCGTTCGTTTCACGGAAAATGAATGATTTGAAGAGCATCTTTTTAAAATTGATGGATTGTATTGCTTGAAATAATTAGTCAATGAAAATATTTTCATATCGATAATAATTTATGTCTGAATATTTTCGTGAATGATAAAATTATTTATCTATTTATTTATTTTTGTAAACGATACAATCCATCGTTTTTAGGAAAATGTTTTCCAAATTATTCATTTTCTGCGAAATAAATAGAGCCTAGTTCTTCTTGAGTTACCAGTCGTTGTCATTGGCTGCGCCTTTGGTAATATTAAATGTTATGTTTCTTCACGCATGCTTGGTACCATCTTGTTTGATCAGTTGGGAGAAACTATGCTTTAACAAGTGTTTGTTTCTGGTCTTTCAATCGGTCGAACTTTAAGTTGTATGTCATGGGCATTAGTTGGGTATACGTATCCAGGCTATGTTGTTACTGTTGGGAGTGCAACTTTTTAGTCATTATCTTGCTCATGTTAATGCTGAAATGCATGTAATAAGATGCATACTAAAGCATTTGGAAGCATTATGGTGTTTTGCTTATGTGTCAAGTATGCTGTAGCATCTATAAGCTTTCTCAAAATCTTCACTTACTTTAACTGATCCATCTGAATTATTCTGTTACCAACTTCTAGTTTATCAAGCTAAAATTATGTCCATTTTGGTTACTTCATGATCTGCTATTACTTTCTATTTGGCAACCTGACAGAAGTTGATGGGAAGACAACTGTTCAAAGTGATCTGCCATGATGCTTTTACCCTAGGACTACCAACTCATGCTCGTGCTCCATTGTTTTCTGGGTTGTAGCTAACAAATGACACGTGTTAAGGAAGTTCAAAGGATATTGTGTTTTATATGTTCCATAAATCATACTTTTCCCTTTTAACCACCCTTTTCTCTTCCAGCTATGCTCCGAAATGGGAGGTCTACAGTTTAGATAAAATTGGTTTTAATGGGGACTTTCCTGTATTTCTGTGGATTATATTTCTTTACCGGACTGTATCTGAATTGTTTAATTTTACAGCCGTGGGACGGTTTGCTTTTGGTCACAACAAGCACCTTAAGGCGATTGCTGCCGCAAGCAATGCCGTCGTTTCCCTCCAACAAAAGGTCGATTATCATTGAAGTTTAGCACCTGTTCGACTTTTCCTTTGAAAACAACGTTTTTGGCTCATACTCATGTTCGTTAATTTATCAAATGCATTGTCTGAGCATTACCTCATTGTTATACTCCACAATATATACGAATTACAAAATCTCGTTATATTTTGACACAATAGCAATATTTGATGATCGTCGACTCTGCAATAGTCGATGATTTTTCCTTCTTTTTATTAATGCCAAATAGTTACAGTTTCAATTGTGTGGTTGATCAGATTTTGACTGCTCATCGGAGATGGCAAGCATACAGCGGTGATAGCTCGTGCTCCGACGACCTAATATTCATGGCCAAGAAGTCGTCGCTAATGCGAATTAGCGAATTCATGGGACGGAGATAGATGTGTTCCTAGCAGCCAACACCAAAGAAGAAGCTTGCGACTTTAAGGTCAAAGGGAACTGGTTGGAACGATCATGCACCATATACGCCGGAAATGGCACCACCGTCATTGCTCAAGTAAGCTTGGAGTTGAATGGGGGTGTTTTCTTTCTCCTCTGTTCTTTTTTCAGTTAACAAATTTGTAATGTCGTGTGATGTCCGAAGAATACGCGGCGCTTGCTAACTGTTTTTGTGTTTCCGTAGATGCATAAGGATCACAAGGCGCAAAACGTTGCACTCGGAAAGGACATGTTCAGCATAACGGTGTATCCGAATGTAGATTATGCTCTCATTGTTGCCCTTGTGGTGATCCTTGAAGAGATTAATGAAGACACGTTTGCTGGAAAGCACTCCTTTTCTTGTACTCGCCCTTAGCCTTTTTCCATCTTCATTTTATCGACCGGGTGCAACAGCCTAAAACCATCTATTTACCCCACTTACACAAGCGTTGCCATTGCCAGAGTAACTTCAAAATACAAGACTTCCGACCATTTGAAGCAATGGTTTTTTTCCTGGATGCCAGCATTTTTTAGCATCACGTCCTAACATCAGTCGCATTTTTGTATTTGTGGTTGAAAACATCAGTCACACATCACACATGCACAAAAAAGAACCGGGACGATCAGATAAGTTGAACATGACTTGCCCATCTAACTTACAAGCGCAATTAATACTGATTCATAGAAAAAAAATCGGATTCTTATGAATTATATCAAGATGCTAACCAGCAGATGTACACCACCCCCATACTAATAGAGAAATCCAAGCCGAAGCAGGAGTAGCAAAAGGTCAAACAGAATAAATTCTTCGATCTTTTACCAGGCGGAGACCGTGTCATCACATATCGAGCTTAGACAATGAGAATGACAAACAGGAGGAAGATGAGCGAGTTAAAGCCCCAAATTGATAGGAGCAAACCACCCATTTCATTTTGCAGCAACTAAATTAGAATCATCACATTTCACTGCTTTTACAGATTAAAGAGAAGAAGATTAATAAGAGGAAAAAATGGACACACAAGGAGGAGAAGATGAAAAAGAAGAGAGGAATATTTACAGGGATTTACTGGTATAACAGATTATTTGCCAAAGCCCCCATCATATGCAGGACGCTGACCATCTTTGACACTCCATGAGGCTAAAGAATACGTAGCATGCGAATCCACACCCGACGAGTCTACGTGAGAACCGAGATAAGTCGGGATTTTCCAAGTGAACCTCCGGGAGACTCTCTGTACAGAGATGTGACTGATCATCAATTCGCACCGAAAGAGCAGCAGCATCAGTGACGCATCCACCAAACTCAAGCACCTGCAGTGCCACGCAAAAGAGAGAGAATGTGCATTTATCTTCCTTGTGCATTTTCATCGGCATATATTGATACGCAAGCATCAGCAGCTCCAGCAGCAAGTAGCACTTGGTAGGGATGGAAAGTCAGGCAGCTAACTGAACCAATTTTCTGGGCCATGAAAGTTGGGTAGTAACGAATAGTGCCAAGGGGTTGACCATCAAGGCTAAAGACTTTAATGCGCTGTTCAGCTGAGCCACTAGCAATGATTGGAGCATGCCTATGGACAGCTAAGGCAGTAAGACATCCTCTGTGAGCATTTATAGTTAGGTAGGGTTCCACATTGTATCTGACATCAAGGAACTGAATCTCTCCAGCCTGTGAGGCACTGACAATCTGAAAAAAAAAATTAAATTAGACCATTCATATAGCAATGCTTCTTTTAAATATAGCCACAATCACATGACACACCACCATCCATCCAATCACCAATGGACAAAAGAGAAGGGAGAAGAGCATTAAGAGAGCAAAACATCCGAATTCATGCGAGCACGAGTCTTTTTCTTATCCGTGCAATCACAGTATGGCTATCCTTCCATTGCTGCAGAAAGACCAAAAATAACCTAAGGGTCTTGAATCGCCTTTATTCTAATATTTAAATAACTCCTCACATTCCAAATAGCAACAACTTATGCTTCAAGAAAGGAAAAGGGTTAAGAGAAGGGGAAAAAAGAAAAAAACACATACATAAGGCTGGCAGAAAGATATTGATGGATAATCCAGTTACCTTCGTTGAGTCAAGTCCCGGTTGAAAGCCAACTCCCACAACCCTTTCTACTTCCTTAGTGTGCGGTCGCATAGCAGAAACGAGCCTAAAAACCAAGCAGATTATGCCGGGTAATCAAAAGCCCCTAAAAATGCATGATACTCAACATCTAAAGAAAGAGGTAGTAAGAAGATGGTAATGCTGGACACAACCAGTTATGAAATGAGGGAAAAAACGAATTCCAGAGAGAAAACACAAATATGATAAGACCTGCTTGACATGCTAGCTGTATATGTTGACACAAATTGACACAAATTAAAATTTAGCATGTAGAATCTAATTTAACATATTTTGGACCAATGTGCATTGACAAGAATTACACGCACGATTATGACATGCTAACATGAATTGCCAGCCCTAAAATGAATATGACCACACTAGTCAAAGACAGGTGAGTTTATCAAGTGAAGCACATCAATACACATACATCTTAAGGAAGATTAACACTCAGAAAGCAGTATGGCAAAATTGAGATAAATGTTTGCATTATGCTACAACAATCATACATACATTTCAGGTGCCCGTACATCATAAAGTCTGACTGATCCGTCCACAAATCCTGCAGCATGAAGATCCCCACGCACTTGGGAGGCAGACTATATTTGTAACAGAGTATACATATATCAAGTCAGAGAAAATAAATAAGAAGAGACCATGCAAGCGAAACAATGCACAAAAGGAGGGTAAGACAGGCAGATTCTTATGTAAAACACAACCATACTAAGTAACAACATCAGCAAAACAAATTTTCAAGGATTAGTAGCTAAGTGTAAAGAACTCGATGCAAAGATGGCATCACAGACAACATGCCCCAATGAATAGGAATGTCAACAATGAGAGACTGCAGACAAGACCATATTACATCTATCCACCTCAAATCTTTCCTCTCTCAATAGCAGAATGTTTCCAATGCATTGAAGAACACAGACTACAACGCAAGGACAGAAAAGCAGTCCACTATCAGTCTTAGTATCCATTGAGAAACCTACAGTGACATATCCATACATAGCCACAAGTTTCAAGAGACAAACATAGAGATTACCAGCACAAACGGTTTTTCAGGAGAGACTAAACTATGCAGGAACTTCAGATAGCATGCTCAATCAATTGAGAAGAAAATAAAAAGTGAGGCAATAAATTAAAAGCACCATAAGTAACATGTTCGAATTTAACCATTTCCACTCTATTGATGAGTCTCAATGGTGAATGTTTAGTCACATTACTACCAAAACTGAAGAGTACAGTTTCTGAAAGTTGAAGAGAACAGCAAATCTGGCAAGTACATAGATCCAAACATCTTTTACTTCAACAATTTAGACAGATTTTGGACAAGGGAGAACTCACCAGTGCCGAGACACTACATTCTGAAGCAGTTGCAATAGAATTGACAAGCTGCTCCTTATCAAGATCCCAGACCATGATGGAGGATATCTCACCTGAAGCATACTGGTCATACAGACAAAAAATTGTTACAAATAATGTCTAGCATTGGGTAACATAAAATCAGAAAATCCACCAAGAAAATACTACTATGGACATCCTAAGCAAGTACCAGATATCCAGACTGCTGTTGCCAGTCCACCACTGCATTCAAACTCCGAACACCTGGTTTATGTCCTTGAATAGAAGAGAATGCTGTGACAAGCCTTTGCTTGCCTTTCAAAGCATAATCTCTCCATATTCGAATATTTCCATCACCTACACAAGATGAAATTTTCCTCTCGATTACAATGTAAAATGTAAACTCTTTCCAGCCATCATGACCAACTAAAAAAGAATAATTACATGAAGCGACAAGGAGCAAACTGTCATCGAGCTCATTCAGAAGGCACAAGCTTAGATATGCCCTTATCCGGGAAGTCGTGATTATCAAAGCTGTTTAGAAGCGCAGCATCCTCATAATTCCATATCCTGGAAAATAAATTATCAGGAAAACGCATTCTTTAGGCATAAATACCTAAACTGTCCACATGAAGCAGAGTTGGCTGACTTTAATGATCATTTTCAGATAGAATTTTAAAAAATTAAAATTATATGATGCCTAGAATTGCATTTGAAGAGCTCTTAGAGAATCTGCATAGAAATTCCACATCTGACAGAATCTTCAAACTGGCTTGCTGAGCTCAAAAAATACTTTGGAAATGGTATAGCTACTGCAAACCCTGATGAGTGAAATCATTATACAGAACATGGTATACCTAATGCGTTCATTCTCATCTGCAGCAATCACAACAGGAGAAAATGGTTGCAACAAGGCTGCTTTCGTCCCCGTCTCAAATCTGGTGTCCCAGCTGGCAATTTGGTTATTGAGCTTACAGACAGCTGAAAGTCGAGAGCAAATGAGAAGACACTAAAAAAGGGCAAGGGACTCAAATTTTATGACACAGAAGAATATAAGAAAAATGTTGAAGACTCACAAGAGTGTTGGCATTTAGTGATGTGCTCAAGTGCCAATTTCTCCCTCTCCTCCCTTCTAGCTGATATTTCTTCACAATCATCAGCTGCAGTAAGAATTGGCTTGGAGAAGTGGCCACAACTCCAATTATAGATAGTTGATTGCGGAAGGAAACTGCGTTCTGGAGCCCCAGTAGTTCCTCCAGAAGCTAAAACAGCATCAGCTAAGCCAGATTCCGGAGAACTCATCAAATATGGCCTGAATTCCAAAGAGTAAACTCTTCGCATTCCTGCTAAATAACTTGGCCGAGGAGGACTAACAGGAGGAGTTCTGAATGTTAATGGCAACTGACCTGCAGATGATAGCTTAATATCAAGGAAGGTATAGCAGATTTAAAGAAAGGAAGATAAACTATCAAATTTGCAACTATAGAAAATAAATGCAGCCACACAACAAAAAGCGGGGTCCATTACAAGTAATCAAAAAAGAACAGGAGCACTTCATTTCTCTTTTGAGACTTGGAGCTAAGTATAAATAACCTGTCGTGTGCATGTCGAACCATGAGGAGGACCGCGCAAGACCAGCAAGACTAGGGGCTCCTGCTATAGTTTCACCAGGCCGCACACTATTGCCAGAGGGTTTTAAAGATTTTGCTACCACTTGCTCAATACCAATAATAGAAAGCACTCGCATGGAGGTGTAGAAAATCCTAATGCAAATGTGCTCCATCCTTATCCAACTATAAACCTTAACATGAATTCTACTAAGTGGAATCCAAAAAAAAAAAAAACAGGGAACCTTGGGACGTACGGGAGTCATCAATGGGGTGCCTATCGGTGGGGCTTGGGAAGGCGACGGCGAGAGGCGACGGCGTCGGCGGCGTCCGGGTTTAGGAGCGGGGGCGCTTCGCGGAGGAAAGAGAGAGGGAGAGAGCGAGCAGAGCGACCTTCGTTCACGGAGAGGGAGGCCAAAACGCGAGCAGGGGTTCGTCGGCGTCGGGGTTGCCAGCAAGGGCGCTCCGCAGAGGAAAGAGGGAGAGAGCAGAGCAGAGGTCGCGAGAGGGAGGCGAAGGGGCATCGGCGACGGCGGAGGCAGAAGAGTCGGGGGCGAAGGCGGAGGCGGAGGGGCGTCGGCGTCGGCGTCGCGGGCAACCAGCGGAGGAGAGAGAGCGTTGGCGTTGGCGTCGGCGTCGCGGGCAACCAGCAGAGGAGAGAGAGCAGAGGCGTCGGCGGAGGTGGAAAGGGCGTGTGCGTCGGCGTCGCGGGCAACCGGCGGAGGAGAGAGAGCAGAGGCGTCGGCGGAGGTGGAAAGGGCGTCGGCGTCGGCGTCGCAGGCAACCAACGGAGGAGAGAGAGCAGAGGAGGGGGAAGAGCATTCGGAGAGAAGCACCTGCGACTTTTGTTCTCCCGCAAAACGGAACGGAGAACGGGGAGAACGGGGAAAGAGAGAGAGAGAGAGGAGAGAGAGGACGAGTCGACAGGTCGCAGAGGAGAGCAGAGGAGAGAGAGCGTCAGAGTGGTGGGCCCCAGGAGCGGCGCGCGCAAATTTTAAACCTCTGACGCCGTCGCCTACGTGGAGCCACGTGTCGATCGCTGAATGGTCTTACCCTACGCCTACGTGGAGGGTAAGACCCACCCAATATTTTCTCACGTTATGGAGAGAAAAAGAGGAGCAGAGGCGCGAATTTGAAAAAAATCCAGACGCATGTGATTCTCTCTCCTCTTTGCTCTCTCTTCCTCCTCCGACGCTCCTTCCGGTCCAGCGATTCCTCCGACGACCGTCGCTCCCTCCCGATGACGGCCTTTCTCTCTCTGCCGACGGCCGATTTCGCTCGCCTCTCCCACGACCTCCACACTTTTGGCGGTTCTTCCCTCGCGGTTCGGTGAGGTCTCGGGTATGCCCTCGTGCTGCGTCTCTTCCTCCTTGCTCAGCAACACCGTACTGCCTCTCTCTCTCTGTGCATTCTTTCATCCATGAGGCAAGCATTTCGACTAGGGTTCAGGGGTTTCGCTCTGTGATGCTAAGCCTTGCTTTGGTTCCTTAAAAAGTTGCTGACTTTTCCGCACGTTGTAGCCTCTTGGCTGCTCCGAGATTCTGGGTTGGTCGTTCTATCGTCTTGCTCGGAGCGAACGAAATGGTGTCCAAAAGGGGCGTGTCGAATTCGTCGGCACTTGAGTCGGCGGTGACTTTTGAGGACAAGAAGGGGAAGAAATAGAAAGGATCGGTGGCTTCCTAGTTCTACCAAAAGTGTATTGTCTTTTAATCGAACCTATCGTTCCACCTGTGTTTTGGGGACTTGACCATTTAGCATTCATTCCGCAGAAAAATTCTGGTGCAAGCATTGGTGATGTTGTGTTGCCTAATAATGACCCGGCCAAAATTGAGGCAATGACATTTCACAAATTGAGAGCTACATTGAGGTGGGGATGAATTGTTTTAGTTGCAAGTGTGTGATAGTCGTTATAGTGTTTTCTGCGTAACCTTTACAGTAAGCAAAAATCAAGTTTTTCTATTTGATGCTTGCAAGGGAGATTATTGAGCAGGGAAGTGAATATTACTGATGGAAACCATGAGGTCTTGAGAATTTGCTTTCAACAAAGAGCAAGGTCTTGAGAATCTGCTTCGTTCGGGTCAAGATGGCAGGCTCCGCAGCCGCACAGTAGGTGTGGATTAAGCTGGGCAATTGTTGGGTCATTGGTTTGCCCATTATCTATGCCGAAGCCTGAAAGCATGTGCACATACTTGTCTTGACTCTTCTTCCGAGATTAACTTGATTCTTGATGTGTCAATGACTGTCATATCTAGTTTAACTGTATCAATTAAAGGAAGTGCAGTTGCTGGGCTTTAGTTGACTTTTATCTGCTGAAATTTGCAGGCGGAAGAAGCAAAGCTGATAACTCAACTGGTGGAGATGGATGCTATTAATTATGCTCTTTTCGAGCAGGCATACACAAAGCGTGATGCAAAAAATTTCATTTTCATAAACAAATTGCTCTTTGTTGAAGGCAAATTCTCAAGACCTCATGGTTTTCCATCAGTAATATTCACTTCCCTGCTCAATAATCACCCTTGCAAGCATCAAATAGAAAAAACTTGATTTTTGCTTACTGTAAAGGTTACGCATGAAACACTATAACGACTATCACACACTTGCAACTAAAACAATTCATCCCCACCTCAATGTAGCTCTCAATTCGTGAAATGTCATTGCCTCAATTTTGGCCGGGTCATTATTAGGCAACACAACATCACCAATGCTTGCACCAGAATTTTTCTGCAGAAACATCAGAAAAAATGAATGCTAAATGGTCAAGTCCCCAAAACACAGGTGGAACGATAGGTTCGATATAGGTTCGATTAAAAGACAATGCACTTTTGGTAGAACTAGGAACTGAAGCCACCGATCCTTTCTATTTCTTCCCCTTCTTGTCCTCAAAAGTCGCCGCCGACTCAAGTGCCGACGAATTCGACACGCCCCTTTTGGACACCATTTCGCTCGCTCCGAGCAAGACGATAGAACGACCAACCCAGAATCTCGGAGCAGCCAAGAGGCTACAACGTGCGGAAAAGTCAACAACTTTTTAAGGAACCAAAGCAAGGCTTAGCATCACAAAGCGAAACCCCTGAACCCTAGTCGAAATGCTTGCCTCATGGATGAAAGAATGCACAGAGAGAGAGAGAGGCAGTACGGTGTTGCTGAGCAAGGAAGAAGAGACGCAGCACGAGGGCATACCCGAGACCTCACCGAACCGCGAGGGAAGAACCGCCAAAAGCGTGGAGGTCGTGGGAGAGGCGAGCGAAATCGGCCGTCGGGAGAGAAGAAGTGCGCCGAGAGAATGGAGCCCTGAGATGAGGCAGATGAGGCCGTCGAGTGGAGAGAGAAAGGCCGTCGTCGGGAGGGAGCGACGGTCGTCGGAGGAATCGCTGGACCGGAAGGAGCGTTGGAGGAGGAAGAGAGAGCAAAGAGGAGAGAGAATCACATGCGTCTGGATTTTTTTCAAATTCGCGCCTCTGCTCCTCTTTTTCTCTCCAGAACGTGGGTCCCACGAGGACACGTGTCGCGCTCCCAACGCCTTCTTGTTTGCCAGGCTGGAACGTCTCACGTGCCCAATATTTTCTCCGCGGGAGTAATGTCTTCAGTGGTTTCTGTTCATAATACTTGGAAACTGTTCCCGGAAACAAGAATAAAAAAAAATATTTATGAAAAGAAATTATTTCTCAGGATAGAAATGTTACCTTACCACGGTTTCCGACAGCAAAATTTGCAAATTCAGCCTCGACATGGACTGCACGCATGGCTTTATCTCTATGTTCGCAAGATCTTGAGGCACTAAGGACTCGGTTCTCTACCATTTCGACCGTCAGCATCCACTGGTCTTCCACACGAAGCTCTGAAACAGAATCGGGTGCGAAGGTCCGTGGTTGTCTTGGTTGCCCCTTCTTTCTGCACTGCACGATCACCCTCTGCCGCTGGAACTGTCACATGAAGGCTGGTCCGTGCAAGGCTTCTGATGAATGCATCAAATGTTTAGCCTATCGCTGGCTGGAGCAAAGCTGCTCTTTCCTGCTCCATAAATCATGTGCTGAATTGCCCTCAGTTATGCAACAACCTGTTCACCCGCACATCCTACCTTCTTCTCGTATCAGGAAGGAGCACTGTTGACATGTCATGAAGAGTGTCGATGCTCTGTTGTAAACTTTGCAGGTTCGAATTTTACGGTTGTCTGCATTGCAATTTTAATCATCACAGATTGCCTTCCACTACAGTAAAAGATTCCCATTAACTTCCATCAACTCACACTTCATGCTTCGATAAAATGATACTATTGTGACTGCAATGGATGCGCTTGCCCATTGATTACTCATATCAAAGGCGTTTTACCCACGGTGCATTTTCATCCCAGAAGTGCTCTCTTACTAAACAGACTTTATCCATCTAATGGATACAAGATGCTGCCAGTGCCATTTGCTGTGTTAAATAGCCTTGTTCCTTTTTAACATCATGTATATAGACTCATCCTCCACAATAAGTAATAATTAACAGAAAACTTGCTAGTACCAAATACAGGTTGCAGGAATAGTGGAAGTACCTGAAGACCCTGCTACGGCTGAACTAGACGAAACAATTGCAATTCTGCAGGAAAAAGAGGACGGAGCGAGCACACAACTGAGGGTACTAAAAAAAAATGTGCAATGCTGGTCTCAAAAAGATGCAACCAAAGTGCATTTAGTTGCAGGGTTGGGGAGGCACTTATCGAGAAGAAAAGAATTGGGGAGGCAGGAGACCACCTTCCTGTTTGATGTTTCAACTTACAGGGATCACTGCGGACACTCGACATCTGAGATTGTTATTCTCTGCAGCAAAGCAGATAAATATCACATTTTTTAGTGTAAAACTTGCATTCTCAATGTTATGAGTTGGAGTACTAACATAGGGATGCATAATTTGATTATGAATCAACTTGTCAGGAAGCTTGCTGGTCTTATTATTTCCTCGAAAAATGAATGTCAAAATGTGAGTAGTTTGTATGGACTAGTCTCAAGCTTTTGCAAACTACTTATAGGGCTTTGCATTCGTGAACTGCAAAAATTCTTTTCCAGCACATGAAGATGGGAAAGTTCAGTTCTAACATCTGCAGTCTACCAAAAGCCGGTTATATTAAACTGAAGCCTCCCAAAAACGAAATCTGTATTTCAACCTTCTTTTCTCACCTTGGCCCTGGCAACTTGAGTCTCTGACAGAAGCTACAATTCTAGCTCCTGAAGAAAACCAATCAGCCAGTGAGACAACAGTCTTAGATTGCATTACTCAGATCCAAGATCTTCCAGATTCATACAGGATCCATCACAAAAGAAGTCGCTGCCATTATAAATATAATTTGCTGCAGCAAGTTGATGCATTCACAGCAACAAAGATCTAGTTGGCACCTCTGAGAGGAAAAGTGCTGACTATATGATGTAACTACTCTTGTCATTCTCCGATGACAAAACTCAAACAAAATTATCATCAGAGTAGCTAGTAAGGGACACCCGTGCATATGGGACAGAGATGAAACTGACATTTTTCATTTGATATGGATAATTTTGTGACGAAAGAACAAAGCTTCTATATTGCAGCTGCTCTCGCGTCCCCAAGGCATCTATTTATCCTAGTTCATGACTATTTTTGGCAACTAGAAACGACCATGTGACAACATTTGACACCTGCCAATGTGATAATAAAGAGTTAATATATGAAAATTCTAGTAAAAGCACCATTTTTCATTAACGTAACTGTTTTTCTCTTTTCAGTAAAGAAAAAACTTCTAAATCTTTTGGTCTACTAGGATCTTCGGTAACCTTGAAACAAACAACGAAACATCTTGCCATCCTCCTTGTCATAGTGATCATCGAAGTATTTTCGGTCTCTCCAGTAACATTTGCACTCCAGTTAAAGGTTACAATTTTTAAGCATCTGCTACTGAATTAGCAGAAGCATTTGACAGTCCTGCAGTCTTAAGTTCTTCTGTAGACCATGCACGTAGGTTCATTATTTGACTTAGTATCATGATAACTCTCCTGGGAATCTTTTTCCACAATAAACATTCAGGCTTTTATAAACCCGAGAAGAATATCAACTTCCAAGTTCATATCAAATGATGAAGAAACCTGCTGAAAATTAAAATCAATATGATTTGGTCCTCCTACAGGAATCTGCAAGGATTAGTGACAAAGTAGTCTTAGATTGCAAGTAGACGCACTTGCCACGACAATGATCTAGTTGTCACCTCTCAAGAGGTCAAATGAAGACTATATATTATAACCACTCTCATTCTGCAATGACAAACTAAAACTTTATTATCATCGGAATAGCTAGTAACCAGTAATGGGGTATGTGGGACAGAGATGAAAAGGCATACATCTTTCATTTTGATTTGGATCACCCAATGATGTTAAAACAGAGCCTTTGAAATTGCAGTTGTGCTCGTGTCTCCAAGTTATCTATATATCCCAGTTCATACGGATATATGAGCAAAACCATAGTATAGCAGCAAAGAATGTAAAATGGCACATGTTGATCAGAGGGCCAAACAGAAAGCTACAAAGAGATTCACCAGAAAAAGAAGGAAACCTGCAACACTCGCAATGTTTTCAAAGAGGTCAGAAGCTTTAACCTCAAGAAAAATTTCTACCCTATATATGGCTACTAGAAATGATTATTCTACTCTGTGAAATAATTGTTGAGATTATCTTCGATCTCTTCGATAACAAATAGATCCCAATTTCTTTTGAGGGCCACTGTCCATAAAAAGAACCACAAATGACGTCCCTGCCTTCATCCCTCATGGTGCCATGGATTTAACCTCCATTGTCTCTATCCCGGTCGACTTCGTTAAAGCGAAATACCAGGGGAAGTTGACTTCACCCTTTGAAACTCACCCCGTCACCACCATCGTCGCAATCTGCAGCCTGCTCCTGCATTTCTTGTTGCTGCGTTTCGCTTATCTAGCAGCCGTGCTCCTACTTGTGATGGAGCATCATCCCTCCTCATTGACTTCACCGGTTCGATATTGGTGGCTTTGCTCGCTTGGTTGCTGCTCCACGACTCCTTCCACTCTGTTCCCTGGTTTGTGCCGCTCCTGTTGCTTTCCATGAGTCTGTTGCGAGGCCCCATTCAAAAACTTTGGCTGTGGTTTTACTGCAAACTCATTCTCATGATAATCCATCCGGCACAATCTCGTTTATGGCATGGCGGAAGAGTGCAGCCGCATTTGCCTCGCACGGTCATGTATCTGCATTTCATGTTGGAAGTCTGAGTGCCATAGTTGTTCGACTGTTCCCTGCTTGGAAAAAGTAATATTGTTCTATATTGGCCACTTTAAAACAAGTGACAAGTACCTTAGGAAGCTAGCTAGTATTTTATAAGAGGCATTTGGGGCTTTCTTCTCTTTATCTGAAACCATAAGGAGTTCCCAAGCCTTTGGCATCATCAAATTATCTTCCGACCATATGAAAGTAAAAAGTACCCATGTACCGTTCCTATACCTAGCCATGAATGAGGATGCACCTTGGAGCAACTAAACTCCAAACTGACAGTGGCAGTGATCCTCCCAGTTCCAGACTGTCGTCTTTTATGCCACTCTATTATACCTGCCTTCACCCCACCACTGGAGTGGAGGAACGCTTTTGAACTTAACTTTCCTATTGAAGTTTCAATAACCAGGCTGGCAAAAAACAATAAATAAGAGAAAAACAGTAAGCCCAAGCCCAAGTGTCTTGTTTAAGCACTTTCTTTGGTCTTGCTTCAGTTGATGCCATTGCAATGGAATTACTAGAGCAGATAGAGAGAAAATAAAAAATACAGTCTGGCCAAGAAGAACCCCAAAAGAGGAAGAAAGCAGAGTCCGGAGAAACAGACAAAAAGACATAGATGAGACAGGGGGCTCTCGCTGCATGCACTTTAGAGCAGCTTGGTCAAGCCAGATTATCTTAGCAATCGGTAAGGATTTGAAACTTTTATTTATCTAATTGAAGAAGTTTTTGTAGGGAAACTGTAAATTAGATTTTTGCAGTTGTGTGCAGTGCAGTCTTAATCCTCGCAGATTGCCTTCCACTTCAGTAAAAGATTGCCATTAACTTCCATCAACTCACACTCTATGCTTTGTTCATCAAAGATAATACCAGTTAGCAGTACTACTGTGCCCTTTGTAATAAGATAAGGGACACGAATCTGGGTGCTTATTACTGTGATTACTCATATCAAATATGTTTTACTGTGATGCGCTTGTATCACAGTAGAACTCTCATGCTAAACAGACTTTAGCCAAATTTGGATACAAGATGCTGCCATGCGATGTGGTGAATAGTCATATTCCTTTTTAACATCATATATAGACTCATCTCCACAGTAAGTAATAATCAACAGAAAATGCGCCAATACCAAACAGTGTTTAATACAAGTTGCTGGAATAGTGCAAGTACCTGAAGACCCTGCTATTGCTGAACTAGATGAAAAAAATTAAAATTCTGCAGGAAAAAGTGGGCACATACTTGGAGGTACTCAAGAAAAGACTTGTAATGCTGGTCTCCGAAAGCCACAAGCGAAGTGCATGTAGTTGCAGAGTTGGAAAGGCACTTAACAAGATGAAAAGAATACGGGAGTCGGGGGAACCTACCTTTCTGTTTGATGTTTCAAGTTGCGCTCTTATGCAAGTCAATTGGACTCACTGCTACAGTCGACATCCAAGATTGTTGTTCTCTGCAGTAAAAGCAGATAAATATCATATTTTTGAAGTGCAAGACTTGTGTACTCCATTTTATGAATCGGAGTATTAACATTGGGACGCATGATTTGACAATGAAACAACTTGTCAGGTGGCTTGCCAATCTAATTATTTCCACAGATATGAACATCAGATGTGTGTAGTTTGTACAGAATTGTCTCGACCATCTGCATACTATCTATCTAGCTCTGCATACATGAACTATAAATTCTATAGCACATGAAGGTGGGAAACGTTCGGTTTTAACATCTACAGTCTGCCAAAATTTAGTAATCTTGAAATAAAGCCTACAGAAAAAAAAAAAAAATCCACGTTTCAGCATTCTTTTCTCACCTTGGCCCTGGTAACTTGAATGTCAATCAGCCAGCAAGACAACGAAGTCTTAGATTGCAAGTTAATGCTTTTGCCACAGCAAAGATCTAGTTGTCACCTCTCAGAGGTAAAATGAAGACTATATGATGTAATGACTCCCACATTCTGCAATGACAAACTACAACTATGTTATCATTGGAATAGCTATTAAGTAGTAATGGTGTATATGGGACAGAGATGAAAGAGCTGATATCTTTCATTTTGATTTGGATCACTTGTTGATGTTAGTGTTAGATCAAAGCTTTTGAAATTGTAGTTGTGCTGCCGTCTCCAAGGCATCAATTTATCCCAGTTAATATGGATAAATGAGCAAAGCCATAGTACACCAGCAAAGAATGTAAATTGACACATATCCATCCACTGGCCAAACAGCAAGCTACAAAGAGATTCACTAGAAAAAAGAAGGAAATCTGCAACACTCAACAATGTTTTCAAGGAGGTCAGAAGCTTTAACCTCAAGAACAATTACTATCTCTTACCTGGCTACTAGAGTAGACCTACTGGTCAAAACGATTGCTGAGGTTACCTTCGATCTCTTCGATAACAGTAGATCCCAATTTCTTTTGAGGGCTTAGCTTATCTTAATCAGATCTAGTCGCTACAAGGTCCATCACCATTTCATAGGTGGTTTGTACTTGTCCCCTGCTCTCCTTTCTTACGGTTGGGAGATAATTTGATGATGCCGAAGGCTTGGGGACTCCTCATGTTTTCAGATAAACGGAAGAAAGGCCCGAGTGCATCTTACACAAAATAGCTTAGACATGCGGCCTTAAACGCTGATCCACGACCGGGAGACCACGCCGCACGGATGATCACCATGAGGATTTTGTCGTTAAACCACAGACAAATTTTTTGAAAGAGGCCACGCAACAGACTCACGGAAAGCAGCAGGAGCAGCACGAACAACCAGGGGACAGAGTGGGAGGAGCCGTGGAGCAGCAACCACGCGAGAAAAGACACCTACCAATATCGAACCGGCGAAGTCGATGAGGAGATGCCATGCTGCATCCCAAGAAGGAGCAAGGCCACTAGACGGTGGTGCCCGATCAACGAGACGCAGCAACAAGAAATGCAGGAGCAGGCTGCAGATGGCAGCGCCGATGGCGACGGGGTGAGTTTCAAAGGGCGAAACCGACGTCCCCTTATATTTCACTTGGATGAAATCGACGAGATAGAGACGATGGGGGTAAGATCCATGGCGCCGTGTTGGGCGCAGGCAGGGACACCATTGATGCTTCTGCTTCTTTCATTCGAAGTGAAATTTGGACATCATTCATATTCACAGCATGAATAGGTGCAAATGTGACTTCGAATAAAAGAGGCAGAACCATCAATCATGTCCCTGCGTTCACCCCACCACTGGGGTGGACAGTGGAGAAACGCCTTGAAACTTTCCTATTTATTTTTTACTGTGTTTCAGCAGTGGTAAGGGAATTATTAGAGCAAAAAGGGAGAAAGAAATGAAAACAGAGTCTGGCCAAGAGGAACACGAAAAATAAAAATAAAAAGAGATCCCACTTTCTTTGATGTGAGACACTTTGGATTGTTTTGATGGAAGCATGAATCTTTATGGGCTAATTTCACAACTTTAATTCTAATCTCAATTTTTACTTCAATTTTTTTTTTGTTAAAAAAAATCTCCATTTGTCAAAAAAAAATCTCCAACTTCAATTGAGATCTCATGTGTGCCCCCATGGGGACATAGGATCATCATGTGACACTGTGCGGTCCAACCATTGCTACGTGGCTCGTTGGACCTGATTAGCATAATAAAGTCGAATTTTAGCAAAAATTCAGCCTCGACATGGACTGCACGGCTACGTTCACAAGATCTAGAGCCAATAAGGACTCGGTTTTTAACCATTTCAACAATCAGCATCGACTGGTCTTACACAAAAAGCTCGAGAGCAGAATCCACTGCAAAGCTTGCGAAGATAACATACTAGGTGAGGTCTATGCTTGTCTTGATTGCCTCTTCTTTCTCACAATCATCCTCTGCCGCTGGTATTGTCACATGAAGGATGGTCCGTGCAAGACTCGTGATGAATGCGTCGAATGTTTAGCCTATCGCTGGCTGGAGCAGAGCAGCTCTTTTCAGCTCCATAATTCTTGTGCTAAATTGCCCTCTGTTATGCAACAACCCGTTCACCCCGCACATCCTTTTTCTTCTCGTATTGGAAAGGAGCAGTGTTGACATATGTCGTAAAGATTGTCGACGCTCTTTCACTGCATGGAAAGTGACAACGACTTCAAGATTCCATGCACTTTTGATAGGCCCACTTTGAAACATCACCTCCACGACGATATACTCTTTCTTAATTTAGATCTACTGAGCCGTGCTCCCTATGCAGTGTCTGCAGTAAATTTTGCAGGTTCGACTTCTACAGTTGTGTGCATTGCACTCATAATCATCACAGATTGCCTACCACTACAGTAAAGGATTCCCATGAACTTCCATCAACTCACACTTTACGCTTCGTTCATCGAAGATGATACCAGTGAGTACTATTGTGACCTTTGCAAGAAGATAAGGGACCCGAGTCTGGGTTCTTACAAGTGCAATGAATGCCCTTGCCCATTGATTCCTCATATCAAACACGTTTTACCCACAGCGCATTTTCATCCCAGAAGTGCTCTCTCACTAAACAGACTCTAGCCATCTAATGGATATAAGATGCCGCCAGTGCCATTTGCTGCAGTGAATAGCCTTGTTCCTTTTTAACACCACATATATAGACTCATCGTCCACAATAAGTAATAATTAACAGAAAACTTGCTAGTACCAAATACAGATTGCTGGAATAGTTGAAGTACCTGAAGACCCTTTTATGGCTGAAATAGATGAAACAATTGCAACTCTGCAGGAAAATGAGGGCAGAGTGAGCACACGTCTGGGGGTACTAAAAACAAGATGTGCAATGCTGGTCTCAAAAGATACAACCAAAGCGCATGAAGTTGCAGAGTTGGGAAGGCACTTATCGAGAAGAAAGAATTGGCGAGGCAGGAGACCACCTTCCCGTTGGATGTGTCAACTTACACAGAATCACTGCTGATACTCGACATCTGAGATTGTTATTCTCTGCAGCAAAACCACATAATAATCATATTTTTTAGTGTAAGAATTTTGTGGTCTATGTTATGAGTTGGATTGCTAACAAAGGGATGCATAATTTGATTATGAATCAACTTGTCAGGAAGCTTGCAGGTCTTATTATTTCCTCAAAAAAAGAATATCAGATGCGAGTAGTTTGTATGGACTAGTCTCAAGCTTTTGCATACTATCTATATGGCTTTGCATTCATGAACTGCAAAAATTCTTTTCCAGCACATGACGATGGGAAAAGTTCAGTTCTAACATCTGCAGTCTACCAAAAGTCAGTTATATTGAACTAAAGCCTCCCGAAAAAGAAATCCATATTTCAGCGTTCTTTCTCACCTTGGCCCTGGCACTTTGAATCTCTGACTGAAGCCACAATTCTAGCTCCCGACGAAAACCAATCAGCCTGTGAGACAACATAGTCTTAGATTGCATCACCCGGATACAAGAGCTTCCAGATACAGACAGGATATATCACAAAAGAAGTCGCTGCCTTTATAAATATTATTTGCCAAAGCAAGTTGACGCATTTGCAGCAACAAAGATCTAGTTGTCACCTCTGAGAGGTAAAGTTCTGACTATATGACATAACCACTCTTGTCATTCTACAATGACAAACTCAAACAAAATGATCATCAGAATAGCTAGGTAGCAGTACCCGTGCATATGGGACAGAGATGAAAAAACTGACATTTTTCATTTTGACATGGATAATTCTGTCACGATAGAACAAAACTTCTATATTGCAGCTGTGCCCGCGTCTCCAAGGCATCTGTTTATCCTAGTTCATAACTTTATTTTGGCAACTAGAAACGACCATATGACAACATTTGACATGTGCCAATGTGATAATAAAGAGTTAATATCTGTAAATGCTAGAAAAAGCACCATTTTTCATTAACATGCCTCTTTTTCTCTTTTCAGTAAAGGAAAAAACTTCCAAATCTTTTTGGTCTAGTAGGATCTTCAGTAACCTTGAAACAAACAATGAAAAATCTCCCCAACCTCCTCGTTGTAATGATTGTCAAAGTATTTTTGGTCTCTTCAGTAACATTTGCACTCCAGTTAAAAAATTACAATTTTTAAGTGTCTGCTACTGAATTAGCAGAAGCATTTGACAGTCCTGCAGTCTTAAGTTCTACTGTAGATCATGTACTTACCTTCACTATTTGACTTAGCATAATGATAACTCTCCTGCAAATTGTTTTCCACAATAAGCATTAAGACTTTTATAAACCTGAGAAGAAGATTAACTTCCAAGTTCATATCAAATAATAAAGGAACCTGCTGAAAATTAAAATCAATAGGATTTGGTCCTCCCACAGGAATCTGTAGGGATTAGTGTGTGAGAGCACGATCCACAAACTGACGTATGGGACTCACCCTTGCCTGTGGAATGCAGAGGGGACAGGAACCGTGCTTATATTAGATCTACCAAACCATGCTTCCTATGCAGCATCTGTGGTAAATTTTGCAGGTTTGACTTTTATGGTTGTGTGCAGTACAATCTTAATCATCACAGATTACCCTCCACTACAATAAAAGATTGCCATTAACTTCCTTCAACTCATATTTTACACTTCGTTCATCAAAGATGATACCAGTGAGTACTAATGTGACCTTCACAAGATGACAAGGGACCCAAATCTGGGTGCTTAGGACTCCAATGAATTCCCTTGCCCATCGATTACTCATATCAAATGTGTTTGACCCACAATGCACTTCCATCACAGAAGGGCTCTCTTACTAAACAGACTTTAGCCAACAAATGGATACAAGATGCTGCCCTGTAATGTGGTAAATAGCCATATTCCTTTTTGAACGTCATATATATAGACTCATCCTCCACAATACCAAACATTTTTTTTAATAATGAACAGAAAATGCGCTAATACCGAACATTTTTTAATACAGGTTGCTGGAATAGTGGAAGTACCCGAAAACCATGCTATAGCTGAAGTAGATGAAAAAAAAAATGCAATTCTACAGGAAAGAGTGGGAAGAACGAGCACATAATTGGAGGTACTCAAGAAAAGACGTGCAATGCTGGTTCCAAAAGCCACAAGGGAAGTGCATGTAGTTGCAGAGTTGGGGAGGCACTTACCAAGATGAAAAGAATTTGGGAGTCAGGAGAACACCTTTTGGTTTGATGTTTCAACTTGCATTCTTATGCAAGTCAATTGGACTCAATACTATAGTCTATATCTAAGATTGTTGTTCTATGCAGTAACAACAGACAAATATCATATTTTTGAAGTGCAAGACTTGGGTGCTCTGTCATGTATCAGCGTTAATATTGGGATGCATAACTTGATTATGAATCAACTAGTCAGGAAGCTTGCAGGTCTAATTATTTCCTCAATTACAAACATCAGATGTGTGCAGTTTGTGCAGACTTGTCTCGAGCATCTGCATAGTATCTATCTAGCTTTGCATACATGAACGGTAAATTCTTTAGCACATGAAGAGTGGGGAAAGTTCGGTTCTAACATCTACAGTCAACCAAAATTCAGTTATCTTGAACTAAAGCCTCCTGAAAAAAAAAACTACATTTCAGCATTTTTTTCTCACCTTGGCCCCAGCTACTCGAGTGTCCAACTGAAGCAACAATTCAAGCTCCTGGCCAAAAACCAATCAGCCAGTGAGACAACATAGTCTTAGATTGCAAATCGACGCCTTTGCCACAGCAAATTTGTACTTGTCCCCTCTCAGAGATAAAATGAAGACGATACGATGTAACAACTCTCATTCTGCAATGACAAACTTCAACTATATTGTCAACATGATGGCCAGTAAGCAGCAATTGTGTATATGGGACAGAGATGAAAAAGCTGACATCTTTTATTTTGATCTGGATTACTCAATGATGTTAGTGTTAGAACAAAGCTTTTGAAATTGCAGCTGTGCCCGTGTCTCCAAGGCATCTATTTATCCCAGTTCATACGGACATATGAGCAAAACCATAGTATACCGGCAAAGAATGTAAAATGACACATTGATCAGCTGGCCAAACAGAAAGCTACAAAGAGATTCATCAGAAAAAAGAAGGAAAATTGTAACGCCATGTTTTCAAAGAGGTCAGAAGCTATAACCTCAAGAACAATTTCTAGCCTTTATATGGCTACTGGAAACGACCATTCTTCTCTCTGTAACAATTGTTGAGGTATCTTCGATCTTTTCAATAACAATAGACCCCGATTTCTTTTGAGGGCTTAGCCTATCTTAATCGGATTTAGTTGCTTCAAGGTGCATCACCATTCATGGCTAGGAATCCGAACGATACATGAGTGGTTTTTACTTGTTCCCTGCTCTCCTTTCTTATGGTCAGGAGATAATTCGATGCTGAAGGCTTGGGGACTCCTTACGGCTTCCCATAAAGAGAAGAAAGCCCCAACTGCCTCTTATACAAAACTAGCAAGTTTCCCGAAGTACTTATCATTTGCTTTAAAGTGGTTAGATTTGTTTTTCCAAGCGAGGAATTCAGATTTCCTCATGAAACGCAGGTCCACGACCGCGCGCGGCAAAAGTGACTGCGCTCTTCCACAATGCCGCACCAGACAGCGCGCTGCACGAATGATCATGAGAACAAGTTTGTGGTAAAACCGCAGGCAAAGTTTTTGAATGGGGCCGTGCAACAGATTCATGGAAAGCAACAGGAGCAGCATGAACCAGGGGACGGAGTGGAGCAGCAACCTCACAAGTGAAGCCACCGATATCGAACTGGTGAAGTCGATGAGGAGGTGCTGTGCTCCACCGCAAGGAGGAGCGCTGCCGGTAGACAGTGGTGCCCGATCAGCGACACGCACCAACAAGAAATGCAGGAGCAGGCTGCAGATGGCGACGGCGACGGCTACCGGGTGGGTTTCGAAGGGAGAAATCGACTTCCCCTGGTATTTCACTTCCACGAAGTTGACAAGGATAGAGACAATGGAGGTGAGATCCATGGCGCCGTGAGGAGGTGTGAAGGCAGGGACATCGTTGATGGTCCTTTTATAGGGAAGTCTCGGAAACTTCCATGCTGAGAAAAGACTGATGGAAGTCTCCGACAGCAAAAAGTGACGCATTAAAAGTTGTGTAAAGTTACTTTATTGCAAAAGTTTTTTCAATCAGTATCAGTTATCACGTGTCAATCTCGATTAAAGCCGCTCGAAATCTGACGCGAATAATTTTTATTAATTTTTCAGTTCAATGGGACTTACTGACATGCTATATAACTTTTTTCTAGATACAATTCCTGAATCGATTTTCTTGAGTGTGCTCTGGTCTCATGGAAAGCAATCCGAAGGACGGGCTTTGGCCGGCGAGGTGACGGAGGCTCTATGCTAACCGGAGATGGGGGACAATGGATACTGATGGAGAAGCCACCTCTGGAATCGGTGAACAAACGGAGATTTTTTACTTTGCTCCCTCTCAATGATCCATTGCCCTCTGTTCCAATGCCCACAAAAAGATCGATCATATGAGGAGAGACAGCTAGAGAGATGAAGAAATTCCCTCTGGGCGTCGCCCGGTGACCTCCTTTACTTGTGCGTCCTTCACGGAGCGCATGCATTTCCCACCATGAGACCACCAAGAAGAAAGAGCGATCTCGAAGATCCCCCAAAGTGGCCAATTCCCTTGCGGCAGCTGAGTAATTGCTCCCTAGGAATAGAATTCGAGATCAAAAGTTGGTTTTGGCGCAGAGGGGCGCGAGGAAAGGTGAAGCCAAATCTGGACGAGCAGCTCGCCAGCGAAGCGTGCTCGTCCATGACCATTGTTGGCGTCGTTTGGCCAGATCTGGTGAGCTTGTTTAGTGCAGGCGACTAGGCTGGTGGCAACGATGGGGCAGGAAGCAAATCTGACGTACAAGAAGAAGTGAAGGGAAGTAGTGTTGTGGTTGTGTTTTTGTTTGTTGCTGATGGGTTCAATGAAGTGGCATTATCGCCCATATTTTTGTGTTAGGGAATCAGTTATACTGCCAGCACAAATATAATGAGTGTGGGTTTTTTCAGCACAGATTGCTCTGGAGGACAAGAAATCCAATTTACTGTCTGCACAGATTGCTCAAGATTTTACGTAATTCTTCCATGTGTATCTTCCACATTCGAGCTATTAAGAATAAATTTGTATATCAGATTTCGTGGGTGAAAAACAAGAACGATCTTGAATGAGATTTTTTATCTTCACCACCAACAACAAACTTGCTATGAGAGGTGCAGGATAAATACGCAATTCTGCAAAAAGCCTTTCTCTTCAGTATCAACAACAAAACCATGAGAGGTGCAGAAAAGAATTGACTTAATTAAATCCCCAATTCCATACTTACCATTGAGGTTGTAGAAACCTTTTTTTAAACAGGGGCTATAACCCCTTGAACTGTTAAAAACCCAAACATCATAAAGGGCATTGTCCCAAGCACATGTGCTTTTCAGATTGCAAAAAACCTTAACTTCATTTATCCCACAAACAATATACAAAACATGTTCAAAATAACACAATTTACAGCAAACTCAGAGTGTGTTATTTTTATAAAAATCAACAACACAACTAACATCATCTTCAATCTAGAGTTTTCTTTCTTCAGGTTTTGCTGAATCTTGTTTCGCAAGTTTTGATTGTGCCTTAAGAGCTTTATTATTTCCTCGAAAAATGAATCAGACTTGTGTAGTTTTTTTTTTTTTTTTGATGACCGAGAGACCACCGGAGATCACCCTTCGGGAATCACATGACCAATCAGACTTGTGTAGTTTGTAAAGACTATTCTCAAGCTTTTGCATACTATCCATATGGCTTTGCATTCATGAACTGAAAATTCTTTTCCAGCACATCAAGATGGGAAAAGTTCGGTTCTAACATCTGCGGTCTACCAAATTCGGTTGTATTGGACTAAAGCGTCCCAAAAAAGAAATCTATATTTCAGTGTTCTTTTCTCACCTTGGCCCAGGCAACTTGAATCTCTGACTGAAGCAACAATTCTAGCTCCTGGATGCAAACCAGTCAGCCAGTGAGACAACATAGTCTTAGATTGCATTACTCAGATCCAAGAGCTTCCGGATACATAGAGGATATATCACAAAAGAAGTCACTGTCTTTATAAATCTTATTTGCTGAAGCAACTTGACGCATTTGCCAGAACAAAGATCTAGTTGTCGCCTCTCAGAGGTAAAATGCTGACTATATGATGTAACTAATCTGTCATTCTGCAATGACAAAAACAATATTATCATCAGAATAGCTACTTGTCCTTCTCAAGGTGCTTAAAGACTCGGTTCTTTACCATTTCGACCATCAGCATCCACTGGCATCCACACACAGCTCGACTGCAGAACCGGGTGCAAAGCTTGTGAATGGAACATATAAGTGAGGTCTTTGGTTGTCTTGATTGCCTCATCTTTCCCCACTACATGATCATTCTCTGCCGCTGGAACTGTCATATGAAGGGTGGTGCGTGCAAGGCTTGTCTTGAATGTGTAAAATGTTTAGCCTATCACTGTACTGAGCAGAGCTGCTCCACTCTGCTCCATAAATTATGTGCTGCATTGCCCTCAGATGCAACGACCTGCTTACCCCACACATCCTTTTTCTTCTCGTATCAGGAGGAGCACTGTTGACATATGTCGTGAAGAATGTTGATGCTCTGTCTTTCACTGCGTGGAAGTGAGAACGACTTCAACACTCCATGCACTTTTGAAAGGCCCACTTTGAAACATCAGCTCCACAAGCATATACTCTTTCTTATTTTAAATCCACCTAACCATGCGACCACAAAGTGTCTGGAGTAAATTTTGCAGGTTTGGCTATTGCAGTTGTTTGCAGTGCAATCATAATCATCACAGATTGCCTTCCACTACAGCAAAAGATTGTCATTAACTTCCATCAACTCACACTTTACGCTTTGTTCATCGAAGATTATACCAGTGAGTAGTACTATTCTGCCCTTTGTAATAAGATAAGGGACACGAAGGTGGGTGCTTATGGCTGCAATGAATGCCCTTGCCCATTGATTACTTATCAAATGCGTTTTACCATGGCGTGCTTGTATTGCAGTAGTGCTCTCTTGCTAAATAGACTTTAGCCAAAATTGAATACAAGATGCTGCCATGCGATGTGTTGAATAGCCACATTCCTTTTTAATATCATATATTAAGTAATAATGAACAGAAAATGCGCTAATACAAAACAGCGTTTAATACAGGTTGCTGGAAACTACCTGAAGACCCTGCTATTGCTGAACTAGATGAAAAAATTGAATTTTTGCAGGAAAAAATGGGCACATAATTGGAGGTACTCAAGAAAAGACGTGCAATGCTGGTCTCCAAAAGCCGCAAGCAAAATGTACGGAGTTGCAGAGTCGGGGGTACCCTTACCAAGACGAAAAGAATTTGGGACTCAGGAGAACACCTTTCTGTTTGATGTTTCAACTTATGTTCTTATGCAAGTCAATTGGATCCATTGCTACAGTTGACATCCAAGATTGTTGTTCTCTGCAGTAAAAACAGATAAATATGATATTTTTGAACTGGAAGACATTTGTGCTTTATGTCATACATTGAAGTATTAACATTGGGATGCATAATTTGATTATGAATCAACTTGTCAGGAAGCTTGCTGGTCTAATTCTTTCCACAAACATGAACATCGGATTTGTGTAGTTTGTACAGACTAATCTCAAGCTTCTGCATGCTATCTATCTAGCTTTGCATTCGTGAACTGTAGTTCTTTTCCAGCACATGAAGATGGGAAAAGTTTGGTTCTAACATCTACCGTCTGCCAAAATTCAGTTATCTTGAACTAAAGCTTCTTGATAAGATATCTACATTTCAGCATTCTTTTTTCACCTCGGCCCCAGCAACTTGAATGTCTGACTGAAGCAACGATTCAAGCTCCTGGCCAAAAACCAATCAGCCAATTAGACAACGTAGTCTTGGATTGCAAGTTAACGCATTTGCCACAGCAAAGATCTAGTTGTCTCCTGTGAGAGGTCAAATGAAGACTAAATGATGTAATGACTCACATTCTGCAATGACAAACTACAGCTATATTATCATCGGAATAGCTAGTAAGCAGTGAAGGTGTATATGGGACAGAGATGAAAAGGCTGGCATCTTTCATTTTGATTTGGATCACTCGATGTTATTCATACGGATATATGAACAAAACCATTGTATACCAGCAACAAACTTAAAATAACACATCGATCTGCTGGCCAAATAGAAAGCTACAAAGAGATTCACCAGAAAAAAGAAGGAATCTGCAACACTTGCAATGTTTTCGAAGGGGTCAAGCTTTAACCTCTAGAACAATTTCTACCCTTTATATGGATACTAGATACCACCATTCTCCTCGTCATAATAATTGTTGAGGTATCTTCAATCTCAACAATAGATCCCAATTTCTTTTGAGGGCTTAGCTTATCTTGATCAGATCTAGTTGCTAGGTCCATCATGGTTCATGGCCAGGTATAAGAACGATACTAGGTGGTTTTGTACTTGTTCCCAGTTCTCCTTTCTTGCGGTCTGAAGATGATGATGCCGAAGGCTTGGGGACTCCTTATCGCTTCAGATGAAGAGAAGAAAGCCCCAAAACTAGCAAGTTTCCTGAAGTACTTATCATTTGTTTTAATGTGGTTAAATTAGTTTTCCAAGCAGGGAACATTTGAACAATAACGGCGCTCAGACTTCCAGCATGAAACACAGATCAACGTCCGTACGTGGCGAATGTGGCTGCGCTCTTCCACCATACCATACATGAGATTGCGCCGCACAGATGATCATGAGGACGAGTTTGTGGTAATACCACAGCCAAAGTTTTTGACTGAGGCCGCGCAACAGATTCATGGAAAGCAACAGGAGCAGCACGAACTAGGGGATGGAGTGGAAGGAATCACGGAGCAGCAACCATGCGAGTGAAGCCACCGATATTGAACCAGCGAAGTCAATGAGGAGGTTCAATGCTCCATCACAAGGAGGAGCATGGCTGCTTGACGATGGTGCCCGATTAGCAAGACGCAGCAACAAGGAATGCAGGAGCAGGCTGCAGATGGCGACGCCGGCGGCAACAGGGTGAGTTTCAAAGGGTGAAGTCAACTTCCCCTGGTATTTTACTTGGATGAAGTCGACCAGGATAGAGACTGTGGAGGTAAAATCCATGGCGCGGTGAGGTATCAAGGTACGGACAGGGACATTGTTCGTGGGTCTTTTTATACACAGTGGCATAAAAGACGACAGTCTGTAGCAGACTCCAAACTGACAGTTGCAGTGAGTAGACTTCAAAGTGATCCCTCCAAACTGACAGTGGCGGTGAGCGGACTCCAAAGTGATCCCTCCAGTTGCAGACTGTCGTCTTTTATGCCACTGTCAGTTTAAAGTCTGCTCACTGCCACTGTCAGTTTGGAGTCTGCTCCAGTTTCAGACTGTCGTCTTTTATCCTTTTATGCCGCTCCGCTATCCCTGCCTTCACCCCACCACTGTAGTGGAGGAACGCCTTTGAACTTTCCTATTTACGTTTTCTTGGGCTAAAAAAGAAAGACTTCATTCGGTCCTACTTGAATTATCCTTTCTCTCTTCTCAGCGGAATGTGCCCGCATGGTTTGCATCAATGGGTAATAACCTCGACACTTCACGAGGAAATATTGAGTGGTCTAGGACCGCCACGTCAGCGTGGTCCCGGACCACTCATGCGGCGACACGTGTGAGGGGAGGGGGACAAAGGACTGGAACTGGGCCCACCTCTCTGACGCTCTCTCTCCTCTTTCTCTCTTTTGTCCCCCCCCCCTCACTCACACATGTCGCCGCATGAGTGGTCCGAGACCACGCTGACGTGGCGGTCTTGGACCACCCAATATTTTCTCACGCTTCATGTCCATGAATAAAGTTTCAATAACCGGGCTGGCAAAAAATAATAAATAAGAGCAAAACAGTAAGCCCAAGCCCAAGCGTCTCATTGAAGCCCTTTCTTTGGTCTTGCTTCAGTTGATGCCATTGCAAGGGAATTACTGGAGCAGAGAGAGAGAGAGAGAGAAAACACAGAGTCTGGCCAAGAAGAACCCCAAAAAGGAAGGAGTAAATCAGAGACCAAAGAAATGGAAATGGACAAAAAAAACAAAGAGGAGATGAGACGCACATTCTAGAGGCTTGGTTAAGCCGGATTATTTCTATTTTGTAGCAATTGGTAAGGATTCGAAACTTTTATTTATCTAATTGAAAGAGTTTTTGTAGTTATGCTGTAAATTAGGGTTTTTTTCAGATTCTAGGTCACTTGGTTGATTTTAGAGGTTTTTAAGTTGTGAAATTATGTTGTAAAGAATTTTTAGGGTATTGCAAAGTGGGACTTCGAAAGTCAATTTAGGGTTATAATTTGATATGGATAAATTCTTAAAGTTTTGTGCACCGCTTGGGACTTCGGGAAAGTCAATTTAGGGTTATGATTCGATATGAATAAATTCTTAAAATTTTGTGCACTGCTGGAAACAGTTTTTTGAATTGCCGTGTATGGCAATGGTTTTTCGCCCGTCTCTGACCATCTTTTGGGTTTATGGTTTTCCAATAGTTTAAAAAAGTTTTCTTTTGACAATAAGCTCAAAGTTCAAAGATGAGATCGACTTTGTTTGCAAAGCAATTGTTCGAAGGTTTTTTTTTGTCAAGTAGATGATTTGACTCAAGAATATGGTGTTGCCTACTAAAGTTTTAGTCGAGTAGTTGACTTGTAAGTTTGATATTTAGTTAATCTTCAATAGGATTTGGAAACTTTTCAAGTGGCATAACTTTCGATTTGGAGTTGTGATCTTATACGAATTTGTAAACTCATATCTTGAAAGTGATAGGGATTTGATATATTATAAGTTGTGAAAGGCATCGCACAATATGATTTTGTTAAAATGAAAAAGTAATGTTTAAAATATATTTATTGCATAAATCCGAATGGAGCGTTTACTATCCTTTTGGTATTTGAAATTTAAATAAAATTGAGTTGAAGTGATAGCACTCATATTTAGATTTTACAGTACATTACATACTTAAGCTACATAAGATAATGGTAAATGATATCCTTAATATTATTATCGTCATTAAAAAATCTCAAGCCATCCTTCAATTCTTTCCCAGGAACATAGTAATGTAGTTTTTGTACTTTGCATCATAAAAAATACACCAAATCTCTCAGAAAAGTAATATATGATGGCTTCCAAACATTGACATTAATAGTACCTACATTTCCACCAGTATATTGCCAATCATCGGCGCCAATAAGAAACTCTCCACCATAGCAAACAATGATGCCTACCTGATTCGTGACCATGTCGATGCTGCACCCAATGAAAAAAAAACAAATGTCATTATTTGTTGGGACCACATGATAGAATCAACAACTTCACATAGAGGTCCTTGTCGTTTTGTTGTGAAGAAACAAATGTAACTAATCTCCCCAATTCGGTGCTTTTACAGAAACAAAAGAAACCGAATAAGTGAGGTCCCACAACCCATTTTTCAATTCAATCACATTCGGCCCCCCTGTCAGAAAAGTAATATATGATGGCTTCCAAACATCGACATAAATAGTACCTACATTTCCACCAGTATATTGCCAATCATCGGCGCCAATAAGAAACTCTCCACCATAGCAAACAATGATGCCTACCTGATTCGTGTCCATGTCGATGCTGCACCCAATGAAAAAAAAACAAATGTCATTATTTGTTGGGACCACATGATAGAATCAGCAACTTCACATGGAGGTCCTTGTCGTTTTGTTGTGAAGAAACAAATGTAACTAATCTCCCAAATTCGGTGCTTTTACAGAAACAAAAGAAACCGAATAAGTGAGGTCCCACTACCCATTTTTCAATTCAATCACATTAGGCCCCCCTGTCAGAAAAGTAATATATGATGGCTTCCAAACATCGACATAAATAGTACCTACATTTCCACTAGTATATTGCCAATCATCGGCGCCAATAAGAAACTCTCCACCATAGCAAACAATGATACCTACCTGATTCGTGTCCATGTCGATGCTGCACCCAATGAAAAAAAAACAAATGTCATTATTTGTTGGGACCACATGATAGAATCAGCAACTTCACATGGAGGTCCTTGTTGTTTTGTTGTGAAGAAACAAATGTAACTAATCTCCCCAATTCGGTGCTTTTACAGAAACAAAAGAAACCGAATAAGTGAGGTCCCACTACCCATTTTTCAATTCAATCACATTCGGCCCCCCTGTTTTCCCCACAGAAGCAGTCCAATTAATTAAATAAATTCGATCCCATAATTGTTTCCCCCCGAGTCGAGCCCCCCATTTTCCCCTCCTCGCCTTATTTTTCTATTTGGTCCCCACAAAAGAAAGCGAACGAACGACGAAACCCTCAAATTTTCTATTTGGTCCCCACCACTTTCTCCCTGAGACGAGTCCTCAAATTTGGTCCCCACTACTTTCCCCACCACTTTCCTCCTGAGCCGAACCCTCAATTTGCCTTCTACGCCATAACTTGCCCGTCGGAACCCTAATTTTGCACTAAATTGAACCACGTAGAGAACATGACAAACCTAAGTGAGAGAGAGTTGAGGACGCAGCCAGTGAACGAACGTGAACAACGGCGCAACTATAGTGGTGGCCGAGTGACGGCGGGCGAGTGAACGATAGTGGGTTAGAGAGCTACGGCCAGCAGCATCGAGCAAGAATCCAATACAAACACCGTTTTTGGCCCACGTCATTTTTGACCGTAGTCAATCCACTATACAACGATCGTTTTGTAGGTAATCCACGTGGAATGGTAAAACAACGTCGTTTCTTACGAAGAAAAGGAAACGGCGTCGTTTTATGCCATCCACCATGGACAATAATAAGAGTTGTCGATTTTTTTTTTTAAATATAAATGCCACATAATCATTTTGATCGAAATTTCTCGCCGGTGGCACCAAAGTGATCGTTTTTTTTTTCCGATTTAGCACTTAAGTGATCCGGCGGAAACTTTTGACACCATAGTAAGCGCTGTATACAACTTATGACACAAATAGTGTACTTCTCCCGTTCTTCACCCATCTCTGACCATCTTTTGGGTTTATGGTTTTCCAATAGTTCGAAAGAGTTTTCTTTTGACAATAAGCTTGAAGTTCAAAGATGAGATCGACTTTGTTTGCAAAGAAATTGTTCAATTTTTTTTTTTTTGTCAAGTAGATGGTTTGACTCAAGAATATGGTGTTGCCTACTAAAGTTTTAGTCGAGTTTAGTTGACTTGTAAGTTTGACATTTAGTTAATCTTCAATAGGATTTGGAAACTTCTATTGAATTGGAAACTTTTCAAGTGGCATAACTTTTGATTTGGAGTTGTGATCTTATACAAATTTGAAAACTCATGTCTTGAAAGTGATAGGGAATTGATATATTATAAATTGTGAAAGGCATAACACAATATGATTTTGTTAAAATGAAAAAGTAATGTTTAAAACATATTTATTGCATAAAGCCGAATGGAGCGTTTACTATCCATTTGGTTTTTGGAATTTTAATAAATATTCTGATAAGTATAAAACTGAGTTGAAGTGATAGCACTCATATTTAGATTTTACATTACATTATATACTTAAGCTACATAGGATGGGAGCGCTATTGACAAGAAATTTATGAGTTTAGATACTTGTATATGCCTAAGATGATATTTTTTGGGTTTAATTGAGTTTGGATATGTATATATATTTTTTTATGAATTCCAAAACTCTTGATCGATCTGGTAACCAATTTTCCGTAAGTATGTAGATGAATATATATTTTTGATAACATGTTCACGTTCGTTTGTGTTTGGGATTGCCTCCTTCTGCTAGGGGGATAGTGATATCATTTTCCCTTTGGGGGTGTGACAAAGGCTAATTGACATGTCTTATTCACAAAATCTACAACATGAAAACGTAGAGCAATTTATTGCTAATGTTTCTCTATTTCAGAACAATCCTACCAATTCATACTACACATAATAGCCTCTCATCCCTTTTTCTTGAGACCTGGAGTTAACTTTAGATTAGGAAAAAGTATTTACTAGGATCCGAGCATTCTCTTGTCGCCATGTTTTAAGCACAATCTCACCCATTTCTATAATTGTTGGATATACTAAATCCTACTAAAATACTTTTGAAGAAGCTGAACATTTTTTCTTGATGAAATATTGCAAAAATAGATTACCATCTTCACAAAAAGAATGTATTTTTTTTTTTTTTTCAGTTTGAGACATCTTAGCTTGTTGATGGAAGCATGAATTTTCATGAGTTAATTCCCTAAAATTATCCCCGACTTTCAATTCTAATCTCAATTCCATTCCGAATTTTCTTTTGTCTAAAAGTAAATTTCCCGACTTCCACTAACATCCCAAATTTACTTATGCGTGTAAAAATCGTCACTTGTTTCTTCAAAATAATCAACATCAAGGTCGATTAGAGGTTCATTATTAGTACCCACATCTTCATTAATGCCCTCACCTTCTCCTGGAACAGCAACAATCTCACAATGTCGATCGTATCATGTTACGAGTAATCACGGATTTAGAAAAATCAAGTTATATTTCTCTTTTAGCATGCTTAAATTAATCGATATCCAAGAACATTGATTAATAACGTCCTTATAAAGAAAATTGCTGCTCATTTTGAGTACTCTAAGCTTTACTTAACGACATCTATAGATACTCCATCTTGAAGGTTCGCCATCAAGTTTATTTCCCTAGCATTACCAGGCCCCTCAATGTTTGGTAACACCCTAGTCCTACGGCAGAAGTTAGGTGTGATCAAATGGACGGACCCGAGAAGGTTCCATCTCTTCTATAATACACCTCCGGTTTTAGGTGTAATCAACTGAACCCATGACGACTCCTCCATCAAGAGCCTCTCCGCTCACGCTCCCGGGCTCCCATGGGCTGGCGACCCTGGCACGACGGCTCCGTCACCACAAGCCGCCGCCGCCACCTCCTTCCCGGCAAACGGATTGGCAACAGCACGAAACACCAGACAGCTCCGACGAGAGTGCCGGTCAAAAGTCAGGCACTGCGGTGGAGTCTCTCCGCCGCCGGCCCAACTCCGTGAGAGCCGCCGTTCTGATCTGCCTGTTCGAAGGCGACGATGGCAATCTGCGTGTGATCCTCACCAAACGCGCCTCCACTCTTTCCACCAGCCCAGGTAGGCTTTCCTTCGATTTCAGGCATCATATTTTGCGTAATTACGAATTAATCCATGCCGAAAGGTTTGTCAGCATTTCAGTACGTCGCGATTTCATAAATAACTAAGCATAATTTGTCCAAGCGGTTCAATTTGTACAGCTGCATGAGCCATCAATATTTGACCACGCTGGCAATGTCGACACGAGGGGAATAATTAAATTGCTAAGTTCTCAATCCAATCTTTCATTAGAAGATGAAAAATACTGGAGATATTAAAGGCGTGTTTGGTTTAGTTTTTCTGAGTTACTTTGAGTCTCCAAGCCCCTTAGGAAAAACATGAGGTGGTCGACAAACTTTTTTGTAGAATACTTATTGTATGGTGGCCAATTCAATATTAAACATTTTAATTTAATCAATTTAATTTTAAACATTTGACAATTTATCAAGAAATCCTTTTAGCCAATTTTGGTCTGAAATTGCTAACATAGATAACACTCGTCTTATGTCAAATGTTCATTGCCGATGTTGATAATTTTTTTTGTTTCTTATTTTTCCTTTCTTCTTATCTCTTTCGTTCTTCTCTTACTCTTTTCTTTTTCCAACTCTATGTTGACGATGCTAGCAATGTTTGCCTAGTCTGGTCGACCATAGGTGAGGGACTTGAGGCCATCACCTAGTTCGAAGTGAAAGTTACGACCCTCGCTCGTTGGCTGGTAGCAGCCGTTTCTCACCTATGGTCAGCTATCACCGTGGCCCTGTCGGCTGAAAATTCAAAAAAGAGAAAAAGAAAAAGAGAAGAAAAGAAAGAAAAAAAAAAAGGGGCAAAAGGGGAAAAAAAGGAAGAAAACTCATAAATGTTTTTTAAGAATTGCAAAAGTGGTCTACGTTAGTGCTAGCCGTGTCATGTAGGATGACCATTGTCTACGTTAGTGATTTCCGGACAAAATTGATCTGAATGACTCATCAGCAAATTTTCAAAATTTTTATGACTAAATTGGCTAAATTGAAAAGTTTTTGACTAAATTTACTGTCGTGCAATAAGTTTAGGATTTTTTTAGTAATTTTTCATGTATAAAGAAGTTAGATGAGATCCAAAAGCTTGATCGTCATCTATCAACTGTTTTACATGCTTTCACCGACATCATTGTCGTGTCATTTTACTCCGTTGTTATGACTTCTTGTTTCCATGCATGGGTGAGGACATGAGCTGTGTGGTGTATTTCACTTCTGCAGGACAAGTTTCATTTCCTGGTGGGAAGCAGGACGAAGGCGATGCCGACGACGTAGCGACGGCTTTGAGGGAGGCCAAGGAGGAGATCGGATTGGACCCATCTCTCGTTGAAGTCGTCACTGTTCTTCAACCATATGCGACCAAGGTAAGGACATAAATCCAACTTGTAAATCCATCGGTTCTATTGCAGCTACATGAGCCTTGACCGTTTGCCCTCTCGCTCCATCTTCGGATTAAGGTTTTAGTGATGCCGAAGCTTGGCTAGTCGTTTGTCTGAACGATGTTGTTTCGTTGACATGGGGAAACTTTGCTGGTGATCATAGTACCGACAATCACAATTGGAGCCTCGAGGAAACTGCAGTCTCCATGTTTCTTCAGAATTTAGTGCTGGAATTGCGAAATAATCAGCAGATATCGTCGATCTTGCCAATCCTACGAGTGAAAATTGATCGTGAAACATTTTTGTCTGAAGTTTTTTTTGCCGTCTTCAATTTGCATAGGTCGATATCACGGTGGTTCCTGTGGTTGGCATTCTTTTCGACAAGAATGCATATCGTCCAACCCCGAATCCATCTGAGGTGGAAGCGATCTTCGATGCGCCTTTAGAAATGTTTCTTCAGGTACGGTGACTGCTCCTTGTTTTTGTCGGGAAGACGTTTTGCTCTACTGAGAAATTTATCTTAGGAAGCCGCTTGAATTTCATGTGTGTGTTACAGGACAGGAACAGGAGAACGGAGGAAGCGGAGTGGATGGGAGAGAAGTATCTGCTCCAACATTTCGACTATCAAACAGCGGATAAAAAGTATGATACATTTGGTCTAACAGCTGCGATATTGATAAGGGTCGCATCGGTTGTGTACCAGCGGCCACCGGCATTTGCAGAGCTCTCTCCCAAATTTTGGCATTCCTAGGATGTTCTGTCTTGTTGCATAATCACTAACAATCTCAGTGCAGCTCCTGCCTCAACATTCTGAGAGTACCTGTCTGTTTTAATCCAACGTAGAGAGAAAAACCTTAATTTAAGCTGCCAAGTTGGTGACTGTCAATAAGTCTCATTCCTTGGAACAGTAGTGCTTGGTAGCAAATTCGAAATCATGATCAATCTCTGTTAGCTATCCGTGAATTAGCACCTCCGCCGTTTTCGCTACCTAGAATTTGTTTCACGCTTTTCTCGCCATTTGATCGATACATTGTGATGTATACGAATAGAGGAGAAGGAACGTTGCAACAGATAGAGGAAAAGCACACAACTGCAATGGAAACTCGGTTTGAAAATCGCAACTGTTTCATAACCCAACATGGAATCGCAGATCAAACGCATCGAATGGCAAGCAAATTGAGAAAAAAGGGACTTCTTGCAGAAGAATCACTGTCCATAACCAATCTCTCCTACTTCACTCTAAGCATTTCATTCATAAACGAAGAACTACGGCGTGAAAACTATCCATAACCAGATTCAATTGATTCCGACGGATCTTTGCGAAGCCGACGCCTCACACACTTTGGAATCACAGTGGCGATATCTTCCGCGGTTACCTTGTCTCTTCCCTTCAGAGCAGACAAGGCCTTAGCTGCTCCGTTAGTCATGACACCTCCTCTTAGTCCATCCACGTCCAGCTTTGGCGCAAACCCTGGAGATTTTCACCTCGAGATCTTGGTCAATGTGAACAGAAGAGAGATTACTTCTAGCCGAAACTATTTGCTGCCGCAACTTCTCTTGCTCTGCATTGTAAAAATCACGGTAACTCCTTGTCGAATCTCGCTTTCTCCTCCACGATCTTTACCCTCAGCTCCGCATCCCTCGCTGTCCCTACCCGTGCGTGCATACCGAACCAATCAGGAAGCTGCAGTCTCGACTCCCTTTCTTCAGGACTTCCCGAGCCAAAGGGAATGCACCGAGCCGGGCGCAAAATGGAGATTCCTGCTCTCTCCGGATGTTCCATCCCGAGACGGCGGAATCTAAAACAACATCCACCAGGCACGCACGTATGGAAGGTGAATACTGAATAGGCGGCACGGCGCTCGGTCTTTCTAACTTCCCGCCGCACGAGATGGGACAGCCAATGGAGCTTCTTGGCCTCCAGGATCGTTCGTTACCGAAATCCTTCCAGATAGATTATTGCTCGTTTCTAGTACTCTAGGATTACTCAATATCTTGTAACACTCGGTCTTGTGGTAGAAGTTAGGTGTGATCAGTGGATGGACCCAAGAAGGGAATGGCTTGTCCAGGCTACTCTTCTTGACCCATTATGCCACGTGGCACGACTGTTATCCAAGACATCCCGTCGTACCTATATAATTGACTGGTCATTTTGCAACCAACCCACCAACCGAACCATGACTAGTACTCCTCCGTCAAGAGCCTCTCCGCTCGCTCTCCCGGACTCCCACGGGCTCGCCCCCCTGGCGCGACGGCTCCGTTGCTACGTGCCGCCTCCTCCTTCCGGGCGAACGGATCGGCAACAGCCCGAAACACTGGACAGTTCCGAGACGGGCCCCGGCCAGGGGTCGGAGATTGCGCCGGAGCCTCTCCGCCGCAGGCCCCGTTCGACGAGAGCCGCGGTTCTGATCTGCCTCTTCGAAGGCGGCGGTGGCAGCGGCGGCGAGGGCGATCTGCGCGTCCTGCTCACCAAACGCGCCTCCACGCTCTCTGCTCACCCTGGTAGGCTTTCCTTCCATCATCAGGCCCTCGTGGTTTGCATTAATTACGAATCACCCGCGGGCCGAAATGTCCATTAGCATTTATCAGTAAGTTATCAACATAGGCGTCTATACTTAAATTTGTAGAAGCCAAGCAACTGAATATTTAATTAAAAAAAGTGATAAGAGTAAAAAAAAAAATTAAATTCGAATTCTTCGAAGGGGCATATAATTTGTACAGCTGCATAGGCCATGAAAGTTGATCATGTTGGTAATTTCGACACGAGGGAAACGGTTGATTGGAAAATGGGAGAAACACGGAGAGGGTTTTTTTTTTTACTGAGTACGTGGCAATTTTCAATTGGATATTGAAACATGTAGGACCCATATGTTGAATCATTAGCTTCTTTAATCGGTCAAGACAAAGCTGGCATGTCACTTCGGACTTGTTTGGTGAAATTAAAAATTTAAGTGCTGGAAGTTTTCGTACTAAATTTTAAGTGATCGTGATCCGAAGTGCTGAAAATAGAACTGAAATGTCATTTGACGATAATCAAAAATAAATTAAACATTGCTTTCTTTACAAACATGAAACTGTAATTACTATCGATAAGTTTTAACCATATGTTTCCAATTAACATCCATTATTAACTTTTCTTCTTAGTGAGTTATTAAGCCCTTCCTCGCATACCAAATTAGTGATTTTTTATTTAATTGAATTATTCAAATAAATTCTAGCGATGGTTATCTAACAAATTGAATTTCATTAAGTGCTGGCTTTTTTGTTTCCAGCATTTAAATTAAGTCATCGAACAATTTAAGTTTCTCCTTATCACCTTGAGAAAAGGAGTAAGATTTACACAACATTTGGGAAAAGAATAAATCAATATATATATGAAAGAAGAAGTATCATTGTTTATTGTAAATCTTACTCGTTTCTTCGTTTGTCAGCAAAACGAATAAAAATATTCTACTTAATGGGTCTCTCTATCTCTCTCTCATGGCGTCATTTTCCCTCCTTGCTATGAAGTTCTGGTTTCCGTGCGCGAGTCAGAACATAAGCTGTGCGGTGTATTTCATTTTTACAGGAGAAGTTTCGTTGCCTGGTGGGAAACGGGAGGAAGGCGACGCCGACGACATCGCGACGGCCTTGAGGGAGGCCAAGGAGGAGATCGGGTTGGACCCATCTCTCGTTGAAGTGGTCACTGTTCTTCAACCATTCGTGACCAAGGTAAGGACGTTAATCCAGCTTGTGCATACAAGCTTAGCTAGTCGTTTCTAGGAATGATGTCGTTCCGTAGAGATGAGGAAACTACGCTGGAGATGATAGCACCTAGTGCTGGAATTGCAAAACGATATGCTGATCTTGCCCATCTGATGACTGAATATAGATCATGAAATATTTCTGTCTGAAGTTTCTCATGCTGGCTTCTATTTGCACAGATAGGTATCACGGTGGTTCCCGTGGTTGGCATTCTTGCCGACAAGAATGCATACCATCCAGCCACGAATCCGGCCGAGGTGGAAGCGATCTTCGATGTGCCTTTAGAGATGTTTCTTCATGTACGGCGATTGCTCCTCATTTTTCTTTTTTTTGTCGGGAAAACGTATCCTCTAACAACGAGAAATTTATCTTACGAAGCCACCTGAATTTCGCTGATGTATCCCAGGACGAGAACAGGAGAGCGGAGGAGAGGGAGTGGATGGGAGATAAGTATCTGCTCCATCGTTTCGACTATCAAACAGCAGACAAGAAGTATGAGATATTTGCTCTAACAGCTGGAATATTGATAAGGACCGCATCGGTCGTGTACCAGCAGCAGCCGGCATTTGCAGAGCGCTGTCCCAAATTTTGGCATTCCTAGGATGTTCTGTGTTATTGCATAATCAATAACAAGCTCAAATAAAGTTCCACTCTTGACATTGTGAGAATAGCCATCTTTTCATCTAATGTAGAGACAGAAACCTGAATTTGAGCTACCAAGGTGGTAAGTATCAATATACATTGGAGAAACACAGTACTAGGAAAAACAGGGTTTTGGTAGTGAGTTCCAAATCACGACAGCGTCGATCCTCAGAGTTCCGCATGCTACAATGTAAAAGACTGATATGGCTACTAGAATTGTGGCTGTCTAACACTAGTGTCCTGCATATCTCTATTGCTTGTTCATTTAGAGCTCCAATTGCAAAGCAAGTTGGCAATATCTTGACTAAACTACACAGATCATGAAAATTCGACGCAAAGTTTCTTTTCCATTTTTATTCACATATCGAGGCATCACAGTGGTTCGCGTACTTGGTGTACTTTCCAATGAGAGCACATACCATCCTGTCCTGAATCCCTCATAGGTTGAGTTGATCTTCGATGCGCCTTTAGAAATGTTTCTCAAGATCTGGCAGTTGTTCCTCATTCGTGTCGAGAATTTTGTTTGTTCTGTAGAAATTTTTTTATAATGTAGCATTTGGCTTCCACTGATTATTGCAGGGCCAGAACTGAAGAGAATAAAACCTGAGCTTTGCTACATTCCTAGAATCTGTTTTTAGCTTTTCTTGTTCGATCAATATATCTCACAATGTATACAAATAGAGGAAAAGCACACAACTGCAATGGAAACTTTCAGTTAAAAATCACAACTGTCTCATAATACGACATAGAATTGCAGATCAAACATTTCGAATCACAAGCAAATGGAGGAAAAGAAACTTTTGGCGACAGCTTCACCATCCATAACCAATCTTTCCTTCTGCATTTTAATTTCCTCAATTTTATCATCAAGAACAAGACACTACGCTAGCATGGTTGTTCCAAATGCACAAACAAGTATGCGGAGCTATAGAAACCATTGAAACTGAAACGCTGCTCCACTTAACATTTCATTCATAAAATAAAACTACAATACAAAAATTACAGCGGGATGGGAGAAAAACGTAATTTCAGCAAGGGAAAAATAGTCATTTCGCTACGTACCTCAGCTGAAAATTTCATAAAACTTTTCAATTACCAGTAGTCCTGAGTCAATTGATTCCAAGGGATCTTTGCGAAGCCGATGCCTCAAGCAGTTTGGAATCACAGTGGCGATATCTTCCGGGGTTACATTGTCTCTTCCCTTCAGAGCAGCCAAGGCCTTAGCTGCTCTGTTACTCACAATGTCTCCTCTTAATCCATCGACATTCAGCTCAGCACAAACCTTGGAAATTTTCACCTTGAGATCTTGATCAATCTGGACAGAAGAGAGATTACTCCTAGCCGACCTTATTTGCTGCTGCAACTTCTCTTGCTCTGCTTTGTAAGAATCACGGAACTCCTTGGGGTTCTTGTCAAATCTTGATCTCTCCTCCACGATCTTTACCCTCAGCTCCGCATCCCTCACTGTCCCTACCTGTGCGTGCATACCGAACCGATCAAGAAGCTGCGGTCTCAACTCCCCTTCTTCAGGATTTCCTGAGCCAATGAGAATGAATCGAGCAGGGTGCGAAATGGAGATTCCTTCCCTCTCCACGGTGTTCCATCCCGAGGCAGCGGAATCTAAAAGAACATCCACCAAGTGATCATCCAAAAGGTTAACTTCGTCCACGTAAAGAATCCCTCTGTTAGCTTTAGCAAGAAGGCCTGGCTCAAATGCCTTGACACCCTCAGTGAGGGCTTTTTCGATGTCTATCGTACCGCACACCCTATCTTCTGTGGCCCCCAGTGGTAAATCCACCATGTTGATTTTGATCGACACAACAGGGAGTTGTTCCCCTTTTATCACTCGTTCCCGAACTTCCACGCCCATGGATTCCGGATCTTGAGGGTCCGAGTTATACGGGTCGCCAGCAACCACCTGGATCTCAGGGAGTAAATCGACCATTGACCGGACGATAGTGGATTTCCCGGTGCCCCTATCTCCCATAATCATGACACCACCAATCTTAGGATCAATGACATTTAGTAAGAGGCACAGCTTCATCTCATCTTGCCCAACTATAGCGGCAAAAGGATAGACCGGCCTCTGACTCTCCTTAAAGGCAAGCTTCTGAGCCTGAAAAATGAAAAAAATGCATCCAATCCAGCTCACAAAATCCTACAGAAGCAATCCATGCTAATTCTCCCCCAAACAATTCTCGCTTCACTCAACAAGACCACACTCAAACAACCATCAACTGCAAAGCATTTTCTTTTTCCCAATCGACTTCAATTGGCGTAATGCCTCGGCCTAAGAAATCCTCACTTAATCATTAAACGCAATGGAAGCAGCCCAATTTTCAGTCTACTTTCACTAAAAACTCAGCAATTAACAAATTTGAAGGAGCATCAATCTACACCAGTCTCGTGCTGCAACTTCCCAGAAATGCATAGAGCTAGTAAAAGAAAAGGCAAAGGAAAGAATCGATACCTGCTCGACAGAATTGATGTCAGTCGCAACATTGGTGACGGCAAGATGCCACGGACACCTTCCTTTCTTGGTCTGAAACCCAATCCCTCCATAGCATTTCTTGCCATGATTCTGCACTGCAAACAAGAAAATTCAACAACAAGGGCAAATTCCACAGACCCATTAAAAACCTCATAAACCCCGAGCTCGAAATAGTCGAATTCGAGCAAATTAAAGACCAGAACCGAAATGGGTCGTCCGGATTATCCCTTCCAAACGCTTGGCAAATTCTCAGAAACATGTGCAGGAAAGTGCACCTGAAATGGAGGAGAGGCGCCGGGAGGCCAAGATTGCTGTGGAAGAAGTTCCCAGGAGAGACGCCATGGCTTCTTCGCGTCGCAGAGCTAGCGCTTCTCTCACTGGCTTCACATAGATTTTCGGTCGATTTATTTTTCGAGGAAAACTCCTATTGGTTCGTCACTTTGAGGATAAGGTGATAGATTTCAGCAAAGCCTTCAGGATTCTCCCTGACTGGATTATTTTCATCCTTCCGGCCCAGCTCCTTGTGGTCGTTACGTATATGTCTGTTTATAAAAAAGGGTTAACATCCTGAAACCCAAACTGATATCCATAACAAATTTACTTCGAGTGATCATAAAAAACCCTAAATCAATATATTCATGACAAATTTACTTCAACTGATCATAAAAAACCCTAAATCAATATATTTATGATAAATTTATCCTAAATTAATTTATTTGACCGCAAAAAAACTCTAAACCGATAAATTTGTAAACTGATAAATTTGTGACAAATATACCATTCACTAAATTGGATTAATACCACAAAAAAATCACAAAAATTGTAAACTGTGACAAACATAACGTAAAATCTCAAATTGGTATACCAGTTAATTGTCATATGTCATTTAACTTAATAAATTGACAGTAAAATTTAATGAAAACTAACAAAGGGTAAATTTATCACAAATGTACTAGTTTTCGGTAAATTTATCAAAGGTATATAAGTTTGGAGTTTTTTTGGTAAATTTGTCACACATATATACTAGTTTGAGGTTTTTCAAGATATAATAGACTGGGAAATCGATTGATGATTGGTCGATCTAAGGTTTACCCTTTATAAGAAAAGGTATGATGTTAATCCTTCCATTCGTTTTCTTATATTCACCCCAGCCCGTGCCCGCATATCTTGCGCACTTGATTCTCCTTATATTTTTTATTTCCCCAGCAGGAAGGAATAAATTCTAGTTATTTTACATCCCGACGTTCGTAAAATCTAGATGAGAATCAAGATAAAGCTTTTTAAGATTTGCTTAGATACTTACGTGATAATGAAATGTTAGAAAAGCTATAGATGTTAGAATGGAGAGCCAACTAATGCATATCAAATACGTTACACATGGAAATTAATGGGAATATGCTTGACATACGTTATTGACTCGTATTCCTAACAACTTGAGCAATTGGTGTAGCAAATCGACTGATTTTATATAATTTTTTTAAACACATTTTGCAGGCGTCGTGGGAGGGGTTAACTTTTGTTATTTGCATTGGCGTGTATTCCCTGTGATTTCCTTTTCTTATCTTGATTTCCTTATTTAGCTAACTTAGGTCAAGGTGTTATCTTTCTAGACTTAGGAAATTATCCTTCATCTATCAAATTTTGTTTGGACACTCTTTCTTGCTATCAAATTTTGTACAAAGTTTATTTGGGGGTTCTAGCGTGTTAGACAGAGCTAATCATACTATAAGTTTCTTTTTTTTGGTGAGATTCATTATGGGTCCTTTAAATTCTTGAATTGTGTGATTAATTTGGGAGAATTGATTTAGTGTAGTATAGTCAAAGAAACAGTCGCGTTTCATCAAAAGAAGAATGGGATAAGGTGGTTGATTGAGATAATGATTGACATGTCAAAGGCTCCTGACAATGTGGGGATACTAGCGCGGGAGCCCACCTCCCACGGCACCCCAATTAAGTGGTGCAATGAGGACAAGAAGTTTCGAACCTCTACCCTCCCGTATGAGGGGTCAAAGCGCGAACCAACTTGTCCACCGTGGGGTGAGTGCCAAATCGAGCTTTTAATAAGTGATAGATCTGGAAATGCGTTGACAGGTTCAAGGCTTTCACTTGCTATAGTTGTGATATGATTAAAAAAAAATATTAGTGCCAAACCTCTTCATTCAAGACTATAGAATTCTTCCGTCAATTTTTATTTTGAATTTCACGTTTGAATGTTGATTTTAACATGTAATATTCTCACTTATGTTCAAAATATGATCAATGATCATATCACATAAGTAGTAGTGTAGTGATCACAATAAATTCTCTAAAAAAAGAAAACAGAGAAGAGAATTAGATCAAACTTGGGAGGGGGGGAATGATGAAAAGTCCCCCATAGGAACTTCCTCCAAATTACAAAACCAACGTCCACAGCTTACAATGAAATAGCCACTCAAGCATCTTGCTTTGACATTAAGCAAAGCCAAACTCCATCTTCCCAAGCTTCTCCATCTCCTCCCTAAAACCACACAAGCACCTGTCCTTCAGATTCACCAAAACCCTAAAGCCATCGCTCGGATCTCCGACTCCGACCTCGGAACAAGGCAAGAAGAAGCAAGCCTCGTTGCTCCCCAAGAGCTTCCTCGAGAGGGGCAGCACGTTGGCCGGCCCTCCCCACCCAAAATCCACCGCCGAGTGCCCCAAGTGCCTCCAATCCGTGAATCCACTCACATTTTTCCCTAAAAACAAAAATCATCGAGTGAGCTCATTTTACAGATGATGTTCTAGCTAGTTCTACTGTGAAAATGTGTTGAAATATGTCAAAGGAGAATATGTGTTAGATAACATTCGATAAATGGCCGCAGTACCCTGGTCAACTATCAATCTTGTATTTCAAATTGGATATTCGAGATTCTTCGAACATCTGACTAAATCTACTAGATGGTGTAGACTCCTGACTCACTGCATATAGTCTAAATTTGAGAAATCACAATATCGTACTCCTGATGAAGACCTCAAGATATTAAAAAGTGTAAGTGTGCCTATTTTTGGGACATTAAATGATTATAGACATGTAAATCATAATATACGGACACTTAGCTATTTCTAACCATAAAGTATCCTATGCATCCTTATACAATGTATCCCAAGCATGTGATGTTACAGGCCGATAATTTTTTTTTCCTGAGATATTGAAATAAAAAAAGTATATTTCCTTAACGTGCACTCAATTCATTGAAACTTGATTGGCTTGTCTCTCCATTATCATGAGGTAATAATAGATAAATATATGCTATTTCGTGGTCATTGTCAATGCCTGCTATGCAATGTAATTTTTTTTTCTTTTTATTTATAAAAAATAAAAGAAAGAAAAGACAAAAGCCTTCTCCTTCTGACCTGCCGAGGCGCCTTCTCTTCGATGTGCTTCCTGAAAGTCGATGTACGATCGCACGTACTCATCACTTGCGTTGCGCTTGCTCTTCCTGATCAGCTCCGCGACTTCCCAAATTGGCTTTTCCAGCAAGTCTTTCGCCGTTAGTCGGACGTATATCGGGACACATCCGTTGCCCCAGTAGCCGACGGGCAATGGCGGTTTCAGCACCTTGCGAATGTTCGTCGAGTATGAGAATTTCACCGTCTCGTCGCCTGGAATGTCCGATACCTTGACCCTGTCTCAGGAATTGTGAATCAATTGGAGTCAAGACGTTGCGACTGGACATGTACATATGTGCAAATCTCTAAATTAACCGTGTAATAAGAAGGATAATCCTAAGATAATCTCGAAATGGTTGGTGTACGTAAATGACTTACTTTGCGCGCCAAATGAATGCACCTAAAGCTTCGAACGTGGTGAACTTCTGGCCGCACTTTTCCAGCATCGATGCCTTAAACCGGTCCAACCACTCCTCTTTCACGTGGAAAAACTCCCGACCAAACTTGCAATTCTCTTCATCATCGTACGGCTTCCGACCCTTCTCGCATAGGTAATCCCCAACTGGCGCCTCGACCCGACCCGGACTCCTCGGCCCCAACAAGACGTCCCGGTCCCACACCGGCTCGATGGAAACTCGCTCCGCCCCACGAGCTAGCTCCGCCGCCGCCCCGAAGAACAGGGTCGCCCCGAGCCCGTCGCACATGGCGTGGTGTATGGCGGTGCCCAAGCTGAACCCCCCGCATTCGAACACTGTGACTTGGAGCACGCACGGGTTGGCCAAACTCTCTTCCGGATCAGGGTCGGGTATCAGCCGCTCCAAGAAACCCGAGTCCGCGTCATCAAGGTTTTTAACCGCGTGGAGAGTGCAATTGGCGGTGGCGTGAACGAGCGGCACGCCTTGGCCGGCAACACAATGTAGCTCGAGGCGGCGATGATCGTTATCGCCAGGGCGAAGCGTGCCGCATAGAGGGTAGTAGTAACAAAGTGCACCAGAGAGCGCTCGGGCAATGACATGGTATGGTGTATCGTGGGCACGCTTCGTTTGGTCGGCATTTACGTACAAACGCAGGTAACGGAACGTGATGTCGAGATTAGGATCGGTGTCGATGTGCGAGAGAGGGAGGACCTGGTCTTGATCGAGAAGGGGTGGTGTAGAGGGTTGGATGAGTTTGGTTTCGAGGATTTGGACTTGCATTTTGTCGATGGGTTGGTTTTTGGCACATGAAATTTGGAAAGGTTAGGGTTTCGTTTTTGGGAGAGTTATGACTTTATTTGTTGGGGATTTATAATTCATAGGCGGTCCACATCATTGCCGATGCCATGAGACCTTTTTTTTTTTAAGAGAAAGGCGTGGTTGGGATTTTCAAGGGTGTTAAGTTTGGTGGATGTGACACGTGGAGCATTTCGTGCCATAAATACTAAAAGTCAAATGAATGTTATGGGGAGGAGGGAATGCAGCCACGATTCTATACTTCTGTGTCATGAGATTTTTATTTTTATTTTTTCCTATATAGATAAATTTGATTTAATTGTTTTTTGAAAGCAGTCAAGAATTGTTGGCAAAAGAAAAGGACGGGATGATTTTTCTAGGTGGGTTTGTTGGTAAGTTATTATTATTTTTAATGAAATTACCAACTTACCCATGTGTTTTGGGGAGAGGGGGGAATATTTGAGACAAATTAAACAATTTCGGGGCAATTTGGCGAAAATGGTTCCATTAAAGGGGTGAAATTGGACTTTTGAGGTTTTATATATATAGCTAATATTTATTATTGAATTATTGATGTTTGATTATGAGGTAACTTCATCAAAGGAAGGGAGCTTGAGTAGGGTGATCGGTTCCGGTTCGGTCCGATTCCACCTTGGAACTAGGAACCGAACTGGGAGCACCGGTTCCCAAACTTGGGAACTGTGGACCAGACCGTTTGGTCCTAGGACTAGGAACCTGACCGAACCATCGATTCGGGTTCGGTCCAACAAAATCAACTCTACTTTTTTGCACTAAAGAGTAATCGTGCTTCAGACCGGCCCGATCAATCCAATTCGATTCTCGATTGATTCAACAAAACTAATTACACATGTTTCCACGTGCAAAATATTCAAACTTCACCGTGTGTTTCACACTTAACCTTAATCATGAAGACCATGAACAATTTGGCTAAAGGTTGTGCTTGGTTTAGGTTTTATAAACAATCTCTCTCTTTTGCTTTTTGAATGTTTAGTCGATGTGAGACTCTTGGAGGCTTGAAGTGTCTTGTGGGTCTCTTGGAGCCTTAGTCTCACATCAAGTAGGAGATAAAACTAATAAGTTGATTTTCTCTATAAATAAAAAAGTAACAAAAAGAGTTTTAATGGTCTCTTGGCCACATAAGAGGTTCCTACCTTAATTGCAATTTTTCGGTTGTAATGAGTTATGATGTTTACATATTTTATATATATATAAATTATATATAAAAAAAATTGGTTCGGTCCGATCGGTTCAGTCCAGTTCCCACCTTGGATCCCGAACCGACCAGCCACCGGTTCCAAGATTAGGAATCGGGAATCGGACTGCTGACCGTGGGAACCGCCCAAAACCGGTCGATTCGGTTCAATTTGGCTGGTTTCCGGTTCGGGCGGTTCTCTGTCTATATCAACCGGTTTTGGGCGGTTCTCTGTGGCTTACTATTATTATCTCTCTGTTGTCACTATTATTATAGGAAGCAAAGGGAGATCTTCAGAGATGAATGAACACCAGGGCTCAAAAACTCTCTGGAGATCCTATGCTTGTCTCGATCTAGCGAACTTTCGTTGCTCGTAACCGTGAAATGTCAGTGTTCGCTATCTGTTTCATAGCGTAAAACAGAGGTAATTCATGAGCGGGCCGAGTTTCCGAATGGCTTTTGCCGGTTGTTTCATTGGTTCATTTGGTTTCAAAAGACCTCTTTGTGATCGAGGTTGACTGGCTTTATGGAGTTCATTTGAGCATCTTCTTTGACATTATAGATTAGTCTCTCATCCAGTAAGCCACAGAAAGTTGTCTATGGGCAACTACTACCTGTAACTTGACAATCTTGTATTTTACATTCCTAGTGTTTTGGCAATGTATATTATGTACAAGAAAATAGATATACATATCAACTATCGAAATTGTAAACTTTCGCTTGCAATTGTATCTCAATTTTAAGTCTTCCATTATTATTTGCCATGAAAGCTTATATTAAATTCACCATAATATGCTCTAAAGAGGATAGTGACATCTTTGTCCCTAGTTACGTATGACTAAATTAGCTACTAGAAGATACAAGCCTAGAAGTAGGGCTCACAATGTGCTATGGCCTGACATATTCATGTTGGGTCACGTGAAATGAGAGAGTATGATGTATCAATGCCATGCCATTTTTGTTCTATGTATGATGATGTTCATGTTATGTCATATCCCATCTCGGAGAGATTGCCAGTTCTAACAAGTAGATTTTATATATTGGATGAGGCCTTTCACTCAACATTATTCTGTATATGCTTAATCTGCCTGTACTAAACTTTTGCAGTTTTTTCATGCAAGACGGGCAATTTGAATGAGTTGTCTAAGACCAATGGAAAAGAGATGGGACAATTCTGAGATAACTAATTCAAGCGAGAAATCCTTTAAGGATTCGAAGAAATGTTGATGTGAAGAACAACAACTCTCTCAATTCTGTCACAAGGGTAAATCATCTTTCTAGCTTGAAAATGATGAGGTCACACCTGCATCCTAAGTTGATGTCCTAGTACTTGAAATCATTCTCAGAAACCTTTGGACTCTTCAGTGCATTATGCTAGTTCCGTCCCTGCATTCTAACAATTATCGTGTGGGTTGCCTTCAGAACTTTGCAAGCGTCCGAAACATGTTGTCAAATCAAAGCCTGATTCCTGAAAAATAAAATCATAACTGTGAGGAGAAAGCTTTCGAAAAAGGAATGGCATGATTAAAATAATGCAATCAAATAGATAGGAGTTGCTTTAAAATCCTCAAAAGATACTGATGAAAGTCATACATACAAGTTTTGGCTGTATTTGTTGAGATTGAAATATGAGAAAGGATCAATATAGAAGAGGAAACAATATCGCATAAGAAAATCTCGTAAATCATGTAGGATTAGAACAAAATTGTGTATGTGGATTATGCACATCAAATGAGTTCGATTTTCCATTTCACCAAATGTAAACAATTTTACATTGCAGCCATTTGCCCTGTCTTTGACTCGTATGCTACCTATGTCCATGACATTAGTAAATATTTTATTGGTCTGACCCATCATTTGCCTTAGATATAGGCTTCTAAGATAGAAAATAACAATACGTTTTTACCCAAAAAGAAGAAGACCGGGGCTAGTTATAAATTAAGTGGATCATTTTCCCCTTCTCTATCTAGTGTAGTGGAAGCAGGTCAATAAAATGAAATGAAAAGCCTCACAAGTGAAAAAAAATAAATGTCTGAACGATGTTTAAAGTGGCCATTAACAAACACGGTAAAAAACCGGGCAGGATGCAGACTTTCAAAAGTTAGATTTTCATTGTCTTTTATTTCTAGAATGAAAAATCTTAATAACTATTTCTAGATGCTTTTGGGACACACATCCTAATTGGACGACCCCATCCACATGCCAATTCAATTAACTCTCAACTCCATCAATAACATAAGTCAGTCGATTTGTGGATCAGTGGACCATTTAAGTTGTGTTCTTGAAAGAATTCCCTCAGCAAATTCTTATTGAAGTTGTGCAACGAGTGTAGGATTCTTTTAGTGTTCTATTTTCACTGTGGAGTGTATTACATAAAAATAAGAAATGACAATAGGATTCTTTAAGTAAGAAATGACAATAAAGTGGAGTGTATTACATAAAAATTCGCTATATAAACAATTCATTTCGTATAAAGTGAAAAGAACATTTTAATGAGATACTCTTGAGTTAATTTATATATTTTTTTGCTAAAAAATGCAATTTTTCCAATGACTTTTGATAAAAGCTGACCTTGTCCGAAAGATGTGCTGCACATATAGAACTTCCTCATCTAAAAAAAGAAAAGAAAAGAAAAGAAAATGAGAAAACGCGATCTAAAAATAAAACAAATTTACATCGAGTGGGTTTTAAAATAAGTGAGATCAAATATTAATTGATTTTTGTTTATTTTTAATTTCTCACCATTATTACAAATCTACCTTAGAGTTGAATTGGTGTTCGTGGACGTTTGCGTCAAGAAAATATATAAAAGAAATAGAGAGAATGATCTAGACTCGCCTTATAATGCTTGAAGGATTGGACGGAGTCGCTGAATCCTTTCTTAACCCCAGGTAATCTCCCGCACCTATGGATATATACGTGGCAATCATTTGGCAGTTTGGTGGTTGACACATCAATCAACCTTTCCAACGATCCACAATCATGAAGTGACAAATAGTTCAAAAACTCCAACTCGTCGACGCCCTCGACATCCCGTAGCCTCTCGCAGCCCCTGATTGATAAAGACTTTAGGTTCTTTAAGTTTGACAAACCACTGAGACTTTGCAAGCAAGGGGAACCCTGAATGTGAAAGCCTTCCCATAATTCTGATGCACCTACAACTTGAACATCGAGTATCTTGTGGCACCTCAACAGGCAGAGAGTACGTAATTTATTTAAGACCGTCGATGGGAAAATTAACCTCCCTTCACAGCTAATCAATTCATTATCAGATTCATAGACTATCCTTTCCAAGGACTCGCCATTTTCAATAGTCAATGCCTCCAGTGATTCAAACACCCAAGAAAATTGGATCTCAACTAACTTTATACAAAAGTTCACCTTGACATCATTCAGCTTTCTCATTCTTGATAGCCTCAACCTTTCGAGGCGTTGCCAGCCTTTCACATGCAACTCCTTTAGTTGTGGAAGTTGAAGCCCATCAAGTTGTATTTCTTGCATTGGAGAATCATATATCTCTAAACATAACAAATTTCTTAGGTTCGGAGAGAGTGACGTAACTAAATTGAAATTTCTAAGCCTTAGCTCTTTCACAGATAGGGGTAGTTGCGACAAGGTTTGTAGGTCGAATCCATACAAATAAAGTTCGTTTAGCATAGGAAGGGAAGCCATCTCAGTAGGAATAGGGACATTGTGAAGTCCGAAGCTCAATTTGGTTAGTTTGGATAACTTTCCAATCCACCTTAACTCATCGGTACAAAGTTTATCTCTTAATATTTCACAATCAACTAGATCCAACTCAACCAAATTAGTCAGGTTCGAAAGATCCGAGATTACCCGCAATGATTTAGATGACACTTTTAGATGGGTTAAGCTTGTTGGGAGGGTCGGCAACTCTTGAATATTATCGCATTCCATCAACTCGATTCTTTGTAGGTGAGGAAGCATGCCCATGGTCTTTGGAACTTCACTGACACAAGTTCCTGATAGATATAACTCAACCAAATTAGTCAGGTTTGAAAGATCCGAGATTACCCGCAACGATATAGATGACACTTTTAGATGGGTTAAGCTTGTTGGGAGGGTCGGCAACTCTTGAATATTATTGCATTCCATCAACTCAATTCTTTGTAGGCAAGGAAGCATGCCCATGGTCTTTGGAACTTCACTGACACAAGTTCCTGATAGATTTAGGATTCTTAGAAAAGGCAAACTTTCAATGTTAGAAGGAAGTTGACCTTTTAAAGAGTTATCATTGACTTGAAGCACCTTCAGATTCTGGAGCATTCCAATAACACAAGGTAACTTCCATGAATTTGCATAATCTAAATTATGAGAAGTGCAACCTTGAAAGTGCAACTCTCGTAATGATTTCAACTTCCATATGAAATCTGGGAGTTTCTTCATCTTATAACACTTTACAACAAAATACTGTAGATTCACTAGATCCCCAATTTCTTCAGGCAAATGTTTGAGAGAATGGCAGTCATAAATCCTCAAGTCAATCAGACATTTCAACTTCCCAATAGAGCCATTGATTTTCCTCAAATCTTCACACCATTCGAAAGTAAGCTTCTCTAAATTCGGGCATCCAGAGAAATCAGGTGTTCTGATTAAGTTCTGACAATTGTTAAAAGAAAGAACTTTCAATTTTGTTGCCATCTGTCAAAATGAATGCAATACTCAATAGATGAACAATCAAATATTACTTTCCAAGAAAACAAAATAGGAATGAGAATATTGCGCACCTTAATTGAGTTTTGTAATCCCGAATTATATAAGAAAATAACGTTGACGAATTCAAGAACAACTAGATTCTTTAGGTTCATGTTGGTCCATTTTTGCAGAGGATAACACAAAGAACCTGATGTTGATTTGGGAAGATGAAATATTACATCCCCACCAAGGGTTAATAGAGATAATTTAAGGAATCTTAGATGTTCAAACCTTCCAAACCTTTTAATTTGAACAAAGACATCGCTGATACTCTGTCTAGATGAATAAAGAGACAGTGCTTGAACCTTTTTGTTTATCTGCCAATAAGAATGGGAAATGAGTAATATCAGTATTCTATCTCATAGAGCCAAAGGATTATAAAAAGGAAAGAACAAAAAGCCCCAAGAAGGTACAATGTAGTGGAATCTATGGTAGAAACTAGTTAGATCTCTCTAGAATTGCTTTACCTCCTTATGTCTTATTGCATTAAGGCCGTCCTCCCAAATCCATATCCTACTCCGCTCCTTAGGATTTATTGGATTTTCTTGGAGAACAATTTGTCTTCCTAGATCTCTAAGTTGATCGTGCATCCAAAACTTATCATTCTCCACAATCTTTACCAAGGACATGCCAATGAGGGCAGCAACTCCTGTATCTGGGAAAAACTCACAATCTTTCCATAGGTAGATTGCATTTGCCTTATCTTCACCGATGAAAAAGCATGCAATATCGAGGAAGATTTGTTGTTGCTGGAAATTTAAGGCATCATAGCTGATCTTCAACTTTGCAAAAACATTCTCATGAGGTGCTTTTCCTAACTTAAGCAATGTCTCTTTCCATAGTTCTTGTGGTTTGTGGGAGAGGAACGAACCAATCACCTCAAGAGCCAACGGAAGTCTCCCGGCAGCAAATACAATCTTCTTTGAAAGATAATTGTAATCATCTGAAGGAAAGTCTGTGTTAAACGCATGCTTACTAAAAAGCTCAAGCGCATGTCCAGCACTCATGACCTCCATTTCATAATCTAAAATATGATAGTTTTGTCTATTGACTTGCAAGATATCTTTATTTCTAGTTGTAATCAATATTCTAGATCCTGAATATAAAGTACTCTTTCCAACTAATTTCTCCACTTGTTCGTTGTTATCAACATCATCGAGTACAATGAGGACTTTCTTATTACAAAGTATTTCTCTAATCCTCTTAATTCCATAATCAACTTCATCAATGTTCTTTGTTCCTGCAGGATAGCTGATTTCGGATATTAACCTTTTTTGCAAGTCAACTAAGCCATCAATTCTTGACGAATTCACTCGAACGTCTTCAAGGAAACAACAACACCGTCCAAAATGAGAAGATAGCTGGTTGAAGATGACCTTGGCGAGTGTTGTTTTGCCGATACCTCCCATGCCACAAATTTTAATGAGTCGCACACCATTGGAATTGACGTCTAATAATTTGCTTAATGCTACTATTTGATCATCGATTCCAACTAAATGTTCAGTCACCAATCTATGTTTTGACTTCAAACTTTCCACGAGCTTCTCAACTACCAATTTGATTAGTTCTCCGTGGCTGCCACAATGAAAACCATTTTAGTGAGCAAAATCACGATTACTTCATTAGATGTGATATTATTCAAGCATTGGATAAACTACACAATGTCCTGATAGGTAATGGGACCTTAAATCTAGGAGTGATATTCTAAAAGTCCATATTGGACATTAACATCACTTCAAAACATACTTTTAGTCCCTTGACAACGTGGATGCTATATCAGGACCCGAAATTCAACTTGATTCCAACATGAGAGTAGCAATCTTGGGATTTTCGAGCAAAATAGATGTATAAAAATTTGTGCAATTGTCTAGCAACAACTGTAGAACTTGAATATCATGTCTTCACAATTTGTTTGGCAGACGTAGTAAAGATTCATCATTTAGTATTACTATAATTAAACTCCCAGCTTAATCATACTGGAATTTTCAGATCTATTATCAAGTGTTAAGGAAAACTAAGGAAACAATTATCTTGAAAATAGTTAGCTTACCCTTTGTATTTCTTCACTTCCCACCCCTTTATGGCGTCAACCTCCTTGAGGGCCTCTCTCCAAGCATTTACTTGCTCATTGTCCAACTTCTTCTTGCACTCCAAATTGAGTATGGCATCGCGATATAGCGGAGTTTTCAATTTAACATCGTCAGGTTCCACGTCAAAGAAAATAGGTAGGATCTCTTTATTGCCTTCCGATTTCAAGGTGTTTGCCACGATCCGTGAGAGCTCGCAAAGGCACCATTGGCTCGAAGCATAGTTCTGAGAGAAGATGGGTATGTAAATCCTGGAGTTGTCGATTGCTTGCAAAAGCGATTCATCGATCTTCTCACCAACGCGGAGCTCTTCGTCATCTCGGAAGACGCAGATTCCAGCGTCGGTCAAGCTATGGAAGAGGAAGTCGGTGAATCCAACACGAGTGTCGGGTCCTCTAAAACTCAAGAACACTTGGTACTTGCTTCCCGATGATGTTCCGGTATCTGAGCTCACCATATCGATAGTTTCCTTAGCTAAGCAGATCTCTGTTTCCATCTCTCCCTCTCTTTCCGACTCGATGTTCTTCAACAGAGAAATATTCCGCATCACCCTGTTATGAGGAAATAATGGAGTAGTTATAGTAGAACCAATAAAATTCTGAGAAGATCGGTCGATGATTAAAAAGAAAAACCAAAGTTGTGGTTAACACGCTTGTGAAAGCGTGCATGCAGTTGAAGGCCCCTTTAGCAGAAGCCAACTGAGGACGTTTACATCTGAGGACGTTTCCAGTCTATTTATACACAGCATAGCCGGCTTGTCGCGCATGCAGTTGCAGGCTTCGTGTGCAACAGTTTGAAAGAACGTGACTATGGCATGACATGCGCGGAAATCAAGGAATCAAACTTTCATTATTCATAAATTTACCTCACTCCAAGTATTATTACTTTTTTTTTTCTTTGCTCTTTTGCACAAATATTTTATTTATTCTCACTGATCCACCGTTTCCTTATATTGAGCTAATAAAAGTATTTTACCTGTCGAAAAAGACAAGAAAGTCTCCGTTTTATGTGCGAAATCAGTTATTATTAGGAGAGGCTTTTGGGAACCTTCCCCGAACCTGCAAAATGATTGAAACAAAAAGTCGTATTTTTTTTTATATGACGGAAGATCATTGAGTGCCGAATATCTGAAGTGCCAAAACTTAATATAGAAAGATACTTAAATGTTAAAAATTAAGAAAGTGACAATTAAGTGTTAAAATTGGAGTAAAATGAATTACTTAAGTATTAACAGCGAGAAAATCTGACCAAAAAGCTGATGTGACAATTTTCCAACGAGAGAAGTGCAAAATGATGTCATTTTGCACACTGACATGATTAGACAAGTGTGAAAACGATGTTGTTTTGCTGCTGACGTGGGTAGATAATTAATATAAAAATAATTAAATTAAATTTATTTAAAAAAAAAAAGAAAAAAGAAAAAAAGAGGAAGATAGAGATTGCCGGCAATGAGGGCTCAACCCTCGTTGCTGCCTTCACATTATCGCCGAAAAGGGTTGACGACGGTGGGGGGAGGGCCGACCGGCGGCAAGGGCTCGCGAGCCCTCTCTTAGATCTGGGGCAAGGGTTGCGGCCCTCCCCCGGATCCGACGAGGGTCACTAGGCCAAATGCTACCACCTGTTGGAGCAACCGCCGACCCTTCCTAGCGACAGTGGGGAGGCAATGGTGAGGGCTCAACCCTCGCCTTCTACCTCCTCTTCCTCCTCCTTTTTTTTTTTAAAAAAAGTAATTTATTATTTAAGTATAAATATTTTAATTTAATTAATATTTATATTAAAATTAAAAAAAAAGAAGACAAAATGACGTCGTTTTGATTTCTTATCATTGACTCAACTCTTCGGCATGCCACGTAAGTGATTTATATTATTAAAAGTTTGCCACGTAGGATTTTCAGCCATCTTCGCCGGACTTGGCACTCAAGTGTCCCATTTTGAAAAAAAATGGCACTTAAGTGTCACTTTCGTAATTTTTGGCATTTAAATGTCCCATCATGTCAAGTTTTGATACTCCATGTGTACTTTTGCCGAAGGCCATTAGATCTAATGCTTCTGGTGGATGATTAAAAAAACCAAACTTGTGGCTAAAGGGGGTGCATGATAACCAAAATTTCTGTTCCAGAAATGATTTTTCTATTCCAGACCAATTTCTGGAATAGAAACTTATTTGATAACGCTTATCAAATTTTCTATTTCTGGAATAGGTTTCTATTCCAGAAATAGAAATGGAGGAGAAATCAATTTCTATTTCTTCCGACCCTAATTTTAAAATGAAATTTATTCGAATAAATAAAATGATATTTATTTTTATTTTTACGAATAAATTTAAAAAATCCTTAAAAATGAATAAATAAAAATAAAAATTATTATAAAATTATTTTTATAATAATTTTTATTTTTATTTATTCATTTTTATTATAAATATTATTTTTATTTTTAATAAATAAATTTAATAGAAATAAATTTATTTATTAAAAATAAATTTAATTAAATATAATTTTATTAAAAATAAAAATAAATATATTCATTTTATTCATTTAAAAATAAAAATAAATTTATTAAAATAGATTAAAAATAAATAAATTATTTTTATTTATCATTTTATTTTTATTTTATTAAAAATAATTTATTTATGATAAATAAAAATAAATTATTTTTATTAAAATAAAATTATTTTTATTTGTCTTGAGTATTTTGCCAAATAATTTATTTTTTTATTTTTTTATTCATTTTAAAATAAATTTATTCGTAAAATAAAATAAAATAGAATAAATAAAATAAATTTATTTTTAAGGATATTTTTATTTTAAAATAAAATGATATTCTTATTTTATTTTTTATGATTTATTTATTTATTTTTGTTAATAAATCATTTTTATTTTTATTTTTTATATTAAAGGTCGCCGGTCGTTGCTGCCGCCGTCCAAAAGGAAGAAATTTTGTGTCGTTATCAAACGAATTTCTATTTTTAGAGTAGAAATTTTGCGTTGTTATCAAACGGTTATTTTTGCTTAGAAACTCTTCTAGAAATAGAAATAGAAAAATCTATTTCTGTTCCAGAAACTATTTCTGGAACAGAATGGTTGTCATGCGCGCCCTAAATACCTGTTCAAATGCGCATGCAAGTTGCAGGTTCCTTGTGCGGAGTAATAAAAGTAACTTTACCAGTCGAAAAACAAAAAAACAAGAAAGTCTTCGTTTTATGTACGATACCAGTTCTTGTTTTGTTTCTTTTGAGTAAGGTGATGCTTCTGGGAACCTTCCCTGAACCCTACAATATCCTTCCAAGAAAGCTTCGAAGTGTGACATAGCTTTTTTCAACAACTACTTAAGACAAGTTCTCAAAATGTTTTCATGCTTAGAAGAAATTCATTTTAGACCGATTGAGATCACGAGAAAGATGTAGGCAGAGCCCGATCATCTTTTGCGAAGCCTTCGTTTGTCGATGCTGCCGTCATTGTCGTCATCAATGTTGAAACTGTTGTCCTCGCTGCTGCACTCAATTCCATTCTCTTTCCGCAGTTCTAACATTTCCAATAAGAAGAAATAGATGGTGGCGAAACTGTTAGCAGTCCCAGGATATCCTGACGAAGAATGAAAAGTTTCCATTTGAAAATTGCTACAAAAGTGCTGCAAAGTCTGATGCTAATCTAGCTTGAGACTATTGTACATTGGCAATCATGAAATTTGTGAAGAATTTCAATAATCTGAGACTTAGGTACCTAGTGAAAATCTCCATTTACAAGCACATTCAGAGTAACCTGAAAACTCTTCAACACTCCGAGCTTCCTAAAGAAATGGAATTGCGCTGAATCTACGTCCATATCACTCGCTCCGTGTTATCATGATTAGTTCCCCAAGTTCGCGCTCCCCCTCCTTAAAATTCACCTTCATTGCTTCTACTCCTTCCTTCGCACGGTCAATGCCTAGCAGCATAAGACATGGTCGAAATGTTCGCTCAGCTCTCTTAAGGCCTAGAACATCAGGATGACAGGAATGCTGGAGTCGAGGGTTGCCGACTGTCTCGAAACAAAGGAAAAGAGGGGGGATTGTTGAAGAGGTACTCTGACTCACCGTGTAATACCAAAGACGTTCACCCGAGCTCTTGTCAAAACTCGGCCATCACCTGCTCCCCTGGCCAATCAACTCAATGGTTTACAGCTCTTATTACACATTAGAGACACGAGCTTTACAAAATCCTCCGAAAACCATGTTTGACTCTCGACAAAAATTAAGAAAAATAATTGTCCACGAGCAGCTGACAGAAGGTGATTGTCTATGCAACAGAGTTCCTTTTTCTGAGAATTGAACTGAGCCAGAAATTTAAGGGGCAAAATGGTCAGCGCACTTGATTTAAAGATTTGACTAATAGTTTGTGCCATTACATGTAGGAGAGACAATTGCGTAATAAATCGATTTGCGAAGAATGAGCTTGGGCTTAAGTGGATTGTCAGTTTTGAATTTCCCACTTGTATATGACGGGACTACAGTGATTAACTTTCTTAGTGGGCAATTGGTATTTTGTTAATGCTTTAAACCCAACGTCCCGATAGCGGGATGTGGTGGGACAAATGTCAATGTGTTCCTTTTCTTCTAAATTTCTTTTAGTCTTGCTCAACCCAGCTTTTAAGTTATTCCTTGACAAAAGTGCCCTCTGCTTTGTGCAACACTAGGAATGGAAGATGGGCTTCGGTAGCAATCGACCAATAGCACATCGAGTTTCAGACTGAGGGTAAATGCTTGTGAGAACATGAGCTTACATGCCCCCAGTCCATCAAAGTCAATAATCATGTGGTTTCCAAGGGTGCGTTGACGCGATCGACGATCAAGATCTGCTTGAATCTAAATATCCCGGGTCATTGGAATTTTTTCAAGACAAGTTTAATTTGTTTTACAAAAAATGAATTATTTTAAAAATACATGCCTAAAGACATGGCTTGTTAGCACTTGAAATAATCAGTGAATATTCATTCATTTTTTCAAATGATTTAAGTAATTTTTTTAGAAAAAAATATATTCTAAATCATTTGTTTTTCATAAAAAAAAAACAAAGATAGGTGGAAATGTTTTCGTTGGACTCCAGGCCCTGGTGGTGGGGCAAAATCGGGAATTTCTCCCGTCCAGTCGGGAAAACTCCCCGCGAGCGCATGACGAGTCACTGCTCTGTCTCTCTCTCTCTCCATATATAAAGAGTCGCCATTCAAAACCTCAGGAAAACCAGGTTACTTCTCTCTCTCTCACATCTCGATTCAAGTCCAGTCGATCTCTCTCTCTCTCTACAACGCTCGAGCTCGCTCCCTGTCGCAATCGCGCAAGCGAGGTACTTTAGATCCTCTGCTCGTGTCGGTCTAGCCATCCATTTCGTGTCGACGTGCGAATCGATCTCGCGCTTCTGTGATCCACCGATTTCTTCTTCTGGCTATGGCTTCTTCAGAGTTTCGTCGCGTCTTCGTCGCTCGTACCTCTGCAACATCGGCGTTCGCGGACCGTTTTCCAATGGTGAATCTTATGAGATGCGAACTTTTCCGATGAGGCGTTCCTTTGGAATCTTGCGCCGCGTTCGTTATGCATCTGCCATCCTCTGTCGCAGGAGGTCCGTTTGATTTTAAAGACCTCTTTGTTCTCGATGTAGATTGGCTTTAGCGAGTTCGTTCGAGCATTGTCTACGATTTCTGTAGGCTAGGCAAAACGAAGAATTTCTTGTTGATTGCTACGCTTATCTCTCGGATATACCTCTGTGAGTATTCCGGCGCATTTGACTTTAGAAACTGGGTGGAATAAGCTTGTGGATCGATTTGTGTTCAGGATTGCTGTAAGCCTATTACTGGAAGTCTATAGCACCTTGCAGTTTCACCGAAATGTAGATGTTTATGTAGAGGAAATCACTATGACTTACAGCATTTACCTGCTCATTGTCTTGGCTTCTGAGGTATGAGCAGGAGATTTTTCGCTGCTCGGGGCAGTTTCATGCAGAGATAATGCTATTTCACGGCATCTCTTTTTATAGAAATGATGCCATGATAAGTACCTGTTCTTGTGGGTATATATATTTTTTTCGATGACATTCGTTTTAATTGAACTTCACTGTGCTGGAAATCGGGTGACCTGAATGTGATAGGACGACCTATATATTCATTTACTAAATCTCAATGCTAGGGTTTCTCACGTTAAATTAGCATCCGTGTTCTTTTCTTGGCATAGACTATACTGGATTAGCCCTGTGCTTTGCCCCTGCATGAACTTTTTATTACTGCATTTGTTCATCCTTTGCAATAGCAATAGTGGATCCACTTGCAGTCTAGTTGAACTCCTTCAGCCATTTCATATTGAAAGTATGATAGAGTCATGTCCCACTTGAATCAAGGTAGAGAAATCTTGAAATGATCATTACTTTATTGTACTAATTAGGTGTCCATCTCATCACTGCTGTCAAATTGGAGATCCTTTACCTTTGCATTTGTGGAGGATGAAAAATGAATCTTCAGAGACATATGATAGTGGCATGTATATATGGGTGTTTTGGTTGCACGGTTTTAAGTTTAAAGCTTGCAGCTCTCCACCTAGCCACTTTGTATAAGTAAATGCTGCTCCTGTATGAACTATCTATATGTCACGTGTGGGTTTTTCACTTTAACGGACTGGCAAAGGTCCCTCCTAGGCTAGTTTATATATACTTCTGCATAAGATAAGTGCAAAAATGTTATAGATGCATCTTACAAAGAGATGTTGCTTTTACGAAGAGAGGAGGTTGCTGTGTAGTATAGCCAACCTAAGGGGTTTGCAATTAATTCTCCCATTTTTTTGTAAATTCTAAGGGCCTTTTAAATTCTCTTTTTTCTTATGCTATCCTCACTCTTTCCCTTGCAGATGGCAGAATCACCTAAGGAAACTGGAGTGGTAAATCAGAAAGAAATAAATCATTACTAGGTACTCTGTAAGCTTGACAAATCTCAAAATACAGTAAATTCACTTCAGAGGTGGAATGGTACCATAAGGATGTATTTTTCTCTATTTCAAACCTAATTAAGTTTTTTAGGTTATTAATTTAATATGGCCCATCATGTGACTCTTTTGGATATCATGGTCAATAATTAGTGCAGCATACTTTTCACGTACTTGAAAACAAATTAAAGCTTTCTTAATGTTAAAACAAGTTTTCATCCTTGTCATTGATTAGGATGATTGCTTGTACACATTTCTGGCCATGTCTTATGAAGGAAGATATCTAGGTCATAGCTCAATGTTAAATCCGATTTCAACAGATGCTGAATTTGGAAAGGAGTTCCTTGCCTCCTGGGAGTCATTTTCTGTGGCAGAAGATGACGCAGTGGATTTTAGCTTTGATACAGTTGGCAAAGGCAAGACAAAGGAATTCAACTTTGATAAACTGTAAGTGAAACTTAAAGTATAGGCAGTTAGATAATAAATTGGTATGGTTGTGGAATCTAACTTTAATATTCTATCTTCATACTTGTGTTGGTTATGTATATTCACCCTGTACGATTACCTCTTTGGGAGAATAATGCCTGTGGTGATTAAGTGAGCCATGCTTTACTTATCATTCGACCACCTCGAAAATCATCAAAACGATGGATGATGGTGAAGATGCATGAAAGCTAGTTACAATCTTACTTGCTATGAGAGTGGGATATATCTCTGCTTTCTGTGGATTGATTGTTAAATAACCTTTTTCAGGGATGTTGATTTTAACCTGGATGCTGACTTTGACAAGTTTTCATCATACAAAGTGGACATACCGGATCTTGATTTCTCCTGCCCATCAAGGAAATCTCCAAATAAGGACAGAAATGAAACAGAATCACCTGATGAAGGAAATTCTGAGAAAATATTTTCTTTCTCCTTTGATTTTAATGAGTAAGACAGAATGTATACATTAGGGCCTATTCTTTGATACATAAGGTTATATTTTCAAGTGATGGGAAATGTCATGACTTGTGATTGCAAGCTAGGAACTTAGCAGTCATTTGTGCTATCCAGGTTGGATGGCTTTAATCTTGATTCACCCATGACTGAGGGAGAACAACGTGGGAAGAAGGTTAGAGGAAGCAAAGGGAGATCATCGGAGATGAATGAGCACCAGGGCTCGAAAACTCGCCTTCCTGAGGCAATTCCTGACTGTGAGGATCATGCTATGATTGATAATGTTCAATCAACGCACTGTGTGGGTACATCAGAGATTCAGGTAGAAACTTCTGTAACTTCAACTTCTATGCCTAACCCAAGAATGGATGATTGGGTGCCAAAGCCCGCAGCATGTAGAATTTCAATTCCAGAACAATCTTCTTTCGAAAGGACAAACAGCACGTGTTCTCAAGGATCTGATCAACAAGATTATTCATCAGACAAAACAGCACCAAGAGAAGTACATATTCAGCTCAGGGTTGACACAAGTTTAAGTACCATCCCAGAGCTTCCAAGAAAAGATTTGTCTATCGTCAAAAGTTCAAATTCCACTTTCGGTGAAGAGCAGAGTAACAGGGAAGAAATGGTAGGGGAAGTGACATATTCTCATGGCAACATGCACTCAGAAGGTTCAAGTGTGCCACATGTTCCAGGAACAGAAGGCAAGGCAAATGGAAGCAATAAACCTTTTCTTGATACACCAAATGCTACTAAGGCTGATAACGAAGAGGCCAAGCCTGCGACAATTCTTAATGATACAGCCTGTATTATCCCAAGTAAAATACTGCATGACAGTGAAATGGCTGTTTTCAGGTTGTCCCATTTATCCCTTACCTTTAAGTGATTAGAGGAATGAGAGGGAATCTTGATGGTTGATTTTGTGAAATTTTAGAAAGCATATGCATCCGTAGCTTAATATTTAAGGACGGGAATGCAAATTGTTATGATTTTCAGTTTGATGCACTCACTCATTGAGTATTTGCTACCATGTTGATGCATTTTATGGTGATTTCCAGAGTTCAGTAAAAACATTGTTGGATCAACAGCATAACATTTTTGCACTTCTTAGCTCTCTTTTAGTATTGTGTAAATGTCCCATCTGGAGAGCCCGCAGTTATAAATTGTCCTCTTTCTTTACCGGTAGAGAGCCTGGGCAAGCCCATTCAAAGTTTTCCAAGAGATCAGAGGAAATTGAGAGTCAGTCTTCTCAAGAACCATCAACTGGGAGAAAGCTTACTCAATTTAGCAGCAAAAGACTTGCTTCTGTACATCTAAATGAAACTAGGTGAAGATTTTCCTTTTGATTATAGTTTCTTTGATTGGACATTCCATGCTTTATACCTTCACATGGTTTATGCAATCTGCAACAGGTTGGGAGACAATGCCAAGGATTCTCGAGTTGGGGGAAAGTTGCTTTTTGGTCTAAATTCACTGGCAAGGGAGCAAACAAAAAGTCAACCTCCTCTGACTGGAAGCCATATCAGTGTGAGACCCACTTCTCAACTGGGGTGAGGCATCTGTACCCAATCGAGTCGTAATTGTTGTGCTGTTTGAAATTTTGTTCAAATTCTAGTATTTTATTTTTTCCCATGTACTTCATTTAACAGTAGCTAACAATTATTGAGTAATGTTTAAGTTATCTCCTCCCTGCTGCCACTCCCCCACCAATACACTAACTCAAAAGAAAAAAAAAAGGCAAAGTTTATTTTTTTCCAATATAAAAGTGCCCTGGTATCTTCTGTTATACGTTGGACTTTCAACTAGGGTAAAATGAGAATTTTTTTTTTTTAATTGTATATCATAGTTTGCATCGAGACATTGGACACTCTCCTAATTGCTGTATATTACTAGTTTGATCAACAAATATAGATATGTACTTGATTATTTGCTTGCTGTTGATGAAATTAAAGCCTTTTCAGCTGAAATTATAAACCTTTACTTGCAATTGTCTCTCAAGTCTAAGTCTCCCTTTGTTATTGGCCAGGAAAGCTCATTAAATCCTTCATACTATGCTTTGAAGTGGATATTGACATCTTTGTCTCTGGTAAAATATGACTAAGTTATCTGTTAGAAGACTACCAGCCTGGAAGTGGGGTTCATAATCTTCTGTAGCATGATATGTTCATGTTCAGTTTGAACCTTAGAGTCGCATGACATGGGAGAGTGATATTCCTTTAAATGATATATATTGAATTATCCTGATTTTTTGGGTCCTAATTATTAGGAAATAGCTGTAAATAATTAGTTAGGAAATGATTTATTAGTATCCCTTGATTTGTGAAATTATAGCTGTATTATTCAGATCTGTTTTTTTCCTAGCTAGTACTTGTAGAAGTCCTATAAATAGCTTTGTAATCCTGGTACAAAAATATAGAGAATTATCACAATTCTTTTCTCTAAATTCTTCAATATATACTTTCAAGACTGAAATAACTCCTCATTACAGAAAGGATATGTCAGTGTCATGTCATATCAGTTTTATGTTTGATTCTTTTCATGTTATGTAATATCTTATCTTAGACATCTCCAATGCTAACAAGTAAATTGCATATAGTGGACTAGACCTTTGACACATCATTATTTTGCATATGCTTAATCTGCTTAAAATAAAATTTTGCAGTTCTCTATGCAAGACGGGCAGTTTAAATGAGTTGTCAACACCTTTTGTTAAGATATGTGTGAATTCTGATGTCACTGATTCAAGAAAGGAATCTTTTAAGGATTCAAGGGTCAGAAATGTTGATGTGAAGAACAGTAACCCTCTTAATTCTGCCAAGAGGGCATTTTATCTTTCTAGCTTGAGAATGAAGAGGTCTAACCTGCATCCTGACTTGATGTCCTGGTATTTGAAACCATAGATACTTTTGGAGATCATGATGTCAATATGCACAGGGCCACAAGAACCAAAGAAGATCAACTTTGTTCTAATCCTACAGAGGAAATCAGTTCCATGAGAGACTCTGAGCAAATTACAGCAATGCGAGGTGATGCAGCACATTCGTTAGCTCATCATAGAAAAAGCACCGAAAACCAGTCACTTCTCAATTCATCCTTAAAACGGAAATCATATGAGGTTCCTTTCTGTTGTTTGCTCTAATATACTTGTGGGGATGCTATTTTGTAATGGATTAGAAGCCATGAGTGTATATTGCAGGGATCAGATGCCAATTTAATGCCATTTAGTCCATCGAAACGGCTCTCTCAGTCTCCAAGTGAGAAAAGGTGAAGAGTGTTAATAACGCCATTATACTTGCTCCTGTGACTGGGTTTTGTTTGTGGAAGTAATGTTCTTACTCTTGACAGAAGTTTCAGAGAATCCTCCGAAACTGTTGTCACAGAACAGGTAAACCGATAAAACCAGCCACTTCTCAATTCATAAGGGAAATCATCTGAGGTTCCTTTCTATTGTTTGCTCTTCACTTCCAAGTAATACCTTACACCTCTTCAATAGTGTTGCGAATACAATTATGGGGATGCTATTTTGTAATGCATTAGAATTGGTGAGTGTTTATTTTGCAGGACATGTCATCTAGTCCACTGGAATGGCCCTCTGAGTCTCCAAGTGAAAAAAGGTGAAGAGTGCTAATAGCTCCACTACCCTCACTCCTGTGACTGGGTTTTTTTTTGTGGAAGTAATGTTCTTACCCTTGACACTTCAGAAGTTTCTGCGAATCCTTCAAAGCTGTTGTCATGGAACAGGTAAACGGACCGTACCTTCTTAAGTTTTTTCTATTTTAACACGGTTGAAACTCGTTCCTTGCTGGTTTCTTAGATCATATGTATCAGGTTTGCAATCATGAGAAACACCGAACAAAGCAAAAGCAACAGTCTCTGGTGACCATCCTAAATTTCATCTTAAGATTTCTCCTAATGCGAGTTCCACTGAAGTTGGAAGTCCATTGGTCATGGAAACTGCTAAAAATGTTGAAAAGGCTGAAGCTTATACAAAGGAACTTGAAGATGTAAGTGAATTGCGACTATTTTTGCTATAAATGAGTTGCTTATGCACTTTTTGGCTTTGGCAATCAGTTATATGCATATTGTAGACTATAATCAGGAACCATGGAGATTCTAATAGAGAGATAATAATAGTGACAACAAAACACTAGGAATGTAAAATACAAGATTGTCAAGTTACAGGTAGTAGTTGCCCATAGACAACTTTCTGTGGCTTACTGGATGAGAGACTAATCTATAATGTCAAAGAAGATGCTCAAATGAACTCCATAAAGCCAGTCAACCTTGATCACAAAGAGGTCTTCTGAAACCAAATGAACCAACGAAACAAACGGCAAAAGCCATTCGGAAACTCGACCCACTTATGAATTACCTCTGTTTTAAGCTATGAAACAAATAGCGAACACTGACATTTCACAGTTACGAGCAACAAAAGTTCGCTAGATCGAGACAAGCATAGGATCTCCAGATTATGCAGTCAAACCAATTAGTTATACAAATCAACTAATGGCTAGAGTGTTTGACCTATTTGTTGATGAGTACCATGCACGAGAAAATAGATAGAAGCTGTTCTAAATTCCTTGAAAAATACTGATAAAAGTCATATATGTAGGTTTTAACTGCATTTGTTGAGATTGAAGTACGAGAAAGAATCTATTTATAAGAGGAAACAATATCATACCCAAAAACAAAAAAAACAAAAAAATGGAAACATTCGAAACAAATTTCATGATTTGTGTTTGCATTTAGGACCTTAGCAGTCATTTGTGCTATCCACGTTGGATGGCTCTAATCTTGATTCATCCATGACTGAGGGAGAACAAGGTGGGAAGAAGGTCATAGGAAGCAAAGGGAGATTTCCAGAGATGAATGAGCACCAGGGCTCGAAAAGTCTCCTTCCTGAGGCAATTCCAGACTGTGAAGATAAAGCTGTCATTGATAATGATGAATCAACGCGTTGTGTGAGTAACATCAAAAGTTCAGGTAGAGATTTCTGTAACTTCAACTCTGTCTAACTTTATCTGCAGCCTGTAGAAATTCAATCCTAGAACGACCTTCTTTGGATAGGACAAACAGCACGTGTGCTCAAGAATCCGATCAACAAGGTTGTACATCGGATAAATAGTACCAAGAGAAGTTCATGTTCAGCCCATGGCTGATACAAATTTAAGTACCATTCCAGAGCTTCCAAGAAAAGATTTGTCTATCATCAAAAGTTTGAATTCCGCTTTATATGAAGAGCAGAGTAACAGGGAACAAATGGTAGGGGAAGCCACATATTCTTGTGGCAACGTATGTTTAGAAGGTTTAACTATGTCACATGTTCCAGGAACAGAAGGCGAGGCAAACTAAAGCAGTAAACCTTTTCTTGATACATGGAATGCTACTAAGGCTAATATAGAAGAGGCCAAGCCTGCCACAAATCTTCATCTGAGTAAAGTAATGCATGACGGTGAAATGGCTGTCGTCAGGTTGACCCTACTTTATTGCGTACCTTTAAGTGATTTGTGGAATGAGAGGACAGAAAACTTATAAGAGGATAACATTGGCAAGTTTATGCCATTTACTAAGAGCAATGAGTCATTAATGTCTCTTTTTAAGAAACATGGACTTGATAGTTGATTTTATGAAAATTTAGGAAGAATATGCATCTGTAGCTCAATGTTCCAAGGACAGGAACACAACAAGTTCTTGTGGTCATCAGTTTGATGCACTCATTCATTGGGTTTTGGCTATCATGTTGATGCATTTGATGATAATTTCCAGATTTGAGTAGAAAATTGTGTGGATCGACAACATTACATTTTTGCACTTCTCAGTTCACTTTTACTTCTATGTTGATGTCCCAAGCAGAGAACCTGCAGCTTATGCATTGTGCTCTTTCTTTTCCTGTAGGATGCCTGGACTAACTCACTCAAATTTATTCAATGGATCAGAGGAAATCAAGAGTTAGTCTTCTCGAGAACTATCACCGGGAGAAAGCTTAATCAAATTATTAGTAAAAGACTTGATTCTGTGCATCTAAATGAGAAAGGATGAAAATTTTCTATTTTATTCCAGTTTCTTTGATTGGACATGGAGTGCTTTATGACATCACATGGTTTACGCAATGTTCAACAGGTTGGGAGACAAAACCAAAGATTCTCAAGTTGAGGGAAAGTCGCTTGTTGATCTAAATTCATTTGCAAGGGAGCACACAAAAAGGCAATCTCCTTTGACAGGAAGCCATGTCAGTGTGAAAAACACTTCTCAACCTGTGGTTAGGCATCTGTACCCAATCAAATTGTAACTTTAGATCTGAATGAAATTTTGCTCAAATTCTACTGAGTTTTTTCTCCCCATGTACTTAACAGTAGCTGACAGAAAGTGAGTAATGTGTAAGTTATCTTCTTCCCGCTGCCACCCCCTCCCCTCGGAGGGGATGACGGGAAGGATTTTACCTCCTCCCCATAAAAAGTTGCCCTAGTTATCACTCTTCTGCTATTGAAAGGACATCTAGGGTAAAATGAGATATGTTTTGTTTGACTGTATATCATGGTTTCCATTGAGACATTTGAGACTCACCTAATTGCTTTATATTACTATTTTGATCAACCCATGTAGATATGTGTAAAAAAATCTTTTGATGTTCTCTCATCATTTGGTTGCTAGGTGAAATTAGAGCCTTTTCAGCTGAAATCATTAAGTTTTACTTGCTGTTGCATCTCAAGTCTAACTCTTCTATTATTATTTGCAAAGAAAGCTCATATTAAATTCATCATAATATGCTATAAGGAGGATATTGACATCTTTGTCTCCGGTAACATATGACTGGATTATCTAATGGAAGACTACAAGCCTGGAAGTAGGGTTCACCATCTACTGTAGCATGATTCATTCAACTTTGAGTTAAACCTTCTAAGTCACATAAAATGGGAGAGGGATAGTCCTTCAAATAATATTTACTTTTTAGATTGAAATAACTCCTAGTTATGAAAAAGATTTATCGATGTCAAGTCACATATGTTCTATGTATGATGCTGTTCATGTTGTATCATCACTGTCTTAGAAACATTGCCAACTCTAACAAGTAATTTTCATTTGTTGGATTAGACCTTTCGGACAACATTATATTGCATATGCTTAATCTGGTTGTTCTAAATTTTTGCAGCTCTTCGTGCAAGACGGGCAATTTGAATGAGTTGTCAGAACTAGTCGAAAATATATGCGATGATCCAGAAGTAACTAGTTCAAGCGACAAATCTTACAAGGATTCAAGGATCAGAAATGTTGATGCGAAGAACAGCGTTTCCCTTGAATCAGCCACAAGGGCAATTCATCTATCGAGCTTGAAACTGATGAGGTCTCACCTGCATCCGAACTTGATGTCCCGGTTTTTGAAACTCTTCTTAGAAACTTTGACTCCTCAGTACATTGACCCCACTAAACTGATATGCCAGTCCGTCCCAGCATGCTAAACATCATCATCGGAGTCGTCTTCAATATTGCACAAGCCTCCAAAACATGTCCAAATCTGATCAAAACATGATTCCTGAAGAAATAAATCACAGCCAATCTTGCGTGAACGTTTCAACCAACAATACATATCAACTACTGTCTACCGTGATTAATTATTTTGGCAATGTATATTATGTACAAGAAAATAGATATACATATCGACTATTGAAATTGTAAACTTTCACTTGCAATTGTATCTCAATTCTAAGTCTTCCATTATTTTTTGCCACGAAAGCTTATATTAAATTCACCATAATATACTCTAAAGAGGATAGTGACATCTTTGTCCCTGGTTACATATGACTAAATTAGCTACAAGAAGATACAAGCCTGGAAGAAGGGCTAACAATGTGCTGTGGTCTGACATATTCATGTTGGGTCACGTGAAATGAGAGAGTATGATATATCAATGCTGTGCCATTTTTGTTCTACGTATGATGATGTTCATGTTATGTGATATCCTGTCTTGGAGAGATTGCCAACTCTAACAAGTAGATTTCAGAAATTGGATGAGGCCTTTGACACAACATTATTCTGCATATGCTTAATCTGCCTGTACTAAACTTTTGCAGTTCTTCATGCAAGACGGGCAATTTGAATGAGTTGTCTAACACCAATGGAAAAGAGATGGGACAATCCTGAAATAACTAATTCAAGCGAGGAATCCTTTAAGGATTCGAAGAAATGTTGATGTGAAGAACAACAACTCTCTTAATTCTGCCACAAGGGTAAATCATCTTTCTAGCTTGAAAATGATGAGGTCACACCTGCATCTTAAGTTCATGTCCTGGTACTGGAAATCATTCTCAGAAACCTTTGGACTCTTCAGTGCATTGACCCCGATAAGATATTATGCTAGTTCCGTCCCTGCATTCTAACAATTATCGTGCGAGTTGCCTTCAGAACTTCACAAGTATCCGAAGCATGTTGTCGAATCAAAGTCTGATTCCTGAAAAATAAAATCATAACCAATTTTAGGAGAAAGCTTTCGAAAAAGGAATGGCATGATTAAAATAATGCAATCAAATAGATAGGAGTTGCTTTAAAATCCTCAAAAGATACTGATGAAAGTCATACATACAAGTTTTGGCTGTATTTGTTGAGATTGAACTATGAGAAAGGATCAACATAGAAGAGGAAACGATATCACGCAAGAAAATGTCGTAAATCATGTAGGATTAGAACGAAATTGTGTATGTGGATCATACACGTCAAACGAGTTCGATTTTCCGTTTCACCAAATGTATACAATTTTAGATCGCAGCCATCTGCCCTGTCTTTGATTCGTATGCTACCTATGGGCATGACATTAGTAAGATATTTTATTGGTCTGACCCATTATCTGCCTTAGATATAAGCTTCTAAGATAGAAAAAAACAGTATGTTTTTACCCAAAAAAAGAAGAAGACAGGGGCTAGTAATAAATTAAGTAGATGAAGCATTTCCTCCTCATTTTCCCCTTCTCTATCTAGTGTAGTGGAAGCAGGTCAATGAAAAGCCTCACAACTGAAAAAAATAAATGTCTGAACGATGTTTAACGTGGCTATTAACAAACACGGTCAAAAACTGGGGAGGATGCAGACTTCCAAAAATTAGATTTTCATTGTTTTTATTTTTTATTTTATGAATGAAAAATCTTAATAAATATTTCTAGATGCTTCGATTTGTTGATCGATGGACCATTTAAGTTGTGTTCTTGAAAGAATTCCCTCAGCAAATTCTTATTGAAGTTGTGCAATGAGTATAGGATTATTTTAGTGTTCTATTTTAACTGTAGAAATTGCAAATCACTAGACTCATCTCCATAATGAATAGTATTAAGTAAGAAATGAGAATAAAGTGGAGTGTATTACATAAAAATTCGCTAAATAAACAATGCATTTCATATAAAGTGAAAAGAACGTTTAATGAGATACTATGTGAGAGAGAGAGAGAGAGAGAGAGAGAGAGAGAGAGAGAGAGAGAGAGAGAGAGAGAGAGAGAGAGAGAGAGAGAGAGAGAGAGACCGTGAGCTGAAAAGCTGAAAATAAAACAAACTTATATCGAGTGGGTTTTAAAATAACTAAGATCAAATATTAATTGATTTTTGTTTATTTTTTAATTTCTCACCATTATTACAAATCTACCTTAGAGTTGAATTGGTGTTCGTCGATGGTTGCGTCAAGAAAATATAAAAAAGAAATAGAGATAATGATCCAGACTCGCCTTATAATGCTTGAAGGACTGGACGGAGCCACTGAATCCTTTCTTAACCCCATGTAATCTCCCGCACATGTTGATCCGTGCGTGGCAATCATTTGGTAGTTTGGTGGTTGACGCATCAATCAACCTTTCCAACGATCCGCAACCATAAAGTGATAAATGGTTCAAAAACTCCAACTCGTCGATGCCCTCGACATCCTGTAGCCTCTCACAGGTCCCGATTGATAAAGACTTCAGCTTCTTTAAGTTTAACCAACGACCGAGATGTTGCAAGTAAGTACAACCATCAATAAATAATCGTTCCCACGATTCCAACGTACCCACAACTTGAACTTCGAGTATCCCACGGCAAGACCATAGGGAGAGAATACGCAAATTATTTAAGACCGTCGATGGAAAAATTAGCCTCTCTTCATAACTAATCAATTCATTATCAAACTCATAAAGTATCCTTTTCATGGACTTGCATTCGTTAATAGCCACTCTCCCCAGTGATTCGAACACCCAAGAAAATTGTATCTCAACTAACTTCTTACACAAATGCACCACGACAAAATTCAGCTTCCTCATTCTTGATAGCCTCAACCTTTCAAGGTGTTGCTGGCCTTCCGCATAGCCTACCACACACAACTTCTTGAGCTGTGGAAGTTGAAGCCCATCAAGTTGTATTTCTTGCATTGGAGAATCATATAGCACTAAACATAACAAATTTCTTAGCTTCTGAGAGAGTGACGCAACTGAATTGAAAGTTTTAAGCCTTAGCTTTTCTAGAGATATGGGTAGTTGCGGAAAGGTTTGTGGGTTGAATCCACTCAAATAAAGTTTCTTTAGCACGGGAAGGGAAGCTATCTCAGAAGGAAAAGAGACATTGTGAAGTTCGAAGCTCAATCTGGTCAATTCGGATAACTTCCCAATCCACTGTAACACATTGATACGAAGTTTATCTCTTACTATTCTATAATCAACTAGATAAAACTCAACCAAATTAGTCAAGTTCGAAAGATCCGAGACTACCCGCAACGATTGAGATGACACAAGTAGATGGGTTAAACTTGTTGGGAAGGTCGGCAACTCTTGAATATTATTGCATTCCATTAACTCAATTCTTTGTAGGCAAGGAAGCATGCTGATGGTCTCTGGAAGTTCACAGACGTGAGTTCTTGATAGATTCAAGATTCTTAGAAAGGGCAAACTTCCAATTTCAGAAGGAATTCGACCTTTTAAAGAGGGACTCATGATTTGAAGCACTTCCAGATTCTGGAGCATTCCAATAACACAGGGTAACTCCCATGAATTTGCTGAATCTAAATTATGAGAAGTGCAACCTTGAAAGAACAACTCACGTAATAATTTCAACTTCCACATGGAATTTGGGAGTTTCTTCATTTTGTTACAGTGTACAAAGAAATACTGTAGATTCACTAGGTCACCGATTTCTTTAGGCAAATGTTTAAGAGAATTGCATCTATCAATCCTGAAATCAATCAGACACTTCAACTTCCCAATGGAGCCATTGATTTTCCTCAAATTGTTACACCGTTCGAAAGTAAGCTTCTCTAAATTCGGGCATCTAGAGAAGTCAGGTGTTTTGAATATGTTTTGACAATCTTTGAAAGAGAGAACTTTCAATTTTGTTGCCATCTGTCAAAATGAATGCAATACTCAATAGATGAACAATTGAATATTACTTTCCAAGAAAATAAAATAGGAATAAGAATATTACGCACCTTGATTGAGATTTCTGAATTACCCAAGAAAGCAACGCTGACAAATTCAAGAACGACTAAATTCTTTAGGCACGTGTTGTTCCATTTTGGCAGAATATGACTCAAAGAAATCAATGTTGATTTGGGAAGGCGATATGTTGCATATCCAACAAGGGTTAAGCGAGATAATTTAAGGAATCTTAGATGTTCCAACCTTCCAATCCTTTTAGTTTGAACAGTGACATCATAGATACTTTGTCTAGATGAATAAAGAGATAGTCCTTGAACTTTCTTGTTTATCTACAAATGAGAATAGGAAATGAGTGATATCAGTATTCTATCTCATAGAGCCAAATGATTATAAAAAGGAAAGGAAAAAAAAAACCCAAGAAGGTACAATGGAGTGGAATCTATGGCAAAAACTAGTTAGATCTCTCCATAAGTGCTTTACCTCATTTGGTCTTATTGCATTAAGAGCCTCCTCACAAATCCATATCCTACTCTGCTCCTCGGGATTTATTGGATTTTCTCGGAGAACAATTTTTCTTCCCATATGTCTAAGTTGATCGTGCATCCAAAACTTACCATTCTCCACAATCTTTACCAAACACAAGCTAATGAGCATAGCAACTCCTGTATCGGGGAAAAACTCACAACCTTTCCACATGTAGATTGCATTCGTCTTATCTTCACCAATGAAAAAGCATGCAATATCAAGGAAAATTTGTTGTTGCTCCAAATTTAAGGCATCATAGCTGATCTTCAATATTTCAAAAACATCCTCATGAGGTGCTTTTCTTAACTTTTTCAATGTCTCTTTCCATAGTTCTTGCGGTTTTTGGGAGAGGAATGAACCAATTACCTCAAGAGCCAACGGAAGTCTCCCGGTAGCAGATACAATCTCCATTGAAAGATTATTGTAATCATCTGAAGGAAAGTCTCTATTAAATGCATGCCTACTGAAAAGCTTGAGCGCATGATTAGTACTCATCACCTTCATTTCATAATCTAAAACTTGATACTTTGGTCTATTGAATTTCAAGATATCTTTATTTCTAGTTGTAATCAAAATTCTAGATCCCGAATATAAAGTACTATTTCCAACTAATTTTTCCACTTGTTCGTTGTTGTCAACATCATCAAGTACAATAAGAACTTTCTTATTGCAAAGTATTTCTTGAGTCCTTTTAGTTCCATAATCAATTCTGTCAATGCTCCGTGTTCCCACAGGATGGCTGATTTCGGATAGTAACTTTTTTTGCAAGGCAACTAAGCCATCGATTCTTGACGAATTCACTCGAACGTCTTCAAGGAAACAACAACACTTTCCAAAATGAGAAGAGATTTGGTTAAAGATAACCTTGGCGAGTGTCGTTTTACCGATACCTCCCATGCCATAAACTTTAATGAATCGCACACCGTTGAAATTGATGTCTAATAATTTGCGTACTGCTACTACTTGATCATCAATTCCAACTAAATGTTCAGGCACCTGTCTATGTTTCGACTTCAAACGTTCCACGACCTTCTCCACTACCAATTTGATCAGTTCTCCATGGCTGCCACGATGGAAAACCATTATAATCAGCACAATCACGATTACCTAACTAGAAGTGATCGTTATTCAAGCATCGCATAAACCATACAATGATCTGATAAGCAATGGGTCTTCAAAAATCTAGAATGGATCTTCTAAAAGTCCAATTTGGACATTAACATCACTCAGAAGCATACTTTTTACGCTCTAGGCAACGCATGTGCCATGTTGTGACCTGAAATTTAACTTGATTCCAACATGAGATTAGCAGTCTCGGGATTATGTTTATAAATTTTTGTGCAAACTAGATTAAGTGTTAGGAACATTGGGAAAACTATCATCTTGAAAGCAACTAACTTACCCTTTATACTTCTTCACTTCCCACCCCTTTATCGCATCAATCTCCATAAGTGCCTCTCTCCAAGCATCTACTTGCTTATTGCTCAGCTTCTTCTTGCGCTCCAAATTGAGTATGGCATCTCGATACAAGGGGGTTTTCAGCTTAACATCGTCAAGTTCCACATCGAAGAAAATAGGTAGGATTTCTTTATTACCTTTTGATTTGAAGGTGTTTGCCACAATCTGCGCAAGCTCACGGAGACACCATTGGCTCGAAGCATAGTTTTGAGAGAGGATGGGTATGTAAATCCTTGAGCTGTTGATCGCTCGCAAAAGCGATCCATCGATCCTTTCACCAACACGGAGCTCTTCATCGTCTCGGAAGACGCAGATTCCAGTGTCGGTCAAGCTGTGGAAGAGGACGTCAGTGAATCCAGTCCGAGTGTCGGGTCCTCTGAAACTCAGGAATACTTGGTATTCACTTCTCGATGATGTTCTAGCATCTGAGCTTGCCATAGCAGTAATTTGCTCAGCTAAGCAGATCTCTCTTTCCAACTCTCCCTCTCTTTCTGACTTGATGATCTTCAACAGAGAAATATTCCGGCGTCAACACTTTATAAGGAAATAATGAAGTAATTATAGAAGAACTAATGAAATTCTATGGGTCTATGAGAAGATGGTGGAAACAGAGTCGTAATTTTTTTAGCAACGAAGACCATAAGACCGAATGCTATTAGTCGACGATTAAAAAGAAAATAAATGTCCGTGATGATATACTTGTGAAAGTGGGCATGCAACTATAGGCCTAGAGCTATTAAACAAAATGGGTAGGGCCGGGTCGGGTTTGGATTGGGTCATTAATGGTCTGATCCAAACTGACCAAATTATAATCCATTTATACCTCTAATGTAAATTTTCCGAACTATATTAATAAAATATTTTCATATTTAACTAAATTTAGGAAAATTTATTCTTATGTTTTTTTAAAAAGATTATATTACGAAAATATTTACAAGCAATAAAAATCAAATTAATAATTTTTCAATTTTTTATAATTTTTCAAAAAAACAAATTTCTTTTCTCTTTTTTTTCTTTTAGGTCTTCCATCCATAACCAATAACTACTGCAGCTCAAACGAAGAGAACCCACGAAAAGCCCCCATGAAACAGAGAGACTCGCATCATAAGAGTTAACGAAATACCCAATCGAAACCCATCTACAACTGATCGGGTCAAACCGTCCACATTCTAACCCTCGAGCCACAGCGATTCGGCGGTGGCCCACAAAAAAAAATTCAGTAACCAGACCACCCGAAAGATTAGCACCTAGACAAAGACCAGGAAAATGACCGCTCCAAGGACACCGATAGCTCGAATTTCTCGACGACACGAGACCAGAACGAGAACCCAAAAGAAGGAAGGGGAAGGGGGGCGGATAGAGAGAAAGATAGCAACTCACAGCAGAGTTAGGTTTGCGGCCGAACCGCGCCGGACGACAGCGACGGAGATTTAAAAGACCGGGGAACGGCGACAGAGAACGTGGGGGCGACTGGTCGAGGGCCGCTTAGATCCGCAGATCCGCCCAATCAAAGCGCAATCGCTTTCCGCAAGCGAATTCGATCGCCCCCCTTTCCGGAAAATCCTCTCTCTCTACCCCGCCGCTCCCTCTACTTTCCGCGGAAGGCGAAGACGGCGGCGACTGCGGTGGCGGAGGCTGACGGCAGAAGGAGAATGAGGAGAAGAAGATGGAGGTTAAGCGAGAAAACGAAGAGAAACCGAGAGGGGTCTCTTGGTCAGTGCGATGAAACCAGCTGATGAAGCGCTCTCTCTCTCTCTAGTTTCTCTCTCCAAAGGTCGAAGGTGTTGAAACGGCTGGGTTCATTTTGAACACGTTGATAAATGGATATTAAATAGATGTAAATTAGATTTATTTAAAATTCATATATTTCAGTTTTTTTAAAAAAAAAATTATTATAAGCATTTTAAAAATTAAGACTCAACTCATTAACGATCAATTTAAATAAATATGAATTTATAAATGGGTTGTGTACCCATTTTGACATCTCTAATTTATGGTAGGATGTCAAGGAATCAAACTTTCATTATGCATTAATTTACCTCATTCCAAGTATTGTTACTTTTTTATTTTCTTTGCTTTTTTACACACAATATTTATTTATTCTCTTTGATCCATCCTTTCCTTATACCGGGCTAATAAAAGTATCTTACCTGTCGGAAAAATACAAGAAAGTCTCCGTTTTATGTACGAAATCAGTTCTTGTTTTGTTTCTTTTGAATTAGGAGATGCTTCTGGGAACCTTCCCTGAACCTATAAAATAATTGAAACAGAAGATTTTTTTTTTTTTTTTAATGACGGAAGACCATTAGATCGAATGCTATTGGCGGATGATTAAAAAAACCAAAGTTAGTGGATAAATACTTCTTCAAATGCGCATGCAAGTTGCAGGTTCCTTGTGCGGAGTAATAAAAGTAACTTTACCTGTCGAAAAACAAAAAAAACAAGAAAGTCTTTGTTTTATGTACGATATCAGTTCTTGTTTTGTTTCTTTTGAGTAAGGACATGCTTCTGGGAACCTTCCTTGAACCCTGCAATATCCTTCCAAGAAAGCTTCAAAGTGTGACATTGCCTTTTTCAACAACTACTGAAGACAAGTTCTCAAAACAAATGTTCTCATGCTCAGAACAGATTGATTTTAGACAAATTGAGATCACAAGAAAGATGTAGGTAGAGCCCGATCATCTTTTGCAAAGCCTCCATTCGTAGATGCTGCCATCATTGTCGTCATTGATGTTGAAACCGTTGTTCTCCACGGCCGCACCCAATTCCATTTTCTTTTCGTAGTTCTAACGTTCCAACATGAAGAAATAGATGGGGGCGAAAATGTTGACAGTCCTAAGATATCCTGATGAAGAATGAGAAGTTTTCATTTGAAAATTGCAAAAAAGGTGCTGCACAGGCTGATGCTAATCTAGCTTAAGACTATTATCCACTGGCAATCATGAAATTTGTGAGGAATTTCAATAGTCTGACACTTAAGGTGCGCATGAAAAAATTTATGGAACATAAATTGATTTCCCAATTTCTGTTTCAGAAATTGAGAAGTTAAAAATTTCAATTTCTGATTTATTCTTCATATCTATTTCTTGAATAGAAATCTGTTCCAAAAATAAAAAAATCAAATTGCGTTACCAAATGGATTTCTGTTCCAAACCTGTTTCGGGGAACTGAGAAACAGAGAAATAGAGTAGTATAAATTTTATCATGTACACCTTTAAGTACAAAGTGAAATCTCTATTTACAAGCATGCTGTCTTAGTGGACGATACCGACACAAATTCCCTTTCCTCAAGAAGAAAATTCATCTTGATTCTCATGCAGTAAAGAACATAATGCAGAACTCTGTTCGTCTTCTTCTGGTGGGCTTTATGTACATTGTGGGTTGTGGATGGCGGCAGAGAACGACCTCCAATGCTTTGTTGGGATATTCTTGTTTCATTACTTGAAATTGTATTAGGTACTCGACCGGCTTTCACGGTCTTGGGGCTTGTAACCAATATTAGACTTTGATCAGCCGCTATGTTTGTTTTTGGTAACCGAGGAACCGCCGGAGACTCCCTTACGAGGTCACACCACCCTCCAATACCCGGTGGCACCGTCGGACGTCGTCGCAAGCCACTATTTAGACATAAAATCTCGGAAGAGACTAGCACAGGATTCCCACCATCATGGCTCCCCAATTAAGACGTGTATTGACAACGTAGGAATTCGAACTCTTAACCTCAGCAATCAACCGCTATGTTTTTTTTTGGTAAAGATCAACCTTTATGTTTTTTGGTACCCAGGGAACCCCGTACAGCCGGCAGCCGGCGGGTAAACCCTGGGGGCGACACGCACGACCACCACGCACGTGCCACCGGGTAAATCACCAAATGACGCACTGGGGATTCGAAACCCTCCCCTTCGTGAGGGGGAGAAGGCCCGAAGCCAGCAACGCCACCACGGTGGGTGGTAGATCAACCGCTATGTTCATCCTTCTTCATGTGAAAAAAATCTTGTGGAATAAGATCAGATCTCGGTAGAATTTGTCAACTGACTTTTCCTTTTTGTCATAATTTTTGTCGGACGCTAACCTTTTCCTAAATTCATTATATCACTATTTCACGAATTATTTATTTTGTTCGGAGCATTAACCTGTCGTGTTTGCGTAAATTAGCAATCAAAAGAAAACTTACGTTCTCCTTTCAAAGCATGATATCAAATGCAGCACGTTTCGTATATTCAATTATCAATTATCATAACTTATTAATTAACTTGATTAATTGAGTAACATGTTCAGGAAAAAGCCATTGTCCAAGCAGCACAATCCGAGTAATTTTGGGCTTTTTTGGTAACCAACTTTACCTTTTTAACCATCCCAATACTCTTTGTCGGCCATTTTTTATTTTATTTTTTTGATCGGTTCTACTCTACTCCTATACTAACTCTCGCTCTCAGACTTTTGCTCTGCTTCCTTGCAGGGTGTGGGAGTCGAAACCCACTCCTGAAACTAATTCGTCCCCACCCCAACCCCCAAAGAATGTAAGGATTCAAACCCCTCACCTCCCCCTTCCAAATTGGAAGGGTGGCCACTGGGGTTGGTTCTTTGTCGGCCATTTAGGAGTATGCTTTTTCTCAGGGACTCCCAGCACTTTGCTTCTTGGTCTTCCAAGACATCATCATACTTTTGACTTTTAGAAAAGAAGAGAGCCACTGTCCTTCCTTTCACACATGGTGTTTGATCATTGACATGTATATTCATTTAGCGAGTAATACATTAGTAAGTTACTATAACAGTTTTTAGAAAGTACCAACTCCTATTTGCACTTCAAAATTTACGAATTGTTTTCATAACCTACCAATATTGTCAAACTAATGTCGAAAATGCTTAGATTAAAGCAAATAATTTTTAAATCCAAATCAATCGTCACCAAGATGGTCTGGATCATTTTGTTCACTCTATGTCGAATAGTCGACCTCCATTAATCAGAATCAAAGCCTTGTTCAATTGAAATAACTTTGACTATTGAAGCATTTTCATAGCCAAAAACATATAGGACATCGTTGAGATGAAATATGCTTGTCCACAAGAAGGTGCATGAGTAAAACATTTACCAAAGGATGCAAGGAATCATTGAATATCTTTAAAAAGGCATGGAATACATTATAGGAAGAAATTCAAGCCATGTCCGAGGCATCACGCAACATGCTCAGAAAATCACAAAGTTAGATTTTTGTAAGAATATCCAATCTATATCGACAGTGGTTACAAGGAAAGAAGAGGTTGAGAAAGAAAAATAGAAAAATAGAAAAATTTAGATTTTTCTAAGAATATCCAATCTAGCTGAAATTTCACATCATCAATTTTGATTTTTTTCCTATTCACCGCATAATTATTTTCTCAAGACGGGGCCTCTTTCTCATCGACCAATAACATTCGAGCTAATGGTCTTCGTCGTAAAAAATTACTCGACTCCCTTGTTTCAAGTTTCAGCCACTTTCTCAATGACCCATATTTCCTATGGTCTTCTTATGGACATTTTAGAATATCACTTCTAGATTGTTAAGTTCCCATTACTTATCGGATCATTGTGTATTTTATCCAGTGCTTGGATAACATCACTTCTTGCTTGGTAATCACGACTTTGCATTTTTCAACAGGTAAGATGGGTTTCTATGGTCGCAACAGCCCCGGGGAGCTAATTGAATTGGTAGCTGAAGAGGTCCTGAAAAAATTGAAGACAAAACATAGATTGGTGACTGAGCATTTAGTTGGAATTGATGAGCAAATACTAGCAGTAAGCAACTTATTAGACATTGACTCCAATGGTGTGAGACTCATTAAAATATATGGCATGGGTGGTATGGTAAAACTACTCTCGCCAAAGTCGTTTCCAACCCTCTTTTCATTTTGGAAAGTATTGTTGTTTCCATGAAGACGTGTGAGCGAAGTCATAAAAAACGGATGACTTAGTTGACTTGAAATAAAGGTTATTATCCAAAATTAGCCATCCTGCGAGAACCAGGACCATTAATGAAATTGATTCTAGAATGAAGAGCATTCAACAAGTACTTCGCAATAAGAAAGTTGTCATTATACTTGATGATGTTGATGATAAAGAACAAGTGGAGAAATTAGTTCGATAGCACAAATGATTGCTAAGTTCCTAGATTGAAATCACAAGTCATGAAATTTCCCTTCATTTGAAAATATAACCTTATGTATCAAAGAATAAGCCCTAATGTATACATTGTGAAGCTGTATGACTCGTTAAAATCAAAGGATAAAGAAAATATTTTCTTGGAATTTCTTTCATCGGGTGATTCTACTTCACTTCTATCCTTGTTTGGAGATTTCTTAGATGGACAGGATAAACCAAGATCTCGCGTGTCCACCTTGAACGATAAAAACTTGTCAAAGTCAGCGTCTAGGTTAAAATCGACATCCCTGAAAAGGGTTTTTTTTTAACAATCAATCGACAGAAAGCATAGTTTCATCAATAACTTTTGTTAAAGTTAAAAACATGTTTTGCAGTAACTATGAATATATCTTTCGAATTTCTAATGAATTGATTTATTAGTATTATTAGTGTAAATTCATTGTAGGCCCTTTTTCTAATTAATTAATTATTTATGAATTTGAATTAAATTAATTAAAAATAAAATAAAAATATTTAATATACAACGTGTTGCAACGTGTCGAAATTTTTTATTTCTAAGAAATAACGTGTCAACGTATCGTGTCGTGTCGCGTGTTTATATTACTTAGGTCGTAGCAACCGTTTGCTCGGTTTAAGCAGATCTTTCTCTCTAACGGATGTTCTCAAGGGAGGAAGAGGCCGCGTCAACACGTCAAGAGGAAAGTGGCCGAAACAAGGAAGTCAGTAATTTTTTACCACGAAGACCATAAGCTCGAATGCTATTGGTCGATGAGAAAGAGGCCACGTCATGAGGAAATAATTGAGCTAGAAGACAAGGAAGTAGCTCGCTCTGCACGTCATTGATGATTTGAAATTTCAGCTAGATTGGATATTCTTATTTTTTCTATTTTTCTTTCTCATCTTTCTTCTCTTTCCTTGCAAACTCCGTTGTCATAGGTACTCGATCTCAATTTTGCGTTGCGTGACCTCGGGTTTGAGACTGTCAGAATTTTATTTTCTAAAGGAAGAATCTTCTGCCACTTTCAAAGATGGTGGCTGATATTTCTTTTACTAATTAAATATCCACCGCCCAAGGCAACCAAGCCCATACAAAATAAACCATCATCTTTATAAACTGCCTACCATCAATGTAATTTTCAATGAGCGGTCGTCACAGATAGGTACGAATGTGGAAAACCTTATGCTAGAATAGCAGTCACTTAAAAGAGAAAAGTGGATCAATGTTTAAGGATGAGTTTTTATTTTGAAAACTATATCCCTAAAAAATGTGGGATCACATTATAGATAATATATCTGTGTTAATATCATCTTCTAAGGCACTATTTTTGACTTGGAAATTTGATCATTAGTTGTTCGTTGCTGCCTTTGGATGTCTAAGCTTAGCCTTACGTGGTGATTCTGGTCTCGTTCCTTGGTTATTGTCTTTGTTCTTGAGCTGTTCATCTCCTTTTCTGGGCTATTTTGGGTTGTTGATCTTTTTGTCCGCACGAGGTTGAGCCATATACATTGGGGATGCGGGATGATGATAAATTGTATGGGCCTGTTCTTGTTGTTTCATTTGAATTAGGAGATGCTTCTAGGAATCTTCCCTGAACCCCGCACGTTCTCCCGCGGAAGTTCGTGACATAGTTAATGACATCACATACTAAAGACGAGTTCTCAAAACAAAGTTTTTTGGACTTTGAACAGACTAATTTTAAACCAATTGCAACCACAAGAAAGATGTCGAGCTCGATCATCTTTTTCCGAAGCCTTAGTTTGTAGATTCCATCGTCCTCGCCGCCGTCGCACCCACTTTCGTTCTCTTTTCATAATTCGAAAATTTTCAACCTACAGCAATAAATAGAGGCGAATACGTTAGCAGTCTTAGAATATCGTGATGAAGAATGAAAAAAATTTCATCTAAAAAGTGCTGCAGAACCTGATGCTAATCTAGCCTAAGAAATTTTACATGCCAAGTAATGAAGTCAGCGAGATATAGTGAAAATCTCTCCTTACAAGTATACTCAGAGTAACATGAAAACTCTTTCTAAGACTCCTAGCTTATTAAAAAATTATATGCAGCCGAACCACACCTTGATTAAAAGGCTTGATTAATATGTGTTGTCATAGGAAAGATAGTTTTGTAATAAATTAGTATCAAAATTATAGACAACAAAACAGACCAAAAAAAAGAGTAAGATAACTAAAAGTGTTTCAATTTTGCACTGAGAAAAAAGAAATTCTCAAAAGCTTCTTGACTCGCACATTACGCATCGGTGTATCTTAAATTCTTTCTTTTTTTAACACACCAAACGTTAAATAGGGAATATCTCACCAAAAATAAAAACTTACGTTTATCGAAGGTCATTTTCTTTATCCGATTATAAATGATCACATTAAAAGTAAATGTTTCCCATCTTTTATAAAATAATTATGTGATTTTTTAAAACAAACTTATATACATAAAGGAAGTAAAATAGCAAAAATAGTCTTTGAAAAACAAAAGAATGACATTCAACAGAAAATCCAAGAGGGCCCAGCCAACCCATTCAACTTCGAGGAAGGAAGTGCACATAAGAGCCTCAAAGAAACATAAATACTCTCTTTTTCTTGGGTTAATCTACGACGGACGAGCTTGGCTTTGGTGATTTGTCGTTCTTGAATTTCCCTACTCATATCGATGAGACTGGAGTGATAGGCTCGTTCCGTGGGCATTTAATGCTTTGTTGGTACCTTAAACCCAACATTGCAATAACCGATGAGGCAGGACATATATCAACACAACACGACATAAAGAAATCCTCTTTTATATAAGAATGAGATATTCATTTTCTTGTCGATTTCTCCAACTCCTACTCGCGCCAGCTTTAAGTTATTCCTGGAGGAAGGTGTCCTCTTCTCTTAGCACGACACTAGGCATGTGAAACGGGCTTGGGTAGCAATTGACAAATAGCTTCAGCATGAAGCTAAATTCTTATTTGGACCCAACTCTAAATTTTCTAGATTCATCAAAGTCGTTTATCATGTGGTTCCCAAGTGTGAATCGACGGTCAAGATCTATTTGAATCTTATAATAATTCTTCCGAGTTATATTTTTTATATATATTTTATGTTTCATTACTAAGTTAATTTATAATCAAATTCATCTTGGTAGTTTCTTATTTTTATTTACGTAATGTGTCAACTTGCAATTCGTTGGATGCTTTATGAGGCCCCCAATTAAGAAGGTAAATGTCAACTTTACATGTAATTGAAGCAATCCTTCAGGATACTACATTTATGCATAATTCAAAGTATTATGAATTATTACAAGCGTGAAATTGCGAAGGTACATAGGATATGAACTTCGGTTAATATGTGGTTCTTCAGTCCCCTTTTTTTTGTTTGTTTGTTTTTGGGGGTGCTACCATTTAAGCATCGATTACATTGGCAAAGAAGACAATGTTAAAATACAGTTTGGTCATATCAACTAAATATTTAAAAATTAGAAAAGTAAATTAAGCTGTTTTCTCTTTGGCAAGCAACGATCCACTTAAATAAAAATTAAGCCGACTTGGTATGTTGACATGATCACAAATTTTTTCTCTGATCTTTACCTTCTGTTATCTAATCCATAATCAAGTTTCAAACTTCTATTTCACATGCCTTGCAATCAAAGCAATATTTCGAATCTTTGTTTGAATTATACGAGATGAGATTCTCAATTATGATGCCCAAAGATAAGTAATTTCGATTTGCTATATCAAATAAAGTCCATGAATGCAACTTTTCTTTCCCGGGCAGACACTCTCTTATTCAAGCACATGATGACTAATAGATGATTGCTCATATTTCTTTAAAAGGAATTTTAGCTAACAATTGCAGGTACAACGGTAGAAATTGTCCAAAAGTAAATGACAATTTCAAAATTCAAACGCAACAATTAATTAAGATGCATATAATTCAAATTGCGCAGATAGCATGATTACTCGTTGCTGCTACCTCAACCATACAATCGATATCTGTTATTTCGAATTTAGAGTGGCTGCGCAAGTAAAGTATCTGTTTGGATCCAATGATTTGGATAACAATTGACAAACAGCTCCGTGGATCCCTTACACATTTGATCCGTGGGAGGGTAAATGCCTCCCGAACAAGAGTCCACATGGCCCATATCCATCGAGGCCGTTGATAATGTTGGCGCCAATGTGGATCAAAGGATCCGAGGTCCATTTGAGACAAATTAGAGCATTATTGGGGGCAAATTCGTGAAAAATGATTCCACTGAAGGAGCAAAATTGAAAATTTATTCGAAACGACTCTATATATACGGTTGCCATTCAAAACCTCAGAAAAACCAGTTCGCTTCTCTCCCGTCGGGGAAAAGAGATCTCCATTTCCATTCGCGTTTCATCTCATGTCCAGCATCGATTCTCGACTTGGTTCCTATGGTTGTCTCGGTCTAGTAATTCATTCCTTGTTGACCTGCGCACTGATCTTGAGCTTTCTCAATCTGTCGATGTCCTTCGGTTTTGGGCTTTTTAGGAGTTTTGTTGCGTCTTCACTGCTCGTACCTCCAAGATATCGGTGTTCGCTGCCCGTCTCGTGGTGTTAAAACAGAGGTCATTCGTGAGCGCGCAAAGTTTTGCGGTGGCGAATGTGATGAGATGCAAAATGAAGAGTTCCGATGGACTCTCGCTTTGTCGTGCCTTGTCTCTTGCTGTCACGTTCGCTTTGCGTCTCCGTCCTCCGTCACAGTGGGTCCGTGTGATTTGCTTTATCGAGTTCATTCGAGAGCATCCTCGACGAATTTGTAGGTTGGGCAAAGTGAGGAGTTTGTTTTTTTAAATTATTATGTTTACTCTATGATATGTTTCTTTGAGTATTCTGGCGCATTTGACTTCTGAAAACTGCGTTGTGTAGTTTCCTATGAAACAAGCTTATATAAAAATTGATAGTTATAATTGCTCCAAGCCTATTGCCGGCAGTTTCCCCACAATGTAGATGTTTGTGTAGACACTATGACTTACAGCATTTTGCTAGAAAGTGGGATGATCTGAATGGGATAGGAGGACCTATATTTCTTCAAGCCGTCATAAGACAGACGTTCAATTTTTTTTTGGCTAAAACTCAATGCTATCGTTTCTCATGTTAAATTAGCATCCGTGTTCTTTTTTTGGTATTTGATTATACGGGATTAGCCCTTTTCTTATGACCCCATATAAACTGTTAATTACTGCGTCTGTTCATCTTTTGCGATAGCTATAGTGGATCCACTTGTGGTCTAGTTGAACTTCTTCAGACATTTCATATCAGAAGTATGAGATTCATGTCCCACTTGAATCAAGGCAGAGAAATCTTGAAATGGCTGTCACTATTATTGTGGTGATTAGCTGTCCATTTAATTACTGCTGTCAAATTGGAGATCCTTTACCTTCGTGTTTATGGAATGCTGAAGAGTGAATATTCAAAAACACATGCATTGGCATGTATATGTGTGTTTTTAGTCGCACATTCTTAAATTTAAAGGTTGCAACCTCCCTCTAACCCCTTTGTATAAGTGCTGCGAAGATAAGTTTGTCGCGCACATATCCTTTTGACCTACATGTGACAATTAGCTTATTCAAATTCATTGAGCTCGCATTGGATTTGACACTTTAATTTTTTTTTTCCTGTAAAGTTTTGCTTCAAACTTGCGGGATATATTGCACGTTTAACATGAGTGACTCTCATTCTCCACAAAGTAGTAGACCAATAGTTTTGGATTCCTTCTTCTCTCGCAGATGTCGCGGTACTCCTCACCCGAATCATCTTTCACGATATACTCATGGAGGGTCAGCGGATCAAGGTGATGCTCGCTCTTTATACTTTGTGGTAAGTGAAAGCAATGATGGCGGAGTTTGAAATCCCAAGAAAATGGTAGTCATCCATGGCGCATCGGTTAGCACAAGAGTTGCATCGCAGGTTCGCTTTTCCTTCTGACACCGTGGGCTGCCTCGGGATAGATCGGACTATGCTAACGGAAGTGATGTTTCGGAATCAGCCTCGGGACACAAGAAGGATGCAAAATGAATTCACGTTCTGTGCAAGAAAATTCTGAACCCACCATCAATTGCCTTGTCACAGGAGTCAAAAGTCCGACACGAGACTTCTTCCGATGTTGCGTGGCGAAGAGCGAGCAGCTATTGCGAGTGACAATTCCGTAGGCAGCTCCAGACACAATCTGCGGACACGACACGACAATAGCCATCTTCCAGAAGGCATTAATAGATTGCACCCGAGCAAGCCCCACCACAAGCCTCGCAATGCTGAGAAGAGGCATGATATGCGAGGGAGGTGGAATCGTTGCATGTCCGGCGATAGATATAGAAGCCCTTGACAGCGTCCGAGCAGCTGGCACATATGGGGGATCGCCTGTGGAGAATCCAAGCAGGCTCGTGCGATCGGAGGTAGTCGGAATCCGTGCAGGCAAATCCTAGTAGCTCACGTCGTCGGTTCGATTCTCCAGGGGCCCTTGGGTGCAGGAGCGGTGGAAGAAGAAAGACCTCTTGACGCGACGGTGAAATTCGCCTGATTTCATGCTCTTGACGACAAGCAATCCCTATAGGCCTTACGATAATGCACTTCTCCGGCATCGCCATCGACCAGAACGAGGCTATCGGGGACGGAGAAGATGATTGCGCAATGAATCCATATCAAAAGTAAGATGACAAAGAAAAGGTGTTTCTATTTTGGACTGACAAGAATTGCTAAAAAGCATCCTTAAAATAATTTAAGTTATTAGTGAATCTTAAATTTATTTTTCTTGAGGTTTCGTCTTTCTTCCATATACCGAATGTTAACTACTAAAAAATAGTGAAAATTTCAATTAAAATGAACTCGTATATTTATCAAAGGGCATTTTCTTGTTGGCGTAATTATAATCAATCAAGCCTATATTCATCAAACGTATATTTAGCTTAAACGTATATTCAACTCTGGAGAGCAAAGTGTACGATAAAAACCTCAAAGAGACATAAATACTTTGTTTTTTCGAATTAGGCTATATGTGAAGGACAAGTTTGTGCTTAGATGCATTGTTGTTTTAGGATTTTTCCACTTGAATCTCATAGGATTACTGTGATAGCCTCGCCCTGGGCAATTGATATTGTGATGGTGACATAAACCCAACATTTCAATAGCGAATGAGGCGGGACAAATGTCAACACTACACTAACTTAAAAAAAATTCCACCTTCACTCAAATTGATTCTCGGAACAAGAATCAACTTTTTTTTTATTCTTGATTCTCTTCCCAATCTGTTCCCGGGAACAAATTTGGTCCCGGGAACAAAATTTTTACCAAACGCGATTCTTGTCCGAAACTGATTCTGGGAACAAAAAATCAAAATCAGGCACTGTTTGGATGGTTACCAAACATGCCCTATATGTCCCGAATCTATTAAGGTCGTTGATCATGTGGTTCCCAAGCTTGGATCCACATGATCGATGGTCAATATTTTTTTGGAAGCACATATCCTGGTCCGCCGGAATGTCTCCTGGGCACTGTGCTGAAATGCTTCTTTAGAGGGGCAAAATCGGAATTTTCTCCGTCTCCTCGGGGAAACAGCCGGCGAGCACATGACGGGTCGCTCAGGCGAATCTCCGTCGGATTTCCGCCACTTTCCGGTCCCGCCTCTTTCAAGGCTACTCTCTTTCTCTCTCCATATATAAATAGAGTCGCCATTCAAAACCTGCAGAGAAACCAGAGTGCTTCTCTCTCATCTCCATTCAAATCCAGCCGATCTCTCTCTTTCCCTCTCCCACGCTCGAGCTCGCTCCCTGTCGCGATCGCAAGGAAGGTACTGTCGACGTGTGAATCGATCTCGAGCTTTCGCAATCCGTCGATTTCTTCTTCTGGCTATGGCTTCCTCAGAGTCTCGATGCTCCGTACCTCGGCGTTCGCCGATCGTTTCGTAGCTTTGAACAGAGGTACTCCACACGAGCGCGCTTAGTTTCTCCGATGGTGCGAACTTTTCCGATGAGGAGTTCCTTCGGACTCTCACCTTCGCCGCGCCTCGCCTCTCACTGTCTCGCGTTCGTTTTGCGTCTCCCGTCCTCCGTCCGGCAGGAGGTCCATTTGATTTCAGAAGACCTCTTTGTAATCGACGTAGATTGGCTTTACCGAGTCCGTTCGAGCATCGTCTATGATTTTGTAGGTTAGGCGCAGGGGAGAATTTCCCCTTGATTGCTACGTTTATCTCTCTCTGATATACCTCTGTGAGATAGATTTGTGTTCAGATTTCTGTGAGCCTATTGCTGGGAGTCTATAGCTCCTTTCCTTGCAGTTTCACCGCAATGTAGACGCTTGTTTAGAGAAAATCGCTATGCCTTACAGCATTTACCTTCTCATTGTCTTGACTTCTGAGGTATGAGTAGGAGATTCTTTGCTGCTCAGGACAGTTTCATGCAAAGATAACGCTATTTCACGGCATCTCCTTTCGTAGAAATGATGCCATGATAAGTAGCTCTTCTGATGTATTTTTTTTTTTTTTCATTAACATTCATTTTAATTAAACTTCGCCATGCTGGAAATCAGATGATCTGAATGCAATAGGAGGACCTATATATTTAAGGCTGTCATAAGACAGCCATTAATTCATCCGCTAAACCTCGATGCTATGGTTTCTCATGTTAAAATAGCATGCGTGTTCTTTTCTTGGGATAGATTATACTGGACTAGCCCTGTGCTTTGCCCTTGTGTGAACCGTTTAATACTGCATTATTTGTTCATCCTTTGCAATAGCTATAGTGGTTTCCACTTGTGGTCTAGTGGAACTCCTTTGGACATTTCATATTAGGAGTATGTGAGACTCATGTCCCACTTGAATTAAGGCAGATAACTATTGAAATGATCATTACTGTTTTGTGGTGATTAGCCATCCACCTCATCATTGCTGTCAAATTCGAGATCGTTTGCCTTTGCATTTGTGGAAGGATGAAAAATGAATCTGGCACGTACATATGGGTGTTTTTGGTCGCACAGTCTTAAATTTAAAGCTTGCAATTCTCCACCTAACCACTTTGTATAGGTAAATGCCATGCCTGTATGAACTGTTTATATGTCAAGTGTGAGTTTTTCACTTTAATGGACTGGCTAAGGTCCCTCCTAGGCTAGTTTATATATGCTTCTGCAAAAGATAAGTGCAAAAATGTAATAGATTCCATGTTTTAATAGAGAGATGTTGCTTTTATGAAGAGAGGAGAAGAGGTTGCTCTGTAGTGTAGCCAGCCTAAGGGGTTTGAAATTAATTCTCCCTTTTCTTTTGTAAATTCTAAGGGCCATTTATATTCTCTCTCTCTCTCTCTCCCTCTCTCTCTCTCTCTTAATGCTATCCTCACTCTTTCCCTTGCAGATGGCAGAATCACCTAAAGAAATGGCAGTCGTGAATCAGAAAAAGGATAAATCATTACTAGGTACTCTGTAAGCTTGACAAATCTCAAAATTCAATTAATTCACTTCAGATGTGAAATGGTACCGAAAGGATGCATATTTCTCTATTTCAAACCTAATAAATTCGTTTACGTTAATATTGTTAATATAATATGGCCTGATGTATGACTCTTTTGGATATTGTGGTCAATAACTAATTCAGCACACTTTTCGTGTACTTGAAATCAAGTTAAAGCTTTCTTTACATTAAAATAGGTTTTCATCCTTGTCATTGATTAGGATGATTGCTTGTACACATTTCTGGCCATGCCTTATGAAGGTCAGATATGTAGGTCACAGCTCAATGTTAAATCTGATTTCAACAGATGCTGAATTTGGAAAGGAGTTCCTGACCTCCTGGAAGTCGTTGTCTGTGGCAGAAGATGATGCAGTGGATTTTAGCTTTGATACAGTTGGCAAAGGCAAAACAAAGAAATTCATCTTTGATAAACTGTAAGCGAAACTTAAAGTATGGGAATAATAAACTGGTATGGATGTGAATCTAACTTTAATATTCTATCTTCATACTTGTGTTGGTTACGTGTCCCTGTACAATTACGCTTTCTGGAGAATAATGCCCATGGTGATTAAGTGACTCATGCTTCACATATCATTCAACCACTTCAAGAATCGTTCAAAACAACAGATGGTGGTGAAGATGCATGAAAGCTTATTACAATCTTACTTGTTATGAAGGGGGGATATATCTCTGCTTTCTGTGCATTGATTATAAAGAAACCTTTTTCAGGGATGTCGATTTTAACCTAGATGGCGACTTTGACAAGTTTTCATCATTCAAAGTGGATATGCCAGATCTTGATTTCTCCCGTCCATCTAAGAAATCTCCAAACAAGGACAGAAATGAAGCAGAATCACCTGATGAAGGAAATTCCAAGAAAAGATTTTCTTTCTCCTTTGATTTTAATGAGTAAGACAGTTTCACAATGTATACACTAGGGCATATTCTTTGATACATAAGGTTATATTTTCTAGTGAAGGGAAACATCATGACTTTTGATTGCAATCTAGGAACTTAGCAGTCATTTGTGCTATCCAGGTTGGATGGCTTTAATCTTGATTCACCCATGACTGAGGGAGAACAAGGTGGGAAGAAGGTTACAGGAAGCAAAGGGACATCATCACAGATGAATGAGCACCAGGGCTCGAAAACTCGCCTTCCTGAGGCAATTCCTGACTCTGAGGATAATGCTATGATTGATAATGTTCAATCATCACACTGTGTGGGTACACCAGAGATTCAAGTAGGAACTTCTGTAACTTCAACTTCTATGCCTAACCCAAGAATGGATTTGGTGCCAAAGCCCACAGCCTGTAGAAATTCAATTAAAGAACAATCTTCTTTTGAAAGGACAAACAGCGCATGTTCTTATGAATCTGATCAACAAGATCATTCATCAGACAAAACAGCGTCAAGAGAAGTACATATTCAGCCTGGGGTTGACACAAATTTAAGTACCATCCCAGAGCTTCCAAGAAAAGATTTGTCTATTGTCAACAGTTTAAATTGCACTTTGGGTGAAGAGCAGAGTAACAGGGAAGAATCAGTAGGGGAAGCCACATATTCTCATGGCAACATGCAGTCAGAAGGTTCAAGTGTGCCACATGTTCCAGGAACAGAAGGCGAGGCAAATGGAAGCAATAAACCTTTTCTTGATACATTGAATGCTACTAAGGCTGATAACGAAGACGCCAAGCCTGTGACAAGTCTTAATGATACAGACTGTATTATCCCAAGTAAAGTACTGCATGATAGTGAAATGGCTGTTTTCAGGTTGTCCCCTTTATCCCTTACCTTTTAGTGATTAGAGGAATGAGAGGGAATCTATATTATTGGCATGTTTCTGCCATGCCAAATTAGACCAATGGGCCATTAACGTCTCCTTTTAAGAAACATGGATTCTTGATGGTTGATTTTGTGAAAATTTAGAAAGCATATGCATCCATAACTTAAATATTAAGGACGGGAATGCAAGTAAGTTGTTGTGATTTTCAGTTTGATCGTTCATTCATTGAGCTCTTGCTATCATGTTGATGCATTTTATGGTGATTTCCAGAGTTCAATAAAAAGATTGGTGAATCAACAGCATAACATTTTTGCACTTCTCTTTACCAAAAAAAATAAAAAAATTTCTTTACCAAAAAAAAAACATTTTTGCACTTCTTAGCTCAGTTTTTGTATTATGTAAATGTCCCAAATGGAGAGCCAGCAGTTATATATTGTCCTCTTTCTTTACCAGTAGAGAACCTGGACAAGCCCACTCGAATCGTTTCAAGAGATCAGAGGAAACTACGAGTCAGTCTTCTCGAGAACCATCAACTGGGAGAAAGCTTACTCAGTTTAGCAGCAAAGGACTTGCTTCTTTACATCTAAATGAAACTAGGTGAAGATTTTCTTTTTGATTCTAGTTTCATTGATTGGACATTTGATGCTTTATACTGTCACATGGTTTATGCAATCTTCAACAGGTTGGGAGATAATGCCAAGGATTCTCAAGTTGGGGGAAAGTCGCTTGTTGGTCTAAATTCACTGGCAGGGGAGCAAACAAAAAGGCAACCTCCTCTGGCTGGATGCCATATCAGTGTGAGACCCACTTCTCAACTAGGGTGAGGCATCTGTACCAAATCAAGTTGTAATTGTGGAGCTGTTTGAAATTTTGTTCAAATTCTAGCATTTTCTTTTTCCCATGTACTTCTTTTAAGAGTAGCCAACCGTGAGTGAATAATGTGTAAGTTATCTCCTCCCCACTGCCACTCCCCCACCCACACACAAACACAAGAGAGAAAAAGGCAGAGTTTACCTTTTTGGCATATAAATTTGGTCTGGTTATTGGTCTCCTGTTATCCAATGGACTTTCAACTAGGGAAAAATGAGATTTTTTCTTTTTCTTTTGATGGTATATCATAGTTTGCCTTGAGACATTGGATACTCTCCTAATTGCTGTATATTACTAGTTTGATCAACAGATATGTAGATATATTTGAATTTGTTGTATATTAATAGTTTGATGAACACATATGTAGATGCATGTGAAAAATCTTATGATGTTCTTGATTATCGCTTGCTGTTGATGAAATTAAAGCCTTTTCAGCTGAAGTTATAAACCTTTACTTGCAATTGTCTCTTAAGTCCAAGTCTCCCTTTATTATTGGCCAAGAAAGCTCATTAAATCCTTCATAGTATGCTTTGAAGTGGATATTGACATCTTTTTCTCTGGTAAAATATGACTAAATTATGCCTGGAAGTAGGGTTCACAATCTGCTGTAGCATGATATGTTCATGTTCAGTTTGAACCTTTTGAGTCATGTGGGAAAGTGATATTCCTTTAAATGATATTTACTTTCAAGACTGAAATAACTTCTCATTACAGAAAAGATGTGTCAATGTCATGTCATATCAGTTTTATGTTTGACGCTGTTCATGTCATGTCATATCCTGTCTTAGACATTGCCAGCTCTAACAAGTAGATTGCATATATCGGATTAGACCTTTGACCCGGCATTATTTTGCAAATGCTTAATCTGCTTGCTCTAAACTTTTGCAGTTCTCTATGCAAGACGAGCAGTTTAAATGAGTTGTCAAAACCAATTGATAAGATATGCGTGAATCCTGAAGTCACGAATTCAAGCAAGGAGTCTTTTAAGGATTCAAGGGTCAGAAATGTTGATGTGAAGAACAGTACCTCTCTTAATTCTGCCAAGAGGGCTTTTCATCTTTCTAGCTTGAGAATGATGAGGTCTAAACTGCATTGCAACTTTATGTCCTGGTATTTGAAACCATAGATACTTTTAGAGATCAAGATGTCAATATGTGCAGGGCCATTAGAACCAAAGAAGGCCAACTTGGTTCTAATCCTACAGAGGAAATCAGTTCCGTGAGGGACTCTGACCAAATTACAGCTATGCGAGCATTACCTCATTGTAGCAAAAGCACCGAAAATGGATCACTTCTCAAGTCATCCTTAAAGCGGAAATCATATGAGGTTCCTTTCTGTTGTTTGCTCTTCACTTCCAAGTAATAAGTTACCCCTCTTCAATAGGGTGTAACATTTGGACCAAAAAATAAAATAAAATTGGGCATTACGAATATACTTATGGGGATGTTATTTTGTAATGCATTAGAACCATGAGTGTCTATATTGCAGGGATCAGACACCAATTTAATGCCATTTAGTCCATTAAAACAGCTCTCTCAGTCTCCAAGTGAGAAAAGGTGAGGAGTACTAATAACTCCATTATGCTATCTCCTGTGACTGGGTTTTGTTTGTGCAAGTAATGTTTTTACTCTTGACACTATAGAAGTTTCAGAGATTCCTCCAAAACTGTTGTCACAGAACAGGTAAATCGATAAAACCAGCCACTTCTCAATTCATAAGGGAAATCATCTGAGGTTCCTTTCTATTGTTTGCTCTTGACTTCCAAGTAATACCTTACACCTCTTCGATAGGGTGTTGCGAATATAATTATGTTGTAATGCATTAGAAGTTGTGAGTGTCTATTCTGCAGGGGTCAGTTGCCAATTTGATGTCATTTAGTCCACCGGAATGGCCCTCTGAAGCTCCCAGTGAAAAAAGGTGAAGAGTGCTAATAACTCCACTATCCTCACTCCTGTGACTGGGTTTTGTTTGTGGAAGTAATGTTCTTACCCTTGGCACTTCAGAAGTTTCAGAGAATCCTCCAAAGCTGTTGTCACAGAACAGGTAAATGGACAGAACCTTCTTAAGTTTTTCTATTTCAACAGAGAGTCGAAACTCGTTCCTTGCTGATTTCTTAGATTATACATGTCAGGTTTGCAATCATGAGAACACCGATCAAAGCAAAACGGACAGTCTGTCTGGTGACCATCCTAAATTTCAGCTTAAGATTTCTCCTAAGGCAAGGTCCACCGAAATTGGAAGTCCATCAGTCATGGAATCTGATGAAAATGTTGAAAAGGCTGAAGCTTATACCAAGGAACTTGAAGATGTAAGTGAATTACAGTTAACATTTTTTCGCTATAAATGAGTTGCTTATGCACTTCTTGGCTTTGGTGATATTTTTCATGAATATTGTAGACTATAATCAGAGACCCTGAATATTATAATAGAGAGACAATAATAGTGACAACAAAGCTCTAGGAAAATAATATACAAGATTGTCAAGTTACAGGGAGTAGTTGTCCATAGACAACTTTCTGTGGCTTACTGGATGAGTGGTAAAGCATCTTCATCTATTGAATTTGTACAACTAGAAATCAATTGATGAAGAGAACCTCCCTAATATGGGAAATGTGATGTCTTCTACAGTCTGTCGTAATTATCCTTAAGGATGAATCTATAGTACTTTATGGCTAATTTCCATGATTAAAGGTCTATCATAAGCAATTGAGTTTTCAGAAGGCCATTGGAACATAGACTGAGGATATTGCACAGAAGGGCATTGAACTGTTGCCTCTTGTCTATTCTACCATCTTTGTGATCCTTCTGCTGGTGAAACATTCGCTGCCTAAGGAAATTGTTTTACAGATCTGCAACATGCTAAAGAAGAAGCAGGAAGAAGCTAAAGAATTGCTTGTTCGATCACTTGTGACCAACAACAATCTATTAATGCTTAATCATCCCATCTACGAAGAACAGATATCCTTCTGGTTATCAATGATTTCACAGGATGTTCTTGGGTTGTTCACGATATGTTTCTTTTCCCCTTTGGCATATCTTTGTAATTCCTTAACCAGATAAAACATCTGTAGGGTGCAAAAGTATGCATCACGGCTCATGTCCAAGGAGAATCACACTTGAAGTTGCATCAGACGAGGTATCTACTTTTGCCTCTCTCTCTCTCTCTCACTCAAAACACATAACATACACGATTGCATACGAGTCACACCTAGACAGGATAGATCATGGACGCATGTGCCTCTAATTGTCTCCTTGCTCTGACACTCATCTGAACATGGGAGCAATGATGAATCAGGAAAGTATATGCAGACTTGTTTCTCGGACTTTTGGATTGTGGAAGCATACTGGCTTCCTGCATGCATTTGAAGGTCTCTTTTTTGGCACCCTGTCGGTTTGGGATGAAATTCCAAGGACATTTCCAGGTGCCTTGCTGAATCAAGCCTATATTTTTCTTCTCCTTGTTTTCATGGGATGCTGTCAATGTTTCAAATACGGACCAGACTTCTAAACTTAGCATTCGTAATTGTCCAATCTCGGCTTGTTATTTCCTTTCACTAGAGAGTACCCAGTTTCCTCCTGGAGGTCATTATGAAAGACAACTCCGCGTCTCGACTTAGTGTGATTTTGTTAACAGTGGGAAAGCCAGGGCAGTGGCAATATGGAACTTTGGATCGTGCGACATTTGAACTGTCACATGTTGCACAACCTCTATGCGAAAATGGTCGCAAATCATATCTTATTTATCTTCATTTATCTTATTGACCACCTCTATGCCAAAAAGGTCCAGAATTGCTGTCAAGAGTTCTCCAAGATATCGGGTTGGGTTCGATTACGGGTGCCCCTGGAAATGTACTAGGGAAGAGCATGAATGGCATTACTTTCCTCATGGTCGGCCTGAGCGATAAGAAGTTCCAAAGGTTTCAGCTAATAAAGAGTGCACTAAGTTTTATATCTCAATACCTCCTGATGCGAATGCCGATAGATAGAAGACTGAAAGTGTGAAATGTGCGGACCTAATACTTTTCCAAAATTATTGAAATGGTTGGCGCACAAACTGGAGACCCCGTGATCCAATATCAAAACTTAGATGGAGTTTGCAACAGTTGATTATGATAGCTTAAGTTCTCATGTTGTAAAATATATTAGGGATAAGTGTATTGAAAGTTTCAAAACTTATCAAAAATACATTTTAGTTCTAAAACTTATAAAAAATGTGATCAAATTCTAAATTTAGAGTGGTGTAATTGAGTCTTTCCGTTAACTTTATCCAAATCGGGTAATAGAAAAAATTGATGTGGCTTTTTAAATAATTTCTCTCTTCTATGTGGCAATGACATGGCTAAAATATGAAACATAATTACTAAAATGATATCATTTTGGTTTAAATTTGATTTTAATACAATTTTGTAAGAAAAAGGAAGAAGGAACAATGAGTCTATTGGGCCGTCACCACCACCGCCCTACTATCGCCTGAAAGGGCTATGGAGGGGGATGACCAACCAGTGGTCAGCAAGCTATGGGTCCTCACTTGGCAACCCTTGGCGATGGTGGTGTTGCAGACCCTCGCCTTTGTGCCTTCTTTCGTTTTATTATTAAATATTTATTTTTTGTTCTAATTTAAATAATAGTTAGATTTAAAAAAATCATATTTGGACCAAAAGGATATCTTTTTAGCATCATACTTCATGTGTTTAGTCAAATTAGCATCATGTAGGAGAGAAAAAATACTAAAAAAAGTCACGTCAGCATTTTCTATTACCTAAATTAGACGAAGTCAACGGAAAGACTAAGATTGTGCCAATTTAACAAGTATTAGAATTTAATTGCACTTTTTATAAGTTTTTGAATAGCGACAACACTGGATCTACAAGATTGTCGAGCAGATCAGATTAAAGGTTGAATCGATGTAGAGTACTAAGGAAGAAGCCAAGATTGAATGTCACTCAATTCGACCAGATAAAGGGACGAGAAAGGCTTTGTTAATTACTCATGAAGCACGGCATTGGTAATGAAGACTCCACTGGCGGGGAATGTGCTTAACCTTATAAAATCTGCAAAAGGGTTTCGGGAGTTCCTATCTGATTGGTAGATTGTGGGAAGTCCCATGTTTCGGCACGTCGATTCAATTTTTTTAACAGAGAGAGAGTTAGAGGGTACTTGAGGGCTATAAATACCAAGCGATTGTAGTCCTCTCCCAAGCAAAAACCACACGGTGTAATCTGATCAGAAGGATCGATGGCCAAGTTGGGATTATATCTGTGCCTGATGCTGGTAGCCTTCTCCTGGACCGGCTCCGAAGCTCGCACTCTCGTCTATGAATTCAAAAGGTTGACGGTCCTTGTCAAGTCGCCTAATGCAGTGGCTGATGATGATTTCGAGATAGTCAGGCCTAAACGGGTCAGTCCGGAAGGTCCTGATCCGCAGCACCATGCTATAATTTCTCGTAAGCTCGGATGAGACGTAAGCGCAGCAAACGATATAGGACTATGCAGTCATCATGATGTGTTTGATGTTGAATTCTCGTTTTCGTTAAGTATTTAGTGTCAAGTAAGTGTCAAGGAAGTCGTGGCTTGATCATAGGAGAGTGCATTGTCGGGGTTGAAACCAGCGGATGTCCATGATGCTGCAGTTGTATTTGGAGTGCTCTTCAATAAATACAAAATCGAATGTTATTAACCGTGTTTAAATATGCTTTTGGGAGAATTGAAATTTTAATACCACGATTTAGCATGCGACAATACTTGATAATCTTAAGTAGAAATATAATTTATTCCATGAACACTCAATTCGAAGGTGCCATTACATAAGGGAATGATCACTTGCCAACAAGCGCAATCCTAAATATGACGACCAACATCAACCTTCATGGCAATCTAAACATCATTTTTTATTCGTACTTTCCCATATTATACTACAAACGTATGGGATTGTGCAACATTGTTGCACGCACATGAATAGTTGTGCAAGAATCTAGCCATGGATTCCGAATATATATATACACAGTACTGCATTATTTGTTTCCTCTGGATCGAAGGAGTTCTTGTGTTTCTTTGATATGAAGTAGTTTAGGTTTACAACTTGGGTGAAGCGCTGGCTTGTGGGAAGCTTGCGATTTGCTTTCTTCAGTAAATCATTACTCTACCTGTGGTCGGGACGTACAAAGAGCTGAGTAAAATAATAGCTATGATAGCAAATTATGTCGGGACGTGCTGTATGGACGAATGAATAAAGGAGTACCGAGGCTAGGTACGGGTTAGATAATCCATGTCACTTTTGGCTGAATCACTACCTTTATAGGTATTGACCTAGTCCATTGCTAGCTATCCTAGTTCACAGCAGAATCAAACTCATCTCCCACTCTCTCCAAAATGAGAGCATAATCAAGACATCCACGTTCTAAGATTGATTCAAAATGTTATCTTCAACGGTATTTTTTAATATGTTTTTATATTAATTACTTGGGATTCTATGTGTGTGTATCGTAACACACACAATTTAGAAATCAAAATATGCAATTCTTATAGAGAAAAGTATCCAAAAAAGTTATAAATTTATTGCATTGGTACAAACTCAATTTTGAATAATTCTAAATATTTTTACATTGGTTTTAACTCAGTCCATCTGATCAATTAAGACTACAAATTGATGATGTGGACGCTAACAGTCCTATGTAACATGGCCAACGCTGATGTGGATTTTTTAAATAATTCTTTTAATAAATTTTCTTTTTTTAATCTTGCTCCTTTTCCATTTTTCTTTTCTTTTAGACCATGGCCGATACCAATCATAGCTAGTGATTGGCTGCTGGTGAGAGCTCAACCCCACCGTCTACCCAAGGGCTACCCTTGTGGCTTCTGGTAAGGGTGGCCCTTGCCACTTCAAGAACTGAGGGTTGAGCCCTCACAAGATTTAGTAAGGGCCACCCTCACCCAGGCCGCAAGGTTCGTGCCCTTTCCTATGGTCAGTCATCAGCCATGGTTGGTCCCAGCCACAATCTAAAGGAAAAGAAAAGGAAAAAAAGGAAAAAAAAAGTCAAAAAGTTAAAAGATTATTTAAAAATATCTATGTCAGTGCCTAGTGTGGCATGTAGGACAATTGGCATTCATGTTAGTAATGTTTTACCTAAATTTTTCAAATGGACTGAATCGGTATCAATGTAAAAATGTTAAATACTAATTTGGTCTAATTGAAACATTGAGGACTGAATTGGTACCAATAGAATAAATTCAGAACTTTTTTGGTACTTTTCCCAATTCTTATATGTTCTCTGCTTTTGCATCCCTATTTCTACCAACATTTTCTTGATCATTGATGAACCTTAAACACTGTCTTAGCTGTGCAAAAGTCAAGATGGCTGCACCACAACATTTTTCACTCAGAGTGTGGGAAAGTTAACAAAAAAGTCTTAAACCTATTGCAATTATGCTAATTCAATCATAATTTTTTTTTGTCAATTCAGTCATCGATTTTTTATATTTGTAATAATTTAGTCAATTTGACCAATTTGATCTGCTACTGCCAACATGGACAATTTTTAAATAATAATTTTTTTATTATTTATTTTTTCTTATTTTTTCTCTTTTTTTCTTAATCACCTTTTGCTTCTGTGGTTGATCATTGCCGGCAAGAGGTGAGTGCCGGCGAGATTAGGCTTGCCGGCCATTGGCAAGGGCGAGGCCTTGCCAAATCTAGCAAGGCTCGTTCTTATCGAATTGGCTTGGCTAACCTTGCCAACCCTCGCCTCTGGCCGGTGGTGGAAGAAGGTGGGGAAAAAAAAGAAAAAAAGGCAAATAAAAAAGGAAATATTAAAAGTTTGAAAAAAAATAAAAAAAAAAACTATAAAAAAATTGTACACGTTAGCGTCAGCCAAATAGTTAGTCCCATCAATGTTTACATTAGTATTAGTCAGCCAAATTTGGCCGAATTGATTGAAGTGGCCTAAAAAAAAGTTTAATTTGGCCAAATAGATTGAATTGGCATAAATGCAAAATGTTTATGGTTGAATTGGTCCAAAAAAAGTTTAGGATTGAATTGATACAATTATAATAAATTGAGAACTTTTTTTGGTAATTTTCTCCTAAAAGTGCACGCCATGGGGCAAAGTGTGTGATGCTTTTATTGACGGAGGAAGTTGCGACCTAATATTGTAGCAGCATGAATGATGGGAAAGTTGAAGTTGCTGATGAAAGATCATCCTAAATACCCTTACAAGTTTGGGTGCCTAAAGAAGGAAAATGAAATTAAAGTCTCCGAGCGCTGTTTAGTCCAAGTTTCTATTGGAAATAAATCTGCACATAAAGAATGGTGTGATGTAATTCCAATGAATGCATGTCACGTGCTACCTGGACGATCGTGGCAATACGACCGTCAAACTATCCCAATTACCGAATACTCAAAAGGGAAGAGGTTTCACTGAAGCTCTGGCTTTAGCAGTATCGATCTTTGAGGTTCAATGCGATTCTTCTAATGTTGTCATTGGTGCCATTCTCAGTCAAGAAGACCGTCCCATTGCCTTTTTCTCGGTGCAAAGCGCAACGATGCCAAGCTAAAGTGTTCAAGTTACGATGAAGAGCTTTATGATATAGTGCGTATTCTCAAAGAATGCCGTCCCATTACCTCGTTGTCTTCTCTTTGTTTTTCTCTTTATCTCTTTCGGTGGATTCTAGGTTTCTTGAGTGATCAGGAGTGTTGTATATCGATGGAGTTGCCTGTCAATGCGGTGATTCGGTTGAGAAACATAGATTATCATGTGTCGCCTTTCCATCTTTCGTAGTGGGGTTTTCAACCTCGCCATGATTGAAAATTTTTTCTTTCATTGTCTCATCGATACATCCCGACATCGTACGACACCATCTTGACCACTTACGAACCATAAATATAAACCAAAACGGTAGGTTTGACTGGATTTTTCAATAGCTCAGACGGTGGCTCTTGGCGACTTTTCGGAAATGAAAGGATTTGATTCATATTATGCGCCCAATATGCTTATGTTTTTTTTTTCTTGGTTGAACCAATTTGTTTATAGTGAAAGCACAGTAGAAGTCTGATACCTTTCCTAGAGAGATTGCTAAGAGGTAGTATAAGCTCAAACCCGTCAACACATTTAATTAGATCAACCTTCATTTAAAATATTAAGTCCATGGGTTATGAGTTAACTAGGATCATTAACTGCTCTGCATAACGATAGTTCTTTGATGTGTGACTTTTCTAATATAACTCAGACATGCATCTCAGCATTCACCCCTTGAGTGAAGTTTAGTGCTAGTTCTGCTCTCCATTAATTTAGATATCTTTCCACCACCATATTTTTACTTGAATCTCTAACACCATACTTTTATCCTTATTCTTTTTCTTCGATCTAAACCGTGAAAGTTGCTATTGGGACCATGTTGCTACATCACAATATCCTTCAACTCTAGTCTCTTTCGTGACAGCAAACCACGAAGCCTGCCTAGAAATATCACTGACGGTCCTGTTTTAGCACTGTCGATCATTGAGGTTCCATGTGATGCTTCTAATGCTGTCATCGGCACCATTCTCATCCAAGAAGACTGTCCCATTTCCTTTTTCAGTGAAAAACTCACCGATGCCAAGCTAAAGTGTTCAATTTATGATAAGAAAGTTCTATGGTGTAGTGCGGAATCTCAAGAATGCCGTCCCACTCCCTCGTTATCTTCTCTTTGATTTTCTATTTATCTATTTTGGATGATTCCTTGATTTCTTGAAAAATCAAGAGCGTGCTGTATTGCTGGAGTTGCCTACCAATGTGGTGATTCGGCTAAGAGAGACCTAGATTATCAAATCCCGCCCTTCTATCCTCTGTAGTGGGGTTCTCAACCTCACCAAGATTGAATATTCTTTTATATATTTTCTCATTGAATATATCCCAACATCATACGACACTCTCTTGATCACTCACAAACCATTGAAATCTACCAAAACGGATAGGGAGAAAAATAAAGAGATGATGACATGATAGAATTCCCAAGAAATAAAGAAATCAACGGCTTAAATTTGAAGGTTGGCTCGACTAGATGTTGGGAAAATACTGCTTCGAATTGGGTAGAACAATGAAGTCGGATCTTTTGAGTACTCGAGTCGGACTTTGAGGCGTGATATCACTTTCTTTAAGGATTTATTTGCCCCACAAAGTTGCTAATGGTCACCGGCAAATTTCCTCCAGGATACAACAAAGTCTCAAATGAGAATACTAGATAGCAATTCTAGTATTTCTCCAGGATCTCTCATAAGAAACAATTGGAAACAATGGCTGTAGTTTCTCTCCAAAGAAAACGAAAAGATGGAAGAAGATATTCGAAAAGATGAAAAATGATCACACTGATTATTCTTCTCTCTGACAAGTATATATAAAATAGTCTTAAAATACGAAGACAACTCTTCGTGAAAGGTTGCGAAATGAACAAACACATTCTTTCGAAAATTGCTCAAGTGAACAAATGTGTCCATTCGTAAGAAGTTAAAACCGAACAATTGCAACCCTTCGGGAAAGGTTGCAAACCGAACGGATATCTTTATTCAAAGGTTGTCTTGAAAAGACACAAACAAAATTCGGAATAAAAAAAGTAATAATTAAAAAATAATCATAACTTTTCATGAACAGTCGCACTGTTTCAACAAGACTTTATAATTAATTTTTTATAGAAATAAATCCGAATTTTCAATAAATAAAATAATGATTGTTGGTTAGTGCCAAATCTCGTCCACGTGCGCACTCACATCTTTTCGATGTGGGACAAGGCATCTCTTCATTTGTTTTATAAACAAATTACCAACAATCCCCCACTTTTGTTTATAAAACAAAAACAAGAAATAAAACGTTAGAAATATACAGCCAAATTTCCATGAGAATAATGTACATACATAAAGGTCTCTTTCGAGTTAAACCTATACTTAGTGCAAGTATCTCAAAGCTCTATCAAAGTGACAAGTAGCTCGGCTTTAAACTTGTACTTTTATATAATAGAACCGGACATACCGCACACACACTAATCTCTTGTCTCAGCGAGAAGTTCTATATTACTCCGCACTATTATGGCCTTGTGCTTGATCCTGTTTCATGAGCTCTCTAGAAAGCAACCCTAACTTTCGTAAGAAGCGGCACCACTTCTTAGCTCATATAGGTGAAGTATCTACCATGTGTTTCTGTTACTATCAACACATTACAAGTTTGTACTATACTTCATTAAGAATTCAATTCAACCTACTAAACGTAACAGACGATACTGACTTCTCATATCAGGGCTACGTCAGTATCAAACAATCACATTCAATAACTTGTTCTTACCCATTAAACCTTGTAACTAGTGATGTTCTAGAAAAAGGTCGGGTTACCATTACTGGTGATTTTAATTAAAGGGTTTTAGCCCCGTTTCTTGTGAGATCATTATTACCATGTGTCTTGGTAAAGCCTTCATCAAGGGATCGGCAAGATTATTACTTGACCTCACGTAGACAATTGTTATGGTACCATCTTTAATCAATTGTCTCACATATTCATGTCTTAGACTAATATGTCTAGACTTACCATTATAGGTGCTACTATAAGCTCTTACCAAAGTAGCATAGCTATCACAGTGGATAGAAATAAGAGGCATAGGATTAGGCCATAATTTGATATCCAACAACAAATTCCTAATCCATTCGACCTCTTTCCCAATTGCCGTTAAAGTAATAAATTCAGGTTCTATCATTGAGTAAATTATGTACATTTGTTTCTTGCTCGTCCAAGAAACAACACATTCACATAATGTGAAAATCCATCTGGAAGTTTCATCTCCCACACTTGTAATCCAAGTAGCATCGGTGTATCCTTCTAATATAGCCGGATTATTATAGAACAATAATATAACTCTCACATGTTCTATATTTGGATTATTAGAATTTACTCAACTTGCAAATACAAAAAGTAATATCAGGTCTAGTATAATATATCGCATATATCAAAGACCAATATCACTCACATTAAAAACTCTCCACCAGGAATCAAATGGAGTACTCATATATTTGAAAACAAGATGTTTAAATCTATACAACATCTTCTCCATGTAATCTTGAGCTAACCCCCACTATTTTTTTTTTTTTAATTTTAATACTTAAGATAGTATCTGTTTCACCCAAATCTTTCATTTTGAAAATGAAAGTTAGATACTTCTTAATCTTAGTGATTCCAGTCATATTAGTTCCAAAGTCCCCTTCGGACATAGCCCCACTTCAAGAATATTCCAAGAGGTAATTAATCGAAATTATGCATAATCAAATTTTCATCCTCGATGAAATACATACATCAAAATAGAAAATCAATGCAATTCTACTCTCTTGGCTCATTTATGCTATTCCTTAGAATCAAATATATGAGGGGCAAGGATAGCAAATAGAACACATTAAAACCAAACAAGAGACACCCGAAAACCCATTCAATATCTCTAGATCACCTCTTGGCAAACACCATTTCAACCAAGTCAATGGTGACTCTAAAGAAAAGGCCACTTGTGGTACATCTCCTGCAACATATGCAGATTCCGAATGTCCTTCTCAATAACATGCTTGAACGTGGCCCCAAAACCAAGCCACACTGGAAGGTGAAACATTGTTTGAGTCCATGCAAAAATCCAAGGGATTGCACGAAGTGACTCAATGCCTCCGTTGGGCTTTCGCTTTGCTAGACGGCTCCCAATGTTCATACGACCGTATTCCATCTTTGGGGTGGCAAGGCGAAATTACTCGACAAAACGAGGCTCTCTGAAAACAATTGAGCGGTACTCGTCTGTAGTCACAACGGCCATCTCATCCATCAGCGCACGCCATTCAAGTTTCGAGGCATTTGGTGGATGCATTCCATGCTCTAGGGTAGCGGCGGTAAAACGTTGCAAAGTTCTAAAGCACAAATGCTCCTCTACAAATGATTGCTCAATAACCTCGCCCTGAACATTAACACGAAGTGACCCGTGAATAGTGTCCGGTGGTTGAGACAATATGGCAAGATGGATGGGACCGCCTCCTCTCCCGACTATGCCACCATTACCATGGAACATAGTAAGCTTCACGCAAATCTTTCAGACAAATGTGAAAACAAAATCAACTAGCCCTGAACTCCTTACACATGTGACATAATACCCACGGCTTCCTTGCCTCTTCCACATGTCTTACATGGCATGAGTATCATTTTCTTTGTTATGGAAGTCTTAAATAGGGGCATATCGCATCTCTTCAATTCTATCATTATCCCACACATGGAATTGAACACATGCCAAAAGATGACTAAAGACTAAGAGCAAGTATGAAACCTTCAATGACAAATAGTGTAGCAGTTTACGTGCTAAACATGGAGATAAAAATATCGCATACCTTAGCATATAAGCAGGTAAGCAAAAAAGCAATACCTCGGTACATTCTCAAGTAATCCTCCAAAACATCCACGCATGTCCCAAAATTTAATATATATACCAAACATAACTGTACAATTGAATGTAGCATTTCCAATAAAACAAGCAAGTGCAAAGCGCCTTAGACTCAACTAAAATATGGATCCCCAGTAATGGAGTCCAAAGCACATGCCTTTATGCTTGGAGTATCAATTTTACAATATAAGAAGATGGACCATCACAATTTCCCGAATGCAGAACCAAAAAATACTTTGGTGCAAGTGAAATACCGAAAGACAAGAGGCCAGTAAAACATCACACACCAAACTAATCCAAACTTATAATTTGTATTTATTTATTTAACTAATTGTCAAAATTAAGATTCCATCTTACAAATTACTCGTGCATCTCAAGCAAGCAATCGAATTTCATCTTACATGTTGTCCAGAATTTTAAGACAGAAAATAAACAGATGAAAATCTGTACTTCAACATATATCATGTACACTAGGGACTAATCGAAGCATTACATAAGAACCTTGGGAAGTGTTAAACCAAGACAATGCTATCACCTCTCGAGCGATTCCCTTAGGAAATAATATTATGGAGTAAAGCAGAGTTACGAAATGACAAGAACTTCATCAATGCACCATGCATACCGTAAGCAAATCAACATCGTACCACAATTGCAAGTCTTTCGTTACTATACACAGGCGTAGAAAATTAATTACCTGCGCAAATGTCCCACGTGTAAAAGCCAATCCATCGAGAAACCAGAGCACTTGTGGAATTTGAGCACTCGCAGAACGCATCCCCGCGATCTCGCAAGTAGTGCCAAGTCTGAATCTCCCACTATCATGCGCCAAAGGTGAAGCGACTTCAAGCAATCAAAAGACCGCACAATCTTGGTCACCCACGGAGTCACGTACCCGACCCAATTCTCGGGTGTTAGATTGAACTACCATTTTCACATTGCGCTTGATCTCGTGGATTAGAGTCTCGACATCATGAACGTCGGGCACGAAGGTGAGAGATGGTTGATCCTCTGGAAAAATTTGCTAAGCCATCCCCAATGAGCCGCACCAGCACAAGCACTTACATGCTCTGCATGGTGTACCCATCCAGCGCAACATGTATGTAAGACATTGCCTGTAGAAATCTTGGCAAATTCGAGAAGGCCTTTAAGTTGACTTTGCTGCAACCGGCCTTCAATTTAGGGAATTGCATGGAGATAGATCCTAAACCGCCACAGGTCCCACATATTTAGAAGCGGGATTTTCATCCTCGTCTTTGCCGCCGGACTCACACAGACTAAGACAAACCGAGGTAATCAGTGCCATCATCATTGCGAGTTGAATACAGAGACGATAATCTTCGATGGCGATTGTGTGTATGGCGAAGCGTCGTGGTAATTCGCTGGGGAGATCGTCTCTGACAGGTGGGTGCCGTTGCGGGTGTGATCTTATTTTGCTTTGGCGTTTTGTCGACTTCTCCTGCGTAAACTTTGAAGTCCAGGCCACGTCTGCCACATTGGATGGAGAGGTCTACGTGCATATAATGATTCTGGATTTGTCTTTAACTTCAAGGTGATAGAGGCGGTGGAGAAGAACAAGCAAATCATTATACTCTGCGGTCCATCCATCCCATTTCCAATTTTTTGAGAGGCATGTTGCGATGGGCAACAGAAGAGGAAGATTCAGGATTCATTGACGACATCCCGAGGTCCACTAATGGTGAGCCACCACGGGCTGGTACTTCCTCTGACTCTGACTTCATTGTTACACAAATAAATCCTTAAAATTGTTGGGAAAATACTGCTTCGAATTGGGTAAAACAATGAAGTCGGATCGAGTAATCAAGTCGGACTTTGAGGCGTGATATCACTTTCTTTAAGGATTTATTTGCCCCACAAAGTTGCTAATGGTCACCGGCAAATTTCCTCCAGGATACAACAAAGTCTCAAATGAGAATACTAGATAGCAATTCTAGTATTTCTCCAGGATCTCTCATAAGAAACAATTGGAAACAATGGCTGTAGTTTCTCTCCAAAGAAAACGAAAAGATGGAAGAAGATATTCGAAAAGATGAAAAATGATCACACTGATTCTTCTTCTCTCTGACAAGTATATATAAAATAGTCTTAAAATACGAAGACAACTCTTCGTGAAAGGTTGCGAAATGAACAAACACATTCTTTCGAAAATTGCTCAAGTGAACAAATGTGTCCATTCGTAAGAAGTTAAAACCGAACAATTGCAACCCTTCGGGAAAGGTTGCAAACCGAACGGATATCTTTATTCAAAGGTTGTCTTGAAAAGACACAAACAAAATTCGGAATAAAAAAAATAATAATTAAAAAATAATCATAACTTTTCATGAACAGTCGCACTGTTTCAACAAGACTTTATAATTAATTTTTTATAGAAATAAATCCGAATTTTCAATAAATAAAATAATGATTGTTGGTTAGTGCCAAATCTCGTCCACGTGCGCACTCACATCTTTTCGATGTGGGACAAGGCATCTCTTCATTTGTTTTATAAACAAATTACCAACACTAGATACTTCAATAGTTTAAAATGGAGCTCTTGGTGACTTTTTGAAAATGAAATTTTTTAACTCACACTATGCACTCAATATGTTTATCTTGGGAGTGCGTAGCAAAAATCCGATATCTTATTTGGGAGATCGCCAAGAGGGAACTCAAGGCTGAACTCGTCAATCTATTTAGTTGACCTCTCATTCACTCAAAAGTTTAAGCAAATAAGTTATGAACCAATTCTCTTATGTGAGACTTTTCTAACACAACTCAAATATGTATTTCAATAATCTTCTCCTCAATGGTAAGCTTAGTTTAAGTCCACACCCTCTTACTTCAAATACATTTCTACAAGAATATGTCTCAACTTAAATCTCCAAACTCCACCTTCATTCCGAGTCTCTTTCTCCATACTAAACCATAAAGGCTACCATCAAGATCTCATTCTTATACCGCAATGCCCATTGTCATCACTAGTTTCTTTCACTAGATCAAACCGTGAAACTTGCCTGTAATATGTGTTTTTCTCAACTTGAGATATTCATCAAACACTGATATACATTGGGAATGAGCTGCAAATCAACTATTGGCTTTGATACTATTTGTTGGGGGCACACAACAATAGCTTAATAACTAGACTAGAGAGATTGCCATGAAGAAGCCCAAATCGAAACCTATCAAATATATCCAATTGGACCCACATTCACTTAAAAGTTCAAGCCAATCAGTTATGAGTCAAATAAAATATAGTAACTGTATATTAATTCTCTAATGTAAGACTTTTTAAATATGACTCAAATATGCATTTCAACAATGTATATAATCCATTACATATATCTCGATAATTGATGATGACATAGGGACATGCCAATTATGAGAAAAGTAAATTTAAGTTGTGTCATCTCATTTTGGCGGTGGTGGATTCCATCAAATAAAGCCTAAGCTTAAAAGGGGTATTAAACAAGATACACACATAGATCTCCATTGTGCTCTATCTCAAAGCTTCCCACTTAGCTCACGATCTCTGGCTTCATTCCCTATCTACAAACAATTGCTTCTTTGAAAAGTCATCCACTACCTTTGTGACATCCTGAATTTCCCCGTCTCGATAATATGAAATGTGCATTTCGTCGACGCGCCTATGGTCTTTTTTCTCGGAGCTGATCACTCTCGAGTTAACTGATCTATCAGGTGAAGTCGTTAAGGGATATAAACGTGACAGACTTGAGAATTCGATCAGAAATCGACTGCTCGACCGTAATAATTGGCAATGGTCAATACGACACCATTATAATTGATTAGTGATTGGATATAGGTCGATTCGACAAAAACACACAATTGAATTACGAGTGATTCCGCATAATTGCAAAATTCGCGTCGAACAGCACTAACACGATTTTCTGTCGATTCTGTACTCGGTACCTGTAATTGAAACCTTGCAATTTTTGCGACAACCGAGAGTCGCCGACGAATCGAAGATGCACAAACGTGGATAAAAAATTATCGACCACGGTTCAAACGTGCTAAAATCCCTAAAAGCTACCCGGTACATTAGGTCGCACTAAAATCGCGTCCGGTCGATTTTAACCACGAAATTGAACTCGGTTTCGGGAATCGAACGTTCAAGTGTGTCACGATTTATTTTTAGGACCTCATCTCATCTTTTGAAGAAATTCCGTCGAGCCCAGAAATTTGCGGAAAAATCAAATTTGGCAAATTTAAATGGAAGAAATTCGGATGGATAGAATTAAGGGACTTTTTGGCCTTCAAAATGGATTAATTGGTGAAGGAAATGAAGGGAAATTCGTATGGGCAGCTGAAGGAGATTATTTGGCCTCCAAAAAGACTTTATTTTGTGAAGAAATGAGAAGAAATCAACCATTGGACGGCCTATGGACTTTGTGGGGAGAAGACTTTGGTGCTCAATGCACTTGAGTGCCAAGATATTTAGGCTTGGCTCTCATTAGAGGTTGCTCAGACTTTCAAGGCTCTTGTCCCCTCCCTTCTCCCTCTTTCCCTCCTTGTACGCATCCCCTCCCTGCCAGTTGACTAGCTGCTTCTGCTTCAGCTTCCTTACTTCTTCTTCTCCATTTTCATTCCCTTGAAGCTGTAAGCCACCAAAAATCTAGCTGAGCTACGTGTTTTCACCAGTTGCTCTGCTCACCTAGTCATCTGCCTGCCGCCGCATCACCAACCCAGCCGCACCCCTAAACGTCCGCCAGCCTTGTCGTCCGCCTCTCTACCTCACGCCCTCCATTTGTCTACTGGTTCAGCAGCTTGCCAACACCACCGTCCGCTAGCCATTCGCCTAGTCTAGCTCCGTTTCAGCCTCAGCTCCGCCCGTCCTCATCTCAGCTCACCCTAAGCTCAACCGCTAGCCCCAACTAGCTCCAGAACATAATTGGTCTACCAGCCAAGCTGTGATACTCATAGGCTGATTTCAGCCTCTTCCGAGCTTCGTTGGTGGCGCCGTAGTCATGGGATTGCATTGCCTTTGCACCACCATTGCCGTGGACCCATCATCTTGCTAATCCGGTGAGTTAACGCCCTAATCTTGGATTAGGAAGTTAATTTCACTTAGGGGGATTAGTTTAAGGTTAATTAGGATTAGTGTAATTTAGTTAGTGTAACTAGTTAGTTAGAATAGTTAGTTAGATTAAATAGTTTGGTTAAGTGGTTAGTTAGGTTAGTTAGTTAGTTTAATTAGATTAATGTAGTTAGCCTAGCTAGATTAGTTTAGTTAGTTCAATTAGGTTAGTTCAGTTAGATTATTTAGATTCATTAAGTGGATTAGTTTAAATAATTTAAAATTTATTTAATTAATTGCAATTTATTTAATAAATTTTAATTAGCGTAAATTGTATCGAGATAGCCGGTTAGTGGAATTTTACGCTGATCGTCGTGGTTGAATTGATTTGTGAAATTGATTGCTAAATTATGCAATTGAGTGCTTGGTGATGATTTTTTTATTATTATTATTGCAAAAATATGATTTGGTAGTATTTAATTAGAAAAATATCGGGTGTTGATTTTTTACGCCAAAATTTTATATAGTAAATGAAATCGTGGAATTTTGAAATGAGAGTGTACCATGCTTACTGGTTCGATTTAAATGCGTGACCACGCATGATTATTTTACTGGGATGATTTTTAATACGAAAAAAGTTGGCCAAGTCCATTATTTGAAATATGAGGTAATTGAATGCAAAGCACGATATTTTTGGCCAAATATGGATATGCGTGTGATCACTATCGGAACCCGTGATGCGTTCACGTGGGACGATGCCTGATTAAGTTTAGATGCTCTTGACAACGAATGCTGGTCGTAGTGGAGGCCGGGCCAATGCTCATTTATGGAATGCTGTCTAGATGTAGACATTGCCGTGCCCGATGGAGTGGGATGACGCTCGGTTATGCTGGATGACTGCCAACTAATGAGTTGGACGTGGCCGTTGGGTCATAAATAATTGGGACACGCCTGAGTGATTAAGATAGCCGCGCCTGATTATGGGACAAAATTGTGTGACATGGAATGTGACGTGTCATAATTGTTTGGCATTATAATCGAGACCCATGTGAATATTTGATGAATCATATGAGGTGTTTAAGTTATTGAATACATTTACTATATGTATATGATATATGAGATATACTAATGTGCAAGGAGGTGCTGAGGTGAGGTAAGCCCTATATAGCGCATGTTTAAGCTGCCTCTAAGTGATTTCTCGTCCTAATCGAGGTTTAGGGTGTTGACTCACTAAGGTTTATGTCACCCTATCGTGGTTTAAATTTTTCAGGTCCTTAGATGGAGGTACGTCACGTCCGTTTTGGGTGTCCACAGGAGGTGGAGTCCGAGTCTACCTTTTTCCCCAATCTCGGGACCACCAGGAATCGTGAGCTCATAGTGACCACTATTTGGATCGATAATGGCCTAATTCACTTGGTACTTTATCATTTCAAAGCGTGGTACATTAACAAACCTAACGGGGTCTGGAAGGGTCCTTTAGAGGGTTTGGACGGGCCTACCGTCGAAACCGAGGATGAGGAGGTACTTCATCCCATGGATATTAATATACTGAATGATATCATGGAAAACTCGGGACCCGAGGCTGAAGGGCCCGGAGTAGAGGTAGTTGATTCTTTGGACATCGACATCCTAGATGGTGTCGTAGAGGATCCGGAACCCGAGGTGGAAAGGTCCAGAGTGTAGGTGACCCAGTAGTTTTCTTTTGGGACAGACTTCTGTACATAGACTTGTAGGGCTAACCTGAGGTGTTTATAAAATGCAGTTTATGATAAAGGTGTTGGCATGTGTTTTACTATCCCTATGTTGATTGTTGTCTGGGGTTTGTTTATTTAATTTGCTTCTGCGTGTACATAAAAAGAAAGGGTTGGTGACGCGTCCTGGGAACGTCGCAATTTGATCGACCGCCAAGGGATGTGCGCGTGCCCGGGGTTCAAGGCGTGGCAGCCTTCTCGTCAACCTTCACTATCATGGTGATTATTCCTCATGGATTTTGCATGGTGATGACAATGCATCTTAATCCATTCCTAAAACCTTTAATTTAACTAAGTCTCACCCTAATGAGTGAGTTTGATTGGTTTTAAGAGAATTCTCTCTTAGTTGATTAAACTAATATTTTGAACCAAAATTTTTATAAGATCAAGATATTTAAGACTCGGAAAAAGTTATTTCCCAAACTCCATATAATATGATTTAGTGACTCGAAACTTTGAAAAGGTGAGCTTTGACATAAGATAACGGGGATAAGGATGCTATAAATGCCATAACTTTCATACAACATTTGCTTGAGTTTGCAACGTCTGGTTGTGATAGCTAAAGTTCATGATGATGTATAATATAAATTAGGGATTTGTGTACTGAAAATCTTAAAATTTGTTTTGAAAGTGTAATTGAATCTTAAAACTTACAGAAAGTGCAATCAAGTTTTAAAACTTGTCAAATTTGTGCAATCGAATCTTTCTGCTAATTTCATTTAACTTAGGTATGGAAAACATTGACTTGGCTTTTTTTGATATTTTCTTTCTTCTAGTGGCAATGACGTGGCTAAAACATGAAATATATGCTAAAATGATATTGTTTTAGTCTAAATTTGTTTTTTAATACAAATTTTATTTAGATCAAACTAAAAAAAATACTAAATTTAAATGATAAAAAAGGAAACATCGAGGGCCTTTGTCGTTGTCGGAAAGGGTCAACGATGATGGGGGATGGCTAGCCAATGGTTGGTGAGGATCAACAAGCCTTGTCAATGGCAAATGATCCTTGTGCAAGGGCTAGATAGAGTAAAGACGTGTCCTCCTACATTGCTCCATAGTAATTGCCAACCTCATCTCATTCCATAAACAAGGAGAGACCCTCAAGAAGAACATCAAAGAGAACTTAAGCAAGCGAGATAAATGGAAATGGTGATGGTGAAAACAGAAGAAACTGTAGAGTGATAAGTATAAAGTGAAAAATAAAGTTGTGGAATTTTTAGTGTATTGTAATGAACTATACATGAGCCTAATTATGATATGAGAGATACTCAAAATCCAACTGATACTGTTATCAAACAAATAATCAGAATAATACTTAGACTCCAACATATATTTAGAATAATACTCAAAATCAACGAATATCAGAATATGTTTCTAACATCCCCCTCAAACTCAAATGATATGGAAGAAGTCAAATGAAGTTTGGAGAAAAGATCTTGAAAACGTCCCGATGGATGTGAGTTCATAAATACATCGGCAATTTGATTAACTAATGAAGTAAAGACAAGACGAATGGTACCTTGATGCATGTGAGAATGTTTAAAACAAAATCTATCTCGATATGCTTGGTGTGTTCATGAAAAACATCATTATGTGCTATTTGGATAGCACTTTGATTGTCACAATAAAGTACTATTCCGCCATTATGACAGATGCCCATTTTCTCTAATAACCATCACAAACATAATAATTCTATTGTTGTATTGGCAAGAGCATAATATTTTGCTTTTGTACTAGATTGAGCAACAATAGTCCGTTTCTTACTATGCCATGAGATCAGTGAGTTACCTCGAAAGAAGTAGTAGCCAGTGGTGGAGCGAAAATTAATAGGGTCTCCAGGCCAATCCGCATTAGAGTAAGCCTTCAACTCCAAGGTCGATTGAGCAGAGTAGCAAAAACTATGAAATAAGGTGCCCTTAACATAGCGAAGAATGCGAAGAGTGGCAACAAAAGGAGTGGTTCGCCATGCGGTCATGAACTAACTAACAATGTGAATGGCGTAGGTTATGTCTAGATGAGTCATAGTGAGATATACAAGATTGTCAACTAGCTATCAATAGAGAGTGAGATTCAGAAGAGGAATCCCATCTTTGTCGTTAAATTTGGCATTAGTCTTGATAGGAGTTGTAGGAGTCTTGTTATTAGTGAGTTTTTCTCAAGAAAGAAGATTAGTGACACATATAGCTTGAGAAAGATAATACCTGGAGGAATCTTAAGTAACCTTTGAGCCTAGAAAATAACTGAGTCAACCAAAATCTTTCATTTCAAACCGTTGGCTGAGATATTGCTAGAGCTTTGTAATGCCAATATAGTCATCACCAATGATAACCAAGTAGTTTACATATAAAAGTAGTAAAATATACCCCTGAGATGTTTGTTGAACAAATAAAGCATTGTCATGGGGATTGGATCAAAATCCATGGCTTTCTATGGTAGAGTTGAATTTAAAGTACCACGCACGTGGAGCCTGCTTCTGCCCATATAACGCCCAACGTAATCAACACACTTTATTAGAAGTAGTGTATCTAGGAGGAGGTTCCATATGTACTTCTTTAGTAAGATCACCATTGAGAAAAGCATTTTTAACATCCATCAGGAACAAAGGCCATTACTTAATAGAGATGATAGCAAGAAGGTTCAAACGAACGTAAGATGTGCAGCTAGAGCAAACGTCTCGTCATAATCAATCCTGTGATCTTGAGTAAAACCTTTTGCTAGCAGTCAAGCTTTGTAGCATCCGGCTGTACCATCTACCTTTGTTTTGATCTCATACACCCATTTACAACCTATAGCAGACTTGCCAGGTGGCAAATCAACCAAATCCCAAGTATGAAATTTATTTAACTCTTGCAACTCATCCACCATTGCTTGTTGCCAAAGAGAATTAGTATGAGCTTCTCTATATGTATGAGGCAAATGGAAAGAAGCAATAGTAGAGTAACAATGAAAGTCACGAAGCCAGATAGAAGGTTGACTTACACGAGTGGAACAACGAATAGGAGAAGTCAGTATTTCTAGGGTGGAGAATCCTTGGACGGCACAGATTTGTCAGGACCTACCGAAATGGGATCGCTAAATGTACTTGCATCAAGATTAGAAGAGGAAGATGCAAGTGTGTCATCTTTAGGAAATAGTTCCACCGAAGGATTGGTGGAGAAGCGAATGGTTGGGGATGACTCAAAAAGACGAAGAGTCAAGAACCTCTTGTGTTCCCAATAAGTAACATGACGAGACACGCGTAGACGATTAGATACTGGAACCCAATATCTATATCCTTGGTGCTCAATATGATACCCAAGAAAGCAACATAATCAAGCGTGAGGTTCTAAATTTGTGCGTTCATTAGGAAGTAGATGCACAAAATAGGCACTACCAAAAACTTGAAGAAGATTGTAATTTGGAATGCTGCTGTATAAGCGTTCATAAGGAGATATGTTACCCACAGTAGGTGACAGAATGTGATTGATAGTATACACAGCAATGCGACAAGCTTCTCCCCAAAACCACTCTGGACAAGTACCCCTTTATTGCATTTAAAATTTCCATTTTGCCTTTCCTGCAATTTTACAATTGTGCCCTTGGCTGATCTATTTACTATTGTGCCCCTTGGTGCATTTATTTACTATTTTGCCTTTCATGCATTTTTATGAATATTTTATGCATGAAATTAGATGTCTAATGATCCATATTTTTAATTAATTAGAGAATAACCACATCATCTTTAATTAATTAAACTATATATTAAGAGCCTTTGGATCATATTTAGAATTGGACATTGATTGTAATTAATTATATTAATATGATGAATTTTGTCTCACAGGAATTTTCATTATATTAATATGATTAATTATGATGAAATATCAAATTATTTTTCTTAATTTACCCACAAAGATTAGGAAAAAGGTATATAATATGGTAGTTTCTTCATAATGTAATTATGAATTTATTTAAATTAAAAACTTAGCTCATAGGCAGTTTTTATTTTATGTGATTCATATTCGCGATATGTTTACATTGGTAAAACATTATTTATGTATATTTTGCCTCAAATTTTGTGACATAAACATGATTGTTTGATATGCAGTTTTGCAACCTATGAATTTCTCTAAATTTTAGTGTGATGTTCTCATACTGAATGGTGAAAACTATAAATTTTGTGACATAAACATGTAGACTTGCTTCTGTGCATCTAAATGAGAAAGGATGAAGATTTTCTATTTTATTCCAGGTTTTTTTTTATTGGACATGGCGTGCTTAACATCACATGGTTTATGCAATGTCAACATGGTGGGAGACAATGCCAAAGATTCTCAAGTTGAGGGAAAGTCGCTTGTTGATCTAAATTCACTTGCAAGGGAGCAAACAGAAAGTCAATCTCCTTTGACTGGAAGCCATATCAGTGTGAAAAACACTTCTCAACCTGGGGCGAGGCATCTGTACCCAATCAAGTTGCAACTTCAGAGCTGAACGAAATTTTGTTCAAATTCTACTGATTTCTTTCTCCCCATGTACTTCACTTAACAGTAGCTGACAGCGAGTTAGTAATGTGTAAGTTATCTTCTTCCCGTTGCCAGCCCCGGCCCTTGGAGGGGATAACAGGAAAGATTTTACCTCCTTCCCATAAAAATTTGCCCTGGTTATCACTCTTTTGCTATTGAATGGACATCTAGGGTAAAATGAGATATTTTTCGTTTGACCGTATATGATAGTTTCCATTGAGACATTGGAGACTCACCTAATTGCTCTATATTACTATTTTGATCAACCCACGTAAATATGTGTAAAAAAAAAATCTTTTGATGTTCTCTCATCATTTGGTTGCTAAGGGTAATTAGAGCCTTTTCAGCTGAAATCATTACTTGCTGTCACATCTCAAGTCTAAGTCTTCTATTATTATTTGCCACGAAAGCTTATATTAAATTCATCATAATATGCTATAAAGAGGATATTGACATCTTTGTCTCTAGAAACGTATGACTGGATTATCTAATAGAAGATTACAAGCCTGGAAGTAGGGTTCACCATCTGCTGTTGCATGAATTCACATTCTGTGCAGGAAAATCTGAACCTGCCCATAATTGCCCTGGCCCAGCAGTAGAAAGTGCGACATGAGTCTTCTTTTGATGTTGCGCAGCGAATAGAGAGCAGCTGTTGCGGGTGACATTTCCTAGGCAGCTCCGCACACAATCTGTGGACAAGACACGACAACCTCAATCTTCCAGAGGGTATCACTAGATTGGACCTGAGCAAGCCCCATCACAATCCTCGCGATGCTGAGAAGAGGCATGCTCGGCATGCAACAGAGGAACTTCACATGGGTGCAAGGAAGGTGGAATCGACGTACCTGATGATATACGAGAATTTTGAGAAGAGAGCCTTGCTCTAGATAGGAGGCGCACGTCTGGCGATAGTAATAGAAGCGCTTGACAGAGTCCGAGCAGCTGACACATATGGGGGTGGCGACGTCAATCACCTGAGGAAAATCCGAGCAGCTTGCGCAATGGGAGGCAGCTGACACATAAGGACTGAGCTTGAGAGAGTGGGCTGGATGGAGAAGGCATCATATCCCCGCAGGCGCTCGGGTGCAGGAGCGGTGGAAGAAGAAGGACCAATCGACGCAACCGTGAATTTCACCTGATTTAGTGCTCTTACGACAAGCACTGCACGAAATCCAGGTCCTCATCTCCGCATGGAATGATTGACCACGGGATAATAATCCTGGTTACGACGCTCATGAAGCAGAGGCCTGCAGACCACAAACAATCTCTGCATGCCTTACAATGCACTTCTCTGAGATCACCATCGACCACAATGAGGGTGACGGGAATGGAAAGGGTGGTTAATGATCTCAGCGACGCACCTCTTGTGCCAAAAGACATCACAGTTAAAGAGACATAACAGTCCACAGGCTGCAGCTAAACTCACCCAGTATCATCAACCAATGGAAGGTCAATGCGCATTCAAGACTTGAAACTCTTGCCTCGAATGGGAATACCCCTTGTTGGGTAGAGTCTTACTTGCGCGGCCAAAATCCAAACCGACAATGCACGAATCGCAGCAGAAGGCTGACCCGGTTTGGGCCATCTGGAGTGTTGCGATTAAGCGAGCGATCGAACAATAATCTACATTGGAGAATTCGGCCACTAAAATAGGAAAGTTCAACTTTGACTTGGATTTGGATTTTGTTTAAAATATATAGAGATATGTTTTGGATAAAATCGTTTTAGATAGGAAACATAATCCTATTAGAAGTTGGCATAATAATAAGGGTTTTACTTATATATATACTTGTGGCCGTGGGTGGTAGACGTGGATCACAAATTGTCTTGAAGCGCCGCGTGAGTGCTTGGTGTTCCGCCGTTGATCATGAAGAGTTGGTCTTGAAGCGCCGTCAAGTTGTCGAGTGCTTGTGAGGGATTTTCTTTGTCATTCTTACTCGTGAATTACATCCAAGAAGTTTAGTGTTTGTAGCCAATTAAATCTTGAGGTAAGATTTGCGTGTAATTCCTTCGTGAGATTGAGAGATTATTTTAGAGGAATTTTCGGGGCTAAACACTGTGTGAGTTATTGGTTGTAATTGGGGTTTGGGAAACACCAAGAGAGTGTTTGAGTGACTTGAGTGTGTAATCTCCTTGTATCGCTTGATCTATAGTGAAATTCGCTGCTGCTCTCCCCGTGGACGTAGGTCTTTACGACTGAACCACGTAAATCTGGTGTTCGATTTATTTTTCTTCTTCCATCTATATTATTGTTCGATCGCTCGCTTAATCGCAACATGGAGGATGAGGGAATGCTCTGGGTGCCAAGGGTGCTGTTTCTGGGGCCGCAGTTCTTTGGCACACGACTTGGGGAGGAAATTTTTGCATCCTTTGCAGCAATACATTGGCATGGAACTGTGGATCGGCCCTCGGATGCCTGACAGCGTAGGAAATGGTCGAAATGTTGGCTCAGCTCTCTAAGGTCGAGAACATGAGGATGATTGCCGAAGTTGAGGGCTATCAAGCATCTCGAATGGGAGAAAAAATGGCTGATTGTTGCAGAGAGACTCAGACTCACCGTGTAATACCAAACATATTGGCCGAGCTCTTGCAGAAACTCGGTCCGAACCTTTCTCATGGCCCTAATTTTGATGTTCAGTTATTTGAAATCATTCTTAGAAATATGCAAGTTCCATCTCTGCATGGTAACCATTGTCACGCCACTTGTCTTCAAAACTTCACGAGCGTCCACAACATGAAGCCAATCAAAGCGTGATTCCTGAAAAGTTAAAATTACAACCAATCTACCGTGAAGGTTTCAAAAAAGGAATGAATTGATTAAGATTACGCAGTCAAATCAATTAGTTATGCATATCAACTAATGTCTACAGTGTTTGATCTATTTGTTGATGTATGTACAAGAAAATAGATAGAAGCTGTTCTAAATTCCTCAAAAGATACTGATGAAAGTCATTTAATAGTTTTTAACAACATTTGTTGGGATTGAAGTACGAGGAATGATCTATATATAAGATGGAAAAAGATCACATAAAAAATATCGTAAATTATGTGAGATTTGCATAGTAATAACAGAACGAATTGTGCGTGTGGATTATGTACATCAAACAAGTTCAATTTCACATATCAGCAGATATAAACAATTTTTATATCGAAACTATCCTTGACTAATATTTTGTCTGGTCCATGAGACCAAAAAGATATTTATTTGCCTTAGATATAAGCTTCTAAGAGAAAATATGTTATTACCAGAAAATGACCGACCCTAGTTATAAATCTAGTAGATAAAATCTATTCCCCTCATTTATCCCCCCTTTCTATCCAGCGTAGTTATGGAAGCAGGTTAATTAAATTTCATCTATGTGATTTTCCATACGCATAAATTCACTTCGTCTTGTCGGGTATATCACAACTTTGATGAAAACTGATTTTATTTGTATTTTAGCTAAGTTAAGAAGTTTTTACGTACACAATCAACTAAACTATAGTAATAGTTAAAATCTATACTCATTAAAAGTTAAGTGAGTAGCAGAAATCGACTCCACACCCCATTTGAAATGAAATGTTTCACGACCAAAAAATACATGCGGGTAAGTTCAATTGCTGTAGTTCTCGTTTGAAGTGGCTTTTTATCGAACTGTCAAAAACAGGGGAGGATGCATCATCGACCAATTAGATTCTCATTTTCTTTTTCAGAATGAAGAATCTTTGAAAAAATATATATTTTTAGATGCTTTTGGAACACAACCACATGCAAATTCACGTAGCATCAATTCCATCATTGACAAGTCAATTGAATAGTGGATTGGTGGACAATCTGAGTTGCGTTCTCGAAACACCTCCGTCAGCATTTTTTTAAGTCATGCAATATCTGATTCTTTTAATGTTCTATTATCACCGTAGAAATTTGCAAATCACCAAACTCATCTCCATAATGAATAGTTTTAAGCAAGAGATGGACAATAAAGTGAAGTATATTATGTTAAAAATTCAGTAAACTAAACAATTCATTTCATATAGAATGAATAGAACATTTTAATAAGAGATTCCGAGTTAATTTATATGTTTCTTCTAAAAATTGAAGTTTTTGCATTTACTTTTGATAAAAGCTGACCTTGTCCCGTATATTTGCTGCACATATGGAACTTTTTCGTATACAATATAAAGAAAAGCAAATGAGAAAACGCGAGCTGAAGATAAAACAAACTCATATCGAGTGGTTTTAAAATAAGCGAGATCAAATATCAATTGATGTTTGATTTATTGTATTTGATTTCTCACCTTATTACAAATCTACCTTAAAGTTGAATTCGTGTTTGTAGATGGTTGTATCAAGAAAAAAAATCATAAATAAAAAGAGCGAATGATTCGGACTCACCTTAGAATGCTTTAAGGACTGGACTGAGCCTTCGAATCTTTTCTTAACCCCTTGTAATTTCCTGCAACTGGCGATACTTATGTGGCAATCATTTGGCAATTTAGTGGTCGATACATCAATCAACCTTTCCAACAATCAACATTTCCAATGATCCGCAATAATAAAGTTGTAATAGGTCCAAGAACTCCAACTCATCAACGCTCTTGACAATCTGCAGCCGATTGCAGCTCAGGATTGACAAAGTCTTCAAGTTCTTTAAGTTTGACAAACCACCAAGGCTTTGCACATGAAGACAAGTAAAAACTTGGAAGTACTCCCACGTCTCCGACGTACCCACAACTTGAATGTCAAGTATCTTTTGGCATCCCCACAATTTGAGAGTGCGGAACTTAGTTAAGAAGCTCGATGGAAAAATCAGTCTGCCTTCACAAGTAATTAACTCATTAGCAGACTCGTAGATTATCTTTTCCGAGGACATGCAATGGTTAATAGACAATGCCTCCAAAGATTCGAACACCCAAGAAAATTGGATCTCAATTAGCCAAATACAACCTTCCACATTGACCTCTTTCAGTTTCCTCATCCTTGATAGCCTCAATCTCTCTAGGGATGCACATGACAGCACAAATAACTCCTTTAGATGTGGAAGTTGAAGCCTATCGAGTTGTATTTCTTGCATTGAAGACCGAGAGAGCTTTATATATGACAAATTTTTGAAGTTATGAGAGAGCGACTCAATTGAATTGAAATGATCAAGACTTAGCTTTTCCAGAGATAAGGGAAGTTGTGGAAATGTTCGTAGGTCCAATCCAGACAAAGCAAGTTCGTTTAGTAGAGGAAGAGAAGCCATCTTAGTAGGCACAGGGACATTGTGAAGTCCAAAGCTCAATTTGGTTAGTTTAGATAATCTCCCAATCCACCATAACTCCCCAATACAAAGTTTATATTCTACTCATCCACAATCATCTAGATCCAGCTCAATCGAATTAGTCAAGTTTGAGAAATCTGGGATTTCTCGCAACGATGCATATGACACTTCTAGATGGGTTAAACTTGTTGGGAGGGTCGGCAACTCTTGAATCTCACCACATCCTATCAACTCAATTCTTTGCAGGTGAGGAAGCATGTTGATGGTCTTTGAAAATTCACTAACAAAAGTTTTTGATAGATTTAGGATTCTTAGAAAGAGCAAACTTCCGATTTCTGAAGGAAGTTGACCTTTTAATTGCCACTATTGACTTGAAGCACTTCTAAATTCTAAAGCATTCCAATAGCACTAGGTAACTCCCATGAATTTGTGGAATCAAATTGGTAAGACTTATTGGAAAAGTGCACCTCACGTAATGATTTCAATTTCCATATAGAATTTGGGAGTTTCTTCATTTTTTCACAATCTACAAAGAAGTATTGTAGATTGACTAGGTCCTCGATTTCTTCGGGCAAATGTTCAAGAGAACAACAATGTTTAATCTTCAGTTCAATTAGGAACCGCAATTTCCCTATAGAGCCAGCGATTTTCCTCAAATTGGAACATTGTTTGATAGTAAGCCTCTCTAAATTTGGGCAGCTAGAGAAGTTTGGTGTACTGATTATGCTGTCACAACTTTTTAGAAAAAGAACTTTCAATTTTCTTGCCATTTGTCAAAATGAATGCAATATTCAATAGATGAACAATCAAAATTACTTTCTAAGAAAATAGAATAGAAATAGGCATTTTACACACCTTAATTAAGTTTTCTAATCTTGAATCATCTAAGAAGTCAACCTTTGAGAATTCAAGAACAACCACGTTCTTTAGGTACATGTTGGTCCATTTATAGATTTGCAGGGGATAACTCAAAGAAATCCATCTGAATTTGGTAAGATGATTTGCTGCATTGCCAACAAAGGTTAATCCAGATAATTTAAGGAATCTTAGATGTTCAAACCTTCCAATCTCTTTACTTTGAACAATGACATCATTGGAATTTTGTGCAGATGTATCAAGAGATGGTGCTTGAACCTTCTTGTTTATCTGCAAATGAGAATGGGAATGAGTGATATCAGCACTCCATTTCATAAGATTAAAGAATTATAAAAATTAAGAAGAAGATAGAGCGTCCAAAGTCAATGATGAGGAATTTTTGCCATAACTACTAGTTTCTTCATGAAATGATCCTCTATCTGACGTCAGGACGTACGAAAAGCCGAATGAAATAATAACTATGGTACCAAATTACGTCGGGATGTGCTAAAAGAACAAACGGATAAAGGCGCACCGAGGATTCGAAGAGATTGGATGATCTAGGTCTCTCTTAGTTAAATTACCACCTTAATAGGTGTTGACCTAGCCCGCTTACGAGTTGTCTCAACTTGCACCAAAACCAAACTTATCTCTAACTCACAGCAAAATTGGAGCAGAATCTAAATATCCGCATAATAAGCAAACCGAAATTGATTCAAACATTATCTCCATCGGTGGTTATTAATTTTGTTGTCAATATTAATTACTTGGCATTCTTTCTAAGTGTGTGTAAGTCATGACTGACTATAACACATACAATTCATCCACTTTCTACATTCCTATTTCTCTCTATAGGCCACTCCAAGAATACAACACTTTCTTGATCATTCATGAACCCTAAACTCTGTACTTGCATGGACAAGTCAGGAAGGCTGCACCATAACATTTTTCACACAAAGTGCACGTCGCATGGCAAAGTATGCAATGTCATTATCCACGGAGGAAGCTGCGAGAATATTGTAGCGGCATGAATGATGGGAAAGTTGAAGCTGCTGATAAAAGATCAACCTAAATACCCTTACGAGTTTCAGTGGCTAAGGAAGGGAAATGAAGTTAAAGTCTCCAAGCGCTTTAGTCCAATTTTCTACTGGAAATAAATTTGCAGATAAAGAACTTGCCATGATGGTCGAGAAAAGTTATGAGAAAATTTCTAAACTTATTGTATTTGTGCCAATTCAATCATAAACCCATTGTACGTGTGCCAATTTATGCTCCATTTGTTTGTTAAAAGTGTGGTATTTCTTGAAAATATTTTCCAAAAAAATGACAATATTTTCCTGTATTAAGTCAAAACCTGAAATTGAAGTGGAAAATATTTTGTCGTTCAATTATTTGTGCACTCCTTTCAATAATTTTTAATTGTTAATTTTTCAGTTTCATTTTATTTTTGATTTTCTTTCTAAAAATATGAACATTTTTTTTTTAATATTTTTAATATTTTTTTCCTCTTATTTTCTTTTCTTTAGTGAGCCGCTGGCCATAGGGAGCATCACCTCAGGGCAAGGCTTGGGCCTTGCTGCCCTTTGGTGATGCCTGAGTGTCATCGATCTAGTGAGGCCTAAGCCTCGTTGCCTCTAGCAATGCTCATGTGTCGCCGATTTGGGAGGCTCGAGCCTTGTAGCCCTTTGGCGACGCTTGAGGGTCAATAATCTGTGAGGTCCGAGCCTTGCCATCCTCTGGTGATGCTTGAACGTTGTCAATTTGGCGAGCTCAAGCTTGCTAGTGGCTGACAATTAGCAGAAGAAGAAGTAAAATAATAATAATATTTTGGCGAGCTCAAGCTTGGGAAAATGTTTTCAGCACTTTTGATGGTGTTTTTTTCAATGGTAAAAAATAATTTCCTTCATTAATTTATTTTCTATAAAGCGAATGTTGAAAAATTTAGTAAACATTTTCTTGGAAGTTTTTTTTTTCTTTTTTCTGTAAAATGAATAGAGCATTAGCCCTTAAGATACTTTTCCCAAAGATTGTTGCAATACAACCATCAAGCTATCCCAGTAGTAGAGAAATGTTTATGACCTATTTGGTAACTAGCTGTCGCGACCTGATTTTTTCGATGGAAGGTCAATCACCTAAAAACTAGGTCAATGGATTACTAAGTCCGAAGACTTGGCGCGGACTCTCCCAAGCCCTACCAATCGCGACTTGATACTAAGAAAAAGACCCATTAAAACATGCAATTATTCAAAATGGAGCTGCCACTAACCAATTAGGGCTGATTAGAAACCCAGGTAAAGTATGGGAGAATACTTTACCTTTTACGAACCAGAGATTTAATGGATTCGGGGACATGGTTACGCTAGATTAATCTAACGCCCTTTCGGTACCTTAAAAAAAAACATATTTGCAGGCAGTCTTGATTAATTTTTAACCTAAGATATTAACATGCAAATGGTGGTCATGCAGGTGCACAATCAATTAAATAACATTCAATAAATCAAAATGCTAAGAAATTATAAACCACAACTTTATTAAAGTCCACTCTCTAAGAAGACATTAAAAAAAATGCTAATTAAAATGCATGCCCTAAACATGATTTCTAAATGACATGACACCTAACTTTTATTATTATGCAATCTTAATCTAAAATTAATATGCATGAATTTTACTTTAATGATATGTGAAATGCAATTTATATGGCCTAATTTGAACTATATATATATATGCAATCTGATTTATGCAATCCTAAATATGCATGTACTACATGATATGGAATGCATGACATAACGATTCTATATGCATGTTCTTTTTGTGATTTTTTTTAATGATTCTTTTTTATGTAGGCAACCTACACTAAATAAAGATGATATGAAATAGGATTAATTATGAACTAATCTATTAATTAAGCAAGTAAATGACTTTTGTGTTTTCTTTATTTTTTATTAAAAATGTTAATTATATGCAATTAAAAATTACACGATGGGATTACTAAAATATAATAATATGATGCAATCCTAATTTACTAATGTGCAAACTCTAATTAAATGTGCCTACTATGCAAACTAGCTAAAATGCACCTAGTATTCTTTATTGAAATTAAACAAACTAATTACGCTATTCAAAATGGAATAATTTCCTAATTCAATTTCAGGATTAATTTGATTTAAACCCCATTTGTTTTAGAAAATCATTATTTTTTAATTTTTTATTATCTTTTTATATTATGAAAACATGCAAACTTTTCCTAAAAATAATCCTAAAGGTTAATTTAAACCTACGTGTCTTAATAAACCTATGTGACCTATATGCTCATGCAAATTTTTAACTTTTCACTATTTCCTTTTTTTAATTTTCATTTTTTAACAAGCAATTATTTTTACCTAAAAAACTAAGAAAAGAATTAAAATAATTGAAAAGATAATCCGTTGTCTCACGGATTAAGTTAACAATTATTTTAACTCTACAAATCACAACGAGGGAAACAAAATAATTAAAAATTTGGTCCGAAGTCTTACGGACCAAATTAAATAATTATTGTGATTTAACAATTGATATTCCACCAAAACAAACCCAAAATTAGTATAATTAAAAAAGTGACCCGATGTCTCTCGGATCAAATTAATAACTATAGTAATTTGAGGTACAATTCCTATGGATAATGCCTACAAGATTTTGCAAATATCGCACCCATTATCACAATTAAAAAACTATCAAATAACATAACCAAAACATAACCTAACACGTAAAAAAAACAAACAAAACTATATAAAAAATAAGTAAAAGTAAAAGTAAAAAGATAAAAGAAAACACCTAATTCCCCTTTTCTTTTTTTTCTTTTTTTTGTTCCTTCTTTCCCACGTGTGACCGTGGGTCTCCAAGGGGGCAGCCGGTCGGAGCTCCGGAGAGGCGGGTTCGGGCGGTGATCGGAGCTGGGGCGCGGCGGGCCGAAGGCTGTCTCCGGGACCCCTGGGCGTGAGAGGAGCGCGGAGGCGGAGGCGGCGGTGGATGCGTCGGAAGAGGGCGGCTCAGTGCAGCGGAGCGGGCTGGAGCGAGGCGGGTCGCAGGCGGGAGCGGTGGCTTCGGCGGGACGGCAGTGCTGGCGACGGGGCGGCGCGAGGGCTCCGGCGTGGTGCGTCGGAGCAGCGGCGTCGGCGCGGGATTAGGGCGCGGCGGCGAGCAGTCGCGGCTGGCCTCGGGCGGGGGTGCAAGCGGCGGAGGCGTCGGCTTCGGGCGGCTTCGGCAGCGGCAGTCGACGTGGGCAGCGACGGGCGGCGTCGGCAGCGGCGGGCGGTGGTTCTTCTCGGGCTGATGTGCAGGGGGGAAGCCACGAAGAAGATGAACAGTGGTTCACCTTTTGCTTTTCTTCTTTTTTTATTTTCTCCCTCTCTCACCTGCCCATTTGCACGTTTCTCTCACTGAAGCTCCCTGTTCTCACTGCTGACTTTTCTCTTCCTGTCAGAGAGAGAAAAGATAAAAGGTTTTTTCCTTGAAACAAAATGGACGAAGTTTGCTTTTCCTCGTACGAATTTTCTCTCAAACTTTTCTCTGAATTTCTTTTTGAATTCGCCTCCTACTTTTTGTACGAAGAGAAGCTCCTTTTATAGTGCAAGGACTTCCATTTAATAGTGGAAAGTCAGGACCCGTGCTCCCTTGTTCGCGGGGATTGCCGAAATCTTAGCCCTGATTTATTGCCGTAAATCCTTCACTTTCTTTCGCAATTCATTTATATTGCTGCGAACATGTCCAGATTCATGCCCAATATTCGAGCGAGTGTCCATTCCTTCCATATTGCTAGTCAAATCCCATTAATTCCTCTCATTGATTTCCCTTTTTTTCCTTTTTTTTTTAAAAAAATTTGAAATGAAGATATGTGTTCAACAATAAAAATGCTTCATCATTCAAAATTTGTTTTTTTTTCGAAATCTCCCTCCACAAACCCAAATGCTTTATTTTATTTATTACCTTCTATTTTATTTCCTAAAATAAAAAAAAAATTGATCCTAAATTAGGTGTCAACAGCTGCCCCTCTTTGAAGGGAAGCTCGTAGAGGTTTCCTTCAAAGATATATGACACCTAAAATTAATCCATGTAAAATGAAATATGCAATGCATATGCAAATGTTAAAGACTTGACTCTTTTTTTTTTTTTAAAAGAAATGGACTCAAGTAAATTTAACCCCTAAAGAATGTCATGTAAATGCAGTGATTCGGTCAGGAACATAGATCTCTATGTGTCTATGACCAATGAAATGCAAATGCAAAGAAGAGCACGTACCTATCATACCTGTTTGGGGATTTAGGTGTGAAATGATTCCGATGAGACCTGTCAATCATCTGGAACTCCCTTCAGATAATTGAAAGGCTCAAAGTCTTTTAGGGATCTGGAATTCTCATCAGATTCTAAGCACCTGGAAATTGCGTCAAGTACTTGAAACTTCAAAAATCTGATTCTTATGTCAGACATTTGAAAACATTTACTAAACGTCTGGAAATCACATCAGATGTTTAGAAAGACAAACACTTGGAAATCACATCAAGCGTTTAAAGGTCAAATATCTGGAATTCACACTAGACATTTGAAAACATTTTATAAATAGATACTTGGAATTCTCATCAAGTACAAATATGACTGGATAAACTCAGGGTTTCAAAGACAATTTTTTTTGTCTTTGAGGAAAAATTCAATAAAAGTCCATGCATGATGGCTTTATCAAACTATTATCAGAAAAATTATCACTAGGACAATTTTCAGTTATAGTGTGAATCTCTTGAACATGCTAAATGAGACACTTTTGGTGTGAAAAGGCTTTTTCACTCGCTCTCATTTAAGAAGGGTTATTTGTCCCGACCATTGATGCGGGAATATATCACTCAATCTTATCATCATCTTGTCGACAAGAGTTCGAATTTCCTTGCAATCAGTACGACCTTACCAATTTAAGAGGTCCTTGTCAATGACTGTAATGCAGGCTTGGTCAATGGCTTAACAAAGGGACTCTTCGAGTCAAAGCAAATTGAACGAATGATTCTATAATCATCTCTGGGTTTACAAGTCAAGAACCCTGCAAAATGATAAAGAAATAATCTTGCTCGCACTTCTTCGAGCAATGCTTAAAACATGTGATTTCCTATGTTAATTCAAGTGCCCTAATCTGAAGAGACTTTGTAAGGGACGTAACATAGGCTAGGTTCATGGGTTGAGAAACGAAAGGATCGTTAGGCTCAAAGATGTGTATAGGGGCAAAGTTGGTGATCATCTTGACATTGCCACCAGTTTTTCTTCAACACGGATTGTATTCTTGACAGATTTCTTTATTGGCTCAAAAGTTTATCACCTGATGCCAATGATTTTTCAACTGGAGATCTTTTCTCAACATTTTTTTTAAAAGTCATTTTCTTTGATGATGGACGTTGGTCAGGCACACTGCTTTTTGCCTCCAACTCATCAATCATTTCTCTCTTCTTTTCACAGGCATTGGCCTTGCTTTTACCAGGCACACTGCTTTTTAATGCCCCTTAGTTTTATTTTGATTTCAGTTCTTGCGCACAATGCATGTGTCAAGTATACTTTAAATGACACGCGAACCTTCAAGGGTCTTCATATGTCTCTTGCCTTGCCCCAGTATGGGTGATGATCATCAACTTGGGTTTTAAAAGAAATGAAATAGCAGGCTCAAGTGGGCTATTCAAAGGATATAAGTGTGTAGGATAGTGAAAGAAATGCTCTTCGTCATCCTAAGGCACTTAAATTAGCACATGAATTCAATGTAATAGCACGACTTGAAGATTGATGCAAGTGAGAGCAAGAAAATTTCAATCCATTTTCCTTACTTCATGATATCATTTTTATCTCCCAGCTGCCCCGATGTGGGGTGGTTCTTGACAGGGGTAATTTGAAAAGAATATCCATCAGTGTATGGGCTCAAAAATGGTTAAGCAATGGAACACCTGTAGTGTTTGGGATAGAGAAATGAACTGCCTCTTGTCATTTCAGCTGTCGTACTTTTCGCAAGAAAATTCTTCACCTTGAAATACAAAATGTTTCCACACTCACCTCACAATATATAGACAGGGACGGTGTGTGGGATTAGGCTTGCCTTTCACACCTCATTTAGCATGCTCAAGTAACTCGACATCTTTCACTGAATTATCCATTTTGATAAATTTCAAGTGGAATTGACGAATTACATAATATCATGTGAAAGCATTCTATAAAGACAAAGAGGGCATGCTCATAAAGTCAAAACTATTATGTGCCCATGTCTTGCCCTTCCTTTGTAAAGGAGCTCATAGAGATTCCTTACAAAAATAAGACACCTTCGTTCACATCCATTCTTTGCCCCTGCAAAAATAAAATATGCAACATTATACACTAAAGATTTGACCAACTCTGAGTGAGGAAAAGGTTTTTACGAGCCCTTTTATTCATGGATAGTATTTCTTTACAGCATCAGAATTTACAGGATTTGTGAATTCCCGCCCATCCATTTCTGCCAAAATTAAAGCACCTCCAGGAAGTACTTTCTTCACAATGTATGGCCCACTGTAATTCGGAGTGAATTTGCCCCCAGAATCTGGAATTGGATTGGACTATTTTCACATATTTGCATGATATAAGACCGTCCTTGAAACATATAGTAGATAAATCAAAAAGACAAACAGAGTAAACTACATCTTTTGTTTTTTTTGTTTTTTTTTTTTTTAAATTCTTTGGCAAAACCTTTTTTTTTTGAAACATTTTGACACAAGAAAAGCATGATGAAGCCCAGGCCTCAGAATTCTCCTTGGATTTTTCTTTTCTTTTATCGGCTGGATATCATCACCGGGCTGGTTCGGAGTACCTCATCATGCCCTCAAAATAAAATTTGTAATTTTATTGAAATTCATCAATAAATTACATTTATTAAATGAAAAAAAGCAACACTCAAGAATTAAAAGGAAAGTGGAAACATTTCTCAGAAAACAATAAAAATTCCCACGCAGGGGAATATGCAAAAACAGTAAAAGAGTTACTCTTGTGGGCCAAAGCCCATCTCTTCTGGGGGTCCTTCATCGATAGCTCCTATGATGAGATCATCGAACAAGCTTGCAACTCCTTCCAGTTCATCATTAGGGTTTTCTGCCTTCGGGGGTTTCGAATCATCCATGCCACCCCATCCATCTGGGATTATCTCACGAGGATCAATGTAGTAACTGGGAGGGGCTGAATACTTCACCAAGTAATCAAACTTGCCACTAGGCTGCCCCAGAGTGTCTATTACTTCAGCTTCATCCTGCATCATTCTTGGAGGACCGGGGAATATTTCGTGAATGCTCGGGGGTAATGGGTTTTGCCTCCCTCGCCTTTGGTCAGGTGGCGGGTTCCGCCCTCCCTGTCTTCGTCCTCCAGGACTTTCCCCTCCTCTTCCAGCAGCATGGGGCCTCTGAGGGGCTTCATTGGGACTTTGAATACCCTGACTATTTCTTCCAAGGCCACTACTAGGAACAAAACCATTCACATCCATCATCCTTTCCATCATAAGGGTAGCATTTGAAGCTTCAGAAGTGGGTGGTGGTGAGTCTTGAGATGCATGTATGGTGGACACCAACTCAAATGAGTGGTAACTCGATTCGGATTCAATGTCTGGTTCCAGGATAGCATTGATTGTATCCTCATGCATCATTTGAAACACGGTGGGCTCAACATCAAAAATGGCATTCACAACTTCTGGGTGGTCAGGGAGTGGGTTATTCTGGATGTTCGGCTGTCCATCGCGGAATGAGACCACCTTGGCATCCAAAAGATTTTGGATTTTGTGTTGCAGTGTATAGCAATCGTCAACAGAATGCCCTACCTCCCCCATATGATAAGCACATGTCTTGGACGGATCATAGTTGGGGAAACGCTCGGGATTAGGTCGCTTAGGCTCCTTAGCGAGTAATCCATTTTTCTGAAGAGTCGGCAAGATCTTAGACAATGGCTTAGGAAGAGGCGTAAATTGACGCCTGTAAGAGTTCTTTTGCTGGCCAAAGAATGGTCGTGCTCCTCCCTGTTGAGTGTTCGAAGTTGGGCGAGGTGCCTGAACATAAGCTGCATTAACCTCTGCTATAGGTTCCTTATCCTTCTTGGCAAAGACTCCCCTATATGAGCTGGTTTGATCAGACGCCCATCCATCACGCAAGGCTACTTCAATTCGCTCGCCAACAGGGACTAGCTGATTGAACGACTCGGCAGTCGATCCTAACATCCGATTTCGATATTCAGGCGGGAGCGTCTTCATGAACAAATCCATCAACTCCTTTTCAGTCGGCTCCGGAGTAATTTGAGCGGCTACAGTCCTCCATCTCGTGACATAGGCCTTGAAAGATTCTGTCTTCTTCTTCTCAGTGCGAAGTAAATCCTCTCGAGATGGAGTGACATCAATATTATACTTGTACTGCTTGAAGAATGCATCAGTCAAATCCTCCCAAGTCTCTAGGAGATTAATCTTCTTCATAATATACCACTGGAGTGCCGGTCCTGTCAGGCTTGCTTGAAATTGTTGAATCATCAGGGGTATGTTATCAACATATGGGGTCATCCTAACCACATAAGTCTGCAAATGGATCTTCGGGCAAGAAGTGCCATTATACTTTTCAAAGTCTGGCATTTTGAACTTCTTTGGTATCTTGATCTTTGCATAATGGGACAGATCAGTTGGGTCTTGGCTAAATGCACCCTGCAGCTGCTTAAGTTTCTCCTCGATTTTCGCCAAGCGTTTTTCCTGCTCAGTCTTCGGTACAGCCGTCTGTATCACTTGTATCTCCTCATCAACAATGATTTGAGGCGTGTCAGTAGTTTTCTCCCTAGAGACATCATTAGATCTTGATGGGCCACTTGTGGATACATTCTTGCCTTTATCTTTCGGATCAGCCATAGGAGCATGCTGTGGTAACACCACTTCAACTTGCGGAGGTGGAGGGGCAGTGTTTGCTTGGAGAGAATCGATTTGCTTAGAGAGCTGCTCAAGGACGTTCAGGACTTGCTTCATTTCTGTTTCGAGGGCAACGACACGAGCTTGTTCAGCACCATGCATTTGTTCGGCGTCATCAGCCATTGTTACTCTAGAACGAGTACGGATTGGTGATCTTGGGTGAGCCGTGTTGTTACCTAGGAAGAAAGAAATAATATAAGAAACAACGACAAGATAGGAAAATGGCCCATGACAATGGTCTAATCATCTCATTTTATTTATTTTAAATGTTTGAACCAAACTCCCTAACAAAGAATAAGAATTGAAATTCAAATCCCTAAACATTGAACTAAAATTGAAAACACTGAATTGAAGTCAAGATCCCTAAACATTGAACTAAAACATCTCATTTTATATGCTTTCGGGAACCCGCCGCCTTACGAAGCTTCTTATTTTCAGCTTCAATCATTTCCGCTTTTCGCTTAAGATGCTCAATTTGTGCTCGCTGAGTGGGCTTCTTAGTCACATCGGGGACCATTGGACGTAAGGCCTGGTCGCCTTGATCTAACTGGTCCAGCCACATTTTGAGCTCTTTTTTTGGAGTGGAAATGAATTGTACGTCGGTTTTCCCCATTGCATATAAGACAAGACTGACGATGAAACCTATTGTCATGGACCGACAAAATTACAATAAAGTAAGTAAATTGCAAAGTAGGAGTTTAGACAACTTACTTTTACCAGAAAATGGATGACAATCACATAGACACACGCATGAAATGTGCGGCTCGATTTCTATCTAGATGGCTTAACAAAGTGGAGCTAAGAGGGTGATCTGACCGTTGCAGTCTCGCATTAACGTCAGGTCCCCTTAACTCCGGCTTAGTCGAATGGAATGTCCAATAATCACGCAATCTCGCGGATATGGACAAACACATTTGACACCATGAAAGAAATTTCGGGGAAGAGAAGGTCAACCTCTACATAGCAGTCTCGCTTTAGAGGAAGTATCATTCTCAACACCATCCTAGAAATCCTATCGCAGCCCAGGTCCGGCTACAGGTCGTGTGTGCAATGTGTAGTGCAAAAACAATTTGAAAATCATGCACAACAATTTGTAATTCAAACAACACTTCAATATAGGGAAAAATAAATCATTCATCTTTACACCCTCCTGCAAGACAAGAATTAGCAAAGACTACTCCCCTTATACCTCCCATCTGCAAGAACATTTAACACCTTAGAAATGTTAGTGACATACCTGGTGTCCTTGCTGCCAAACAAAAATATGTTTTTTTTTTTTTTTAAAGAAACAGGCCTATGTCCACTATGAGTTTTAACTCTAAGTCCCCAGCGGAGTCGCCAAGCTGTCGCGACCTGATTTTTTCGATGGAAGGTGAATCACCTAAAAACTAGGTCAATGGATTACTAAGTCCGAAGACTTGGCGCGGACTCTCCCAAGCCCTACCAATCGCGACTTGATACTAAGAAAAAGACCCATTAAAACATGCAATTATTCAAATGGAGCCGCCACTAACCAATTAGGGCTGATTAGAAACCCAGGTAAAGTATGGGAGAATACTTTACCTTTTACGAACCAGAGATTTAATGGATTCGGGGACATGGTTACGCTAGATTAATCTAACGCCCTTTCGGTACCTTAAAAAAAAAACATATTTGCAGGTAGTCTTGATTAATTTTTAACCTAAGATATTAACATGCAAATGGTGGTCATGCAGGTGCACAATCAATTAAATAACATTCAATAAATCAAAATGCTAAGAAATTATAAACCACAACTTTATTAAAGTCCACTCTCTAAGAAGACATTAAAAAAATGCTAATTAAAATGCATGCCCTAAACATGATTTCTAAATGACATGACACCTAACTTTTATTATTATGCAATCTTAATCTAAAATTAATATGCATGAATTTTACTTTAATGATATGTGAAATGCAATTTATATGGCCTAATTTGAACTATATATATATATATATGCAATCTGATTTATGCAATCCTAAATATGCATGTACTACATGATATGGAATGCATGACATAACGATTCTATATGCATGTTCTTTTTGTGATTTTTTTTAATGATTCTTTTTTATGTAGGCAACCTACACTAAATAAAGATGATATGAAATAGGATTAATTATGAACTAATCTATTAATTAAGCAAGTAAATGACTTTTGTGTTTTCTTTATTTTTTATTAAAAATGTTAATTATATGCAATTAAAAATTACACGATGGGATTACTAAAATATAATAATATGATGCAATCCTAATTTACTAATGTGCAAACTCTAATTAAATGTGCCTACTATGCAAACTAGCTAAAATGCACCTAGTATTCTTTATTGAAATTAAACAAACTAATTACGCTATTCAAAATGGAATAATTTCCTAATTCAATTTCAGGATTAATTTGATTTAAACCCCATTTGTTTTAGAAAATCATTATTTTTTAATTTTTTATTATCTTTTTATATTATGAAAACATGCAAACTTTTCCTAAAAATAATCCTAAAGGTTAATTTAAACCTACGTGTCTTAATAAACCTATGTGACCTATATGCTCATGCAAATTTTTAACTTTTCACTATTTCCTTTTTTTAATTTTCAATTTCTCAAACAAGTAATTATAAAAACTAAGAGAAGAATTAAAATAACCGAAAAAATAATCCGTTGTCTCATGGATTAAATTAACAATTATTTTAACTCTATAATCACGACAAGGAAAACAAAATAATTACAAATTTGGTCCGAAGTCTTACGGACCAAATTAAATAATTATCGTGATTTAACAAATGAAATTCTACCACGAAACCAAAAATTATTATAATTAAAAAAATGATCCGATGTCTCTCGGACCAAATTAGTAACTATAATAATTTTAGGTAAAATCTATGGATAATGCAAACATAAATTACAAATATTAACACCCACTATTTAAATATCTAAACTAAAAATGTCATCAAATGAAATAAACAGACAAATGATATAAAAGATAAAACAAATAAACTAAACTACCAAGTAATAAAAAAAAGTAAATAAGTAAAACTACCTAAGGTAAACCAATGGAACAATGGGGCAACCGAGTGGAAGATGGCCGGCGACCGGAGCTCCGGTGAGGGCTAGATGGCGGCACGGCGGGGACGTCGGAGGCGGAGAACCGGCGGCTCGGCGTCGCTCGGGAGGTGGAGCGGGGCTAAAGGCGCCGCGTGGTGAGGCGGCAGCTTCTCGGCTAAGGCGGAGTGGCGGTGTGGGCTCCAATGAGTCGATCGGAGACTCGCCGAGAGGACTCCGGCGTTGCTGGTGCGCAGGTCGCGGGTCGCTGGGCGGAGCGCGAGTGTTGGTGTCGCGCGGAGCTTCGGCACGGAGAGGTGGATGCGGATCGGGTCTTCGATGGTGTGGAGTCCAACGGTTTGATCGTGCAGCAAATGGGGGCAGCAAATGTGGGGAAGATGATGAACAGTAAATGTCCAATCACTTCCCCCTTTTGCTGCTTCTGCTTTTACTTTTCACCTCCCTTTTCTTCTTTTTGCTTTTTCCCTTCTCCACGCACGGATGGCTTCTCTCTTTCACTATTTCTTCCTTTTCTCTTTTCTTGTCAGAGAGAGAAAAGATAAAAGGTTTTTTCCTTGAAACAAAATGGACGAAGTTTGCTTTTCCTCGTACGAATTTTCTCTCAAACTTTTCTCTGAATTTCTTTTTGAATTCGCCTTTCCCCCTCTTCGTACAAAGAGAAGCCCCTTTTATAGTGCAGGACTTCCACTTAAAATTGGAAAGTTAGAACCCGTGCTCCTTTGATCGTGGGGATTGCCGAAATCTTAGCCCCGATTTATTGCCATAAATCATTCACTTTCTTTCGCAATTCATTTATATTGCTGCGAACATGTCCAGATTCATGCCCAATATTCGAGCGAGTGTCCATTCCTTCCATATTGCTAGTCAAATCCCATTAATTCCTCTCATTGATTTCCCTTTTTTTTCCTTTTTTTTAAAAAAAATTTGAAATGAAGATATGTGTTCAACAATAAAAATGCTTCATCATTCAAAATTTGTTTTTTTTCGAAATCTCCCTCCACAAACCCAAATGCTTTATTTTATTTATTACCTTCTATTTTATTTCCTAAAATAAAAAAAAAATTGATCCTAAATTAGGTGTCAACAAAAACAAATACAAAAAAATATAGTTAATGCAAATAATATTAATACCCATGCGATGTATTTAATGATTTGGTAGGACCGGATTTGTCCTTATTATGTAATCATCACGAAAAGAAAGAAACCAAATTTTCTTACTATTCTAGAATATCCGCTTCAAGTGGATGCAGGCAGGTTTCCCATGACCATTTCCACATTACCAGTAGTGCATTTTATGGGAACGGGGTTCTTGAGATAGAAGTCTATAGGTATGAGAATACCTACGACGATTATCTCTACCACGGGAATGATCGCCCACGTTGTCATCAAATTTCCCATAATGCTGCCGTAAAGCATGTGCTTCCTTGCATAGAGGTTTTTGGACAAAATAATTAGTTTGTAACACAATCACTAGTACTAAAACTTTAAGGGCCTGCATGGTAACGTTTCTATTTCTCTCGATTTTTATTCTTTTCTTCCCTGGAACAAAAAAAGATCAAAAATCTATTTGGTAATGCCAACTTATATTTCTATTCATCAGAATAGAAAAGTGGCTGGGGAATTGATTTGGAATAGCAACAAGAAACAAAAAAAATAGCTTCTTGTTCCCGAGAACAATTTCTAGAAATAAGTTTTTTTTTTCTTTTAGATTTTTCTTTTGTTCTTCTTGCTTGTTGTGGCCACCGCGGGTCGCCTGCCAACCGTCGGCCACCTCCTGCCACCCACGGCAACCGTCGTTAGCCAACCGCTAGTGACGGTTGCTGTCGCACTTGCCCAGTGGTCGCCACCAACAGCCCACTTGGCCAGCAATTGCCTTCATCCGTCGGTAGCTTGCTGTCGCCAACATCCACACGACTGCCGCCTGCCGCTACACGATCGTCAACAGGCTCTGCCAACCATCGCCGAAGGACTACCGCTTACACCTTACCGACAACCGCCCCCTCCCGCGGCCGGTGGGCTATGGGCGGCAATTCCGTGGCGGTGGTCGACGGCGAAGGTCGGCAGTCGTGCCATTGTCGAGCGATGGTCGTGCGTCGGTCGTGTGGGAGTCGTGCCGCGGTCGTGCCACGGTCGTGCGGCGGTGGGCGGCATTCGACGGTCCGTGAGAAAGAAGAAAAAAAAATACAAAATATGTAGTTAATGTAAATAATATTAATACGCATGCGATGTGTTATTTAATGATTTGGTAGGACCGGATTGGTCCTTATTACGTAATTATCACGAAAAGAGAGAAACCAAATGTTTTTACTATTCTAGAATATCTGCTTCAAGTGGATGCATGAAGGTTACCCATGACCATTTCCACATTACCAATAGTGCATTTTATGGGAACGGGGTTCTTGAGATAAAAGTCTATAGCAGTGAGAATACCTACGACGATTATCTCTACCACATGAATGATCGCCACGTTGTCATCAAATTTCCCATAATGCTGCTGTAAAGCATGTGCTTCCTTGGATAGAGGTTTTTGGACAAAATAATTAGTTTGTAACAAAATCAATAGTACTAAAACTTTAAGGGCCTGCATGGTAACGTTTCTATTTCTCTCGATTTTTATTATTTTCTTCCATGGAACAAAAAAAGATCAAAAATCTATTTGGTAATGCAACTTATATTTCTATTCCTCATAATAGAAAAGTGGCTGGGAAATAGATTTGGAGGAGGTAACACACCTCCCATGGCCGGTGGGCTATGGGCGGCAATTCCGCGGCGGTGGTCGACGGCGAACGTAGTCATGCGATTGTCGTGCGGTGGTCGTCCGTCGGTCGTGCGGGAGTCGTGCCGCGATCGTGCCCCGGTCGTGCGGCGGCGGGCAGCGGTCGACGGTCCGTGAGAAAGAAGAAAAAAATACAAAAAATGTAGTTAATGTAAATAATATTAATACCCATGCAATGTGTTATTTAATGATTTGGTAGGACCGGATTTGTCCTTATTACGTAATCATCACGAAAAGAGAGAAACCAAATGTTCTTACTCTTCTAGAATATCCGCTTCGAGTGGATGCACGGAGGTTTCCCATGACCATTTCCACATTACCACTTCTAGCAACATAAAACTGAAAAGGTTTGCTGCAAGCTAAATTACTGAGGACAAAACGAAAAGCACAAAACGAAAAGCACAAAACAAGGAAGCGGATGGACATGTGTCGTCGACGTGATCGAGGTTTGGTGTGGTAATATTTTCTAGAAGAAGGAAAGCCTTCCTAGCAAAGCCTTCCTTCCTTTTTGTTCCTTTTCGTGTTGGTTTAGAAAACGTGTGAGAAAAGCGAAGAGCTGGACTGGACGTGTGTCGACGTGGTCGAGGTTTCTGCGCTCTGGTCGTCAATGTGGAGGCTACGCAATATCTTCAAAATTCATCGAATTATACAATAATAGCAAATGGTAGTGCGCCAATACGATCAATTCTCATTCTCATTCCAGCCGTCTAATACATTAATAGCAAACGGGTAGTGCACGCCAATTTTTCTCGTATTTTCTCATCGTATTATGCATTAATAGCAAACGGTAGTGTGCCCAATTGTCATGACCAATTTCTTTTTTGGGCAGGGCATTATTTGTCGTTCTCTCCAGTCTCGATGTTTAAAAGCTTCTCCATTATTTTTCTGTTCTTTGAAATCTTCTCATTCTCATTCTCTCTCATTCAGCCCGGGAAGGTGCCCACCTAGAAAGGTGCTCTCATTCGACAACCCAGGAGCCCAAGGAAAGGAGCCCATGAATCTTTCTGTGTGGCGTCTCTATTCTTTTTCTTTGTTCTTTTGACATTCTCTGTGCCGATTTCTCTCACCTAGGGAAAGGTGACCATGAAGTTGTGCTCTCATTCGACAGCCTAGGAGCCCAGGGAAAGGTGCCCATGACTCGTGTTCCGTGTTCCTCTTTCTGAAATACAGTGGACGGGCTTCTCCATTGTTTTTTCTTTGAAATTCTCATTCTCTCTCATTCGTCGACAGCCCAGGAGACCAGGGAAAGGTGCATTCTCACCCAGGGAATCTCATTCGACAGCCCAGGAGCCCAGGGAAAGGTGCCCATGAAGTTTCTCGTGTTGCTGCTCTTTCTGTGTGCAAACACAGTGGTCGCACTCAAACCCCCCGAAGAGAAGGATTACGGCAGCGGACCGAGGCTTCCATCACCGCTAACACCTTACCGACAACCGCCCCCTCTCGCGGCCGGTGGGCTATGGACGGCAAATCCGCGGCGGTGGTCGACAGTGAACGTCGGCAGTCATGCCATTGTCTTGCGGTAGTCGTCGGTCGGTCGTGCGGGAGTCGTGCCGCGATCGTGCCCCGGTCGTGCGGCGGCGGGCGGCGGTCGACGGTCCGTGAGAAAGAAGAAAAAAATACAAAAAATGTAGTTAATGTAAATAATATTAATACCCATGCGATGTGTTATTTAATGATTTGGTAGGACCAGATTTGTCCTTATTACGTAATCATCACGAAAAGAGCGAAACCAAATGTTCTTACTCTTCTAGAATATCCGCTTCAAGTGGATGCACGGAGGTTTCCCATGACCATTTCTACATTACCACTTCTAGCAACATAAAACTGAAAAGGTTTGCTGCAAGCTAAATTACTGAGGACAAAACGAAAAGCACAAAACAAGGAAGCGGCTGGGCAGGTGTCGTCGACGTGATCGAGGTTTGGTGTGGTAATATTTTCTAGAAGAAGGAAAGCCTTCCTAGCAAAGCCTTCCTTCCTTTTCGTTCCTTTTCGTGTTGGTTTAGAAAACGTGTGAGAAAAGCGAAGAGCTGGACTGGACGTGTGTCGACGTGGTCGAGGTTTCCGCGCTCTGGTGGTCGATGTGGAGGCTACGCAATATCTTCCCAATTCATCGAATTATACATTAATAGCAAATGGTAGTGCGCCAATACGATCAATTCTCATTCTCATTCCATTCGTCTAATACATTAATAACAAACGGGTAGTGCACGCCAATTTTTCTCGTATTTTCTCATCGTATTATGCATTAATAGCAAACGGTAGTGTGCCCAATTGTCATGACCAATTTCTGTTTTGGGCAGGGCATTACTTGTCGTTCTCTCCAGTATTGATGTTTAAAAGCTTCTCCATTATTTTTCTGTTCTTTGAAATCTTCTCATTCTCATTCTCTCTCATTCACCCCAGGAACGTGCCCACCTAGAAAGGTGCTCTCATTCGACAACCCAGGTGCCCAGGGAAAGGTGCCCATGAATCTTTCTGTGTGGCTTCTCTATTATTTTTCTTTGTTGTTTTGACATTCTCTGTGCCGATTTCTCTCACCCAGGGAAAGGTGACCATGAAGTTGTGCTCTCATTCGACAGCCCAGGAGCCCAGGGAAAGGTGCCCATGACTCGTGTTCCGTGTTCCTCTTTCTAAAATACAGTGGGCGGGCTTCTCCATTGTTTTTTCTTTGAAATTCTCATTCTCTCTCATTCGTCGACAGCCCAGGAGACCAGGGAAAGGTGCATTCTCACCCAGGGAATCTCATTCGACAGCCCAGGAGCCTAGGGAAAGGTGCGCATGAAGTTTCTCGTGTTGCCGCTCTTTCTGTGTGCAAACACAGTGGTCGCACTCAAACCCCCCGAAGAGAAGCATTACGGCAGCGGACCGAGGCTTCCATCACCGCTAACACCTTACCGACAACCGCCCCCTCTCGCGGCCGGTGGGCTATGGGCGGCAAATCCGCGGCGGTGGTCGCGGCGAACATCGGCAGTCATGCGATTGTCTTGCGGTAGTCGTCGGTCGGTCGTGCGGGAGTCGTGCCGCGATCGTGCCTCGGTCGTGCGGCGGCGGGCGGCAGTCGACGGTCTGTGAGAAAGAAGAAAAAAATACAAAAAATGTAGTTAATGTAAATAATATTAATACCCATGCGATGTGTTATTTAATGATTTGGTAGGACCGGATTTGTCCTTATTACGTAATCATCACGAAAAGAGAGAAACCAAATGTTCTTACTCTTCTAGAATATCCGCTTCCAGTGGATGCACGGAGGTTTCCCATGACCATTTCCACATTACCACTTCTAGCAACATAAAACTGAAAAGGTTTGCTGCAAGCTAAATTACTGAGAACAAAACGAAAAGCACAAAACAAGGAAGCGGCTGGGCAGGTGTCGTCGACGTCATCGAGGTTTGGTCTGGTAATATTTTCTAGAAGAAGGAAAGCCTTCCTAGCAAAGCCTTCCTTCCTTTTTGTTCCTTTTCGTGTTGGTTTAGAAAACGTGTGAGAAAAGCGAAGAGCTGGACTGGACGTGTGTCGATGTGGTCGAGGTTTCCGCGCTCTGGTCGTCGATGTGGAGGCTACGCAATATCTTCCCAATTCATCGAATTATACATTAATAGCAAATGGTAGTGCGCCAATACGATCAATTCTCATTCTCATTCCAGCCGTCTAATACATTAATAGCAAACGGGTAGTGCACGCCAATTTTTCTCGTATTTTCTCATGGTATTACGCATTAATAGCAAACGGTAGTGTGCCCAATTGTCATGACCAATTTCTGTTTTGGGCAGGGCATTACTTGTCGTTCTCTCCAGTATCGATGTTTAAAAGCTTCTCCATTATTTTTCTGTTCTTTGAAATCTTCTCATTCTCATTCTCTCTCATTCAGCCCAGGAAGGTGCCCACCTAGAAAGGTGCTCTCATTCGACAACCCAGGTGCCCAGGGAAAGGTGCCCATGAATCTTTCTTTGTGGCTTCTCTATTATTTTTCTTTGTTCTTTTGACATTCTCTGTGCCGATTTCTCTCACCCAGGGAAACGTGACCATGAAGTTGTGCTCTCATTCGACAGCCCAGGAGCCCAGGGAAAGGTGCCCATGACTCGTGTTCCCTGTTCCTCTTTCTGAAATACAGTGGGCGGGCTTCTCCTTTGTTTTTTCTGTGAAAGTCTCATTCTCTCTCATTCGTCGACAGCCCAGGAGACCAGGGAAAGGTGCATTCTCACCTAGGGAATCTCATTCGACAACCCAGGAGCCTAGGGAAAGGTGCCCATGAAGTTTCTGGTGTTGCTGCTCTTTCTGTGTGCAAACACAGTGGTCGCACTCAAACCCCCCGAAGAGAAGCATTACAGCAGCGGACCGAGGCTTCCATCACCGCTTACACCTTACCGACAACCGCCCCCTCTCGCGGCCGGTGGTCTATGGGCGGCAATTCCGCGGCGGTGGTCGACGGCGAACGTCGGCAGTCATGCGATTGTCGTGCGGTGGTCGTCCGTCGGTCGTGCGGGAGTCGTGCCGCGATCGTGCCCCGGTCGTGCGGCGGCGGGCGGCGGTCGACGGTCCGTGAGAAAGAAGAAAAAAATACAAAAAATGTAGTTAATGTAAATAATATCAATACCCATGCGATGTGTTATTTAATGATTTGGTAGGACCGGATTTGTCCTTATTACGTAATCATCACGAAAAGAGAGAAACCAAATTTTCTTACTCTTCTAGAATATCCTCTTCAAGTGGATGCACGGATGTTTCCCATGACCATTTCCACATTACAACTTCTAGCAACATAAAACTGAAAAGGTTTGCTGCAAGCTAAATTACTGAGGACAAAACGAAAAGCACAAAACAAGGAAGCGGCTGGGCAGGTGTCGTCGACGTGATCGAGGTTTGGTCTGGTAATATTTTCTAGAAGAAGGAAAGCCTTCCTAGCAAAGCCTTCCTTCCTTTTCGTTCCTTTTTGTGTTGCTTTAGAAAACGTGTGAGAAAATGGAAGACCTGGACTGGACGTGTGTCGAAGTGGTCGACGTTTCCACGCTCTGGTCGTCGATGTGGAGGCTACGCAATATCTTCCCAATTCATCGAATTATACATTAATAGCAAATGGTAGTGCGCCAATACGATAAATTCTCATTCTCATTCCATCTGTCTAATACATTAATAGCAAACGGGTAGTGCACGCCAATTTTTCTCGTATATTCTCATCGTATTATGCATTAATAGCAAACGGTAGTGTGCCCAATTGTCATGACCAATTTCTGTTTTGGGCAGGGCATTACTTGTCGTTCTCTCCAGTCTCGATGTTTAAAAGCTCTCCATTATTTTTCTGTTCTTTGAAATCTTCTCATTTTCATTGTCTCTCATTCAGCCCAGGAAGGTGCCCACCTAGAAAGGTGCTCTCATTCGACAACCCAGGTGCCCAGGGAAAGGTGCCCATGAATCTTTCTTTGTGGCTTCTCTATTATTTTTCTTTGTTCTTTTGACATTCTCTGTGCCGATTTCTCTCACCCAGGGAAACGTGACCATGAAGTTGTGCTCTCATTCGACAGCCCAGGAGCCCAGGGAAAGGTGCCCATGACTCGTGTTCCCTGTTCCTCTCTCTGAAATACAGTGGGCGGGCTTCTCCTTTGTTTTTTCTTTGAAATTCTCATTCTCTCTCATTCGTCCACAGCCCAGGAGGCCAGGGAAAGGTGCATTCTCACCCAAGGAATCTCATTCGACAGCCCAGGAGACCAGGGAAAGGTGCATTCTCACCCAGGGAATCTCATTCGACAGCCCAGGAGCCCAGGGAAAGGTGCCCATGAAGTTTCTCGTGTTGCTGCTCTTTCTGTGTGCAAACACAGTGGTCGCACTCAAACCCCCCGAAGAGAAGGATTACGGCAGCGGACCGAGGCTTCCATCACCGCTAACACCTTACCGACAACCGCCCCCTCTCGCGGCCGGTGGGCTATGGACGGCAAATCCGCGGCGGTGGTCGACAGTGAACGTCGGCAGTCATGCCATTGTCTTGCGGTAGTCGTCGGTCGGTCGTGCGGGAGTCGTGCCGCGATCGTGCCCCGGTCGTGCGGCGGCGGGCGGCGGTCGACGGTCCGTGAGAAAGAAGAAAAAAATACAAAAAATGTAGTTAATGTAATTAATATTAATACCCATGCGATGTGTTATTTAATGATTTGGTAGGAACAGATTTGTCCTTATTACGTAATCATCACGAAAAGAGCGAAACCAAATGTTCTTACTCTTCTAGAATATCCGCTTCAAGTGGATGCACGGAGGTTTCCCATGACCATTTCTACATTACCACTTCTAGCAACATAAAACTGAAAAGGTTTGCTGCAAGCTAAATTACTGAGGACAAAACGAAAAGCACAAAACAAGGAAGCGGCTGGGCAGGTGTCGTCGACGTGATCGAGGTTTGGTGTGGTAATATTTTCTAGAAGAAGGAAAGCCTTCCTAGCAAAGCCTTCCTTCCTTTTCGTTCCTTTTCGTGTTGGTTTAGAAAACGTGTGAGAAAAGCGAAGAGCTGGACTGGACGTGTGTCGACGTGGTCGAGGTTTCCGCGCTCTGGTGGTCGATGTGGAGGCTACGCAATATCTTCCCAATTCATCGAATTATACATTAATAGCAAATGGTAGTGCGCCAATACGATCAATTCTCATTCTCATTACATTCGTCTAATACATTAATAACAAACGGGTAGTGCACGCCAATTTTTCTCGTATTTTCTCATCGTATTATGCATTAATAGCAAACGGTAGTGTGCCCAATTGTCATGACCAATTTCTGTTTTGGGCAGGGCATTACTTGTCGTTCTCTCCAGTATTGATGTTTAAAAGCTTCTCCATTATTTTTCTGTTCTTTGAAATCTTCTCATTCTCATTCTCTCTCGTTCACCCCAGGAACGTGCCCACCTAGAAAGGTGCTCTCATTCGACAACCCAGGTGCCCAGGGAAAGGTGCCCATGAATCTTTCTGTGTGGCTTCTCTATTATTTTTCTTTGTTCTTTTGACATTCTTTGTGCCGATTTCTCTCACCCAGGAAAAGGTGACCATGAAGTTGTGCTCTCATTCGACAGCCCAGGAGCCCAGGGAAAGGTGCCCATGACTCGTGTTCCGTGTTCCTCTTTCTGAAATACAGTGGGCGGGCTTCTCCATTGTTTTTTCTTTGAAATTCTCATTCTCTCTCATTCGTCGACAGCCCAGGAGACCAGGGAAAGGTGCATTCTCACCCAGGGAATCTCATTCGACAGCCCAGGAGCCTAGGGAAAGGTGCCCATGAAGTTTCTCGTGTTGCCGCTCTTTCTGTGTGCAAACACAGTGGTCGCACTCAAACCCCCCGAAGAGAAGCATTACGGCAGCGGACCGAGGCTTCCATCACCGCTAACACCTTACCGACAACCGCCCCCTCTCGCGGCCGGTGGGCTATGGGCGGCAAATCCGCGGCGGTGGTCGCGGCGAACATCGGCAGTCATGCGATTGTCTTGCGGTAGTCGTCGGTCGGTCGTGCGGGAGTCGTGCCGCGATCGTGCCGCGGTCGTGCGGCGGCGGGCGGCAGTCGACGGTCTGTGAGAAAGAAGAAAAAAATACAAAAAATGTAGTTAATGTAAATAATATCAATACCCATGCGATGTGTTATTTAATGATTTGGTAGGAACAGATTTGTCCTTATTACGTAATCATCACGAAAAGAGCGAAACCAAATGTTCTTACTCTTCTAGAATATCCGCTTCAAGTGGATGCACGGAGGTTTCCCATGACCATTTCTACATTACCACTTCTAGCAACATAAAACTGAAAAGGTTTGCTGCAAGCTAAATTACTGAGGACAAAACGAAAAGCACAAAACAAGGAAGCGGCTGGGCAGGTGTCGTCGACGTGATCGAGGTTTGGTGTGGTAATATTTTCTAGAAGAAGGAAAGCCTTCCTAGCAAAGCCTTCCTTCCTTTTCGTTCCTTTTCGTGTTGGTTTAGAAAACGTGTGAGAAAAGCGAAGAGCTGGACTGGACGTGTGTCGACGTGGTCGAGGTTTCCGCGCTCTGGTGGTCGATGTGGAGGCTACGCAATATCTTCCCAATTCATCGAATTATACATTAATAGCAAATGGTAGTGCGCCAATACGATCAATTCTCATTCTCATTCCAGCCGTCTAATACATTAATAGCAAACGGGTAGTGCACGCCAATTTTTCTCGTATTTTCTCATGGTATTACGCATTAATAGCAAACGGTAGTGTGCCCAATTGTCATGACCAATTTCTGTTTTGGGCAGGGCATTACTTGTCGTTCTCTCCAGTATCGATGTTTAAAAGCTTCTCCATTATTTTTCTGTTCTTTGAAATCTTCTCATTCTCATTCTCTCTCATTCAGCCCAGGAAGGTGCCCACCTAGAAAGGTGCTCTCATTCGACAACCCAGGTGCCCAGGGAAAGGTGCCCATGAATCTTTCTTTGTGGCTTCTCTATTATTTTTCTTTGTTCTTTTGACATTCTCTGTGCCGATTTCTCTCACCCAGGGAAACGTGACCATGAAGTTGTGCTCTCATTCGACAGCCCAGGAGCCCAGGGAAAGGTGCCCATGACTCGTGTTCCCTGTTCCTCTTTCTGAAATACAGTGGGCGGGCTTCTCCTTTGTTTTTTCTGTGAAAGTCTCATTCTCTCTCATTCGTCGACAGCCCAGGAGACCAGGGAAAGGTGCATTCTCACCTAGGGAATCTCATTCGACAACCCAGGAGCCTAGGGAAAGGTGCCCATGAAGTTTCTGGTGTTGCTGCTCTTTCTGTGTGCAAACACAGTGGTCGCACTCAAACCCCCCGAAGAGAAGCATTACGGCAGCGGACCGAGGCTTCCATCACCGCTTACACCTTACCGACAACCGCCCCCTCTCGCGGCCGGTGGTCTATGGGCGGCAATTCCGTGGCGGTGGTCGACGGTGAACATCGGCAGTCATGCGATTGTCGTGCGGTGGTCGTCCGTCGGTCGTGCGGGAGTCGTGCCGCGATCGTGTCCCGGTCGTGCGGCGGCGGGCGGCGGTCGACGGTCCGTGAGAAAGAAGAAAAAAATACAAAAAATGTAGTTAATGTAAATAATATTAATACCCATGCGATGTGTTATTTAATGATTTGGTAGGACCGGATTTGTCCTTATTACGTAATCATCACGAAAAGAGAGAAACCAAATGTTCTTACTCTTCTAGAATATCCGCTTCAAGTGGATGCACGGAGGTTTCCCATGACCATTTCCACATTACCACTTCTAGCAACATAAAACTGAAAAGGTTTGCTGCAAGCTAAATTACTGAGGACAAAACGAAAAGCACAAAACAAGGAAGCGGCTGGACAGGTGTCGTCGACGTAATCGAGGTTTGGTCTGGTAATATTTTCTAGAAGAAGGAAAGCCTTCCTAGCAAAGCCTTCCTTCCTTTTCGTTCCTTTTTGTGTTGCTTTAGAAAACGTGTGAGAAAAGCGAAGAGCTGGACTGGACGTGTGTCTAAGTGGTCGAGGTTTCCGCGCTCTGGTCGTCGATGTGGAGGCTACGCAATATCTTCCCAATTCATCGAATTATACATTAATAGCAAATGGTAGTGCGCCAATACGATCAATTCTCATTCTCATTCCAGCCGTCTAATACATTAATAGCAAACGGGTAGTGCACGCCAATTTTTCTCGTATTTTCTTATCGTATTATGCATTAATAGCAAACGGTAGTGTGCCCAATTGTCATGACCAATTTATGTTTTGGGCAGGGCATTACTTGTCGTTCTCTCCAGTCTCGATGTTTAAAAGCTTCTCCATTATTTTTCTGTTCTTTGAAATCTTCTCATTGTCATTCTCTCTCATTCAGCCCAGGAAGGTGCCCACCTAGAAAGTTGCTCTCATTCGACAACCCAGGTGCCCAGGGAAAGGTGCCCATGAATCTTTCTGTGTGGCTTCTCTATTATTTTTCTTTGTTCTTTTGACATTCTCTGTGCCGATTTCTCTCACCCAGGGAAAGGTGACCATGAAGTTGTGCTCTCATTCGACAGCCCAGGAGCCCAGGGAAAGGTGCCCATGACTCGTGTTCCGTGTTCCTCTTTCTGAAATACAGTGGGCGGGCTTCTCCATTGTTTTTTCTTTGAAATTCTCATTCTCTCTCATTCGTCCACAGCCCAGGAGGCCAGGGAAAGGTGCATTCTCACCCAAGGAATCTCATTCGACAGCCAGGAGCCCAGGGAAAGGTGCTTATGAAGCTTCTCGTGTTGCTGCTCTTTCTGTGTGCAAACACAGTGGTCGCACTCAAACCCCCCGAAGAGAAGCATTACGGCAGCAGACCGAGGCTTCCATCACCGCTTACACCTTACCGACAACCGCCCCGTCTCGCGTCCGGAGGGCTATGGGCGGCAATTCCGCGGCGGTGGTCGACGGCGAACGTCGGCAGTCATGCAATTGTCGTGCGGTGGTCGTCCGTCGGTCGTGCGGGAGTTGTGCCGCGATCGTGCCCCGGTCGTGCGGCGGCGGGCGGGGGTCGACGGTCCGTGAGAAAGAAGAAAAAAATACAAAAAATGTAGTTAATGTAAATAATATTAATACCCATGCGATGTGTTATTTAATGATTTGGTAGGACCGGATTTGTCCTTATTACGTAATCATCACGAAAAGAGAGAAACCAAATGTTCTTACTCTTCTAGAATATCCGCTTCAAGTGGATGCACGGAGGTTTCCCATGACCATTTCCACATTACCACTTCTAGCAACATAAAACTGAAAAGGTTTGCTGCAATCTAAATTACTGAGGACAAAACGAAAAGCACAAAACAAGGAAGCGGCTGGACAGGTGTCGTCGGCGTGATCGAGGTTTGGTCTGGTAATATTTTCTAGAAGAAGGAAAGCCTTCCTAGGAAAGCCTTCCTTCCTTTTCGTTCCTTTTGTGTTGCTTTAGAAAACGTGTGAGAAAAGCGAAGAGCTAGACTGGACGTGTGTCTACGTGGTCGAGGTTTCCGCGCTCTGGTCGTCGATGTGGAGGCTACGCAATATCTTCCCAATTCATCGAATTATACATTAATAGCAAATGGTAGTGCGCCAATACGATCACTTATCATTCTCATTTCAGCCGTCTAATACATTAATAGCGAACGGGTAGTGCACGCCAATTTTTCTTATATTTTCTCATCGTATTATGCATTAATAGCAAACGGTAGTGTGCCCAATTGTCATGACCAATTTCTGTTTTGGGCAGGGCATTACTTGTTGTTCTTTCTAGTCTCGATGTTTAAAAGCTTCTCCATTATTTTTCTGGTCTTTGAAATCGTCTCATTCTCATTCTCTCTCATTCAGCCCAGGAAGGTGCCCACCTAGAAAGGGCTCTCATTCGACAACCCAGGTGCCCCGGGAAAGGTGCCCATGAATCTTTCTGTGTGGCTTCTCTATTATTTTTCTTTGTTCTTTTGACATTCTCTGTGCCGATTTCTCTCACCCAGGAAAAGGTGACCATGAAGTCGTGCTCTCATTCGACAGCCTAGGAGCCCAGGGAAAGGTGCCCATGACTCGTGTTCCCTGTTCCTCTTTCTGAAATACAGTGAGCGGGCTTATCCATTGTTTTTTATTTGAAATTCTCATTTTCTCTCATTCGTCGACAGCCCAGGAGACCAGGGAAAGGTGCATTCTAAGCCAGGGAATTTAATTCGACAGCCCAGGAGCCTAGGGAAAGGTGCCCATGAAGTTTCTCGTGTTGCTGCTCTTTCTGTGTGCAAACACAGTGGTCGCACTCAAACCCCCCGAAGAGAAGCATTACGGCAGCAGACCGATGCTTCCATCACCGCTAACACCTTACCGACAACCGCCCCCTCTCGCGGCCGGTGGTCGACGGCGAACGTCGGCAGTTATGCGATTGTCGTGCGGTAGTCGTCGGTCGGTCGTGCGGGAGTCGTGCCGCGATCGTGCCCCAGTCGTGCGGCGGCGGGCGGCGGTCGACGGTCCGTGAGAAAGAAGAAAAAAATACAAAAAATGTAGTTAATGTAAATAATATCAATACCCATGCGATGTGTTATTTAATGATTTGGTAGGACCGGATTTGTCCTTATTACGTAATCATCACGAAAAGAGAGAAACCAAATGTTCTTACTCTTCTAGAATATCCGCTTCAAGTGGATGCACGGAGGTTTCCCATGACCATTTCCACATTACCACGTCTAGCAACATAAAACTGAAAAGGTTTGCTGCAAGCTAAATTACTGAGGACAAAACGAAAAGCACAAAACAAGGAAGCGGCTGGACAGGTGTCGTCGACGTGATCGAGGTGTGGTCTGGTAATATTTTCTAGAAGACGGAAAGCATTCCTAGCAAAGCCTTCGTTCCTTTTCGTTCCTTTTGTGTTGCTATAGAAAACGTGTGAGAAAAGCGAAGAGCTGGACTGGACGTGTGTGTACGTGGTCGAGGTTTCCGCGCTCTGGTCGTCGATGTGGAGGCTACGCAATATCTTCCCAATTCATCGAATTATACATTAATAGCAAATGGTAGTGCGCCAATACGATCAATTTTCATTCTCATTCGAGCCGTCTAATACATTAATAGCAAACGGGTAGTGCACGCCAATTTTTCTCGTATTTTCTCATCGTATTATGCATTAATAGCAAACGGTAGTGTGCCCAATTGTCATGACCAATTTATGTTTTGGGCACGGCATTACTTGTCGTTCTCTCCAGTCTCGATGTTTAAAAGCTTCTCCATTATTTTTCTGTTCTTTGAAATCTTCTCATTCTCATTCTCTCTCATTCACCCCAGGAAGGTGCCACCTAGAAAGGTGCTCTCATTCGACAAGCCAGGTGGCCAGGGAAAGGTGCCCATGAATCTTTCTTTGTGGCTTCTCTATTATTTTTCTTTGTTCTTTTGACATTCTCTGTGCCGATTTCTCTCACCCAGGAAAAGGTGACCATGAAGTCGTGCTCTCATTCGACAGCCTAGGAGCCCAGGGAAAGGTGCCCATGACTGGTGTTCCGTGTTCCTCTTTCTGAAATTCAGTGGGCGGGCTTCTCCACTGTTTTTTCTTTGAAATTCTCATTCTCTCTCATTCGTCGACAGCCCAGGAGACCACGGAAAGGTGCATTCTCACCTAGGGAATCTCATTCGACAGCCCAGGAGCCTAGGGAAAGGTGCCCATGAAGTTTCTCGTGTTGCTGCTCTTTGTGTGTGCAAACACAGTGGTCGCACTCAAACCCCCCGAAGAGAAGCATTACGGCAGTGGACCGAGGCTTCCATCACCGCTAACACCTTACCGACAACCGCCCCCTCTCGCGGCCGGTGGGCTATGGGCGGCAAATCCGCGGCGGTGGTCGACGGCGAACTTCGGCAGTTATGCGATTGTCGTGCGGTAGTCGTCGGTCGGTCGTGCAGGTGTCGTGCCGCGATCGTGCCTCGGTCGTGCGGCGGCGGGCGGCGGTCGACGGTCCGTGAGAAAGAAGAAAAAAATACAAAAAATGTAGTTAATGTAAATAATATTAATACCCATGCGATGTGTTATTTAATGATTTGGTAGGACCGGATTTGTCCTTATTACGTAATCATCACGAAAAGAGAGAAACCAAATGTTCTTACTCTTCTAGAATATCCGCTTCAAGTGGATGCAAGGAGGTTTCCCATGACCATTTCCACATTACAACTTCTAGCAACATAAAACTGAAAAGGTTTGCTGCAAGCTAAATTACTGAGGACAAAACGAAAAGCACAAAACAAGGAAGCGGCTGGACAGGTGTCGTCGACGTGATCGAGGTTTGGTCTGGTAATATTTTCTAGAAGAAGGAAAGCCTTCCTAGCAAAGCCTTCCTTCCTTTTCGTTCCTTTTGTGTTGCTTTAGAAAACGTGTGAGAAAAGCGAAGAGCTGGACTGGACGTGTGTCTACGTGGTCGAGGTTTCCGCGCTCTGGTCGTCGATGTGGAGGCTAGGCAATATCTTCCCAATTCATCGAATTATACATTAATAGCAAATGGTAGTGTGCCAATACGATCAATTCTCATTCTCATTCCAGCCGTCTAATACATTAATAGCAAACGGGTAGTGCACGCCAATTGTTCTCGTATTTTCTCATCGTATTATGTATTAATAGCAAACGGTAGTGTGCCCAATTGTCATGACCAATTTCTGTTTTTGGCAGGCCATTACTTGTCGTTCTCTCCAGTCTCGATGTTTAAAAGCTTCTCCATTATTTTTCTGTTCTTTGAAATCTTCTCATTCTCATTCTCTCTCGTTCACCCCAGGAAGGTGCCCACCTAGAAAGGTGCTCTCATTCGACAACCCAGGTGCCCAGGGAAAGGTGCCCATGAATCTTTCTTTGTGGCTTCTCTATTATTTTTCTTTGTTCTTTTGACATTCTCTGTGCCGATTTCTCTCACCCAGGGAAACGTGACCATGAAGTGGTGCTCTCATTCGACAGCCCAGGAGCCCAGGGAAAGGTGCCCATGACTCGTGTTCCCTGTTCCTCTTTCTGAAATACAGTGGGCGGGCTTCTCCTTTGTTTTTTCTTTGAAATTCTCATTCTCTCTCATTCGTCCACAGCCCAGGAGGCCAGGGAAAGGTGCATTCTCACCCAAGGAATCTCATTCGACCGGCAGGAACCCAGGGAAAGGTGCCTATGAAGCTTCTCGTGTTGCTGCTCTTTCTGTGTGCAAACACAGTGGTCGCACTCAAACCCCCCGAAGAGAAGCATTACGGCAGCAGACCGAGGCTTCCATCACCGCTTAACACCTTACCGACAACCGCCCCCTCTCGCGGCCGGTGGGCTATGGGCGGCAAATCCGCGGCGGTGGTCGACGGCGAACGTCGGCAGTTATGCGATTGTCGTGCGGTAGTCGTCGGTCGGTCGTGCAGGAGTCGTGCCAGGATCGTGCCCCGGTCGTGCGGCGGCGGGGGCGGTCGACGGTCCGTGAGAAAGAAGAAAAAAATACAAAAAATGTAGTTAATGTAAATAATATTAATACCCATGCGATGTGTTATTTAATGATTTGGTAGGACCGGATTTGTCCTTATTACGTAATCATCACGAAAAGAGAGAAACCAAATGTTCTTACTCTTCTAGAATATCCGCTTCAAGTGGATGCACGGAGGTTTCCCATGACCATTTCCACATTACCACTTCTAGCAACATAAAACTGAAAAGGTTTGCTGCAAGCTAAATTACTGAGGACAAAACGAAAAGCACAAAACAAGGAAGCGTCTCGGCAGGTGTCGTCGACGTGATCGAGGTTTGGTCTGGTAATATTTTCTAGAAGAAGGAAAGCCTTCCTTCCTTTTCGTTCCTTTTTGTGTTGGTTTAGAAAACGTGTGAGAAAAGCGAAGAGCTGGACTGGACGTGTGTCTACGTGGTCGAGGTTTCCGCGCTCTGGTCGTCGATGTGGAGGCTACGCAATATCTTCCCAATTCATCGAATTATACATTAATAGCAAATGGTAGTGCGCCAATACGATCAATTCTCATTCTCATTCCAGCCGTCTAATACATTAATAGCAAACGGGTAGTGCACGCCAATTTTTCTCGTATTTTCTCATCGTATTATGCATTAATAGCAAACTGTAGTGTGCCCAATTGTCATGACCAATTTATGTTTTGGGCAGGGCATTGCTTGTCGTTCTCTCCAGTCTCGATGTTTAAAAGCTTCTCCATTATTTTTCTGTTCTTTGAAATCTTCTCATTCCCATTCTCTCTCATTCACCCCAGGAAGGTGCCCACCTAGAAAGGTGCTCTCATTCGACAACCCAGGTGCCCAGGGAAAGGTGCCCATGAATCTTTCTTTGTGGCTTCTCTATTATTTTTCTTTGTTCTTTTGACATTCTCTGTGCCGATTTCTCTCACCCAGGAAAAGGTGACCATGAAGTCGTGCTCTCATTCGACAGCCCAGGAGCCCAGGGAAAGGTGCCCATGACTGGTGTTCCATGTTCGTCTTTCTGAAATTCAGTGGGCGGGCTTCTCCACTATTTTTTCTTTGAAATTCTCATTCTCTTTCATTCGTCGACAGCCCAGGAGACCAGGGAAAGGTGCATTCTCACCCAGGGAATCTCATTCGACAGCCCAGGAGCCTAGGGAAAGGTGCCCATGAAGTTTCTCGTGTTGCTGCTCTTTGTGTGTGCAAACACAGTGGTCGCACTCAAACCCCCCGAAGAGAAGCATTACGGCAGCGGACCGAGGCTTCCATCACCGCTAACACCTTACTGACAACCGCCCCCTCTCGCGGCCGGTGGTCGACGGCGAACGTCGGCAGTTATGCGATTGTCGTGCGGTAGTCGTCGGTCGGCTGTGCGGGAGTCGTGCCGCGATCGTGCCCCGGTCGTGCGGCGGCGGGCGGCGGTCGACGGTCCGTGAGAAAGAAGAAAAAAATACAAAAAATGTAGTTAATGTAAATAATATCAATACCCATGCGATGTGTTATTTAATGATTTGGTAGGACCGGATTTGTCCTTATTACGTAATCATCAAGAAAAGAGAGAAACCAAATGTTCTTACTCTTCTAGAATATCCGCTTCAAGTGGATGCACGGAGGTTTCCCATGACCATTTCCACATTACCACGTCTAGCAACATAAAACTGAAAAGGTTTGCTGCAAGCTAAATTACTGAGGAGAAAACGAAAAGCACGAAACAAGGAAGCGGCTGGACAGGTGTCGTCGACGTGATCGAGGTTTGGTCTGGTAATATTTTCTAGACGAATGAAAGCCTTCCTAGCAAAGCCTTCCTTCCTTTTTGTTCCTTTTGTGTTGCTTTAGAAAACGTGTGAGAAAAGCGAAGAGCTAGACTGGACGTGTGTCTACGTGGTCGAGGTTTCCGCGCTCTGGTCGTCGATGTGGAGGCTACGCAATATCTTCCCAATTCATCGAATTATACATTAATAGCAAATGGTAGTGCGCCAATACGATCAATTCTCATTCTCATTCCAGCCGTCTAATACATTAATAGCAAACGGGTAGTGCACGCCAATTTTTCTCGTATTTTCTCATCGTATTATGCATTAATAGCAAACGGTAGTGTGCCCAATTGTCATGACCAATTTATGTTTTCGGCAGGGCATTACTCGTCGTTCTTTCCAGCTCGATGTTTAAAAGCTTCTCCATTATTTTTCTGTTCTTTGAAATCTTCTCATTCTCATTCTCTCTCATTCACCCCAGGAAGGTGCCCACCTAGAAAGGTGCTCTCATTCGACAACCCAGGTGCCCAGGGAAAGGTGCCCATGAATCTTTCTTTGTGGCTTCTGTATTATTTTTCTTTGTTCTTTTGACATTCTCTGTGCCGATTTCTCTCACCCAGGAAAAGGTGACCATGAAGTTGTGCTCTCATTCGACAGCCCAGGAGCCTAGGGAAAGGTGCCCATGACTCGTGTTCCGTGTTCCTCTTTCTGAAATACAGTGAGCGGGCTTATCCAATGTTTTTTCTTTGAAATTCTCATTCTCTCTCATTCGTCGACAGCCCAGGAGACCAGGGAAAGGTGCATTCTCACCCAGGGAATCTCATTCGACAGCCCAGGAGCCTAGGGAAAGGTGCCCATGAAGTTTCTCGTGTTGTTGCTCTTTCTGTGTGCAAACACAGTGGTCGCACTCAAACCCCCCGAAGAGAAGCATTACGGCAGCGGACCGAGGCTTCCATCATTGCTAACACCTTACCGACAACCGCCCCCTCTCGCGGCCGGTGGTCGACGGCGAACGTCGGCAGTTATGCGATTGTCGTGCGGTAGTCGTCGGTCGGCCGTGCGGGAGTCGTGCCGCGATCGTGCCCCGGTCGTGCGGCGGCGGGCGGCGGTCGACGGTCCGTGAGAAAGAAGAAAAAAATACAAAAAATGTAGTTGTTGACACTTAAATTTTTGTCCAAAAATCATTTCCAAAAAAATGGGAACTTGTTTTTCCACAAAAATATTTCAAATTAAATTCTTGCATATAGATTATCTAGGCATTTAATATAGTGTTTTAAGTGGAATATGGTTTTCCTTCAAAAAAAAATTAAATTAAATATATAAAAAAGGATAAAAAAAAAGTTGGGGGGCCAATGATCTAAATGTGACTAGCCAAGCCCAGGAGGTAAGATTGGAATTAAAATGGCAAATTGGGGCCAAAATGCAATTTCCAAAAGTTGAGGGACCAATTCGCAAATTTTGCAAAATTTTGCCCAAACCCTTAAATCATCATCTTGGTCACCAATTAAGTTGAAATTGAACTTGGGCCAACTCGAATCAATCAAATCGGGCCAAAAAGACCAAGTTAGTATTTAAATGGGTATTTTCGGATAAGAAATGGCCAATTTTGAGGGACTTTCTTGCAAATTTGGTTGGGCAAAATTGCGAAATCTAGTAGAGATCTTAAACGACTATGCATGAGCTTGCTAATTGATCAAAAATCGCAGCCAAATTGATGGATTAAAGCACCTAAACCAGCTGACAAACCTCAGTCCACAAGTTGGTCTATTTTCGGAGTTGCTGAGTAAGCAACTTGGTGGCCCCACCATATCCTCCTCAGCCGCCCATCTAGCCCGATCTTTGCACGTGATTGCAGACCATAATGAGTAGTGCCAGTGGACGGAAATTTGCCAGGGATAAGCTGCTGAAGGCACGGGAAAAGCGCACCAAATCCGGACACTCAACAGCTGCAGAAATTGGAAAAATTGGCTAAGTCAGAGAGTGGGTGAACTAGCTCAGTTGACAGGCTTGGTAGGTGGACAAAAGACCGACCAAAACTCCTCCAATTCAGTGGAGAAGATGAAGGAAGCAAGCTCTTTCAGGATATGAGAGAGAGAAGACGAGAAGGGGAGGAGAGAGCACACGGTCGTCCCCCAAACAAGCCTTCAGAAGCAACTCCAGAAAAGCAAACCCAGAAATTCCAGACCGACCTAGAGAGAGAAAAGTGAGATTTTCACACACCTGAGGCAACAATTAGCCAAAACCTTCAACTAGAGAGTTAAACTTCACTCAAAGATCTTTCCAACCATAGGTCGCACGTCCCAAATGGAGATCGGGAAGGCCTCCTAAATCCCCCCGAAAAACTACCCTCCTGGCGGGCCAAAGAAAGTCTGAATTTTTCTAAGTGTTGAGCCCGGTTGGTCACGAGTGAGAGAAAGCGAATGTTTTTGAGAAATTTGAGAGACAAATGAGGAAAAACATGAGTTCAAAACCAAAGTAGAATACATATAGCTTTGTTTGGTGTTTATTTTTCCAACAAAAAAGGTCATGGAGTCTAATTTTGGAGGTTAATGAAAACCTTCGTTATCAGTTCTTTCTTTGCAGATCTTGTTTTCCAGTTGAAGAAGCCAACTTCCACGGGCCCCCGAGGATAATTTCTTGGTTTCTTGAGCGAAGAACCACTTGAAAGGGAAACTCAGAAGCAAGGTAAGCATCCTAGATGTATTTTATTTCGAGTTTGAGTACGTTTTGATCATGAAAATCAAGAGGAAAACTAGCCCGGAAAACTGATTTCTGAGGCTGAAATTTTTCTAAGTGTTTGAAATTCTTCAAGAATTTTGCAAGTGTGCTTCTTGGAGAGGTCGTTTTGATGTCTTTCGGTGGGCCATTCTCTATGATTTTTGTTGCATTTGAAAACGCATGTTACCTACTTTCACTCGGATTAAGTAGTATTTCCCGTAGATCTTTCATGTGATAAGTGTCGGGGCTTGAACATGGGCATGCAACCTGTTTGTTTGACTTGGGTTCAAACCCAGATTTGTGAAATCAGATCAAACCCGCATATTTGAGGATGATTTTAGCTTAGTTATTTTGTGTTTTAAGCTATGATTTCTATCTAATCTTGCTCCTTGCATGTGGTAGTATAATCTTGATACTTTATTTCCGCATGAGATTGCTTGTGAGTTGAGATTGAAGGCCACAAACATGGCCCGACGAAGCTGATTTGGGTAGATTGATGCACGCCAAGTGTTCGAAAAAATGCGCAAACCAAGTTTCGATCTTCAAACGATCGATTTGAGCTCGGTTCTTTTTATTCATGTACTGGGCAGTCCCATATTAGTGTAAATTGGCATATATCGGTTTAAGGAATTATTTTTTAATAAAAATTAAAAAAAATGAAAAAAAAATGAAAATTTCAAAAAAATGGTAAAAATGATGGATGGTATCAAGTTATGATAGAAATGACATCTATGAAATTTTCCTAATTTTAAAAGTTCATTTTCTTAATTTAAATGGTATTTTGGTATTTTAGAACCATTTTTGTAAACAATCTATTATGCGTAGATTAAAATTAATTAGAGTAATTGCATGCATCTAGAGTAATTCCATGCATATTTAAATTCTCATTTTGCTCACGGGGGTCCTGTCCCGGGGCGTGATAACAAGGCCATGTAATATTATTTGCCCGACTTGTATCGGGTCTTTCATTTTCCGCATTTATTTTCAAGTTATTTCAATTTCTTGGATGTTTATTTATGCACTGCTTTTCATTAATTTGAGTGTAAATTTCTCTTCTAAATTATGCTAGGATTAGTCTAGACATTAAGGAAAACAAACCTACAAAAACATTTGCATGGACACTTAGTGGTTTCATAAAGATTATAATTGGTAATCAAGAATGTATGGCCATTTAGATAAATAACTTTTCAAGTTAGTGGTACCGCAAGGGCGCTAATAGAAACATTAGCGTAAACAAGTCCCCGTTCCTAGAAATCTCTGGTTACGTAGGAATCGAGACAACACTCCCGTGCCTCGATTGGTTTCTAGCCGACCCCAATAGGCTAGTGGCGACTCCTAGAAATATTTAGGTTGTTAAGAACCAAAAAACAAAATCCAACGTCGCGCGAGGTATGGGCTTGGGAGAGCCCGCGCCTAATTTAGGGCCATTGGTCCGCCTCTTTAGGCAAATACCCCTAAACCATTCTTTCTTTTCCCCCGAACGGAAAAAAGAGGTCGTGACAGTAGTTAATGTAAATAATATCAATACCCATGCGATTTGTTATTTAATGATTTGGTAGGACCGGATTTGTCCTTATTACGTAATCATCACGAAAAGAGAGAAACCAAATGTTCTTACTCTTCTAGAATATCCGCTTCAAGTGGATGCACGGAGGTTTCCCATGACCATTTCCACATTACCACTTCTAGCAACATAAAACTGAAAAGGTTTGCTGCAAGCTAAATTACTGAGGACAAAACGAAAAGCACAAAACAAGGAAGCGGCTGGACAGGTGTCGTCGACGTGATCGAGGTTTGGTCTGGTAATATTATCTAGAAGAAGGAAAGCCTTCCTAGCAAAGCCTTCATTCCCTTTCGTTCCTTTTGTGTTGCTTTAGAAAACGTGTGAGAAAAGCGAAGAGCTGGACTGGACGTGTGTCTACGTGGTCGAGGTTTCCGCGCTCTCGTCGTCAATGTGGAGGCTACGCAATATCTTCCCAATTCATCGAATTATACATTAATAGCAAATGGTAGTGCGCCAATACGATCAATTCTCATTCTCATTCCAGCCGTCTAATACATTAATAGCAAACGGGTAGTGCACGCCAATTTTTCTCGTATTTTCTCATCGTATTATGCATTAATAGCAAACGGTAGTGTGCCCAATTGTCATGACAAATTTATGTTTTGGGCAGGGCATTACTGGTCGTTCTCTCCAGTCTCGATGTTTAAAAGCTTCTCCATTATTTTTCTGTTCTTTGAAATCTTCTCATTCTCATTCTCTCTCATTTAGCCCAGGAAGGTGCCCACCTAGAAAGGTGCTCTCATTCGACAACCCAGGTGCCTAGGGAAAGGTGCCCATGAATCTTTCTGTGTGGCTTCTCTATTATTTTACTTTGTTATTTTGACATTCTCTGTGCCAATTTCTCTCACTCAGGGAAAGGTGACCATAAAGTTGTGCTCTCATTCGACAACCCAGGAGCCCAGGGAAAGGTGCCCATGACTGGTGTTCCGTGTTCCTCTTTCTGAAATTCAGTGGGCGGGCTTCTCCACTGTTTTTTCTTTGAAATTCTCATTCTCTCTCATTCGTCGATAGCCCAGGAGACCAGGGAAAGGTGCATTCTCACCCAGGGAATCTCATTCGACAGCCCAGGAGCCTAGGGAAAGGTGCCCATGAAGTTTCTCGTGTTGCTGCTCTTTCTGTGTGCAAACACAGTGGTCGCACTCAAACCCCCCGAAGAGAAGCATTACGGCAGCGGACCGAGGCTTCCATCACCGCTAACACCTTACCGACAACCGCCCCCTCTCGCGGCCGGTGGTCGACGGCGAACGTCGGCAGTTATGCGATTGTCGTGCGGTAGTCGTCGGTCGGCCGTGCGGGAGTCGTGCCGCGATCGTGCCCCGGTCGTGCGGCGGCGGGCGGCGGTCGACGGTCCGTGAGAAAGAAGAAAAAAATACAAAAAATGTAGTTAATGTAAATAATATCAATACCCATGCGATGTGTTATTTAATGATTTGGTAGGACCGGATTTGTCTTTATTACGTAATCATCACGAAAAGAGGGAAACCAAATGTTCTTACTCTTCTAGAATATCCGCTTCAAGTGGATGCACGGAGGTTTCCCATGACCATTTCCACATTACCACGTCTAGCAACATAAAACTGAAAAGGTTTGCTACAAGCTAAATTACTGAGGACAAAACCAAAAGCACAAAACAAGGAAGCGGCTGGACAGGTGTCGTCGACGTGATCGAGGTTTGGTCTGGTAATATTTTCTAGAAGAAGAAAAGACTTCCTAGCAAAGCCTTCCTTCCTTTTCGTTCCTTTTGTGTTGCTTTAGAAAACGTGTGAGAAAAGCGAAGAGCTAGACTGGACGTGTGTCTACGTGGTCGAGGTTTCCGCGCTCTCGTCGTCCATGTGGAGGCTACGCAATATCTTCCCAATTCATCGAATTATACATTAATAGCAAATGGTAGTGCGCCAATACGATCAATTCTCATTCTCATTCCAGCCGTCTAATACATTAATAGCAAACGGGTAGTGCACGCCAATTTTTCTCGTATTTTCTCATCGTATTATGCATTAATAGCAAATGGTAGTGTGCCCAATTGTCATGACCAATTTCTGTTTTGGGCAGGGCATTACTTGTCGTTCTCTCCAGTCTCGATGTTTAAAAGCTTCTCCATTATTTTTCTGTTCTTTGAAATCTTCTTATTCTCATTCTCTCTCATTCAGCCTAGGAAGGTGCCCACCTAGAAAGGTGCTCTCATTCGACAACCCAGGTGCCCAGGGAAAGGTGCCCATGAATCTTTCTATGTGGCTTCTCTATTATTTTTCTTTGTTATTTTGACATTCTCTGTGCCGATTTCTCTCACCCAGGGAAAGGTGACCATGAAGTTGTGCTCTCATTCGACAGCCCAGGAGCCTAGGGAAAGGTGCCCATGACTCGTGTTCCGTGTTCCTCTTTCTGAAATACAGTGGGCGGGCTTCTCCATTGTTTTTTCTTTGAAATTCTCATTCTCTCTCATTCGTCCACAGCCCAGGACGCCAGGGAAAGGTGCATTCTCACCTAGGGAATCTCATTTGATAGCCAGGAGCCCAGGGAAAGGTACCCATGAAGTTTCTCGTGTTGCTGCTCTTTCTCTGTGCAAACACAGTAGTCGCACTCAGACCCCCCGAAGAGAAGCATTACGGCAGCCGACCGAGGCTTCCATCACCGCTTACACCTTACCGACAACCGCCCCCTCTCGCGGCCGGTGGGCTATGGGCGGCAATTCCGCGGCGGTGGTCGACGGCGAACGTCGGCAGTCGCGCATGTCGTGCGGTGGTCGTCCGTCGGTCGTGCGGGAGTCGTGCCACGATCGTGCCCCGGTCGTGCGGCGGCGGGCGGCGGTCGACGGTCCTTGAGAAAAAAGAAAAAAATACAAAAAATGTAGTTAATGTAAGTAATATTAATACCCATGCGATGTGTTATTTAATGATTTGGTAGGACCGGATTTGTCCTTATTACGTAATCATCACGAAAAGAGAGAAACAAATGTTCTTACTCATCTAGAATATCCGCTTCAAGTGGATGCACGGAGGTTTCCCATGACCATTTCCACATTACCATTTCTAGCAACATAAAACTGAAAAGGTTTGCTGCAAGCTAAATTACTGAGGACAAAACGAAAAGCACAAAACAAGGAAGCGGCTGGACAGGTGTCATCGATGAGATCGAGGTTTGGTCTGGTAATATTTCTAGAAGAAGGAAAGCCTTCCTAGCAAAGCCTTCATTCCTTTTCGTTCCTTTTCGTATTGCTTTAGAAAACGTGTGAGAAAAGCGAGGAGCTGGACTGGACGTGTGTCGACGTGGTCGAGGTTTCCGCGCTCTGGTCGTCAATGTGGAGGCTACGCAATATCTTCCCAATTCATCGAATTATACATTAATAGCAAATGGTAGTGCGCCAATACGATCAATTCCCATTCTCATCCCAGCCGTCTAATACAATAATAGCAAACGGGTAGTGCACGCCAATTTTTCTCGTATTTTCTCATCGTATTATGCATTAATAGCAAATGGTAGTGTGCCCAATTGTCATGACCAATTTCTGTTTTGGGCAGGGCATTACTTGTCGTTCTCTCCAGTCTCGATGTTTAAAAGCTTCTCCATTATTTTCTGTTTTTTGAAAACTTCTCATTCTCATTCTCTCTCATTCAGCCCAGGAAGGTGCCCACCTAGAAAGGTGCTCTCATTCGACAACCCAGGTTCCCAGGGAAAGGTGCCCATGAATCTTTCTGTGTGGCTTCTCTATTTTTTTTCTTTGTTCTTTTGACATTCTCTGTGCCGATTTCTCTCACCCAGGAAAAGGTGACCATGAAGTTGTGCTCTCATTCGACAGCCCAGGAGCCCAGGGAAAGGTGCCCATGACTCGTGTTCCGTGTTCCTCTTTCTGAAATACAGTGGGCGGGCTTCTCCATTGTTTTTTCCTTGAAATTCTCATTCTCTCTCATTCGTCGACTGCCCAGGAGGCCAGGGAATGGTGCATTCTCACCCAGGGAATTGCATTCGACAGCCCAGCAGCCCAGGGAAAGGTGCCCATGAAGCTTCTCGTGTTGCTGCTCTTTCTGTGCGCAAACACAGTGGTCGCACTCAAACCCCCTGAAGAGAAGCATTACGGCAGCAGACCGAGGCTTCCATCACCGCTTACACCTTACCGACAACCGCCCCCTCTTGGGGCCGGTGGGCTATGGGCGGCAATTCCGCGGCGGTGGTCGACGACGAACGTCGGCAGTCATGTGATTGTCGTGCGGTGGTCGTCCGTCGGTGGTGCGGGAGTCGTGCCGCGATCGTGCCCCGGTCCTGCGGCGGCGGGCGGCGGTCGACGGTCCGTGAGAAAGAAGAAAAAAATAAAAAAAATGTAGTTAATGTAAATAATATTAATACCCATGCGATGTGTTATTTAATGATTTGGTAGGACCGGATTTGTCCTTATTACGTAATCATCACGAAAAGAGAGAAACCAAATGTTCTTACTCTTCTAGAATATCCGCTTCAAGTGGATGCACGGAGGTTTCCCATGACCATTTCCACATTACCACTTCTAGCAACATAAAACTGAAAAGGTTTGCTGCAAGCTAAATTACTGAGGACAAAACGAAAAGTAGAAAACAAGGAAGCGGCTGGGCAGGTGTCGTCGACGTGATCGAGGTTTGGTCTGGTAATATTTTCTAGAAGAAGGAAGGCCTTCCTAGCAAAGCCTTCATTCCTTTTCGTTGCTTTTCGTGTTGCTTTAGAAAACGTGTGAGAAAAGCGAAGAGCTGGACTGGACGTTTGTCGACGTGGTCGAGGTTTCCGCGCTCTGGTCGTCCATGTGGAGGCTACGCAATATCTTCCCAATTCATCGAATTATACATTAATAGCAAATGGTAGTGCGCCAATACGATCAATTCCCATTCTCATTCTAGCCGTCTAATACAATAATAGCAAACGGGTAGTGCACGCCAATTTTTCTCATATTTTCTCATCGTATTATGCATTAATAGCAAACGGTAGTGTGCCCAATTGTCATGATGAATTTCTGTTTTGGGCAGGGCATTACTTGTCGTTCTCTCCAGTCTCGATGTTAAAAAGCTTCTCCATTATTTTTCTGTTCTTTGAAATCTTCTCATTCTCATTCTCTCTCATTCAGCCCAGGAATGTGCCCACCTAGAAAGGTGGTCTCATTCGACAACCCAGGTGCCCAGGGAAAGGTGCCCATGAATCTTTCTGTGTGGCTTCTCTATTATTTTTCTTTGTTCTTTTGACATTCTCTGTGCCGATTTCTCTCACCCAGGGAAAGGTGAACATGAAGTTGTGCTCTCATTCGACAGCCCAGGAGCCTAGGGAAAGGTGCCGATGACACGTGTTCCGTGTTCCTCTTTCTGAAATACAGTGGGCGGGCTTCTCAATTGTTTTTTCTTTGAAATTCTCATTCTCTCTCATTCATCGACAGCCCAGGAGGTCAGGGAAAGGTGCATCTCACCCAGGGAATCTCATTTGACAGCCATGAGCCCAGGGAAAGGTACCCATGAAGTTTCTCGTGTTGCTGCTCTTTCTCTGTCCAAACACAGTGGTGGCACTCAAACCCCCCGAAGAGAAGCATTACGGCAGCCGACCGAGGCTTCCATCACAGCTTACACCTTACCGACAACCGCCCCCTCTCGCAGCCGGTGGGCTATGGGCGGCAAATCCGCGGCGGTGGTCGACGGCGAACGTCGGCAGTTATGCGATTGTTGTGCCGTAGTCGTCGGTCGTTCGTGCGGGAGTCGTGCCACGATCGTGCCCCGGTCGTGAGGCGGCGGGCGGTGGTCGACGGTCCGTGAGAAAGAAGAAAAAAATACAAAAAATGTAGTTAAAGTAAATAATATTAATACCCATGCGATGTGTTATTTAATGATTTGGTAGGACCGGATTTGTCCTTATTACGTAATCATCACGAAAAGAGAGAAACCAAATGTTCTTACTCTTCTAGAATATCCGCTTCAAGTGGATGCACGGAGGTTTCCCATGACCATTTCCACATTACCACTTCTAGCAACATAAAACTGAAAAGGTTTGCTGCAAGCTAAATTACTGAGAACAAAACGAAAAGCACAAAACAAGGAAGCGGCTGGGCAGGTGTCGTCGACGTGATCGAGGTTTGGTCTAGTAATATTTTCTAGAAGAAGGAAAGCCTTCCTAGCAAAGCCTTCCTTCCTTTTCGTTCCTTTTTGTGTTGCTTTAGAAAACGTGTGAGAAAAGCGAAGAGCTGGACTGGACGTGTGTCTACGTGGTCCAGGTTTCCGCGCTCTGGTCGTCTATGTGGAGGCTACGCAATATCTTCCCAATTCATCGAATTATACATTACTAGCAAATGGTAGTGCGCAAATACGATCAATTCTCATTCTCATTCCAGGCGTCTAATACATTAATAGCAAATGGGTAGTGCACGCCAATTTTTCTCGTATTTTCTCATCGTATTATGCATTAATAGCAAACGGTAGTGTGCCCAATTGTCATGACCAATTTTTCTTTTGGGCAGGGCATTACTTGTTGTTCTCCTCAGTCTCGATGTTTAAAAGCTTCTCCATTATTTTTCTGTTCTTTGAAATATTCTCATTCTCATTCTCTCTCATTCAGCCTAGGAAGGTGCCCACCTAGAAAGGTGCTCTCATTCGAAAACCCAGGTGCCGAGGGAAAGGTGCCCATGAATCTTTCTGTGTGGCTTCTCTATTATTTTTCTTTGTTCTTTTGACATTCTCTGTGCCGATTTCTCTCACCCAGGGAAAGGTGAACATGAAGTTGTGCTCTCATTCGACAGCCCAGGAGCCCAGGGAAAGGTGTTGATGACACGTGTTCCGTGTTCCTCTTTCTGAAATACAGTGGGCGGGCTTCTCAATTGTTTTTTCTTTGAAATTCTCATTCTCTCTCATTCATCGATAGCCCAGGAGGCCAGGGAAAGGTGCATCTCACCCAGGGAATCTCATTTGACAGCCATGAGCCCAGGGAAAGGTACCCATGAAGTTTCTCGTGTTGCTGCTCTTTCTCTGTCCAAACACAGTGGTCGCACTCAAACCCCCCGAAGAGAAGCATTACGGCAGCCGACCGAGGCTTCCATCACAGCTTACACCTTACCGACAACCGCCCCCTATCGCAGCCGGTGGGCTATGGGCGGCAAATCCGCGGCGGTGGTCGACGGCGAACGTCGGCAGTTATGCGATTGTCGTGCCGTAGTCGTCGGTCGTTCGTGCGGGAGTAGTGCCGCGATCGTGCGGCGGCGGGCGGGGGTCGACGGTCCGTGAAAAAGAAGAAAAAAATACAAAAAATGTAGTTAAAGTAAATAATATTAAAACCCATGCGATGTGTTATTTAATGATTTGGTAGGACGGGATTTGTCCTTATTACGTAATCATCACGAAAAGAGAGAAACCAAATGTTCTTACTCTTCTAGAATATCCGCTTCAAGTGGATGCACGGAGGTTTCCCATGACCATTTCCACATTACCACTTCTAGCAACATAAAACTGAAAAGGTTTGCTGCAAGCTAAATTACTGAGGACAAAACGATAAGCAAAAAACAAGGAAGCGGCTGGGCAGGTGTCGTCGACGTGATCGAGGTTTGGTCTGGTAATATTTTGTAGAAGAAGGAAAGCCTTCCTAGCAAAGCCTTCCTTCCTTTTCGTTCCTTTTGTGTTGCTTTAGAAAACGTGTGAGAAAAGCGAAGAGCTGGACTGGACGTGTGTCTACGTGGTCCAGGTTTCCACGCTCTGGTCGTCGATGTGGAGGCTACGCAATATCTTCCCAATTCATCGAATTATACATTACTAGCAAATGGTAGTGCGCAAATACGATCAATTCTCATTCTCATTCCAGGCGTCTAATACATTAATAGCAAATGGGTAGTGCACACCATTTTTTCTCGTATTTTCTCATCGTATTATGCATTAATAGCAAACGGTAGTGTGCCCAATTGTCATGACCAATTTTTGTTTTGGGCAGGGCATTACTTGTCGTTCTCCTCAGTCTCGATGTTTAAAAGCTTCTCCATTATTTTTCTGTTCTTTGAAATATTCTCATTCTCATTCTCTCTCATTCAGCCTAGGAAGGTGCCCACCTAGAAAGGTGCTCTCATTCGAAAACCCAGGTGCCCAGGGAAAGGTGCCCATGAATCTTTCTGTGTGGCTTCTCTATTATTTTTCTTTGTTATTTTGACATTCTCTGTGCCGATTTCTCTCACCCAGGGAAAGGTGACCATGAAGTTGTGCTCTCATTCGACAGCCCAGGAGCCCAGGGAAGTGAGCCCATGACTCGTGTTCCGTGTTCCTCTTTCTGAAATACAGTGGGCGCGCTTCTCCATTGTTTTTTCTTTGAAATTATCATTCTCTCTCATTCGTCGATAGCCCAGGAGGACAGGGAAAGGTGCATTCTTACCCAGGGAATCTCATTCGACAGCCCAGGAGCCTAGGGAAAGGTGCCCATGAAGTTTCTCGTGTTGCTGCTCTTTCTATGTGCAAACACAGTGGTCGCACTCAAACCCCCCGAAGAGAAGCATTACGGCAGCAGACCGAGGCTTCCATCACCGCTTACACCTTACCGACAAATGCCCCCTCTCGCGGCCGGTGGTCTATGGGCGGCAAATCCGCGGCGGTGGTCGACGGCGAATGTCGGCAGTTATGCGATTGTCGTGCCGTAGTCGTCGGTCGTTCGTGCGGGAGTCGTGCCGCGATCGTGCCCCGGTCGTGCGGCGGCGGGCGGCGGTCGACGGTCCGTGAGAAAGAAGAAAAAAATACAAAAAATGTAGTTAATGTAAATAATATCAATACCCATGCGATGTGTTATTTAATGATTTGGTAGGACCGGATTTGTCCTTATTACGTAATCATAACGAAAGGAGAGAAACCAAATGTTCTTACTCTTCTAGAATATCCGCTTCAAGTGGATGCACGGAGGTTTCCCATGACCATTTCCACATTACCACTTCTACCAACATAAAACTGAAAATGTTTGCTGTAAGCTAAATTACTGTGGACAAAACGAATAGCACAAAACAAGGAAGCGGCTAGACAGGTGTCGTCGACGTGATCGAGGTTTGGTCTGGTAATATTTTGTAGAAGAAGGAAAGCCTTCCTAGCAAAGCCTTCCTTCCTTTTCGTTCCTTTTGTGTTGCTTTAGAAAACGTGTGAGAAAAGCGAAGAGCTGGACTGAACGTGTGTCAACGTGGTCGTGGTTTCCGCGCTCTGTTCGTCGATGTGGAGGCTACGCAATATCTTCCCAATTCATCGAATTATACATTAATAGCAAATGGTAGTGCGCAAATACGATCAATTCTCATTGTCATTCCAGGCGTCTATTACATTAATAGCAAACGGGTAGTGCACGCCAATTTTTCTCGTATTTTGTCATCGTATTATGCATTAATAGCAAACGGTAGTGTGCCCAATTGGCATGACCAATTTCTGTTTTGGGCAGGGCATTTCTTGTCGTTCTCTCCAGTCTCGATGTTTAAAAGCTTCTCCATTATTTTTCTGTTCTTTGAAATATTCTCATTCTCATTCTCTCTCATTCAGCCTAGGAAGGTGCCCACCTAGAAAGGTGCTCTCATTCGAAAACCCAGGTGCCGAGGGAAAGGTGCCCATGAATCTTTCTGTGTGGCTTCTCTATTATTTTTCTTTGTTCTTTTGACATTCTCTGTGCCGATTTCTCTCACCCAGGGAAAGGTGAACATGAAGTTGTGCTCTCATTCGACAGCCCAGGAGCCCAGGGAAAGGTGTTGATGACACGTGTTCCGTGTTCCTCTTTCTGAAATACAGTGGGCGGGCTTCTCAATTGTTTTTTCTTTGAAATTCTCATTCTCTCTCATTCATCGATAGCCCAGGAGGCCAGGGAAAGGTGCATCTCACCCAGGGAATCTCATTTGACAGCCATGAGCCCAGGGAAAGGTACCCATGAAGTTTCTCGTGTTGCTGCTCTTTCTCTGTCCAAACACAGTGGTCGCACTCAAACCCCCCGAAGAGAAGCATTACGGCAGCCGACCGAGGCTTCCATCACAGCTTACACCTTACCGACAACCGCCCCCTATCGCAGCCGGTGGGCTATGGGCGGCAAATCCGCGGCGGTGGTCGACGGCGAACGTCGGCAGTTATGCGATTGTCGTGCCGTAGTCGTCGGTCGTTCGTGCGGGAGTAGTGCCGCGATCGTGCGGCGGCGGGCGGGGGTCGACGGTCCGTGAAAAAGAAGAAAAAAATACAAAAAATGTAGTTAAAGTAAATAATATTAAAACCCATGCGATGTGTTATTTAATGATTTGGTAGGACGGGATTTGTCCTTATTACGTAATCATCACGAAAAGAGAGAAACCAAATGTTCTTACTCTTCTAGAATATCCGCTTCAAGTGGATGCACGGAGGTTTCCCATGACCATTTCCACATTACCACTTCTAGCAACATAAAACTGAAAAGGTTTGCTGCAAGCTAAATTACTGAGGACAAAACGATAAGCAAAAAACAAGGAAGCGGCTGGGCAGGTGTCGTCGACGTGATCGAGGTTTGGTCTGGTAATATTTTGTAGAAGAAGGAAAGCCTTCCTAGCAAAGCCTTCCTTCCTTTTCGTTCCTTTTGTGTTGCTTTAGAAAACGTGTGAGAAAAGCGAAGAGCTGGACTGGACGTGTGTCTACGTGGTCCAGGTTTCCACGCTCTGGTCGTCGATGTGGAGGCTACGCAATATCTTCCCAATTCATCGAATTATACATTACTAGCAAATGGTAGTGCGCAAATACGATCAATTCTCATTCTCATTCCAGGCGTCTAATACATTAATAGCAAATGGGTAGTGCACACCATTTTTTCTCGTATTTTCTCATCGTATTATGCATTAATAGCAAACGGTAGTGTGCCCAATTGTCATGACCAATTTTTGTTTTGGGCAGGGCATTACTTGTCGTTCTCCTCAGTCTCGATGTTTAAAAGCTTCTCCATTATTTTTCTGTTCTTTGAAATATTCTCATTCTCATTCTCTCTCATTCAGCCTAGGAAGGTGCCCACCTAGAAAGGTGCTCTCATTCGAAAACCCAGGTGCCCAGGGAAAGGTGCCCATGAATCTTTCTGTGTGGCTTCTCTATTATTTTTCTTTGTTATTTTGACATTCTCTGTGCCGATTTCTCTCACCCAGGGAAAGGTGACCATGAAGTTGTGCTCTCATTCGACAGCCCAGGAGCCCAGGGAAGTGAGCCCATGACTCGTGTTCCGTGTTCCTCTTTCTGAAATACAGTGGGCGCGCTTCTCCATTGTTTTTTCTTTGAAATTATCATTCTCTCTCATTCGTCGATAGCCCAGGAGGACAGGGAAAGGTGCATTCTTACCCAGGGAATCTCATTCGACAGCCCAGGAGCCTAGGGAAAGGTGCCCATGAAGTTTCTCGTGTTGCTGCTCTTTCTATGTGCAAACACAGTGGTCGCACTCAAACCCCCCGAAGAGAAGCATTACGGCAGCAGACCGAGGCTTCCATCACCGCTTACACCTTACCGACAAATGCCCCCTCTCGCGGCCGGTGGTCTATGGGCGGCAAATCCGCGGCGGTGGTCGACGGCGAATGTCGGCAGTTATGCGATTGTCGTGCCGTAGTCGTCGGTCGTTCGTGCGGGAGTCGTGCCGCGATCGTGCCCCGGTCGTGCGGCGGCGGGCGGCGGTCGACGGTCCGTGAGAAAGAAGAAAAAAATACAAAAAATGTAGTTAATGTAAATAATATCAATACCCATGCGATGTGTTATTTAATGATTTGGTAGGACCGGATTTGTCCTTATTACGTAATCATAACGAAAGGAGAGAAACCAAATGTTCTTACTCTTCTAGAATATCCGCTTCAAGTGGATGCACGGAGGTTTCCCATGGCCATTTCCACATTACCACTTCTACCAACATAAAACTGAAAATGTTTGCTGTAAGCTAAATTACTGTGGACAAAACGAAAAGCACAAAACAAGGAAGCGGCTAGACAGGTGTCGTCGACGTGATCGAGGTTTGGTCTGGTAATATTTTGTAGAAGAAGGAAAGCCTTCCTAGCAAAGCCTTCCTTCCTTTTCGTTCCTTTTGTGTTGCTTTAGAAAACGTGTGAGAAAAGCGAAGAGCTGGACTGAACGTGTGTCAACGTGGTCGTGGTTTCCGCGCTCTGTTCGTCGATGTGGAGGCTACGCAATATCTTCCCAATTCATCGAATTATACATTAATAGCAAATGGTAGTGCGCAAATACGATCAATTCTCATTGTCATTCCAGGCGTCTATTACATTAATAGCAAACGGGTAGTGCACGCCAATTTTTCTCGTATTTTGTCATCGTATTATGCATTAATAGCAAACGGTAGTGTGCCCAATTGGCATGACCAATTTCTGTTTTGGGCAGGGCATTTCTTGTCGTTCTCTCCAGTCTCGATGTTTAAAAGCTTCTCCATTATTTTTCTGTTCTTTGAAATCTTCTCATTCTCATTCTCTCTCATTCAGCCCAGGAAGGTGCCCACCTAGAAAGGTGCTCTCATTCGAGAACCCAGGTGCCCAGGGAAAGGTACCCATGAATCTTTCTGTGTGGCTTCTCTTTTATTTTTCTTTGTTCTTTTAACATTCTCTGTGCCGATTTCTCTCACCCAGGGAAAGGTGACAATGAAGTTGTGCTCTCATTCGACAGCCCAGGAGCCCAGGGAAAGGTGCCCATGACTCGTGTTCCGTGTTCCCCTTTCTGAAATACAGTGGGCGGGCTTCTCCATTGTTTTTTCTTTGAAATTCTCATTCTCTCTCATTCGTCGATAGCTCAGGAGGCCAGGGAAATGTGCATTCTCACCCAGGGAATCTCATTCGACAGCCCAGGAGCCCAGGGAAAGGTGCCCATGAAGTTTCTCGTGTTGCTGCTCTTTCTGTGTGCAAACACAGTGGTCGCACTCAAACCCCCCGAAGAGAAGCATTACGGCAGCAGACCGAGGCTTCCATCACCGCTTACACCTTACCGACAAATGCCCCCACTCGCGGCCGGTGGTCTATGGGCGGCAAATCCGCGGCGGTGGTCGACGGCGATCGTCGGCAGTTATGCGATTGTCGTGCCGTAATCGTCGGTCGGTCGTGCGGGAGTCGTGCCGCGATCCTGCCCCGGTCGTGCGGCGGCGGGCGGCGGTCGATGGTCCGTGAGAAAGAAGAAAAAAATACAAAAAATGTAGTTAATGTAAATAATATTAATACCCATGCGATGTGTTATTTAATGATTTGGTAGGACCGGATTTGTCCTTATTACGTAATCATCACGAAAAGAGAGAAACCAAATGTTCTTACTCTTCTAGAATATCCGCTTCAAGTGGATGCACGGAGGTTTCCCATGACCATTTCCACATTACCACTTCTAGCAACATAAAACTGAAAAGGTTTGCTGCAAGCTAAATTACTGAGGACAAAACGAAAAGAACAAAACAAGGAAGCGGCTGGACAGGTGTCGTCGACGAGATCGAGGTTTGGTCTGGTAATATTTTCTAGAAGAAGGAAAGCCTTCCTAGCAAAGCCTTCCTTCCTTTTCGTTCCTTTTGTGTTGCTTTAGAAAACGTGTGAGAAAAGCGAAGAGCTGGACTGGACGTGTGTCTACGTGGTCGAGGTTTCCGCACTCTGGTCGTCGATGTGGAGGCTACGCAATATCTTCCCAATTTATCGAATTATACTTTAATAGCAAATGGTAGTGCGCCAATACGATCAATTCTCATTTTCATTCCAGGCTTCTAATACATTAATAGCAAATGGGTAGTGCACGCCAATTTTTCTCGTATTTTCTCATCGTATTATGCATTAATAGCAAATGTTAGTATGCCCAATTGTCATGACCAATTTCTGTTTTGGGCAGGGCATTACTTGTTGTTCTCTCCAGTCTCGATGTTTAAAAGCTTCTCCATTATTTTTCTGTTCTTTGAAATATTCTCATTCACATTTTCTCTTATTAAGCCCAGGAAGGTGCCCACCTAGAAAGGTGCTCTCATTCGACAACCCAGGTGCCTAGGGAAAGGTGCCCATGAATCTTTCTGTGTGGCTTCTCTATTATTTTTCTTTGTTCTTTTGACATTCTCTGTGCCGATTTCTCTCACCCAGGGAAAGGTGACCATGAAGTTGTGCTCTCATTCGACAGCCCAGGAGCCCAGGGAAAGGTGCCCACGACTCGTGTTCCGTGTTCCTCTTTCTGAAATACAGTGGGCGGGCTTCTCCATTGTTTTTTCTTTGAAATTCTCATTCTCTCTCATTCGTCGACAGCTCAGGAGGCCACAGAAAGGTGCATTCTCACCCAGGGAATCTTATTCGACAGCCCAGGAGCCCAGGGAAAGGTGCCCATGAAGTTTCTCGTGTTGTTGCTCTTTCTGTGTGCAAACACAGTGGTCGCACTCAAACCCCCCGAAGAGAAGCATTACGGCAGCGGACCGAGGCTTCCATCACCGCTTACACCTTACCGACAACCGCCCCCTCTCGCGGCCGGTGGTCTATGGGCGGCAATTCCGCGGCGGTGGTCGACGGCGAACGTCGGCAGTCATGCGATTGTCGTGCGGTGGTCGTCCGTCGGTCGTGCGGGAGTCGTGCCGCGATCGTGCCCCGGTCGTGCGGCGGCGGGCGGCGGTCGACGGTCCGTGAGAAAGAAGAAAAAAATACAAAAAATGTAGTTAATGTAAATAATATTTATACCCATGCGATGTGTTATTTAATGATTTGGTAGGACCGGATTTGTCCTTATTACGTTATCATCACGAAAAGAGAGAAACCAAATGTTCTTACTCTTCTAGAATATCCGCTTCAAGTGGATGCACGGAGGTTTCCCATGACCATTTCCACATTACCACTTCTACCAACATAAAACTGAAAAGGATTGCTGCAAGCTAAATTACTGAGGACAAAACGAAAAGCACAAAACAAGGAAGCGGCTAGACAGGTGTCGTCGACGTGATCGAGGTTTGGTCTGGTAATATTTTGTAGAAGAAGGAAAGCCTTCCTAGCAAATCCTTCCTTCCTTTTCGTTCCTTTTGTGTTGCTTTAGAAAACGTGTGAGAAAAGCGAAGAGCTGGACTGAACGTGTGTCAACGTGGTCGTGGTTTCCGCGCTCTGGTCGTCGATGTGGAGGCTACGCAATATCTTCCCAATTCATCGAATTATACATTAATAGCAAATGGTAGTGCGCAAATACGATCAATTCTTATTGTCATTCCAGGCGTCTAATACATTAATAGCAAACGGGTAGTGCACGCCAATTTTTCTCGTATTTTGTCATCGTATTATGCATTAATAGCAAACGGTAGTGTGCCCAATTGGCATGACCAATTTCTGTTTTGGGCAGGGCATTTCTTGTCGTTTTCTCCAGTCTCGATGTTTAAAAGCTTCTCCATTATTTTTCTGTTCTTTGAAATCTTCTCATTCTCATTCTCTCTCATTCAGCCCAGGAAGGTGCCCACCTAGAAAGGTGCTCTCATTGGAGAACCCAGGTGCCCAGGGAAAGGTACCCATGAATATTTCTGTGTGGCTTCTCTATTATTTTTCTTTGTTCTTGTAACATTCTCTGTGCCGATTTCTCTCACCCAGGGAAAGGTGACAATGAAGTTGTGCTCTCATTCGACAGCCCAGGAGCCCAGGGAAAGGTGCCCATGACTCGTGTTCCGTGTTCCCCTTTCTGAAATACAGTGGGCGGGCTTCTCCATTGTTTTTTCTTTGAAAGTCTCATTCTCTCTCATTCGTCGATAGCTCAGGAGGCCAGGGAAATGTGCATTCTCACCCAGGGAATCTCATTCGACAGCCCAGGAGCCCAGGGAAAGGTGCCCATGAAGTTTCTCGTGTTGCTGCTCTTTCTGTGTGCAAACACAGTGGTCGCACTCAAACCCCCCGAAGAGAAGCATTACGGCAGCAGACCGAGGCTTCCATCACCGCTTACACCTTACCGACAAATGCCCCCTCTCGCGGCCGGTGGTCTATGGGCGGCAAATCTGCGGCGGTGGTCGACGGCGATCGTCGGCAGTTATGCGATTGTCGTGCCGTAGTCGTCGGTCGGTCGTGCGGGAGTCGTGCCGCGATCATGCCCCGGTCGTGCGGCGGCGGGCGGCGGTCGATGGTCCGTGAGAAAGAAGAAAAAAATACAAAAAATGTAGTTAATGTAAATAATATTAATACCCATGCGATGTGTTATTTAATGATTTGGTAGGACCGGATTTGTCCTTATTACGTAATCATCACGAAAAGAGAGAAACCAAATGTTCTTACTCTTCTAGAATATCCGCTTCAAGTGGATGCACGGAGGTTTCCCATGACCATTTCCACATTACCACTTCTAGCAACATAAAACTGAAAAGGTTTGCTTCAAGCTAAATTACTGAGGACAAAACGAAAAGAACAAAACAAGGAAGCGGCTGGACAGGTGTCGTCGACGAGATCGAGGTTTGGTCTGGTAATATTTTCTAGAAGAAGGAAAGCCTTCCTAGTAAAGCCTTCCTTCCTTTTCGTTCCTTTTGTGTTGCTTTAGAAAACGTGTGAGAAAAGCGAAGAGCTGGACTGGACGTGTGTCTACGTGGTCGAGGTTTCCGCACTCTGGTCGTCGATGTGGAGGCTACGCAATATCTTCCCAATTTATCGAATTATACTTTAATAGCAAATGGTAGTGCGCCAATACGATCAATTCTCATTGTCATTCCAGGCTTCTAATACATTAATAGCAAATGGGTAGTGCACGCCAATTTTTCTCGTATTTTCTCATCGTATTATGCATTAATAGCAAACGTTAGTATGCCCAATTGTCATGACCAATTTCTGTTTTGGGCAGGGCATTACTTGTTGTTCTCTCCAGTCTCGATGTTTAAAAGCTTCTCCATTATTTTTCTGTTCTTTGAAATATTCTCATTCACATTTTCTCTTATTAAGCCCAGGAAGGTGCCCACCTAGAAAGGTGCTCTCATTCGACAACCCAGGTGCCTAGGGAAAGGTGCCCATGAATCTTTCTGTGTGGCTTCTCTATTATTTTTCTTTGTTATTTTGACATTCTCTGTGCCGATTTCTCTCACCCAGGGAAAGGTGACCATGAAGTTGTGCTCTCATTCGACAGCCCAGGAGCCCAGGGAAAGGTGCCCACGACTCGTGTTCCGTGTTCCTCTTTCTGAAATACAGTGGGCGGGCTTCTCCATTGTTTTTTCTTTGAAATTCTCATTCTCTCTCATTCGTCGACAGCTCAGGAGGCCACAGAAAGGTGCATTCTCACCCAGGGAATCTTATTCGACAGCCCAGGAGCCCAGGGAAAGGTGCCCATGAAGTTTCTCGTGTTGTTGCTCTTTCTGTGTGCAAACACAGTGGTCGCACTCAAACCCCCCGAAGAGAAGCATTACGGCAGCGGACCGAGGCTTCCATCACCGCTTACACCTTACCGACAACCGCCCCCTCTCGCGGCCGGTGCTCTATGGGCGGCAATTCCGCGGCGGTGGTCGACGGCGAACGTCGGCAATCATGCGATTGTCGTGCGGTGGTCGTCCGTCGGTCGTGCGGGAGTCGTGCCGCGATCGTGCCCCGGTCGTGCGGCGGCGGACGGCGGTCGACGGTCCGTGAGAAAGAAGAAAAAAATACAAAAAATGTAGTTAATGTAAATAATATTAATACCCATGCGATGTGTTATTTAATGATTTGGTAGGACCGGATTTGTCCTTATTACGTTATCATCACGAAAAGAGAGAAACCAAATGTTCTTACTCTTCTAGAATATCCGCTTCAAGTGGATGCACGGAGGTTTCCCATGACCATTTCCACATTACCACTTCTAGCAACATAAAACTGAAAAGGTTTGCTACAAGCTAAATTACTGAGTACAAAACGAAAAGCACAAAACAAGGAAGCGGCTGGACAGGTGTCGTCGACGTGATCGAGGTTTGGTCTGGTAATATTTTCTAGAAGAAGGAAAGCCTTCCTAGCAAAGCCTTCCTTCCTTTTCGTTCCTTTTCGTGTTGCTTTAGAAAACGTGTGAGAAAAGCGAAGAGCTGGACTGGACGTGTGTCGACGTGGTCGAGGTTTCCGCGCTCTGGTCGTCAATGTGGAGGCTGCGCAATATCTTCCCAATTCATCGAATTATACAATAATAGCAAATGGTAGTGCGCCAATACGATCAATTCTCATTCTCATTCCAGCCGTCTAATACATTAATAGCAAACGGGTAGTGCACTCCAATTTTTCTCGTATTTTCTCATCGTATTATGCATTAATAGCAAACGGTAGTGTGCCCAATTGTCATGACCAATTTCTGTTTTGGGCAGGGCATTACTTGTCGTTCTCTCCAGTCTCGATGTTAAAAAGCTTCTCCATTATTTTTCTGTTCTTTGAAATCTTCTCATTCTCATTCTCTCTCATTCAGCACAGGAAGGTGCCCACCTAGAAAGGTGGTCTCATTCGACAACCCAGGTGCCCATGAATCTTTCTGTGTGGCTTCTCTATTATTTTTCTTTGTTCTTTTGACATTCTCTGTGCCTATTTCTCTCACCCAGGGAAAGGTGAACATGAAGTTGTGCTCTCATTCGACAGCCCAGGAGCCCAGGGAAAGGTGCCCATGACTGGTGTTCCGTGTTCCTCTTTCTGAAAGACAGTGGGCGGGCTTCTCAATTGTTTTTTCTTTGAAATTCTCATTCTCTCTCATTCATCGACAGCCCAGGAGGCCAGGGAAAGGTGCATCTCACCCAGGGAATCTCATTTGACAGCCAGGAGCCCAGGGAAAGGTACCCATGAAGTTTCTCGTGTTGCTGCTCTTTCTCTGTGCAAACACAGTGGTCGCACTCAAACCCCCCGAAGAGAAGCATTACGGCAGCCGACCGAGGCTTCCATCACCGCTTACACCTTACCGACAACCGCCCCCTCTCGCAGCCGGTGGGCTATGGGCGGCAAAACCGCGGCGGTGGTCGACGGCGAACGTCGGCAGTTATGCGATTGTCGTGCCGTAGTCGTCGGTCGTTCGTGCGGGAGTCGTGCCACGGTCGTGCCCCGGTCGTGCGGCGGCGGGCGGCGGTCGACGGTCCGTGAGAAAGAAGAAACAAATACAAAAATGTAGTTAATGTAAATAATATTAATACCCATGCGATGTGTTATTTAATGATTTGGTAGGACCGGATTTGTCCTTATTACGTAATCATCACGAAAAGAGAGAAACAAAATGTTCTTACTCTTCTAGAATATCCGCTTTAAGTGGATGCACGGAGGTTTCCCATGACCATTTCCACATTACCACTTCTAGCAACATAAAACTAAAAAGGTTTGCTGCAAGCGAAATTAATGAGAACAAAACGAAAAGCACAAAACAAGGAAGCGGCTGGGCAGGTGTCGTCGACGTGATTGAGGTTTGGTCTGGTAATATTTTGTAGAAGAAGGAAAGCCTTCCTAGCAAAGCCTTCCTTCCTTTTCGTTCCTTTTTGTGTTGCTTTAGAAAACGTGTGAGAGAAGCGAAGAGCTGGACTGGACGTGTGTCTACGTGGTCGAGGTTTCCGCGCTCTGGTCGTCGATGTGGAGGCTACGCAATATGTTCCCAATTCATCGAATTATACATTAATAGGAAATGGTAGTGCGCCAATACGATCAATTCTCATTCTCATTCCAGCCGTCTAATACATTAATAGCAAACGGGTACCGCACGCCAATTTTTCTCGTATTTTCTCATCGTATTATGCATTAATAGCAAACGGTAGTGTGCCCAATTGTCATGACCAATTTCTGTTTTGGGCAGGGCATTACTTGTCGTTCTCTCTAGTCTCGATGTTTAAAAGCTTCTCCATTATTTTTCTGTTCTTTGAAATATTCTCATTCTCTCTCATTCAGCCCAGGAAGGTGCCCACCTAGAAAGGTGCTCTCATTCGACAACCCAGGTGCCCAGGGAATGGTGCCCATGACTCGTGTTCCGTGTTCCTCTTTCTGAAATACAGTGGGCGGGCTTCTCCATTGTTTTTTCTTTGAAATTCTCATTCTCTCTTATTCGTCGACTGCCCAGGAGGCCAGGGAAAGGTGCATTCTCACCCAGGGAATCGCATTCGACAGCCCAGGAGCCCAGGGAAAGGTGCCCATGAAGCTTCTCGTGTTGCTGCTCTTTCTGTGTGCAAACACAGTGGTCGCACTCAAACCCCCTGAAGAGAAGCATTACGGCAGCAGACCGAGGCTTCCATCACCGCTTACACCTTACCGACAACCGCCCCCTCTCGCGGCCGGTGGGCTATGGGTGGCAATTCCGCGGCGGTGGTCGACGGCGAACGTCGGCAGTCATGCGATTGTCGTGCAGTGGTCGTCCGTCGGTCGTGCGGGAGTCGTGCCGCGATCATGCCCCGGTCGTGCGGCGGCGGGCGGCGGTCGATGGTCCGTGAGAAAGAAGAAAAAAAAACAAAAAATGTAGTTAATGTAAATAATATTAATACCCATGCGATGTGTTATTTAATGATTTGGTAGGTTCGGATTTTTCCTTATTACGTAATCATCACGAAAAGAGAGAAACCAAATGTTCTTACTCTTCTAGAATATCCGCTTCAAGTGGATGCACGGAGGTTTCCCATGACCATTTCCACATTACCACTTCTAGCAACATAAAACTGAAAAGGTTTGCTGCAAGCTAAAATACTGAGGACAAAATGAAAAGCACAAAACAAGGAAGCGGCTGGGCAGGTGTCGTCGACGTGATCGAGGTTTGGTCTGGTAATATTTTCTAGAAGAAGGAAAGCCTTCCTAGCAAAGCCTTCATTCCTTTTCGTTCCTTTTCGTGTTGCTTTAGAAAACGTGTGAGAAAAGCGAAGAGCTGGACTGGACGTGTGTCGACGTGGTCGAGGTTTCCGCGCTCTGGTCGTCAATGTGGAGGCTACGCAATATGTTCCCAATTCATCGAATTATACATTAATAGGAAATGGTAGTGTGCCCAATTGTCATGACCAATTTCTGTTTCGGGGAGGGCATTACTTGTCGTTCTCTCCAGTCTCGATGTTTAAAAGCTTCTCCATTATTTTTCTGTTCTTTGAAATCTTCTCATTCTCATTCTCTCTCATTCAGCCCAGGAAGGTGCCCACCTAGAAAGGTGGTCTCATTCGACAACCCAGGTGCCCAGGGAAAGGTGCCCATGAATCTTTCTGTGTGGCTTTTGTATTATTTTTCTTTGTTCTTTTGACATTCTCTGTGCCGATTTCTCTCACCCAGGGAAAGGTGACCATGAAGTTGTGCTCTCATTGGACAGCCCAGGAGCCCAGGGAAAGGTGCCCATGACTCGTGTTCCGTGTTCCTCTTTCTGAAATACAGTGGGCGGGCTTCTCAATTGTTTTTTCTGTGAAATTCTCAATCTCTCTCATTCATCAACAGCCCAGGAGGCCAGGGAAAGGTGCATCTCACCCAGGGAATCTCATTTGACAGCCAGGAGCCCAGGGAAAGGTACCCATGAAGTTTCTCGTGTTGCTGCTCTTTCTCTGTGCAAACACAGTAGTCGCACTCAAACCCCCCGAAGAGAAGCATTACGGCAGCAGAGCGAGGCTTCCATCATCGCTTACACCTTACCGACAACCGCCCCCTCTCGCGGCCGGTGGGCTATGGGCGGCAATTCCGCGGCGGTGGTCGACGGCGAACGTCGGCAGTCATGCGATTGTCGTGCGGTGGTCGTCCGTCGGTCGTGCGGGAGTCGTGCCGCGATCGTGCCACGGTCGTGCGGCGGCGGGCGGCGGTCGACGGTCCGTGAGAAAGAAGAAAAAAATACAAAAAATGTAGTTAATGTAAATAATATTAATACCCATGCGATGTGTTATTTAATGATTTGGTAGGACCGGATTTGTCCTTATTACGTAATCATCACGAAAAGAGAGAAACCAAATGTTATTATTCTTCTAGAATATCCGCTTCAAGTGGATGCACGGAGGTTTCCCATGACCATTTCCACATTACCAATTCTAGCAACATAAAACTGAAAAGGTTTGCTGCAAGCTAAATTACTGAGGACAAAACGAAAAGCACAAAACAAGGAAGCGGTTGGGCAGGTGTCGTCGACGTGATCGAGGTTTGGTCTGGTAATATTTTCTAGAAGAATGAAAGCCTTCCTAGCAAAGCCTTCCTTCCTTTTCGTTCCTTTTCGTGTTGCTTTAGAAAACGTGTGCGAAAAGCGAAGAGCTGGACTGGACGTGTCTCGACGTGGTCGAGGTTTCCGCGCTCTGGTCGTCGATGTGGAGGCTACGCAATATCTTCCCAATTCATCGAATTATACATTAATAGCAAATGGTAGTGCGCCAATACGATCAATTCTCATTCTCATTCCAGCCGTCTAATACATTAATAGCAAACGGGTAGTGGACGCCAATTTTTCTCGTATTTTCTCATCGAATTATGCATTAATAGCAAACGGTAGTGTGCCTAATTGTCATGACCAATTTTTGTTTTGGGCAGGGCATTACTTGTCGTTCTCTCCAGTCTCGATGTTTAAAAGCTTCTCCATTATTTTCTGTTCTTTGAAATCTTCTCATTCTCATTCTCTCTCATTCAGCGCAGGAAGGTGCCCACCTAGAAATGTGCTCTCATTCGACAACCCAGGTGCCCAGGGAAAGGTGCCCATGAATCTTTCTGTGTGGCTTCTCTATTATTTTTCTTTGTTCTTTTGAAATTCTCTGTGCCGATTTCTCTCACCCAGGAAAAGGTGACCATGAAGTTGTGCTCTCATTCGACAGCCCAGGAGCCCAGGGAAAGGTGCCCATGACTCGTGTTTCGTGTTCCTCTTTCTGAAATACAGTGGGCGGGCTTCTCCATTGTTTTTTCTTTGAAATTCTCATTCTCTCTCATTCGTCGACTGCCCAGGAGGCCAGGGAAAGGTGCATTCTCACCCAGGGAATCTCATTCGACAGCCCAGGAGCCCAGGGAAAGGTGCCCATGAAGCTTCTCGTGTTGCTACTCTTTCTGTGTGCAAACACAGTGGTCGAACTCAAACCCCCCGAAGAGAAGCATTACGGCAGCAGACCGAGGCTTCCATCACCGCTAACACCTTACCGACAACCGCCCCCTCTCGCGGCCGGTGGGCTATGGGCGGTAATTCCGCGGCGGTGGTCGACGGCGAACGTCGGTAGTCATGCGATTGTCGTGCGGTGGTCGTCCGTCGGTCGTGCGGGAGTCGTGCCGCGATCGTGCCCCGGTCGTGCGGCGGCGGGCGGCGGTCGACGGTCCGTGAGAAAGAAGAAAAAAATACAAAAAATGTAGTTAATGTAAATAATATTAATACCCATGCGATGAGTTATTTAATGATTTGGTAGGACCGGATTTGTCCTTATTACGTAATCATCACGAAAAGAGAGAAACCAAATGTTCTTACTCTTCTAGAATATCCGCTTCAAGTGGATGCACGGAGGTTTCCCATGACCATTTCCACATTACCACTTCTAGCAACATAAAACTGAAAAGGTTTGCTGCAAGCTAAATTACTGAGGACAAAACGAAAAGCACAAAACAAGAAAGCGGCTGGACAGGTGTCGTCGACGTGATCGAGGTTTGGTCTGGTAATATTTTCTAGAAGAAGGAAAGCCTTCCTAGCAAAGCCTTCCTTCCTTTTCGATCCTTTTTATGTTGCTTTAGAAAACGTGTGAGAAAAGGGAAGAGCTGGACTGGACGTGTGTCTACGTGGTCGAGGTTTCCGCGCTCTGGTCGTCGATGTGGAGGCTACGCAATATCTTCTCAATTCATCGAATTATACATTAATAGCAAATGGTAGTGCGCCAATACGATCAATTCTCATTCTCATTCTATCCGTCTAATACATTAATAGCAAACGGGTAGTGCACGCCAATTTTTCTCGTATTTTCTCATCGTATTATGCATTAATAGCAAACGGTAGTGTGCCCAATTGTCATGACCAATTTATGTTTTGGGCAGGGCATTACTTGTCGTTATCTCCAGTCTCGATGTTTACAAGCTTCTCCATTATTTTTCTGTTCTTTGAACTCTTCTCATTCTCATTCTCTCTCATTCAGCCCAGGAAGGTGCCCACCTAGAAAGGTGCTCTCATTCGACAACCCAAGTGCCCAGGGAAAGGTGCCCATGAATCTTTCTGTGTGGCTTCTCTATTATTTTTCTTTGTTATTTTGACATTCTCTGTGCCGATTTCTCTCACCCAGGGAAAGGTGACCATGAAGTTGTGCTCTCATTCGACAGCCCAGGAGCCCAGGGAAAGGTGCCCATGACTCGTGTTCCGCGTTCCTCTTTCTGAAATACAGTGGGCGGGCTTCTCCATTGTTTTTTCCTTGAAATTCTCATTCTCTCTCATTCGTCGACAGCCCAGGAGGCCAGCGAAAGGTGCATTCTCACCCAGGGAATCTTATTCGACAGCCCAGGAGCCCAAGGAAAGGTGCCCATGAAGTTTCTCGTGTTGTTGCTCTTTCTGTGTGCAAACACAATGGTCGCACTCAAACCCCCCGAAGAGAAGCATTACGGCAGCAGACCGAGGCTTCCATCATCGCTTACACCTTACCGACAACCGCCCCCTCTCGCGGCCGGTGGGCTATGGGCGGCAAATCCGCGGCGGTGGTCGACGGCGAACGTCGGCAGTTATGCGATTGTCGTGCCGTCGTCGTAGGTCGGTCGTGCGGGAGTCGTCCCGCGATCGTGCCCCGGTCGTGCGGCGGCGGGTGGCGGTCGACGGTCCGTGAGAAAGAAGAAAAAAATACAAAAAATGTAGTTAATGTAAATAATATTAATACCCATGCGATGTGTTATTTAATGATTTGGTAGGACCGGATTTGTCCTTATTACGTAATCATCACGAAATGAGAGAAACCAAATGTTCTTACTCTTCTAGAATATCCGCTTCAAGTGGATGCACGGAGGTTTCCCATGACCATTTCCACATTACCACTTCTAGCAACATAAAACTAAAAAGGTTTGCTGCAAGCTAAATTACTGAGGACAAAACGAAAAGCACAAAACAAGGAAGCGGCTGGACAGGTGTCGTCGATGAGATCGAGGTTTGGTCTGGTAATATTTTCTAGAACAAGGAAAGCCTTCCTAGCAAAGCCTTCATTCCTTTTCGTTCCTTTTGTGTTGCTTTAGAAAACGTGTGAGAAAAGCGAAGAGCTGGACTGGACGTGTGTCTACGTGGTCGAGGTTTCCGCGCTCTGGTCGTCGATGTGGAGGGTACGCAATATCTTCCCAATTCATCGAATTATACATTAATAGCAAATGGTAGTGCGCCAATACGATCAATTCTCATTGTCATTCCATGCGTCTAATACATTAATAGCAAACGGGTAGTGCAGGCCAATTTTTCTCGTATTTTCTCATCGTATTATGCATTAATCGCAAACGGTAGTGTGCCCAATTGTCATGACCAATTTCTGTTTTGGGCAGGGCATTACTTGTCGTTCTCTCCAGTCTCGATGTTTAAAAGCTTCTCCATTATTTTCTGTTCTTTGAAATCTTCTCATTCTCATTCTCTCTCATTCAGCCCAGGAAGATGCCCACCTAGAAAGGGGCTCTCATTCGACAACCCAGGTGCCCAGGGAAAGGTGCCCATGAATCTTTCTGTGTGGCTTCTCTATTATTTTTCTTTGTTATTTTGACATTCTTTGTGCCGATTTCTCTCAACCAGGAAAAGGTGACCATGAAGTTGTGCTCTCATTCGACAGCCCAGGAGCCCAGGGAAAGGTGCCCATGACTCGTGTTCCGTGTTCCTCTTTCTGAAATACAGTGGGCGGGCTTCTCCATTGTTTTTTCTTTGAAATTCTCATTCTCTCTTATTCGTCGACTGCCCAGGAGGCCAGGGAAAGGTGCATTCTCACCCAGGGAATCGCATTCGACAGCCCAGGAGCCCAGGGAAAGGTGCCCATGAAGCTTCTCGTGTTGCTGCTCTTTCTATGTGCAAACACAGTGGTCGCACTCAAACCCCCTGAAGAGAAGCATTACGGAAGCAGACCGAGGCTTCCATCACCGCTTACACCTTACCGACAACCGCCCCCTCTCGCGGCCGGTGGGCTATGGGCGGCAAATCCGCGGCGGTGGTCGACGGCGAACGTCGGCAGTTATGCGATTGTCGTGCCGTCGTCGTAGGTCGGTCGTGCGGGAGTCGTGCCGCGATCGTGCCCCGGTCGTGCGGCGGCGGGTGGCGGTCGACGGTCCGTGAGAAAGAAGAAAAAAATACAAAAAATGTAGTTAATGTAAATAATATTAATACCCATGCGATGTGTTATTTAATGATTTGGTAGGACCGGATTTGTCCTTATTACGTAATCATCACGAAATGAGAGAAACCAAATGTTCTTACTCTTCTAGAATATCCGCTTCAAGTGGATGCACGGAGGTTTCCCATGACCATTTCCACATTACCACTTCTAGCAACATAAAACTAAAAAGGTTTGCTGCAAGCTAAATTACTGAGAACAAAACGAAAAGCACAAAACAAGGAAGCCGCTGGACAGGTGTCGTCGATGAGATCGAGGTTTGGTCTGGTAATATTTTCTAGAACAAGGAAAGCCTTCCTAGCAAAGCCTTCATTCCTTTTCGTTCCTTTTGTGTTGCTTTAGAAAACGTGTGAGAAAAGCGAAGAGCTGGACTGGACGTGTGTCTACGTGGTCGAGGTTTCCGCGCTCTGGTCGTCGATGTGGAGGGTACGCAATATCTTCCCAATTCATCGAATTATACATTAATAGCAAATGGTAGTGCGCTAATACGATCAATTCTCATTGTCATTCCATGCGTCTAATACATTAATAGCAAACGGGTAGTGCAGGCCAATTTTTCTCGTATTTTCTCATCGTATTATGCATTAATCGCAAACGGTAGTGTGCCCAATTGTCATGACCAATTTCTGTTTTGGGCAGGGCATTACTTGTCGTTCTCTCCAGTCTCGATGTTTAAAAGCTTCTCCATTATTTTCTGTTCTTTGAAATCTTCTCATTCTCATTCTCTCTCATTCAGCCCAGGAAGATGCCCACCTAGAAAGGGGCTCTCATTCGACAACCCAGGTGCCCAGGGAAAGGTGCCCATGAATCTTTCTGTGTGGCTTCTCTATTATTTTTCTTTGTTATTTTGACATTCTCTGTGCCGATTTCTCTCAACCAGGAAAAGGTGACCATGAAGTTGTGCTCTCATTCGACAGCCCAGGAGCCCAGGGAAAGGTGCCCATGACTCGTGTTCCGTGTTCCTCTTTCTGAAATACAGTGGGCGGGCTTCTCCATTGTTTTTTCTTTGAAATTCTCATTCTCTCTTATTCGTCGATTGCCCAGGAGGCCAGGGAAAGGTGCATTCTCACCCAGGGAATCGCATTCGACAGCCCAGGAGCCCAGGGAAAGGTGCCCATGAAGCTTCTCGTGTTGCTGCTCTTTCTGTGTGCAAACACAGTGGTCGCACTCAAACCCCCTGAAGAGAAGCATTACGGCAGCAGACCGAGGCTTCCATCACCGCTTACACCTTACCGACAACCGCCCCCTCTCGCGGCCGGTGGGCTATGGGCGGCAATTCCGCGGCGGTGGTCGACGGGGAACGTCGGCAGTCATGCGATTGTCGTGCGGTGGTCGTCCGTCGGTCGTGCGGGAGTCGTGCCGCGATCATGCCCCGGTCGTGCGGCGGCGGGCGGCGGTCGATGGTCCGTGAAAAAGAAGAAAAAAAAACAAAAAATGTAGTTAATGTAAATAATATTAATACCCATGCGATGTGTTATTTAATGATTTGGTAGGACCGGATTTTTCCTTATTACGTAATCATCACGAAAAGAGAGAAACCAAATGTTCTTACTCTTCTAGAATATCCGCTTCAAGTGGATGCACGGAGGTTTCCCATGACCATTTCCACATTACCACTTCTAGCAACATAAAACTGAAAAGGTTTGCTGCAAGCTAAAATACTGAGGACAAAATGAAAAGCACAAAACAAGGAAGCGGCTGGGCAGGTGTCGTCGACGTGATCGAGGTTTGGTCTGGTAATATTTTCTAGAAGAAGGAAAGCCTTCCTAGCAAAGCCTTCATTCCTTTTCGTTCCTTTTCGTGTTGCTTTAGAAAACGTGTGAGAAAAGCGAAGAGCTGGACTGGACGTGTGTCGACGTGGTCGAGGTTTCCGCGTTCTGGTCGTCAATGTGGAGGCTACGCAATATGTTCCCAATTCATCGAATTATACATTAATAGCAAATGGTAGTGCGCCAATACGATCAATTCTCATTCTCATTCCAGCCGTCTAATACATTAATAGCAAACGGGTAGTGCACGCCAATTTTTCTCGTATTTTCTCATCGTATTATGCATTAATAGCAAATGGTAGTGTGCCCAATTGTCATGACCAATTTCTGTTTCGGGGAGGGCATTACTTGTCGTTCTCTCCAGTCTCGATGTTTAAAAGCTTCTCCATTATTTTTCTGTTCTTAGAAATCTTCTCATTCTCATTCTCTCTCATTCAGCCCAGGAAGGTGCCCACCTAGAAAGGTGGTCTCATTCGACAACCCAGGTGCCCAGGGAAAGGTGCCCATGAATCTTTCTGTGTGGCTTCTGTATTATTTTTCTTTGTACTTTTGACATTCTCTGTGCCGATTTCTCTCACCCAGGGAAAGGTGACCATGAAGTTGTGCTCTCATTGGACAGCCCAGGAGCCCAGGGAAAGGTGCCCATGACTCGTGTTCCGTGTTCCTCTTTCTGAAATACAGTGGGCGGGCTTCTCAATTGTTTTTTCTGTGAAATTCTCATTCTCTCTCATTCATCAACAGCCCAGGAGGCCAGGGAAAGGTGCATCTCACCCAGGGAATCTCATTGGACAGCCAGGAGCCCAGGGAAAGGTACCCATGAAGTTTCTCGTGTTGCTGCTCTTTCTCTGTGCAAACACAGTAGTCGCACTCAAACCCCCCGAAGAGAAGCATTACGGCAGCAGAGCGAGGCTTCCATGACCGCTAACACCTTACCGACAACCGCCCCCTCTCGCGGCCGGTGGGCTATGGGCGGCAATTCCGCGGCGGTGGTCGACGGCGAACGTCGGCAGTCATGCGATTGTCGTGCGGTGGTCGTCCGTCGGTCGTGCGGGAGTCGTGCCGCGATCGTGCCACGGTCGTGCGGCGGCGGGCGGCGGTCGACGGTCCGTGAGAAAGAAGAAAAAAATACAAAAAATGTAGTTAATGTAAATAATATTAATACCCATGCGATGTGTTATTTAAGGATTTGGTAGGACCGGATTTGTCCTTATTACGTAATCATCACGAAAAGAGAGAAACCAAATGTTATTATTCTTCTAGAATATCCGCTTCAAGTGGATGCACGGAGGTTTCCCATGACCATTTCCACATTACCAATTCTAGCAACATAAAACTGAAAAGGTTTGCTGCAAGCTAAATTACTGAGGACAAAACGAAAAGCACAAAACAAGGAAGCGGTTGGGCAGGTGTCGTCGACGTGATCGAGGTTTGGTCTGGTAATATTTTCTAGAAGAATGAAAGCCTTCCTAGCAAAGCCTTCCTTCCTTTTCGTTCCTTTTCGTGTTGCTTTAGAAAACGTGTGAGAAAAGCGAAGAGCTGGACTGGACGTGTGTCGACGTGGTCGAGGTTTCCGCGCTCTGGTCGTCGATGTGGAGGCTACGCAATATCTTCCCAATTCATCGAATTATACATTAATAGCAAATGGTAATGCGCCAATACGATGAATTCTCATTCTCATTCCAGCCGTCTAATACATTAATAGCAAACGGGTACCGCACGCCAATTTTCCTCGTATTTTCTCATCGTATTATGCATTAATAGCAAACGGTAGTGTGCCCAATTGTCATGACCAATTTCTGTTTTGGGCAGGGCATTACTTGTCGTTCTCTCTAGTCTCGATGTTTAAAAGCTTCTCCATTATTTTAATGTTCTTTGAAATATTCTCATTCTCTCTCATTCAGCCCAGGAAGGTGCCCACCTAGAAAGGTGCTCTCATTCTACAACCCAGGTGCCCAGGGAAAGGTGCCCATGAATCTTTCTATGTGGCTTCTCTATTATTTTTCTTTGTTCTTTTGAAATTCTCTGTGCCGATTTCTCTCACCCAGGAAAAGGTGACCATGGAGTTGTGCTCTCATTCGACAGCCCAGGAGCCCAGGGAAAGGTGCCCATGACTCGTGTTCCGTGTTCCTCTTTCTGAAATACAGTGGGCGGGCTTCTCAATTGTTTTTTCTTTGAAATTCTCATTCTCTCTCATTCATCGACAGCCCAGGAGGCCAGGGAAAGGTGCATCTCACCCAGGAAATCTCATTTGACAGCCAGGAGCCCAGGGAAAGGTACCCATGAAGTTTCTCGTGTTGCTGCTCTTTCTCTGTGCAAACACAGTGGTCGCACTCAAACCCCCCGAAGAGAAGCATTACGGCAGCCGACCGAGGCTTCCATCACCGCTTACACCTTACCGACAACCGCCCCCTCTCTCGGCCGGTGGGCTATGGGTGGCAATTCCGCGGCGGTGGTCGACGGCGAACGTCGGCAGTCATGCGCATGTCGTGCGGTGGTCGTCCGTCGGTCGTGCGGGAGTCGTGCCGCGATCGTGCCACGGTCGTGCGGCGGCGGGCGGCGGTCGACGGTCCATGAGAAAGAAGAAAAAAATACAAAAAATGTAGTTAATGTAAGTAATATTAATACCCATGCGATTGGTTATTTAATGATTTGGTAGGACCGGATTTGTCCTTATTACGTAATCATCACGAAAAGAGAGAAACCAAATGTTCTTACTCTTCTAGAATATCCGCTTTAAGTGGATGCACGGAGGTTTCCCATGACCATTTCCACATTACCACGTCTAGCAACATAAAACTGAAAAGGTTTGCTGCAAGCTAAATTACTGAGGACAAAACGAAAAGCACAAAACAAGGAAGCGGTTGGGCAGTTGTCGTCGACGTGATCGAGGTTTGGTCTGGTAATATTTTCTAGAAGAAGGAAAGCCTTCCTAGCAAAGCCTTCCTTCCTTTTCGTTCCTTTTCGTGTTGCTTTAGAAAACATGTGCGAAAAGCGAAGAGCTGGACTGGACGTGTCTCGACATGGTCGAGGTTTCCGCGCTCTGGTCGTCGATGTGGAGGCTACGCAATATCTTCCCAATTCATCGAATTATACATTAATAGCAAATGGTAGTGCGCCAATACGATCAATTCTCATTCTCATTCCAGCCGTCTAATACATTAATAGCAAACGGGTAGTGGACGCCAATTTTTCTCGTATTTTCTCATCGAATTATGCATTAATAGCAAACGGTAGTGTGCCTAATTGTCATGACCAATTTTTGTTTTGGGCAGGGCATTACTTGTCGTTCTCTCCAGTCTCGATGTTTAAAAGCTTCTCCATTATTTTCTGTTCTTTGAAATCTTCTCATTCTCATTCTCTCTCATTCAGCGCAGGAAGGTGCCCACCTAGAAAGGTGCTCTCCTTCGACAACCCAGGTGCCCAGGGAAAGGTGCCCATGAATCTTTCTGTCTGGCTTCTCTATTATTTTTCTTTGTTCTTTTGAAATTCTCTGTGCCGATTTCTCTCACCCAGGAAAAGGTGACCATGAAGTTGTGCTCTCATTCGACAGCCCAGGAGCCCAGGGAAAGGTGCCCATGACTCGTGTTCCGCGTTCCTCTTTCTGAAATACAGTGGGCGGGCTTCTCCATTGTTTTTTCCTTGAAATTCTCATTCTCTCTCATTCGTCGACAGCCCAGGAGGCCAGGGAAAGGTGCATTCTCACCTAGGGAATCTCATTCGACAGCCCAGGAGCCCAGGGAAAGGTGCCCATGAAGCTTCTCGTGTTGCTACTCTTTCTGTGTGCAAACACAGTGGTCGCACTCAAACCCCCCGAAGAGAAGCATTACGGCAGCAGACCGAGGCTTCCATCACCGCTAACACCTTACCGACAACCGCCCCCTCTTGCGGCCGGTGGGCTATGGGCGGCAATTCCGCGGCGGTGGTCGACGGCGAACGTCGGTAGTCATGCGATTGTCGTGCGGTGGTCGTCCGTCGGTCGTGTGGGAGTCCTGCCGCGATCGTGCCCCGGTCGTGCGGCGGCGGGCGGCGGTCGACGGTCCGTGAGAAAGAAGAAAAAAATACAAAAAATGTAGTTAATGTAAATAATATTAATACCCATGCGATGAGTTATTTAATGATTTGGTAGGACCGGATTTGTCCTTATTACGTAATCATCACGAAAAGAGAGAAACCAAATGTTCTTACTCTTCTAGAATATCCGCTTCAAGTGGATGCACGGAGGTTTCCCATGACCATTTCCACATTACCACTTCTAGCAACATAAAACTGAAAAGGTTTGCTGCAAGCTAAATTACTGAGGACAAAACGAAAAGCACAAAACAAGAAAGCGGCTGGACAGGTGTCGTCGACGTGATCGAGGTTTGGTCTGGTAATATTTTCTAGAAGAAGGAAAGCCTTCCTAGCAAAGCCTTCCTTCCTTTTCGTTCCTTTTTTTGTTGCTTTAGAAAACGTGTGAGAAAAGGGAAGAGCTGGACTGGACGTGTGTCTACGTGGTCGACGTTTCCGCGCTCTTGTCGTCGATGTGGAGGCTACGCAATATCTTTTCAATTCATCGAATTATACATTAATAGCAAATGGTAGTGCGCCAATACGATCAATTCTCATTCTCATTCTATCCGTCTAATACATTAATAGCAAACGGGTAGTGCACGCCAATTTTTCTCGTATTTTCTCATCGTATTATGCATTAATAGCAAACGGTAGTGTGCCCAATTGTCATGACCAATTTATGTTTTGGGCAGGGCATTACTTGTCGTTATCTCCAGTCTCGATGTTTACAAGCTTCTCCATTATTTTTCTGTTCTTTGAACTCTTCTCATTCTCATTCTCTCTCATTCAGCCCAGGAAGGTGCCCACCTAGAAAGGTGCTCTCATTCGACAACCCAAGTGCCCAGGGAAAGGTGCCCATGAATCTTTCTGTGTGGCTTCTCTATTATTTTTCTTTGTTCTTTTGACATTCTCTGTGCCGATTTCTCTCACCCAGGGAAAGGTGACCATGAAGTTGTCCTCTCATTCGACAGCCCAGGAGCCCAGGGAAAGGTGCCCATGACTCGTGTTCCGTGTTCCTCTTTCTGAAATACAATGGGTGGGCTTCTCCATTGTTTTTTCTTTGAAATTCTCATTCTCTCTGATTTGTCGACAGACGAGGAGGCTAGGGAAAGGTGCATTCTCACCCAGGGAATCTCATTCGACAGCCAGGAGCCCAGGGAAAGGTACCCATGAAGTTTCTCGTGTTGTTGCTCTTTCTGTGTGCAAACACAGTGGTCGCACTCAAACCCCCCGAAGAGAAGCATTAGGGCAGCCGACCGAGGCTTCCATCACCGCTTACACCTTACCGACAACCGCCCCCTCTCGCGGCCGGTGGGCTATGGGCGGCAATTCCGTGGCGGTGGTCGACGGCGAACGTCGGCAGTCATGCGCATGTCGTGCGGTGGTCGTCCGTCGGTCGTGCGAGAGTCGTGCCGCGATCGTGCCACGGTCGTGCGGCGACGGGCGGCGGTCGACCGTTCGTGAGAAAGAAGAAAAAAATACAAAAAATGTAGTTAATGTAAATAATATTAATACCCATGCGATGTGTTATTTAATGATTTGGTAGGACCGGATTTGTCCTTATTACGTAATCATCACGAAAAGAGAGAAACCAAATGTTCTTACTCTTCTAGAATATCCGCTTCAAGTGGATGCACGGAGTTTCCCATGACCATTTCCACATTACCACTTCTAGCAACATAAAACTGAAAAGGTTTGCTGCAAGCTAAATTACTGAGGACAAAACGAAAAACACAAAACAAGGAAGCGGCTGGGCAGGTGTCGTCGACGTGATCGAGGTTTGGTCTGGTAATATTTTCTAGAAGAAGGAAAGCCTTCCTAGCAAAGCCTTCCTTCCTTTTCGTTCCTTTGCGTGTTGCTTTAGAAAACGTTTGAGAAAAGCGAAGAGCTGTACTGGACGTGTGTCGACGTGGTCGAGGTTTCCGCGCTCTGGTCGTCGATGTGGAGGCTACGCAATAACTTCTCAATTCATCGAATTATACATTAATAGCGAATGGTAGTGCGCCAATACGATCAATTCTTATTCTCATTCCAGCCGTCTAATACATTAATAGCAAACGGGTAGTGCACACCAATTTTTCTCGTATTTTCTCATCGTATTATGCATTAATAGCAAACGGTAGTGTGCCCAATTGTCATGACCAATTTTTGTTTTGGGCAGGGCATTACTTGTCGTTCTCTCAAGTCTCGATGTTTAAAAGCTTCTCCATTATTTTTCTGTTCTTTGAAATCTTCTCATTCTCATTCTCTTTCATTCAGCCTAGGAAGGTGCCCACCTAGAAAGGTGCTCTCATTCGACAACCCAGGTGCCCAGGGAAAGGTGCCCATGAATATTTCTGTGTGGCTTCTCTATTATTTTTCTTTGTTCTTTTGAAATTCTCTGTGCCGATTTCTCTCACCCAGGGAAAGGTGACCATGAAGTTGTGCTCTCATTCGATAGCCCAGGAGCCCAGGGAAAGGTGCCCATGACTCGTGTTTTGTGTTCCTCTTTCTGAAATACAGTGGGTGGGCTTCTCCATTGTTTTTTCTTTGAAATTCTCATTCTCTCTCATTCGTCGACAGCCCAGGAGGCCAGGGAAAGGTGCATTCTCACCCAGGGAATCTCATTCGACAGCCCAGGAGCCCAGGGAAAGGTGCCCATGAAGTTTCTCGTGTTGCTGCTCTTTCTGTGTGCAAACACAGTGGTCGCACTCAAACCCCCCGAAGAGAAGCATTACGACAGCAGACCGAGGCTTCCATCACTGCTTACACCTTACCGACAACCGCCCCCTCTCGCGGCCGGTGGGCTATGGGCGGCAATTCCGCGGCGGTGGTCGACGGCGAACGTCGGCAGTCATGCGATTGTCGTGCGGTGGTCGTTCGTCAGTCGTGCGGGAGTCGTGCCGCAATCATGCCACGGTCGTGCGGCGGGGGCGGCGGTCGACGGTCCGTGAGAAAGAAGAAAAAAATACAAAAAATGTAGTTAATGTAAATAATATTAATACCCATGCGATGTGTTATTTAATGATTTGGTAGGACCGGATTTGTCCTTATTACGTAATCATCACGAAAAGAGAGAAACCAAATGTTCTTACTCTTCTAGAATATCCGCTTCAAGTGGATGCATGGAGGTTTCCCATGACCATTTCCACATTACCACTTGTAGCCACATAAAACTGAAAAGGTTTGCTGCAAGCTAAATTACTGAGGACAAAACGAAAAGCACAAAATAAGGAAGCGGCTGGAGAGGTGTCGTCGACGTGGTCGAGGTTTGGTCTGGTAATATTTTCTCGAAGAAGGAAAGCCTTCCTAGCAAAGCCTTCCTTCCTTTTCGTGTTGCTTTAGAAAACATGTGAGAAAAGTGAAGAGCTGGACTGGACGAGTGTCGACGTGGTTGAGGTTTCCGCGCTCTGGTTGTCGATTTTGATGCTACGCAATATCTTCCCAATTCATCGAATTATGCATTAATAGCAAATGGTAGTGCGCCAATACGATCAATTCTCATTCTCATTCCAGCCGACTAATACATTAATAGCAAACTGGTAGTGCACGCCAATTTTTCTCGTATTTTCTCATTGTATTATGCATTAATAGCAAACGGTAGTGCTCCCAATTGTCATGACCAATTTCTGTTTTGGGCAGGGCATTACTTGTCGTTCTCCCATGTCTCGATGTTTAAAAGCTTCTCCATTATTTTTCTGTTCTTTGAAATCTTCTCATTCTCATTCTCTCTCATTCAGCCCAGGAAGGTGCCCACCTAGAAATGTGCTCTCATTCGACAACCCAGGAGCCTAGGGAAAAGTGCCCATGAATCTTTCTGTGTGGCTTCTCTATTATTTTTCTTTGTTCTTTTGACATTCTCTATGCCCATTTCTCTCACCCAGGGAAAGGTGCTCTCGACAGCTCAGGGGCCCAGGGAAAGGTGACCATCAAGTTGTGCTCTCATTCTACAGCCCAGGTGCCCAGGGAAAGGTGCCCATGACTCGTGTTCTGTGTTTCTCTTTCTGAAATATAGTGGGCGGGCTTCTCCATTATTTTTTCTTTGAAATTCTCATTCTCTCTCATTCGTCGACAGCCCAGGAGGCTAGGGAAAGGTGCATTCTCACCCAGGGAATCTCATTCGACAACCCAGGAGCCCAGGAAAAGATGCCCAAAAGTTTCTCGTTCTCTTTCTATGCACTATATTATTTTTCTTTGTTAATTCTCAATTCTCTCTCATTCGTTGACAGCCTAGGAGCCTAAGCGAAGGGTCACCCAGGGAATCTCATTGTCTCTCATTCGTCGACAGCATAGGAGCCCAGGGAAAGGTGCCCACTCATTCTCACCTAGGGAATCTCATTCGACAGCCCAGGAGCCTATGGAAAGGTGCCCATAAAGTTTCTCCTCCTCTTTCTGTGCACTCCATTATTTTTCTTTGTAAATCTCAATTCTCTCTCATTCGTCGACAGCCTAGGAGCCTAGGGAAAGGGTCACCCAAGGAATCTCATTCAACAGCCCAAGAGCCCAGGGAAAGGTGCCCACCCATGACTCATGTTCCTCTTTCTGAAATACAGTGGGCGGGCTTCTCCATTATTTTTTCTTTGAAATTCTCATTCTCTCTCATTCGTCGACAGCCCATTAGGCCAGGGAAAGGTGCATTCTCACCCAGGGAATCTCATTCAACAGCCCAGAAGCCCAGGGAAAGGTGCCCATAAAGTTTCGCGTCCTCTTTCTGTGCCATCCATTATTTTTCTTTCTTAATTCTCAATTCTCTCTCATTCGTCGACAGCCTAGGAGCCCAGGGAAAGGTGCCCATGAAGTTTCTCGTGTTGCTGCTCTTTCTGTGTGCAAACACAATGGGCGAACTCAAACCCCTCGAAGAGACGCATTACGACAGTGGACCGAGGCTTCCATCACCGCTTACACCTGACCGACAACCGCCCCCTCCCGCAGGCGATGGGCTATGGGCGGCAATTCCGCGGCGGTGGTCGACGGCGATTGTCGGCAGTCATGCGATGGTCGTGCGGTGGTCGTCCGTCGGTCGTGCGGCAGTCGTGCCGCGATCGTGCCACGGTCGTGCGAAGGCGGGCGGCGGTCGACGTTCCTTGAGAAAGAAGAAAAAAATACAAAAACTGTAGTTAATGTAAATAATATTAATACCCATGCCATGTGATATTTAAGGATTTGGTAGGACCAGATTTGTCCTTATTACGTAATCATCACGAAAAGAGAGAAACCAAATGTTCTTACTCTTCTAGAATATCTGCTTCAAGTGGATGCACGGAGGTTTCCCATGACCATTTCCACATTACCACTTCTAGCAACATAAAACTAAAAAGGTTGGCTGCAAGCTAAATTACGGAGGACAAACAAAAAGCACAAAACAATGAAGCTGCTGGACAGGTCTTGTCGACGTGGTCGAGGTTTGGTCTGGTAATATTTTCTCAAAGAAGGAAAGCCTTCCTAGCAAAGCCTTCCTTCCTTTTCGTGTTGGTTTAGAAAACATGTGAGAAAAGTGAAGAGCTGGACTGGACGAGTGTCGACGTGGTCGAGGTTTTCGCGCTCTGGTTGTCGATTTGGATGCTACGCAATATTTTCCAAATTCATCGAATTATGCATTAATAGCAAATGGTAGTGCGCCAATACGATCAATTCTCATTCTCATTACAGCCGACTAATATATTAATAGGAAACTGGTAGTGCACGCCAATTTTTCTCGTATTTTCTCATTGTATTATGCATTAATAGCAAACGGTAGTGCGCCCAATTGTCATGACCAATTTCTGTTTTGGGCAGGGCATTACTTGTCGTTCTCTCTTGTCTCAATGTTTAAAAGCTTCTCCATTATTTTTTTGTTCTTTGAAATCTTCTCATTCTCATTCTCTCTCATTCAGCCCAGGAAGGTGCCCACCTAGAAAGGTGCTCTCATTCGACAACCCAGGAGCCCAGGGAAAGGTGCCCATGAATCTTTCTGTGTGGCTTCTCTATTATTTTTCTTTGTTCTTTTGACATTCTCTGTGCCCGTTTCTCTCACCCAGGGAAAGGTGCTCTCGACAGCTCAGGCGCCCAGGGAAAGGTGACCATGAAGTTGTGCTCTCATTCGACAGCCCAGGAGCCCAGGGAAAGGTGCCCATGACTCGTGTTCTGTGTTCCTCTTTCTGAAATACAGTGGGCGGGCTTCTCCATTATTTTTTCTTTGAAATTCTCATTCTCTCTCATTCGTCGACAGCCCAGGAGGCTAGGGAAAGGTGCATTCTCACCCAGGGAATCTCATTCGACAGCCCAGGAGCCCAGGGAAAGGTGCCCATAAAGTTTCTCGTCCTCTTTCTGTGCCCTCCATTCTTTTTCGTTGTTAATTCTCAATTCTCTCTCATTCGTCGACAGCCCAGGAGCCTAGGGAAAGGGTCACCCAGGGAATCTCATTCGACAGCCCAGGAGCCCAAGGAAAGGTGCCCATGAAGTTGTGCTCTCATTCGACAGCCAAGGAGCCCAGGGAAAGGTGCCCAGGGATAGGTGCCCACCCATGACTCGTGTTCCTCTTTCTGAAATACAGTGGGCGGGCTTCTCCATTATTTTTTCTTTGAAATTCTCATTCTCTCTCATTCGTCGACAGCCCAGGAGCCCAGGGAAAGGTGCCCATGAAGTTTCTCGTCCTCTTTATGTGCCCTCCATTATTTTTCTTTGTTCTTTGAAATTCTCAATTCTCAATTCTCTCTCATTCGTCGACAGCCTAGGAGCCCAGGGAAAGGTGCCCATTTCTCATTCTCACCCAGGGAATCTCATTCGACAGCCCAGGAGCCTAGGGAAAGGTGCCCATGAAGTTTCTCGTGTTGCTGCTATTTCTGTGTGCAAACACAGTGGGCGCACTCAAACCCCCCGAAGAGACGCATTATGGCAGCGGACCGAGGCTTCCATCACCGCTTCCTAATGACAACCCCCTGGCTATGGTGAAAACAATCTCCATGCAGAGACGCGTTACGGCGGCAGCGTCATGGGAAGTTTGGTACCAGGGTGGGCAATAATTCCCGTGGTAGTAATCGTCGTGACGGGTATTCTCGTAGCTTTGTATTTTTATCTTAGGAAACCCGTTCCCATTAAATGCATGATCGGTATTGGTATTGGTAGCGTAGAAATGGTCGTGGGAACGAATATTCTCTAAAAGTAAATTTTCGTGATCTTTATGTATAAGGACATTATTAAGGGTGATTTTTATGTATTAAGGACGTGATAGTTATGTATTAAGGTAGGGCCCCTACCAAATCGTTAAATAATAAATTTTATTGGAGATATGAGATATGGTTAAATTTTATTGGAGATATGCTATTTGTCGAGCGATAGGGCAACGCACATCAAACTACACACATGAAACTACTGGTCAGCCAATTTGAAAACAAAGAAAGGTGGAGGCCTAGGCTTTCTGGAATTCAAACAACTCAAAGCACCGAATGACTTATGACTAAAGCCGTGCACAGCATCCTGGGCCAGAATTTGTCCATGGGCGGCCTGTTCCATCATTGACTCAACCTCACGCCTTGCGCCAACTTGGCCCATGAGCCCAGAGAAAACACGAGCACACGTCAGCCCGTCAGCCCAGACAAAACATCAACAATCACAACCTCAGTCACGGCTTACAATCACAACCTCAGTCAGAAGCTGTGCCGTGCGCAGCATCCTAGGCCTGGCCCTGGGCCAGACTATCAAACCTCACGCCTTGCGCCAACTTGGCTCAATTGACGTGCATTGAGCGCGCATCATCCTATCATTGACTTGCGCATCCTATCATTGACTCAGCCTTTGCGCCAACTTGGCCCATGAGCCCAGAAACACCCGTCAGCCTGCGAGCACTTGTCAGCCCATCTGACGGGCCAGCCCATGCAATCAGAAGCCGCTGCCCGTGCGCAGCATCATCGCTGCATCGCTGCCCCGTTCCATCATGCAAAATTTCGCCAACTCACGCCTTGCGCCAACTTGGCCCATGAGCCGTCACCAGCCCAAAGAAAAATCAGAAGCCGTGCGCAGCTGGGGCTCTGCCATTGCGCCAACTTGGCCCATGAGCCCAGAGCCCAGAGAGCAGCCCGTCAGCCTGTCAGCCCAGAGGACCTCAGCGACCTCAGCGAGGTCGCTCTTTTGCAGCCTCTTTTGCCGAAACATCCTGGGCCAGCTGGGCCAGACTTCCATGGGCGGCCCGTTAACCAAGATAGTCTTGAAAGCCGTGCGCAGTATCCTGGGCCAAATCACGCCTTTGCTGGCCCATGAGCCTAGAGAAAACAACCAAGCAGCCGATTGGGTCCCCTCTCGATTACCCATCCCCGCACTTTATTTTATGTTCTGATGTTGAGACTGTGTTTTTCAAGTAATTATTTTCTTTAGATGAAATGATGAGTATATGATCCCTCTTATCAAAATTTCTTCAAAAGAAAAGGCTGATAAATTTCTTCAAAAGAAATTATAGGAATTAACATCTTGTGCCAACGAAGACACCACGGATCTATACAACCATTTGGATCTATACAATTACAAACCGATGGATCAATCCGCAAATCCTATATTTTCCCTATATTTTCTTTAGATGATATGAAGTGTAAGAACAACTTCAAAAATTATACAATTGAAAAAAAAAGAAATTATACAATTGAATAGAAATGGCTTCGTTGCTCTTTTACACAACCATTAGTACGAGATCGCTTCACACCTCGCGGTGCTTACACCTCTCGCCTATCGAAGTTTTATCGCATAAAGAAAACAGATCTTCACAAAATGACACAATTTGCATATCACCATGCGAGCAATTGCTTGAGTACATATTAGTCTTAAGAGCACATATGTAAATTGACTGTGGAATTTGTAATGTGCTTTTGGGAAATAAGTCCAATATCAAAAGTAAGAGGTGAGGAGATGAAGAGTTCACATATGTGAAGGAGGGTATAAGCAATAAGGATTATTATTTGCGTGTGGGCTCGCTAGTAGGCCTAAGGGCATTGGATCATTGGATGGGCTCTCTCATATTACAGATCTTCGTCGGGTCCTTTGGACAATTGGGCTTGAGTTTGTCTGGATGACGTTTAACTCTTGTGACTCTCGAAGCCCAAGATTATGATCCAAATGGGGAATTACGTCATTTACTCCTGATTTGAATTTTGAGATGGTTGAGCTCTTCGTAACATCGATGCCATCTACATCAGAGAACGCGACAACATCAGCCAGAAATGGTACATCAGCCCGGAAAAGATTTTTACACCGACTATTTCTTCAAACATAATTGGATAGGTGTCAGGTAAATATTGCCGTGCACATATTACCATCGGAGTCAGAAATGTCTTCCTTTCATCATCACGATTCCAAAATTCAGAATACTGTCCTTCATCGATCAATTAGAAAATGCATAAGAATCAGCATTGAACCTTATGAATAATATCAAAAATAGTGCATTTTATGGGAACGGGGTTCTTGAGATAGAAGTCTATAGCAATGAGAATACCTACGACGATTATCACTACGACGGGAATGATCGCCCACGTTGGCATCAAATTTCCCATAATGCTGCCGTAAAGCATGTGCTTCCTTGCATAGAGGTTTTTGGAAAAAATAATTAGTTTGTAACACAATCACTAGTACTAAAACTTTAAGGGCCTACATGGTAACATTTCTATTTCTCTCGATTTGTATTCTTTTGTTCGCTAGAACAAAAAAAGAACAAAAATCTATTGGGTAATGCCAACTTATTTTTATATTCCTCAAAATAGAAAAGTGGCTGGGGAATAGATTTAGAATATAAACAAGAAACAAAAAAAAAAAAATAGCTTCTTGTTCCCGAGAACAATTTCTAGAAATAAGTTTTTTTTTTTCTTTTAGATTTTTCTTTTGTTCTTCTTACTTGTTGTGGCCACCGCGGGTCACCTGCCAACCGACGGCCACCTCCTGCCACCCGGGGCAACCGTCGGTAGCGAACCACCAGCGACGGTTGCTGCCGCTCGTAGCCCACTAGTTGCCGCTAACAGCCCACTTGGCTGACAATTGCCATCGTCCACCGGCAGCTTGCCGTCGCCAACATCCACACCACTGCTGCCTGTCGTCACACGATCGTTGACAGTCGCTGCCACCCATTGCCGCAGGACTGCCGCCTACACCTTACCGACAGCCGCCCCCTCCCGCGGCCGGTGGGCTATGGGCGGCAATTCCGCGGCGGTGGTCGACGACGAAGGTTGGCAGTCGTGCAGCGGTCGTGCCCCGGTGAGCGGCGGTCGACGGTTCATGAGAAAGGAGAAAAAAACCAATACAAAAAAATATAGTTAATGCAAATAATATTAATACCCATGCGATGTGTTATTTAATGATTTGGTAGGACCGAATTGGTCCTGATTACGTAATCATCACGAAAAAAGAGAAACCAAATGTTCTTACTCTTCTAGAATATCCGCTTCAAGTGGATGCAGGCAGGTTTACCATGACCATTTCCACATTACCAATTGTGCATTTTATGGGAACGGGGTTCTTAAGATAGAAGTCTATAGTTGTGAGAATACCTACGACTATTATCACTACCACGGGAATGATCGCCCACGTTGGCATCAAATTTCCCATAATGCTGCCGTAAAGCATGTGCTTTCTTTCATAGAGGTTTTTGGACAAAATAATTAGTTTGTAACACAATCACTAGTACTAAAACTTTAAGGGCCTGCATGGTAACGTTTCTATTTCTCTCTATTTCTACTCTTTTGTTTGCTAGAACAAAAAACGAACAAAAATCTATTGGGTAATGCCAACTTATTTTTCTATTCCTCAGAATAGAAAAGTGGCTGGGGAATAGATTTGGAATAGAAACAAGAAAAAAAAATAGCTTCTTGTTCCCAAGAACAATTTCTCGAAATAAGTTTTTTATTTTCTTTTAGATTTTTCTTTTGTTCTTCTTACTTGTTGTGGCCACCGTGGGTCGTCTGCCAACCGTCGGCCACCTCCTGCCACCCGGGTCAACCATCGGTAGTGAACCACCAACGACGGTTGTTGCCGCTTGTAGCCCACTGGTCGTCGCCAACAGCCCACTTGGCTGGCAATTGCCATCGTCGACCGGCTGCTCGCCGTCGCCAACATCCACACGACTGCCGCCTGCCGTCGCACGATCGTCGACAGTCGCTGCCAACCATCGCCGCAGGACTGCCGCCTACACCTTACCGACAACTGCCCCTTCCCGCGGCTGATGAGCTATAAGCGGCAAATCCGCGATGGTGGTCGACGGCGAAGGTTGGCAGTCGTGCGATTGTCGTGCGTTGGTCATGCATCGGTCATGCGGGAGTCGTGCCGCGGTCGTTGCACGGTCGTGCAGCGGTGGGCGGCGGTCGACGGTCTGTGAGAAAGAAGAAAAAAACAAATACAAAAAAAATATCGTTAATACAAATAATATTAATACCCATGCGATGTGTTATTTAATTATTTGGTAGGACCGGATTTGTCCTTATTACATAATCATCACGAAAAGAGAGAAACCAAATGTTCATACTATTCTAGAATATCCGCTTCAAGTGGATGCAGTCAGGTTTTCCATGACCAATTCCACATTACCAATATTGCATTGTATGGGAACGGGGTTCTTGAGATAGAAGTCTATAGCTATGACAATACCTACGAAGATTATCTCTACCACGGGAATGATCGCCCACGTTGGCATCAAATTTCCCGTAATGCTGCCGTAAAGCATGTGCTTCCTTGCATAGAGGTTTTTGGACAAAATATTAAGTTTGTAACACAATCACTAGTACTAAAATTTCGAGGGCGTGCATGGTAATGTTTCTATTTCTCTCGATTTTTATTCTTTTCTTCCCTAGAACAAAAAAAGAACAAAAATCTATTAGGTAAAGCCAACTTATATTTCTATTCCTTAGAATAGAAAAGTGGCTGGGGAATAGATTTGGAATAGAAACAAGAAACAAAAAAAAAAAAATAGCTTCTTGTTCCCGAGAACAATTTCTAGAAATAAATTTTTTTTTCTTTTAGATTTTTCGTTTGTTTGTCTTGCTTGTTGTGGCCACTGCGGGTCACCTGCCAAGCGTCAGCCACCTCTTGCCACCCGTAGCAACTGTCGGTAGCCAACCGCCAGCGACGATTACTGCCGCCTGTAGCTCACCGGTTGCCGCCAACAGCCCACTTGGCTGGCAATTGCCATCGTCCACCGGTAGCTTGCCGTCGCCAACATCCACAAGCCTGCCGGCTACTGCCGCACGATCGTCGACAGTCGCTGCCAACCATCACCGCAGGACTGCCGCCTAACACTTTCCGATAACCGCCCCATCCCGCGGCCGATGGGTTGTGGGCAGCAATTCCGCGGCGATGGTCAACGGTGAAGGTCGGCAGTCGTGCAACGGTCATGTGGTGGTTGTGTGTCTGTCATGCGGGAGTCGTGCCGAGGTCGTGCCACGGTCGTGCGGAGGCGGGCGACGGTCGACGGTCCGTGAGAAAGAAGAAAAAAACAAATACAAAAAAATATAGTTAATGAAAATAATATTAATACCCATGTGATGTGTTATTTAATGATTTGGTAAGACCGGATTGGTCCTTATTACATAATCATCGCGAAAAGAGAGAAACCAAATGTTCTTACTATTCTAGAATATCTGCTTGAAGTGGAAGCAGGTAGGTTTCCCATGACCATTTCCACATTACCAATAGTGCATTTTATGGGAACGGGGTTCTTGAGATAGAAGTCTATAGCTATGAGAATACCTACGCCGATTATCACTACCACGGGAATGATCGCCCACGTTGGCATCAAAATTCCCATAATGCTGCCCTAAAGAATGTGTTTCCTCGCATAGAGGTTTTTGGACAAAATAATTAGTTTGTAACACAATCACTAGTACTAGATCTTTAAGGGCCTACATGGTAACGTTTCTATTTCTCTCGATTTCTATTCTTTTGTTCCCTGGAACAAAAAAAGAACAAAAAACTATTTGGTAACGCCAACTTATTTTTCTATTCGTCAGCATAGAAAAGTGGCTGGGGAATAAATTTGGAATAGAAACAAGAAAAAAAAACAAAAAAAAAAGGCTTCTTATTCCCGAGAACAATTTCTAGAAATAAGTTTTTTTTTTTTCTTTTAGATTTTTCTTTTGCTCTTCTTGCTTGTTGTGGCCATCGTGGGTCGCCTGCCAACCATCGGCCACCTCTTGCCGCCCGCGGCAACCGTCGGCAGCCAACCGCCATCGACGGTTGCTGCCGCCCGTAGCCGACTGGTCGCCGCCAACAGCCCACTTGGCCGTCAATTGCCATCGTCCACCGGCAGCTTGTCGTCGCCAATATCCACACGACCGTCGCCTACCGTCGCACGATCATCAACAGTCGCTGCCAACGATCGCCGCAGGACTGCCGCCTACAACTTACCGATAATAGCCCCCTCCCGCGGCCGGTGGGCTCTGCACGGCAATTCTGCGGCGGTGGTCGACGGCGAAGGTCGGCAGTCATGCGATTATCGTGCGGTGGTCGTGCATCGGTCGTGTGGGAGTCGTGCTGCGGTCATGCCACGGTTGTGCGGCGGCGGGCGGCCTTCGACGGTCCGTGAGAAAGAAGAAAAAAACAAATAGAAAAAAAATTTAGTTAATGCAAATAATATTAATACCCATGCGATGTGTTATTTAATGATTTGGTAGGACCGGATTGGTCCTTATTACGTAATCATCATGAAAAGAGAGAAACCAAATGTTCTTACTATTCTAGAATATCTCCTTCAAGTGGATGCAGGCAGGTTTCCCATGACCATTTCCACAATACCAATAGTGCATTTTATGGGAACGGGATTCTTGAGATAGAAGTGTAGAGCTAGGAGAATACCTATGATGATTATCACTACCACGGGAATGATCGCCCACGTTGGCATCAAATTTCCCATAATGCTGCCGCAAAGCATGTGCTTCCTTGCATAGAGGTTTTTGGAAAAAAATAATTATTTTGTAACACAATCACTAGTACTAGAACTTTAAAGGCCTGCATGGTATCGTTTCTATTTCTCTCGATTTCTATTCTTTTGTTTCGTGGAACAAAAAAAGAACAAAAATCTTTGGTAACGTCAACTTATTTTTCTATTTCTCAAAATAGAAAAGTGGCTGGGGAATAGATTTGGAATAGAAAGAAGCAACAAAAAAAAAAGTAGCTTCTTGTTCACGAGAACAATTTCTAGAAATAAGTTTTTTTTTTTTTCTTTTAGATTTTTCTTTTGTTCTTCTTGCTTGTTGTGACCACCGCGGGTCGACTGCCAACCGTCGGCCACCTCCTGCTGCCCGCGGCAACTGTCATTAGCCAACCGCCATCGACGGTTGCTACCGCCCGTAGCCCACTGGTCGCCGCCAACACCCCACTTGGCCGTCAATTGCCATCGTCCACCGGCAGCTTGCCGTTACCAATATCCACACGACTACCGCTTGCCGCCGCATGATTGTTGACAGTCACTGCCAACCATCGCCGCAGGACTGCCGCCTACAACTTACCGACAACCGCCCCCTCCCGCGGCTGGTGGGCTGTGGGCGATAATTTTGCGGTGATGATTGACGGCGAAGGTGGGCACTCGTGCGGTGGTCGTGCGTCGGTCGTGTGGGAGTCGTGCCGCGGTTGTTCCACGTTCGTGCGGCGGTGGACGGCGGTGGACGATTTGTGAGAAAGAAGAAAAAAACAAATACAAAAAATATAGTTAATGCAAAAAATATTAATACCCATGCGATGTGTTATTTAATGATTTGGTAGGATCAGATTGGTCCTTATTACGTAATCATCACGAAAAGAGAGAAACCAAATGTTCTTCCTATTCTAGAATATCCGCGTCAAGTGGATGCAGGCAGGTTTCCCATGACCATTTCCACATTACCAATAGTGCATTTTATGGGAACGGGGTTCTTGAGATAGAAGTCTATAGCAATGAGAATACCTACGACGATTATCTCTACCACGGGAATGATCGCCCACGTTGGCATCAAATTTTCCATAATGCTGCCGTAAAGCATGTGCTTCCTTGCGTAGAAGTTTTGGAAAAAATAATTAGTTTGTAACACAATCACTAGTACTAAAACTTTCACGGCATGCATGGTAACGTTTCTATTTCTCTCGATTTTTATTCTTTTCTTCCCCGGAACAAAAAAAGAACAAAAATCTATTTGGTAACGCCAACTTCTTTTTCTATTCATCAGCATAGAAAAGTGGCTGGGGAATAGATTTGGAAAAGAAACAAGAAAAAAAAAAAAAAGCTTCTTGTTCCCGAGAACAATTTCTAGAAATAATATTTTTTTTCTTTTAGATTTTTCTTTTGTTCGTCTTCCTTGTCGTGGCCACGGTGGGTCACCTACCAACCATCGACCACCTCTTGCCGCCCGCGGCAACCATCGGTAGCCAACCGCCATCGACGGTTGCTGCCACCTGTAGCTCACTGGTCGTCTCCAACAGCCCACTTGGCCATCAATTGCCATCGTCCACGGGAAGCTTGCCGTCGCCAACATCCACACGATTGCCGCATGCCGCTGCATGATCGTCGACCGTCGCTACCAACCATCGCCGTAGGAATGCCACCTACAACTTACCGATAACCGCCCCCTCCCGCGGCCGGTGGGCTCTAGGCGGCAATTCCATGGCGGTGGTCAACGGCGAAGGTCGGCAGTCGTGCGATTGTCGTGCAGTGGTCGTGCGTCGGTCGTGCGGGAGTCGTGCCGCGGTCGTGCCACGATCGTGCGGCGGCGGGCGGCGGTCGACTGTCAGTGAGAAAGAAGAAAAAAACAAATACAAAAAAATAAAGTTAATGCAAATAATATTAATACCCATGCAATGTGTTATTTAATGATTTGGTGCGACCGGATTGGTCCTTATTACGTAATCATCACGAAAAGAGAGAAACCAAATGTTCTTACTATTCTAGAATATCCGCTTCAAGTGGATGCACGAAGGTTTCCCATGACCATTTCCACGATACCAATTGTGCATTTTATGGGAATGAGATTCTTGAGATAGAAGTGTAGAGCTAGGAGGATACCTATGACGATTATCACTACCATGCGAATGATCGCCCACGTTGGCATCAAATTTCCCATAATGCTGTCGTAAAGCATGTGCTTCCTTGCATAGAGGTTTTTGGACAAAATAATTATTTTGTAACACAATCACTAGTACTAGAACTTTAATGGCTTGCATGGTATCGTTTCTATTTCTCTCGATTTCTATTCTTTTGTTTTGTGGAACAAAAAAAGAACAAAAATCTATTTGGTAACGACAACTTATTTTTCTATTCCAAGGAATAGAAAAGTGGCTGGGGAATAGATTTGGAATAGAAACAAGAAAAAAAATAGCTTCTTGTTCTCGAGAACAATTTCTAGAAATCAGTTTTTTTTTTTCTTTTAGATTTTTCTTTTGTTCTTCTCGCTTGTTGTGGCCACCGCGGGTCGCCTACAAACCGTCGGCCACCTACTGCCGCTCGCGGCAACTGTCGGTAGCCAACCACCATCGACGGTTGCTGCTGCCCGTAGCCCACCGGTCGCTGCCAACAACCCACTTGGCCGTCAATTGCCATCGTCCACCGGCAGCTTGCCGTTTCCAATATCCACACAACTGCCGCTTGCCGCCACACGATCGTCGACAGTCACTGCCAACCATCGTTGCAGGACTGCCGCCTACAACTTACCGACAACCGCCCCCTCCTGCGGCCGGTGGGCTGTGGGCGGTAATTCCGCGGCGATGGTCGACGGCGAAGGTCGGCACTCTTGCGGTGGTCATGTGGTGGTCGTGTGTCAGTTGTGCGGGAGTCGTGCCACGGTTGTTCCACGGTCGTGCGGCGGTGGACGGCGGTGGACGGTTTTTGAGAAAGAAGAAAAAAACAAATACAAAAAAATATAGTTAATGCAAATAATGTTAATACCCATGCGATGTGTTATTTAATGATTTGGTAGGATCGGATTGGTCCTTATTACGTAATCATAACGAAAAGAGAGAAACCAAATGTTCTTACTATTCTAGAATATCCGCTTGAAGTGGATGCAGGCAGGTTTCCCATGACCATTTCCACATTACCAATAGTGCATTTTATGAGAACGGGGTTCTTGAGATAGAAGTCTATAGCAATGAGAATACCTACGACGATTTTCTCTACCACGGGAATGATCGCACACGTTGTCATCAAATTTCCCATAATGCTGCCGTAAAGCATGTGCTTCCTTGCATAGAAGTTTTTGGACAAAATAATTAGTTTGTAACACAATCAGTAGTACTAAAACTTTCAGGGCCTGCATGGTAACGTTTCTATTTCTCTCGATTTTTATTCTTTTCTTCCCTGGAACAAAAAAAGAACAAAAATCTATTTGGTAACGCCAACTTATTTTTCTATTCGTCAGCATAGAAAAGTGGCTGGGGAATAGATTTGGAATAGAAACAAGAAACAAAAAAAAAATAGCTTCTTGTTCCCGAGAACAATTTCTAGAAATAATTTTTTTTTCTTTTAGATTTTTCTTTTGTTCGTCTCGCTTGTCGTGGCCACAGTGGCTCGCCTGCCAACCATCGGCCACCTCTTGCCGCCGCCGGCAACCGTCGGTAGCCAACCGCCATCGACGGTTGCTGCCGCCTATAGCTCACCGGTCGCCGCCAACAACCCACCTGGCCGTCAATTGCCATCGTCCACCGGAAGCTTGCCGTCGCCAACATCCACATGACTACCGCATGCCGCCGCACGATTGTCGACCGTCGCTTCCAACCATCGCCGCAGGACTGCCGCCTACAACTTACCGATAACCGCACCCTCCCGTGGCTGGTGGGCTCTGGGCGGCAATTCCACGGCGGTGGTCAACGGCGAAGGTTGGCAGTCGCTTGATTGTCGTGTGGTGGTCGTGCGTCAGTCGTGTGGGAGTCGTGCCGCGGTCGTGGCACGGTCGTGCGGCGGCGGTCGACAGTCCGTGAGAAAGAAGAAAAAAACAAATACAAAAAAATATAGTTAATGCAAATAATATTAATACCCATGCGATGTGTTATTTAATGATTTGGTGCGACCGGATTGGTCCTTATTACGTAATCATCATGAAAAGAGAGAAACCAAATGTTCTTACTATTCTAGAATATCCGCTTGAAGTGGATGCACGCAAGTTTCCCATGACCATTTCCACGATACCAATAGTGCATTTTATGTGAACGAGATTCTTGAGATAGAAGTGTAGAGCTAGGAGGATACCTATGACGATTATCACAACCACAGGAATGATCGCCCACGTTGGCTTGAAATTTCCCATAATGCTGCCGTAAAGCATGTGCTTTCTTGCATAGAGGTTTTTGGACAAAATAATTATTTTGTAACACAATCACTAGTACTAGAACTTTAAGGGCCTGCATGGTATCGTTTCTATTTCTCTCGATTTCTATTCTTTTGTTTTGTGGAACAAAAACAGAACAAAAATCTATTTGGCAACGCCAACTTATTTTTCTATTCCTCAGAATAGAAAAGTGGCTGGGGAATAGATTTGGAATAGAAACAAGAAACAAAAAAAAAAGTAGCTTCTTGTTCCCGAGAACAATTTCTAGAAATAAGTTTTTTTTTTCTTTTAGATTTTTCTTTTGTTCTTCTTGCTTCTTGTGGCCACCGCGGGTCGCCTGCCAACCGTCGGCCACCTCCTGCCGTCCGCAGCAACTGTCGATAGCCAACTGCCATCGACGGTTGCTGCCGCCCGTAGCCCATTGGTCGCCGCCAACAGCCCACTTGGCCGTCAATTGCCATCGTCCACTGGCAGCTTGCCTTTGCCAATATCCACACGACTGCCGCCTGCCGCCGCACGATCGTCGACAGTCACTGCCAACTATCGCCGCAGGACTGCCCCCTCCCGTGGCAGGTGGGCTGTGGGCGGTAATTCCGCGGCGATGGTCGACAACGAAGGTCGGCACTCGTGCGGTGGTCGTGCGGTGGTCGTTCGTCGGTCGTACGGGAGTCGTGCCGCGGTTATTCCCTGGTCCTGCGGCGGTGGACGGTTTGTGAGAAAGAAGAAAAAAACAAATACCAAAAAATATAGCTAATGCAAATAATATTAATACCCATGCGATGTGTTATTTAATGATTTGGTAGGATCGGATTGGTTCTTATTACGTAATCATCACGAAAAGAGAGAAACCAAATGTTCTTACTATTCTAGAATATCCGCTTAAAGTGGATGCAGGCGGGTTTCCTATGACCATTTCCACATTACCAATAGTGCATTTTATGGGAACGGGGTTCTTGAGATAGAAGTCTATAGCAATGCGAATACCTACGACGATTATCTCTACCACGGGAATGATCGCCCACGTTGTCATCAAATTTCCCATAATGTTGCCGTAAAGCATGTGCTTCCTTGCATAGAAGTTTTTGGACAAAATAATTAGTTTGTAACACAATCAGTAGTACTAAAACTTTCAGGGCCTGCATGGTAACGTTTCTATTTCTCTCGATTTTTATTATTTTCTTCCCTGGAACAAAAAAAGAACAAAAATCTATTTGGTAACGCCAACTTATTTTTCTATTCGTCAGCATAGAAAAGTGGCTGGGGAATAGATTTGGAATAGAAACAAGAAACAAAAAAAAAAATAGCTTCTTGTTCCCGAGAACAATTTCTAGAAATAATATTTTTTTTCTTTTAGATTTTTCTTTTGTTCATCTTGCTTGTCGTGGCCACGGTGGGTCACCTGCCAATCATCGGCCACCTCTTGCCGCTCGCGGCGACCGTCGGTAGCCAACCGCCATCGATGGTTGTTGCAGCCCGTAGCCCACTGGTCGCCGCGAACAGCCCACTTTCCCAGCAATTGCCATCATCCACCGGCATCTTGCCGTCGCCAACATTCACACAACTGCCACCTGCCACTGCACGATCGTTGACAGTCGCTGCCAACCATCGCCGCAGGACTGCCGCCTACAGCTTACCAACAACCGCCCCCTCCCACGGCTGATGGGCTATGGGCGGCAATTCCGCGGCGGTCGTTGACGGCGAAGGTCAGCAGTCATGCGATGGTCGTGCGGAGGTCGTGCCACGGTCGTGCGGCGGCGGGCGGCGATCGTGCGATTCTCGTGCGATGGTCGTGCGTTGGTCGTGCGGGAGTCGTGCCACGGTCGTGCCATGGTTGTGCGGCGGCGGGCGGTAGTCGACGGTCCGTGACAAAGAAGAAAAAAACAAATACAAAAAAATATAGTTAATGCAAATAATATTAATACCCATTCGATGTGTTATTTAATGATTTGGTAGGGTCGGAGTGGTCTTTAATACATAAACATCACAGAAAGAGAGAAATCTAATGTTCTTACTCTTCTAGAATATCCGCTTAAAGTAGACGGAGGCAGGTTTCCCATGACCATTTCCACATTACCAATAGTGCATTTTATGGGAACAGGGTTCTTGAGATAGAAGTCTATAGCTATGAGAATACCTACGACGATTATCAATACCATGGGAATGATCGCCCACGTCGGTATCAAATTTCCCATCATGCCGCCGTAAAGCATGTGCTTCCTTGCATAAAGGTTTTTATACAAAATAATTAGTTTGTAAAACAATCACTAGTACTAAAACTTTAAGGACCTGCATGGTAACGTTTCTATTTCTCCCGATTTCTATTCTTTTGTTCCCTGGAACAAAAAAGGAACAAAAATCAGTTTGGCACCGCCAACTTATTTTTCTATTCCTCATAATAGAACAGTGGCTGGGGAATTGATTTGGAACGGAAACACGAAACAAAAAAGATAGCTTCTTGTTCCCGGGAACAATTTCTAGATTTTTTTTTTCTTTTATGTTTTTCTTTTGTTCTTCTTCCTTTTGTCGCCACCGCCAATCGCCTGCCAACCGTCGGCTACCTCCTACTGTCGGCACCCACTGGTGGTAGCCATTCGCCGGCTACGATTTCTACCGCTTGTAGCCCAGCAGCCCACTTGGCCGGCAACAGCCACTGTCCGCCGGCAGCTTGCCGACGCCAACCGTCTGCCGCCGCACGATCGTCGATCGTTGCTACGAACCATCGTCGTAGGATTGCCGACGATAGCTCACCGACCACCACCCCCTCCTGCGGCTGGTGGGCTGTGGGCGGCAATTCTGCGATGGTGGTCGACGCTCATGGTCTACGGTCGTCCGATAGTTGTGCGGTGGTCATGCGACAGTCATGCCACGATCGTGCGGCAGTGAGCGGCGGTTGACGGGAGATCGGCTTTTCAATATGCATTTGATGGGGTTGGATAAAGCTGGCACGATTTCCATGGACAGCTATGAAGGAAAAAGTCATGCAGGCCAAAAGGACACTCTTTCATGAGGAGGTAGCTAATCGCCGAGTTGAGCTCGAAGAGCAGTGGTACCTCGAGCCTTGCGGCGGTTGTACGGCGGTTGTGCGGTGGTTGTGCAACGGTCGTGCGGCGGTCGAGCGGGGGTCGTTCAACGGTCACGGGCAGTCGTGCGACGGTGGGCGGCGGTCGACGGTCCGTGAGGAAGAAGAAAAACCAAATAAATACAAAAAATTATAAATTTTTACCAAACAGATTTCTATTCTTTTTCTATTCCAATAATAAAATTTTTGTATAATTACCAAACACCTTATTTTACTTAGAAATTTTACCTAGAGTAGAAATAGAAAAAAAACTATTTCTGAAAAGAATATGCTTACGATGGTTGGTGCATATGCATATTTCCCTTTGAAGGAAGGGAGATTGGCTTTTCAATATGCTTATGATGGGGTTGGATAAAGCTGGCACGATTTCCATGGACAGCTACGAAGGAAAAAGGCATGCAGGCCAGAAGGACACTCTTTCTTGAGGAGGTAGCTGATCGTCGAGTTGAGCCCGAAGCGCAGTGCTGCCTCGAGCCTCGCGGCAGTCGTGCGGCGGTTGTGTGGTGGTTGTGCAAGGGTCGTGCGGCGATTGTGCAGGGGTTGTTCAACAGTTGCAGGCAGTCGTGCGGTGGTGGGCGGCGGTCAACGGTCTATGATGAAGAAGAAAAAACAAATAAATACAAGAATTTATAAATATTTACCAAACGCATTTCTATTCTTTTTCTATTCCAATAATAGAAAATTCATTCAATTACCAAACACCTTATTTTAATCAGAAATTATTCCTAGAGTAGAAATAGAAAAAAAAATTATTTCTGAAAAGAAATAGTTTCCCGAAGTAAAAACGTTGCCATGCGTACCCTAAGCCAATTTAATTGTTACCGTCATCAAGTTGTTCACCAAAAACGGGTTTACTAGTAGATGGAAGCGTCGGTGATGCATCACTAATTAATGGAAGCCTCGGTGATGGATCAAGTGCTGATGGATCATGTGCGCCAACTGTGTGCAAACAGAGAAAGAGGAACACTAGAGCGGTTTTGCTCCTAGGCACCATTCCCATAGAGAGACATAGGTTGTAAATATGACATTGGTGGACAAAGCATATTCAGATTAGTCGTAGGGAGCAGGGAACTTACTAAGCGGATGTGCAGTCTGGAGATGGACGAAGCGGAAGTCAAGCATCCGAAAAACTTCATGGTTGTTGAATGAGAGAAGATGAAGTGATGAGATTTCAAGAACAAGAAAAATGGAGATGCTTGATTTTAACATCGGAGACTGGAGAGAGAAACCACGGAATGACTAGTAATGCCCAAAGAGGATTGATAGAAAGATCGCATGTGGCTACCTTTTTTGTTGAATCTATACTATAAGTGCATATATACCTTAGTATGTGATGAGAATTGGCGCATTAATATGTCATCGCATCACTCTTCACTCTTCGGTATTATAGAAGTCTACGTTTCAATATCAAAGTAGCAAAAACCATAGGCAAACACAAAAAGGGAGGCTTTGCTTCCCTCTCGCATTATCTGTCGTTGGTTTCTGCATATGAACATCTCCCTTTGAAGGAAAGGAGATGGGCTTTAGAATATGCTTACGACGGGGTTGGATAAAGTTGGCACGATTTCCTTGGATAGCTACGAAGTAAAAAAGGCATGCAGACCGAAAAGGATGCTCTTTCTTGAGGAGGTAGCTAATCGTCGAGTTGAGCCCGAAGAGCAGCGCCGCCTCGAGCCTCGTGGCGGTCTTGTGGTGGTTGTGCAACGGTCGTGCGTCGGTCGTGCGATGGTCGTGCATTGGCCGTGTGTCGGTCGTGCGAGGGTCGTGCAACGATTGTGCGGCGGTCGTGCAATGGTCATGCGGCGGTCGTGCGGTGGCGGGTGGCGGTAGACGGTCCATTACGAAGAAGAAAAAACAAATAAATACAAAAAATTATAAATTTTTACAAAGCGCATTTCTATTCTTTTTCTATTCCAATAATAGAAAATTTGTAGAATTACTAAACACCTTATTTTACTCAGAAACTGTACAGAGTAGAAATAGAAAAAAACTATTTCTAAAAAGAATATGCTTACGACGGTTGGTGCATATGCATATTTCCCTTTGAAGGATGGGAGATCAGCTTTTGAATATGCTTATGACCGGGTTGGATAAAGCTGGCATGATTTCCATGGACAGCGACGAAGGAATAAGGCATGCAGGCCAAAAGGACACTCATTCTTGAGGAGGTAGCTGATCGCCAAGTTGAGCCCTAAGAGCAGTGCTACCTCGAGCCTCGCGGCGGTCGTGTGGCGGTTGTGCAACGGTCGTGTGGCGATCGTGCGGGGGTCATTCAACGGTCGCGGGCAATCATGCGGCGAAGGGTGGCGGTTGACGGTCCGAGAGGAAAGAAAAAAAATAAATACAAAAATTTATAAATATTTACCAAAGGCATTTGTATTCTTTTTCTATTCCTATAATAGAAAATTTGTATAATTACCAAACACCTTATTTTACTCAGATATTGTTCCTAGAGTAGAAATAGAAAAAAATTATTTTTGGAAAGAAATAGTTTCCCGAAGTAAAAACATTGCCATGCGTACCCTAAGCCAATTTAGTTGTTACCGTCATCAAGTTGTTCACCAAAAAGGGGTTAACTAGTAAATGGAAGCCTCGGTCATGCATCACTAATCAATGGAAGCCTCGGTGATGGATCAAGTGCCGATGGATCATGTGTGCCGACTATGTGCAAACACAGAAAGAGGAACACGAGAGCAGTTTTGCTCCTGGGCACTTTTCACATAGAGAGACATAGGTTGTAAATATGACATTGGTGGACAAAGCATATTCAGATTAATCGTAGCGAGCAGGGAACTTAACAAGCGGATGTGCAGTCTGGAGATGGATAAAGCAGAAGTCAAGCATCCGAAAAACTTCATGGTTGTCGAATTAGAGAAGATGAAGTGATGAAATTTCAAGAACAAGAAAGATGGAGAAGCTTGATTTTAACATCGGAGAATGGAGAGAGAAACCACGGAACGACAAGTATTGCCCAAAGAGGATTGATAGAAAGATCGCATGTGGCTACCTTTTGTTTTAATCTATACTATAAGTGCATATATACCTTAGTGTGTGATGAGAATTGGCGCATTAATATGTCATCCCATCACTCTTCACTCTTCGGTATGATAGAAGTCTACGTTTCAATATCATAGTAGCAAAAACCATAGGCCAACACAAAAATGGAGGCTTTGCTTTGCTCTCGCATCATTTGTGGTTGGTTGGTGCATAGGAACATTTCCCTTTCAAGGAAGGGAGATGGGCTTTAGAATATGCTTACGACGGGGTTGGATAAAGTTGGCACGATTTCCTGGGATTGCTATGAAGGAAAAAGGCATGCAGGCCAAAAAGACGCTCTATCTTGAGGAGGTAGCCGATCGTCGAGTTGAGCCCAAAGAGCAACGCCGCCTCAAGCCCCGCGGCAGTCGTGGGGAGGTCGTACGGTTGTCCTGCAACGGTCGTGCGTCCGTCGTGCGTTGGTCATGTGGGGGTCATGCAACGATTGTGCAACGGTCGTGCAATGGTCGTGTGGTGGTTGTGCGGAGGCGGGTGGCGGTCGACGGTCCATGACGAAGAAGAAAAAACAAATAAATACAAAAATTTATAAATTTTTACCAAGTGCATTTCTATTCTTTTTCTATTCCAATAATAGAAAATTTGTACAATTACCAAACACCTTATTTTACTCAGAAATTGTACATAGAGTAGAAACAGAAAAAAACTATTTCTAAAAAGAATATGCTTACGATGGTTGGTGCATATGCATATTTCCCTTTGAAGGACGGGAGATCGGCTTTTGAATATGCTTACGACCTGGTTGGATAAAGCTGGCACGATTTCCATGGACACCGACGAAGGAAAAAGGCATGCCGGCCAAAAGGACACTCATTCTTGAGGAGGTAGCCGATCGCCGAGTTGAGCCCTAACAGCAGTGCTACCTCGAGCCTCGCGGCGGTCGTGCGGCGGTTGTGCGGTGGTTGTGCAACGGTCGTGCGGCGGTCGTGCTGGGGTCGTTCAATGGTTGCACACAGTCATGCGGCAAAGGGCAGCGGTCGACGGTCCGTGAGGAAGAAGAAAAAAAAATACAAAAATTTATAAATATTTACCAAACGCATTTCTATTCTTTTTCTATTCCTATAATAGAAAATTTGTATGATTACCAAACACCTTATTTTACTCAGAAATTTTTCCTAGAGTAGAAATAGAAAAAAAATTATTTTTGAAAAGAAATAGTTTCCCGAAGTAAAAACGTTGCCATGCGTACCCTAAGCCAATTTAGTTGTTACTGTCATCCCACCAAAAAGGGGTTTACTAGTACATGGAAGCCTCGGTGATGCATCACTAATCGATGGAAGCCTCGGTGATGGATCAAGTGCCGATGGATCATGTGCGCCGACTGTGTGCAAACACATAAAGAGGAACGCGAGAGTGGTTTTGCTCCTGGGCACCTTTCCCATAGAGAGACATAGGTTGTAAATATGACATTGGTGGACAAAGCATATTCAGATTAGTCCTAGCGAGGAGGGAACTTAACAAGCGGATGTGCAGCCTGGAGATGGACAAAGCGGAAGTCAAGCATCCGAAAAACTTCATGGCTGTCGAATGAGAGAATATGAAGTGATGAAATTTCAAGAACAAGAAAGATGGAGAAGCTTGATTTTAACATCGGAGAATGGAGAGAGAAACCACGGAACGACAAGTATTGCCCAAAGAGGATTGATAGAAAGATCGCATGTGGCTACCTTTTGTTTTAATCTATACTATAAATGCATAAATTCATTAGTGTGTGATGAGAATTGGCACATTAATATGTCATCGCAATACTCTTCACTCTTCGGTATGATAGAAGTCTATGTTTTAATATGAAAGTAGCAAAAACCATAAGCCAACACAAAAAGGGAGGCTTTGCTTTACTCTCGCATCATCTGTGGTTGGTTGGTGCATATGAACATTTCCCTTTAAAGGAAGGGAGATGGGTTTTAGAATAGGATTACGACGGGGTTGGATAAAGTTGGCACGATTTCCTTGGATACCTACGAAGGAAAAGGGCATGCAGGCCAAAAGGACGCTCTTTCTTGAGGAGGTAGCCGATTGTTGAGTTGAGCCCGAAGAGTAGCGCTGCCTCGAGCCCCGTGACGGTCGTGCAGAGGTCGTGCGGGGGTAGTGCAACGGTCATGTGTCAGTCGTGCGGAAGTCGTGCGGCGGTCGTGCAACGGTCGTGCGTCGGACGTGCGGTGGTCGTGCAACGATTGTGCGGCGGTCGTGCAATGGTCGTGCGGCGGTTGTGCGGGGGCGGGTGGCTGTCCTCGGTCCATGACGAAGAAGAAAAAACAAATAAATACAAAAATTTATAAATTTTTACCAAACGCATTTCTATTCTTTTTCTATTCCAATGATAGAAAATTTCTATAATTACCAAAAGCCTTATTTTACGCAGAAATTGTACCTAGAGTAGAAATAGAAAAAAAAAAACTATTTCTGAAAACAAATAGTTTCCTGGAATAAAAACTTTGCCATGCGTACCCTATGCCAATTTAGTTATTACCGTCATCAATTTGTTCACCAAAAACAGGTTTACTAGTAGATGGAAGCCTCAGTGATGCATCACTAATAGATGGAAGTCTCGATGATGGATCAAGTGCTGATGGATCATGTGCGCCGACTGTGTGCAAACACAGAAAGAGGAACACGAGAGTGGTTTTGCTCATGGGCACCTTTCCCATAGAGAGACATATGTTGTAAATATGACATTGGTGGACAAAGCATATTCAGAATAGTCGTAGGGAGCAGAGAACTAAACAAGCGGATGTGCAGTCTGGAGATGGACAAAGTAGCAGTCAAGCATCCGAAAAACTTCATGGCTGTCGAATGAGAGAAGATGAAGTGATGAAATTTCGAGAACCAGAAAAATGGAGAAGCTTGATTTTAACATTGGAGACTGGAGAGAGAAACCATGGAACGACAAGTAATGCCCAAAGAGGATTGATAGAAAGATCGCATGTGGCTACCTTTTGGATTAATCTATATTATAAATGCATATATACATTAGTGTGTAATGAGAATTGGCGCATTAATATGTCATGGCATCACTCTTCACTCTTCGGTATGATAGAAGTCTACGTTTTACTATGAAAGTAGCAAAAACCCTAGGCCATCATAAAAAGGGAGGCTTTGTTTCGCTCTCGCATCATCTGTGGTTGGTTGGTGCATATGAACATTTCCCTTCGAAGGAAGGGAGATGGGCTTTAGAATATGCTTACGATGGGGTTGGATAAAGTTGGCACGATTTCCTTGGATAGCTACACAGGAAAAAGGCATGCAGACTAAAAGGACGCTCTTTCTCGAGCCCCGTGGCGGTCGTGCGGAGGTCGTGCGGTGGTCGTGTAATCGTCGTGCGTCGGTCGTTCGTCAATCGTGCGTCGTTCGTGTGGCGTTCGTGTAATGGTCATGCGGCGGTTGTGCGACGGTGGGTGGCGGTCTACAGTCCATGACGAAGAAGAAAAAAGAAATAAATACAAAAATTTATAATTTTTTACCATACGCATTTCTATTCTTTTTCTATTCCAATAATAAAAAATTTGTATAATTACCAAACACCTTATTTTACTTAGAAATTGTACCTAGAGTATAAATAGAAAAAAACTATTTCTGAAAAGAAATAGTTTCCCGGAATAAAAACGTTGCCATGCGTACCCTTAGCCAATTTAGTTGTTACCATCATCAAGTTGTTCACCAAAAACGCGTTTACTAGTAGATGGAAGCCTCGGTGATGCATCACTAATACATGGAAGCCTCGGTGATGGATCAAGTGCTGATGGATCATGGGCGCCGACTGTGTGCAAACACAGAAAGAGGAACACGAGAGCAGTTTTGCTCCTGGGCACTTTTCCCATAAAGAGACATATGTTGTAAATATGACATTTGTGGACAAAGCATATTCAGAATAGTCGTAGGGAGCAGGGAACTAAACAAGGGGATGTGCAGTCTGGAGATGGACAAAGCGGCAGTCAAGCATCCGAAAAACTTCATGGTTGTCGAATGAGAGAAGATGAGGTGATGAAATTTCGAGAACAAGAAAAATTGGAGAAGCTTGATTTTAACATCGGAGACTGGAGAGAAACCACGGAACGACAACTACTGCCTAAGGAGGATTGATAGAAAGATCGCATGTGGCTACCTTTTGGTTTAATATATATTATAAATGCATATATACATTAGTGTGTGATGAGAATTGGCGCATTAATATGTCATCGCATCACTCTTCACTCTTCGGTATGATAGAAGTCCCGTTTTAATATGAAAGTAGCAAAAACCATAGGCTAACACAAAAAGTGAGGCTTTGCTTCGATCTCGCATCATCTGTGGTTGGTTGGTGCATATGAACATTTCCCTTTCGAGGAAGGGAGATGGGCTTTACAATATGCTTACGACGGGGTTGGATAAAGTTGGCACGATTTCCTTGGATCACTACGAAAGAAAAAGGCATGCAGGCCAAAAGGACGCTCTTTCTTAAGGAGGTAGCTGATCGTCGAGTTGAGCCCAAAGAGCAGCCTCGCCTCTAGCCCCGCGACAGTCGTGCAGAGGTCGTGCGGTGGTCCTGCAATGGTTGTGTGTCAGTCGTGCGTCGGTCGTGCGGTGGTCGTGCAACGGTCATGCAATGATCATGCAATGGTCGTGCGGCGGTCGTGCGGTGGCGGGTGGCAGTCGACAATCTATGACGAAGAAGAAAAAACAAATAAATACAAAAAATTATAATTTTTTACCAAACACATTTCTATTCTTTTTCTATTCCAATAATAGAAAATTTGTATAATTACCAAACACCTTATTTTACTCAGAAATTGTACCTAGAGTAGAAATAGAAAAAAAACTATTTCTGAAAAGAATATGCGTACGACGGTTGGTGCATATGCATATTTCCCTTTGAAGGAAGGGAGATCGGCTTTTGAATATGATTACGACGGGGTTGGATAACGCTGGCATGATTTCCATGGACAGCTACGGGGGAAAAAGGCATGCAGGCTAAAAGGACACTCTTTCTTGAGGAGGTAGTTGATCGCCTAGTTGAGCCCTAAGAGCGATGCTACCTCGAGCCTCGCAGCGGTCATACGGCAGTTGTGCGTTTGTGCAACAGCCGTTTGGCGGTCATGAGGCGGTCATTCAACGGTCGCAGGCAGTCGTGCGGCGGTGGGCGGCGGTTGACGGTCTGTGAGGAAGAAGAAAAAATAAATAAATACAAAAATTTATAAATATTTACCAAACACATTAGTATTCTTTTTCTATTCCAATAATAGAAAATCTGTACAATTACCAAACACCTTATTTTACTCATAAATTGTGCCTAGAGTACAAATAGAAAAAAAAACTATTTCTGAAAAGAAATAGTTTCCCGAACTAAAAACGTTACCATGCGTACCCTAAGCCAATTTAGTTGTTACCGTCATCAAGTTGTTCACCAAAAAGGGGTTTACTAGTAGATGGAAGCCTCGGTGATAGATCAAGTGCTGATGGATCATGTGCACCGACTGTGTGCAAACACAGAAAGAGGAACATGAGAGTGGTTTTGCTCCTGGGCACCTTTCCCATAGAGAGACATAGGTTGTAAATATGACATTGGTGGACAAAGCATATTCAGATTAGTCATAGCAAGCAGGGAACTTACCAAGCGGATGTGCAGTCTGGAGATGGACAAAGCGGTAGTCAAGCATTTGAAAAACTTCATGACTGTCTATTGAGAGAAGATGAAGTGATGAAATTTCGAGAACAAGAAAAATGGAGAAGCTTGATTTTAATATAGGAGACTGTAGAGAGAAACCACGGAACGACAAGTAATGCCCAAAGAGGATTGATAGAAAGATCGCATGTGGCTACCTTTTGGTTTAATCTATATTATAAATGCATATATACATTAGTGTGTGATGAGAATTGGCGCATTAATATGTCATTGCATCACTCTTCAGTATGATAGAAGTCTACGTTTTAATATGAAAGTAGCAAAAACCATAGGCCAACACAAAAAGGGAGGCTTTGCTTCACTCTCGCATCATCTGCGGTTGGTTGGTGCATACGAGCATTTCCCTTTGAAAGAAGGGAGATGGGCTTTAGAATATGCTTACGATGGGGTTAGATAAAGTTGGCACGATTTCCTTGGATCGCTACGAAGGAAAAAGGCATGCAAGCCAAAATGACGGTCTTTCTTGAGGAGGTAGCCGATCGTCGAGTTGAGCCCGAAGAGCAACGCCGCCTCGAGCCCCACGGCGGTCGTGCGAAGGTCGTGCAGTGCTCCTACAACGGTCGAGCGTCGGTCGTGCGTCGGTTGTGCGATGGTCATGCAACGATTGTACGGCGGTCGTGCAATGGTCGTGCGGCGGTCGTGCGGTGGCGGGTGGCGGTTGACGGTCCATGACGAAGAAGAAAATACAAATAAATACAAAATTTTATAAATTTCTACCAAACACATTTCTATTCTTTTTCTATTCCAATAATATAAAATTTGTATAATTACCAAACACCTTATTTTACTCAGAAATTGTACTCATAGTAGAAATAGGAAAAAACTATTTCTGAAAAGAATATGCTTACGACGGTTGGTGCATATGCATATTTCGCATTGAAGGAAGGGAGATCGGCTTTTGAATATGCTTACGACGGGGTTGGATAAAGCTGGCACCATTTCCATGGACAGCTACGAAGGAAAAAGGCATGCGGGCCAAAAGGACACTCTTTCTTGAGGAGGTAGCTGATTGCCGAGTTCAGCCCGAAGAGCAGTGCTACCTCAAGCCTCGCGGCGGATGTGCGGCGGATGTGTGGCAGTTGTGCGGTGGTTGTGCAACAGTCATGCGGTGGTCGTGCGGGGGTCGTTCAACAGTTGCGGTTAGTCGTGCGGCGGTGGGCGGCGGTCGACGGTCCGTGAGAAAGAAGAAAAAACAAATAAATACAAAAAATTATAAATAATTACCAAACGCATTTCTATTCTTTTTCTATTCCAATAATAGAAAATTTGTATAATTACCAAACACCTTATTTTACTCAGAAATTGTTCCTAGAGTAGAAATAGAAAAGAATTATTTTTTAAAAGAATAGTTTCCCAAAGTAAAAACGTTGCCATGCGTACCCTAAGCCAATTTAGTTGTTACCGTCATCAAGTTGTTCACCAAAAAGGGGTTTACTAGTAGATGGAAGCCTCGGTGATGCATCACTAATCGATGGAAGCCTCGGTGATGGATCATGTGCGCCGACTGTGTGCAAACACAGAAAGAGGAACACGAGAGCGGTTTTGCTCCTGGGCACCTTTCCCATAGAGAGACATAGGTTGTAAATATGACATTGGTGGACAAAGCATATTCAGATTAGTCGTAGCGAGCAGGGAACTTACCAAGCAGATGTGCAGTATGGAGATGGACAAAGCGGTAGTCAAGCATCTGAAAAACTTCATCGCTGTCGAATGAGAGAAGATGAAGTGATGAAATTTCCAGAACAAGAAAGATGGAGAAGCCTGATTTTAACATCGGAGACTAGAGAGAGAAACCATGGAACGACAAGTAATGCCCAAAGAGGATTGATAGAAAGATCGCATGTGGCTACCTTTTGGTTTAATCTATACTATAAATGCATAAATGCATTAGTGTGTGATGAGAATTGGCCCATTAATATGTCATCGCATCACTCTTCACTCTTCGGTATGATAGAAGTCTACGTTTTAATATGAAAGTAGCAAAAACCATAGGCCAACACAAAAAGTGAAACTTTGCTTTAATCTCGCATCATCTGTGGTTGGTTGGTGCATATGAACATTTCCCTTTGAAGGAAGGGAGATGGCTTTATATTATGCTTACGACGGGGTTGGATAAAGTTGGCACGATTTCCTTGGATAGCTACGAAGGAAAAAGGCATGTAGGCCAAAAGGATGCTCTTTCTTGAGGAGGTAGCCGATCGTTGAGTTGAGCCCGAAGAGCAGCGCCGCCTCGAGCCCCGCGGCGGTCGTGCGAAGGTCGTACGGTGGTCGTGCAATGGTCGTGCATCGGTCGTGCGGTCGTCGTGCAACGATTGTGCAGCGGTCGTGCAATGGTCGTGCGGCGGTTGTGCGGCGGCGGGTGGCTGTCGACGGTCCGTGACGAAGAAGAAAAGCAAATAAATACAAAAATTTATAAATTTTTACCTAACGCATTTCTATTCTTTTTCTATTCCAATAATAGAAAATTTCTATAATTACCAAACGCCTTATTTTACGCCGAAATTGTACCTAGAGTAGAAATATAAAAAAACTATTTCTGAAAAGAAATAGTTTCCCGGAATAAAAATGTTGCGATGCGTACCCTATGCCAATTTAGTTGTTACCGTCATCAATTTATTCACCAAAAACGGCTTTACTACTAGAGGGAAGCCTTGGTGATGCATCACTAATAGATGGAAGTCTCGGTGATGGATCAAGTGCCGATGGATCATGTGCGCCAACTGTGTGCAAACACAGAAAGAGGAACACGAGAGTGGTTTTGCTCCTGGGCACCTTTCCCATAGAGAGACATGTTGTAAATATGACATTGGTGGACAAAGCATATTCATAATAGTCGTAGGGAGCAGAGAACTAAACAAGCGGATGTGCAGTCTGGAGATGGACAAAGTGGTAGTCAAGCATCCCAAAAACTTCATGGCTGTCGAATGAGAGAAGATGAAGTGATGAAATTTCGAGAACAAGAAAAATGGAGAAGCTTGATTTTAACATCAGAGATTGGAGAGAGAAACCACGGAACGACAAGTAATGCCCAAAGAGGAGTGATAGAAAGATCGCATGTGGCTACCTTTTGCTTTAATCTATACTATAAATGCATATATATGTTAGTGTGTGATGAGAACTGGCGCATTAATATGTCATTGCATCACTCTTCACTCTTCGGTATGATAGAAGTCTACATTTTAATATGAAAGTAGCAAACACCATAGGCCAACACAAAAAAGGGAGGCTTTGCTTCGCTCTCGCATCATCTGTGGTTGGTTGGTGCATATGAACATTTCCCTTTGAAGGAAGGGAGATGGGCTTTAGAATATGCTTACGTCGGGGTTGGATAAAGTTGGCACGATTTCCTTGGATAGCTACGAAGGAAAAAGGCATGTAGGTCAAAAGGACGCTCTTTCTTGAGAAGGTAGCCGATCGATGAGTTGACCCCGAAGAGCAGCGCCGCCTCGAGCCCTGTGGCAGTCGTGCGGAGGTCATGCGGTGGTCGTGCCACGGTCGTGCGTCGATCATGTGGAGGTCATGCGGTGGTCATGCAACGGTCGGCATCGGTTGTGCGGTGGTCGTGCAATGGTCATGCGGCGGTCGTGCGGCGGCGGGTGGCAGTCGACAGTCCATGACGAAGAAGTAAAAACAAATAGATACAAAAATTTATAAATTTTTACCAAACGCATTTCTATTCTTTTTCTATTCCAATAATAGGAAATTTGTGTAATTACTAAACACCTTATTTTACTAAAAAATTGTTCCTATTGTAGAAATAGAAAAAAATTATTTCTGAAAAGAAATAGTTTCGCGAAGTAAAAACTTTGCCATGCGTACCTTAAGCCAATTTAGTTATTACCGTCATCAAGTTGTTCACCAAAAACGGGTTTACTAGTAGATGGAAGCCTCGGTGATGGATCAAGTGTGCCGACTGTGTGCAAACACAAAAAGAGGAACACGAGAGCGGTTTTGCTCCTGGGCACCTTTCTCATAGAGAGACATAGCATGTAAATATGACATTGGTGGACAAAGCATATTCAGATTAGTCGTAGGGAGCAGGGAACTAAACAAGCGGATGTGCAGTCTGGAGATGGACAAAGTGACAGCCAAGCATCCGAAAAACTTCATGGCCATCAAATGAGAGAAGATGAAGTCATGAGATTTCAAGAACGAGAAAAATGAAGAAGCTTGATTTTAACATCGGAGACTGGAGAGAGAAACCACGGAACGGCAAGTAATGTCCAAAGAGGATTGATAGAAAGATCATGTGGCTACCTTTTGCTTTAATCTATACTATAAATGCATATATACGTTAGTGAATCATGAGAATTGGTGCATTAATATGTCATCGCATCACTCTTCACTCTTCGGTATGATAAAAGTCTACGTTTTAATATGAAAGTAGTAAAAACTGTAGGCCAACACGAAAAGGGAGGCTTTGCTTTGCTCCCGCATCATCTATGGTTGGTTGGTGCATATGCATATTTCCCTTTGAAGGAAGGGAGATCGGCTTTAGAATATGCTTACGACGGGGTTCGATAAAGTTGGCACGATTTCCATGGACAACTACGAAGGAAAAAGGCATGCAGGCCAAAAGGACGCTCTTTCTTGAGGAGGTAGCCGATCGCCGAGTTGAACCCGAAGAGCAACGCTGCCTCGAGCCTCGCGGCGGTCGTGCGGAGGTCGTGCAACAGTCGTGCGGCGGTCGTGGGGGGGTCGTGCAACGGTCGCGAGTGGTCGTGCAGCGATGGGCGGCGGTCGACGGTCCATGAGGAAGAAGAAAAAGCACATAAATACAAAAATTTATAAATATATACCAAACACATTTTTATTCTTTTTCTATTCCAATAATAGAAAATTTGTATAATTACCAAACACCTTATTTTACTCAGAAATTGTTCGTAGAGTAGAAATAGAAAAAAAATTATTTCTGAAAAGAAATAGTTTCCTAGAATAAAAACGTTGCCATGCGTACCCTAAGCCAATTTAGTTGTTACCGTCATCAAGTTGTTCACCAAAAATGGGTTTACTAGTAGATGGAAGCCTCAATGATGCATCACTAATAGATGGAAGCCTAGTTGATGGATGAAGTGTTGATGGATCAAGCGCACTAACTATGTGCAAACACAGAAAGAGGAACACGAGAGCGGTTTTGCTCCTGGGCACCTTTCCCATAGGAAAGACATAGGTTGTAAATATGACATTGGTGGACAAAGCATATTCAGATTAGTCGTAGGGAGCAGGGAACTAATCAAGTGGATGTGCAGTCTGGAGATGGACAAAGCGGCAGCCAAGCATTTGAAAAACTTCATGGCTGTTGAATGAGAGAAGATGAAGTGATGAGATTTGAAGAACAAGAAAAATGGAGAAGCTTGATTTTAACATCGGAGACTGGAGAGAGAAACCACGGAACGACAAGTAATGCTCGAAGAGGATTGATAGAAAGATCGCATGTGGCTACCTTTTGGTTTAATCTATACTATAAATGCATATATACATTAGTGTGTGATGAAAATTGTCGCATTAATATGTCATTGTATCACTCTTCACTCTTCGGTATGATAGAAGTCTACGTTTTAATATAAAAGTAGTAAAAATCATAGGCCAACACGAAAAGGGAGGCTTTGCTTCGCTCCCGCATCATTTGTGGTTGGTTGGTGCATATGTACATTTCCCTTTGAAGGAAGGGAGATTGGCTTGAGAATATGCTTATGACGGGATTGGATAAAGCTGGCACAATTTCCATGGACAGCTACGAAGGAAAAAGGCATGCAGGCCAAAAGGACACTCTTTCTTGAGGAGGTAGCCAATCGCCGAGTTGAGCCCGAAGAGCAGCGCCACCCCAAGCCTCGCGGATCTGGCCAGACGGAAGGCGTCGGCCTTCAGGAGTAGCAGGGACACAGCTGTGGCGGCCGGCACAGTGGAGGCGGTGGCAGAGGAGGAGGAGGCGAGGGATTTGAAGCGGATGCTTTCTTTAGCCTCGCTGAAGGCCACCGTATGTCTACAGCGATCCGTTTGATTCTGATGAATGGCACATACGTACGGAATACGACGCCCCCCAGCATTTCTTCTTCCTCTTCGCTGCTCTCCGGAGTCAATGAATGGCGGAGCTTAGAGATCGCCACGGCGTCTTTTGGCATCCCATCGTGCGATTCACTCCATTTATCAGTCCAACGTTCGGGATTTGATGCATAGATTAATGCTCAACGCTAATTACCCTTCTAAATGGTATGCCTCCTGAAAATTGTGTGTATATATTAGGATAATAATTGATAAAAGTACAATTGCTGTCAAGTTGTTTTCATAATTTAAAGTTTTAAAATGTTACAATCTCCTAAGATGTAGATCAACTTCACGTGGATTTAAATTGACCTAACCTAAAAAATGTTAAATTGAAGAGAAATGCAATGAGTGATTTTATAGATTATGTTCCAAGGCATTTAATCGGCATGGCCGACTTTTCAATTATTTAAATTAATTTTTTCCATGAATCAATGATTTCTTTAGCCGGCAATTAAGCAAGTTATTTTTTATTGGGAACAATAAAGGAAGTTTTTCTTTCTTTGGTCGGTAATAAAGGAAGTTAGTCGTCGCAAAGGTTCTTGTTGAGAGGTGCTTAGGGTGCGTTACTAGGCTCACAGGAAGGTGCAAAATATAAACTTTGGAGAAGATAATGATAGATTTTATGCATTCATATTTTTTTAAGTGATGTGAGAATTTCATCGGTTCTCTCTTCATTTTTAATGTCTTCAAAAGAAATTTTCTGCCAATAGTTCTTAATTAAGTTATACGAAAAATCAATTTACAAGTTTATTTCAATTTTGTTCATTTATAAGGTCTTCAAATACTTTTTTTTGATAAATTCTTAAATTTTTTTGATAAATTCAATGGTTGCGAAATAACGATTAAAGTCCAATCAAGGAGGATCGATGGCCAATTAAATTGTCAAATTGGTGTTCAAATCAAAAGTAATTGGATTTCAATATGGGTTGAAACCTAAAGGACTTTGTGAAATTCGAACAATTGAAATAATGCACCCTCGTATATTGGAAATAGATAAGAAAATTGCCCACAATTTGTTGAATGTAATCAGATGGCTTACATTTTGAAATGCCATATGCTTGCTCAATGACTCAAATTAAACATAAATTTCTTAATGAACATGAGTGAAATGCATAAAGAAGGAAGAAAACTTACAAACTACGATTGGAAAGCTTTATAATCAATGGTAAATACTGAAATAGAAAACCTATATGAACTTTGTATTCAATTTTAGACAAAATCTAATAGATCGATCCATCATGAATTTCGCATTCAAAAAATGATGTGCTCTTTGTGATTTTTTTTTTTTTTTTTTTGATGTTGTGAATGTTATGATCAATGATATGTGATTCAACTATTGTTGTATCTTTAAATGTATTTCATTATGCATTCTGATCCTCATTCACAAAAATCTTTAGTTGCCTTCACTTGTTCACTACTCCAGAGATAATTCATAATGGTCATCGATTTCGTAGCTATGATTATCCTTGGTCAATGGATCCTTTTTAGTTCAGTCTTCAACTTTTGCCCATCCTTTGAATTGATCGATCAGGTACTCTACTTAAACTCTAGCCATTGAAAAGTTATGATTGACAAGCTGATCAGACTTTCTATCAATGGTTTTTATGGGTCAATTGTATTGTGCGATCTTCATGATCAATGAGCTTGTTAGGCATTCAATCAATTGGGTCTCGCAGTTAAGTTTATTGTCATGACTTGATTTGGGTCATTAACTTCTTTATGCCTGAATCCAATTTTCTAACCTAATGTCTGCACTACCATAAAATTTACCCGAGGGTGATGAAGAATCAGCAAGGTAGAGTAATCTACCACGACACATTGCCTCACCTACCTCAGAAAAGTAAGTCACGCTGTTGCTTTCGAACCTTCACCTTTAAAAAGAAGGAAAAAGAAAAAAAGGAAGGGGAAATTCGTAGAACCTAAGGATGGACTTAATTGGCAATTTCATGTGACAAGGATCTTGCCAGTCCTAGACTTGGCAACTTCACAGAAACGCAAGCAACAACGTACTTTCAATCCATCCACATAAACCACACGAATTACTTCTATGGTCTGTGTGAAACCTTAATCCAAGGAAAGCTGATCCAAAAACTTGAACATGAGAAGGAGAAAATGACAAACGTTTGTTTCTAGATATGCCAGAACGCACGAGGCCTACTATAACAACTCATTAGAGGCCAAACGTGCAGTTCTTCATGGAGGTTCCAAGAACAATGCAATATCATGTGATCATGTCATCTGTCAATTGCTCTGTCTTATGGTGTAGTACGCAATTTAGCTGTGATATGCTAGAAAAGTGTGGAGGTGTATCTGTCTTTTTGAGCCAGACCGAATAGCCTCCCCTGTCCCACCATGTTTCTGTCTCATGTTCCACAAGAGTTCACACCAGCAAAAACTTATAACCAGAAGCTTCATGCTGCCGAGCAACAAGTCATGGACTGTAGTACTTAAAGTGAACCGATCAAGCTCACTGTGCTAGTGAGCATGTCCACATGAAAAAGTGAGAGAGACATCATTCCCACATGAAAAAGTTCTTGCAAATCCCCAGTGCACTAGTAATAAAAGCAATAAAAGCATGTATAGCTATCAGCAGAGGAATCTTATTTGCAATTTCATCCTCGGCCAGTACAGTCGTCAGTCGTCACCATGCATTTCATGCGCTCTTGTAACTTTTCAGCACACGTCTCTTTCCTCATGCTTTTAACACCTTCCAAATTGATCCTCATCCGTCTAACACAACTGGCCTTACCAGAAATTTCCAGAAAAAAACCAGCAAAATTAGGCCAAACTTTTCACCAGAGACAGAAGTGGGAACTGGGAAGATGTCTTCTCTTCTTCTTCCTTCCATGGTTAAAACTCATGTTCAAGGTTGTCTAACTCAAATTTGTTCAGTGCCCCATGGGAAAAGAAAAAATCTACAATAAACTAACAGAAAGTGAAGTGAATTTTTCAGAGAGAAACTTTATGGACTTTGCTTGGTGGATTGGTGATGGTTTTTCTCAACGTTTCTTCTATTGAAACCAAAAGCCCATGGACGTGAACTCTTCGCATGGATGTAAACATCAGTTTAGATTTCGAATTCTCCAAGCAAGAAGATGTACAAAGATCAAATCATCAACATGACTACATGAGGATACCTACCAAAGACATCAGATCGGCGTGTCATAGGTACATAAGAAATCAGCATATGCATAGCCAAATTCAGTTTATCATCCAGTAATTTAAATTACAGGAAGAACATAAAACCTTGATGCCTATATCAGAAGCAGAGTTTCTCTGCTCCATGTAGAAACATATATATTTTTTTATACCTCAATCAGCTGGATATAGAAGAGAAGCAGCTCTCTGACCGAAGAAGCGATGGCGTAGTGATTCTCCCGACCGCATCGATCCCTTGCAAATTGCTGCTTGAATTTGACCGGAGGGTCCTTGGAGAATCCAAGCTGCGCCGGATCCGTTTCCCCATCGCAGAGATGGGGTGCTCTGTCTCCTTCATGGGATTGGATGACTTGAACTTGTTGCAGAAGCTGATGTGTCTATTCAATGCCTCTTCCGTGGATATGAGTCTGTCTGCTCTCAAGACCTCATCCTTCACCGCCTGAATGCAGAGCCCACAAATCCATCTTCCTCGGTACTGTTCTCGAATCCGGAGGATATACGCAGGGGTGCATTCCTCTGTGAATCCGCAAGAAACACATTTTGCGGTCTCCACTTCAATCAAAGGAGGTGCCTTTGTCGTCATCCTTGTTGTTGGTGGCGATATTGGCGTTGGCGTTGGTGGTGAGGCTGGTGATGGGGTCTTTGAGCCTGAGATGGCCATAGCTTGTGGGATAATATTGAGTCGAAATGTCCTTCTCTAATATAACTTGTCGGGAAGGTGGAGAAAAAAAATGGAGGAAGATTTGTGTGGGGTTTATATCATGTGGGCATAATGCATCATTTCGATATCAAGAGAGTTGTTTCCATGCGGAGCTAGGCATTTGGCATTCGCGAACAAAAATATTCCAGGTTCAATCACATTTCAAGAAATTATAGTGGGTCATGCAATAAATTTAAATACCTGAAAAAGTTCACTTTCCACAAATTTCATACTGTGATTGGTTCTATTTACTTGGACATGGACATACGGGACTCTTTGATATGGGAAAAAGACTATTCTATTTCATCGGGGTCCGTGACCAGGATGGTTTTATCTCTGTCTCAAATGTGTAGATAGCTTGCGTGGTGGGGTTCGTGGAGGACTGCGTGTGGGCCTGTCTATTTGGTAACGTATCTAGAGGGGGGTCAATCATTGATGAATTTGGTAATAATTTAGTAGGAATGTGGGCTGGGAAATTCAACAAATAGTTGGAGAGTAACTGACTCCTGCTCACTGGAAGGGACAACAAATCGTGATTTTGGCAACTGGGAACTCTACTAACTTAGCATACAAGCACGAACACCGCTGCCTATATTATGTTGACAGATTGCTAACGGGCAAGGAATACTTATCACATTGTAATAGTGTCTTGAACAGGAGTTGGAGAATCCGTCACGTCTAAAGAATCCACAAGCACTCATATGATTCTGAATTGCTCATGGATTATATGAAAGACTCTGGTTCCAATGAAAATTGTTTAGTATAATCTTTAAATCATACTGTAGTTTGTCCGTCTTAAATCGATGATCACGTGGATCTCAAAGTGAGATCACACGATTAATGGTTCAGATGATCTCAATCCGCATGATGTACACACCATGAATAATTTTTTTGGTTTAAAATCTTCATTAGGGGGGGACAATTTGGAGTTAGGCTACCCTCGTAGATCCTGAGTTTAGGTCACTTATAAAATCCCAAACTATAATTATGAATCGTTACATTGATATACTCCAATTTCAGAAGACAAGGGAAATTTTAAATGGGGAGACTCCTCATCACAAACTTATTTTCTTTTATGTTGCTTTTGGCAGAATGGAAGAAAATGTTATTAGGAAATGAAATGGAATGTCGATTGTGGTGTCTTTGTTTGATGAATTGTTGGAGTGGAGTTTATTTTTTATTTTATTTTTTTGTGTTTTTGGTCCGACAGGAGTGGAGTTGCATAGAATGTAACTTCTTGTGTTTGGTCGTAGGGAAAAATCATCATGGAAATGAAATTAGAAACACCGGGCAAAGTAGGTGGGGAATTTTTATTTTTTTCCTGGTTACAGAATCGTTCCAGACGCTGGTCATAGTTGGGGATTTTCTTAACCCGTTGGAGGATGGATTTATAAAATGTAGACACAGGCTTAAACGACGGGAATTTTGCCTTATGAGGAGTGGGCTTGTGTTTAGGTCGAGATGGAGGAGAGGTTTCAAAAGGAGAGGTGTCGTGGCTGGGCGGTCCGCAAGACAACAAAATTTGGTACTTACCACCGTCTTCTCCAAGGGATCTGATAGATGAATGGTTGTTTTCCACTTTTGGAAGAAATCGTGCCTAGATGAGCGGATTTTTATTTTTTATTTTTTTTACCTTTCTTCTCTATGGCCTGTCATTTTCTTCAATTGGGGTTAGACATAATTTGCGCCGGCAGTCATGGTCCCATGAGCAATGTCCTGCTGAGGGATCCTTGAAGGGTGGATTTGGTTCAATTTTGCAAAGGGGTTTTGGGTGTACGGCAAATGCTAAAAGTCAAAATCTTTTGGGAAAATACAAATTGTGTTTGGTAAAAACTCTTTAAAAGGAGACATAGTGTTTGGCAAAAGAAAATTTACAAGGGACTTTGGCTACATTTTTTATTAAAAAAAACTCAAACCCTTTGCCAAAGCCGGTGAATGTCTCGGGTTGCCAGTGAGTTAGATTTAGCACCAGTGGTTGTCAGTTGAGGTTGCTTGACGCTAAGGACACATGACCTTGGGCAACCTCTAGCATGACCTCAAGCGAGGGTTGCATGACCCTCACTAGCAAGATCCAGCCTCATCGACTCACATTGGTCACCCTTGGTCAAAGAAGATATATAGTAACAAGGAGGGGCAAAACCAAAAAACTAAATAATTGGTGAGGACAGTTTTGAAAGAAAAAATTATCGAACTCTAGTTTCAGCATTTCTCAAATGCTGAAAGTTCAATGTTAGTCCTTACCAATATTGAGCTTTTAGCTTGCAAGGCTAGCATTTGGCGGAAAGCTACTTAGGAAGGCTTGCCTAAACACCCCAGCATTTCCTTAAAAGATGACGCCTTTTCCAAATTAAAAGACCGTATTTCAAGTCTTTCACCTTCTCCTTTGTCTTCACGAATGTATGGCTACGTTATCAGGATCGTAGGAAATATGAGGAGGAAGTTTCCGTCTTTTCCTGGGAGTAATCACATGACTACTATGCCATCCTTCTTCTCGGTGAACTTGGATTCTGTTGCTTGGATCGATCAAGTTTTCTAGTGAGCTTTTCATAGTTAGTCACCCATGTGTTTTTAAAAAAGCTTGACTAACTCTACTTGAGAGATTTGTTTGGGAACATGGACGCATGAAGGTATTTGATTATTGTCAACAAAGATCACTAGAGCATATTCTCTTCTGGGCAAACGTAGATCCAGAGCATGGTTCCAAGCTCTATACACCCTTTGGTAATAGAGTATTGCTACAATAGAATCTGAAGTCTAAAGGGCTCTAGCCATTTATAGCTGGATCTTCAAAGCAATGAGCAAACATGGATATGAAAGAGCCTTGTTGAAATTATGAAATAGTGTTATGAACACAGTTCCCGCATTCAATGTGGTTTTGCCCGTCCCAATATAAGCACGTTTGTCGTCTAGAAACTGAGTGTCGAGTATTGTCATTCGGTCCACTAAAGGGAGTCCTTTATGGCCATGAATAGTCAAAGCAAGGCTAGTAGCACCAAAGTGTAGGTGCGTGTATCCCCAAGTAAGCCACTAACATGAATTTTGGGGGGATTTATAAATTGACAAAGTGTTCTTGCTAGGTGGTAGGGATAGGATGTTGATCAAAGTAAGTTGACTGAACATACTCCTTTACTTTTTTTCAAAGTATATTGAATGAGTTTTCTTGTAAAATGGATGGGAGAAGAGGAGGCGGGTTTAGCAAAGGCTGAATACGAATTTACAAGAGGAAGATGAGTATTGGAGATCTTATCATCGAAGTAGGATGTTTTAAAAAGATAATCGATTTTTGAGACATTTGATTTTCGAGGAGAGTTTGGGGAATCAAGAGTAATGGAGAGTATTAGGGCCTGCATGGTAACGTTTCTATTTTTCCCGATTTCTGTTTTTTTGTTCCTTGGAACAAAAAAAAAAAACAGAAATCTATTTGGTAATGCCAACTTATTTTTCTATTCCTCATAAAAGAAAAGTGACTAGGGAATAGATTTGGAATAGAAACAAGAAAAAAAAAAAGTAGCTTCTTGTTTCCAAGAACAATTTCTAGAAATATTTTTTTTTTCTTTTCTATTTTTCTTCCTTGTTGTGGTCACCACTGGTCGCCTGCCAACCGTTGGCCACCTCCTGCCGCCCACAACCACCGTTGGTAGCCAACCACCGGCGACGGTTGCCGCTGCCCATAGCCCACTAGTCGCCACCCACAGCCCACCTGGCCAACAACTGCCATCGTTCACTGGCAGCCTACTGTCACCAACCGCCGCACGACCGTCGACCGTCGCTACCAACCACCGCTGCAAGACTGCCGCCCACAGCTCACCGACCATCAGCCCCTCTCACGGCCGATGGGTTGTGGGCGGCAATCTTGCGGCGGCAGTCGACGGCAGTGGTCAACGGTCGTGCGGCGGTCATGCGGCGGTCGTGCCACGCTTGTGCGGCGGTTGTGCGGCGGCAGGCGGCGGTCAATGGTTCGTGAGGAAGAAGAAAAGACAAATAAATACAAAAATTTATAAATTTTTACCAAACGCATTTATATTCTTTTTTCGATTTCAATAATAGAAATTTTGTATAATTACCAAACACTTTATTTTACTCAGAAATTATTCTTGGAGTAGAAATTAAAAAAAAAAAAACATTTCTGAAAAGAAATAGTTCCCGAAACATTGCCACGCGCGCCCATAATTCGCAGGTAGTGTTTCTAACATGATGGCGGGTTTCTGCCAAGTCAATGGTGATGCATTTTCAATTTAAAATTATAATCTCAGCCGAAAATTCTGATGGCGAACCTAATATCGATTTGTCTTCTAGTCTTGTCGAAATCCTGCTTTGTCAACACCCACCGCCATAGATTAATGCGATTAGCTCCAAAATTTCTTAGACATTTGCTCACTCATCATTAACGAACTTGTCCCCATTAAATTATATTTTGAGTTTGAGATCACATACGTCTAACGAAAATCTTAGTTGGACTTTGATTCCAACTTGAATTCCCTTTGGATTCTCTTCACGGACGTCATGCTGGGACTTTTCAATGGCGATTATGAGATCGAAGTTGAATTTCTTTAAAGAGCCGTGCGGCGTACCTCTTCTCTTGGCCGCAAGATATGAAAAAAAATTAAGAAATTACTCTTGACTTAACCAAGATTTGACTTGTTGCAACCATAGTTAGGGGATTCATAGATTAGAGGGACATTGCAGCAAAGAAAGGAAGAACATAAATTCTCTTAAACTAAGTACAGTCACATAAATCCTTTTCAAAACCATATCTCCATTCTAGAGCTAATCCTTGTCTCTCTTTCAAACTCTATAACAATGGCTCTACTTGGCTTCTTGAGGCGCTTTTCACTGCCATTTTCGGGCGTTGTCTTCGCTTGCCTCCTAGCCATAGCGCTCCAAATCATCGTCTTCTCGCCGATATCTCCCGACTTGCTCCAATTACCAGAACCATCGTCCCTTGCTTCTCTTCCCCCAAACACCCATTTGCAGGTACTTGGAAAAGCTCCATCACACTGAAGTTTCTGTCATTTCTTTGATTTCTCGGTTCTTCATTTATTTAAAAGCTGTTTGGTTCATGCAGGGTGTGCTTAAGCTTGGAGAGGGTATAGTGAAAGGTCCGGAGGACGTATGCGTAGACAAAACCGGCGCGCTCTACACTGCGACAAGAGATGGCTGGATCAAGAGGATGCACCGAGATGGGTCCTGGGAAAACTGGACCATGTTGAACAGTCAGGCACTTGTGGGGATTACAGCAACCAGGAGAGGGGGTATCATTGTGTGTGATGCAGAAAAGGTGCGCATGATAAGATGAAAGAGATGATAATCTTGGCTTATGAAATGAATTGTGAATTGCTTATGGGTGAGATCTCGATGATGTGATTTGGCCAGGGTTTGATCTGGGTTGATGAAGACGGTCATGCGAAGGTCCTCTTATCACACGTTAATGGATCTCAAATAAGGTATTTTTTTTTTTAAAATTATTTCGATTACCAGTGGTTTTGTCTTTTTCTTTTATATTAATGGGGTGTCTAGAGTCCTTTGAATACAAGTTCTCCGGTTCCTCACGCACCATTTAATTGCTGGAAATGCACAGATTTGTTCTTTTGGGGTGAGCCTAAGAGAATTCGCAAGCATGATATTATCAATAAGTCGGTGCTTGTTTAATTTTCAAATTTAAGAGGAAATATTATAGAACATTGCAAAATAATCATATTCCGTGACAAGTATGATATTCTAGAAGGAAATGCAATTATTCAGACTATGTATTTTTTTTTTTTTTGGTCGGTATATTTTGACTATGTTGAAAATGTATTTTTCTTATCATTTCAATGAAAAGAGTATATCAAATTGAAAAAGAAAAAAAAAACACGTGGAATTCCATATTCTTTTAAAGAAAGATTTGGAGAGCGTTTTAAAAAAAATATTGGTATTATGATCTAAATTTTAGAGGAGGGGGTAAATTTGCACATTAAATGTATCTCTGTATATAATAGTTGACAATCAACAATCAATCGAGAATACTTAGATTAGGATATATCACAAAAAATATTCTGATTTCACCAAATGCTCATCACATTTAATGAAATATTATGCATGAATGGGGCTGTGCGCACGCAGGAACTCCAACTGTAATGTGTTTTTTTTTTTTTTTGGGTTCTTTCCCAACAAGTTTTGTTAATTGAAGAAATTTATGGCAATGAGAGGGTCGATACTTGACTGCAAGATACTGACAGTTATTTCATCATTTCCCTTTTTGCTAAATCTTCTTCCTAAGACGAGTAAATCTACTCTTAACCTTGTTAGAGTAAAAAAGACACTCATTCTACTCAAGTGAGTAGAAATAGTTTTGCATCTGCAACAATTTTTGGGCATATCTCTTACTTCGTCACTAACTAGCCATATCTTTAAGAGATTGGGCCTGTTAGAGAGCATTAGGGACTTTGCGGTTCAACAAAAAACATGGGCACACTTGAGTAATTAATATCTCTAGTTCTCCTAAGAAAAGTACAATTGAAAGTTAGACTGAATTTCATACGTGCAAGTTATTGCAAAATTATGACAACCCACATCAAAGAAGAGGAAGACAAGTTAAATTATCCATCTTCTAGAAATTTCCAACATAGAACAGTCTTATGAGCTTACCATATCACATCATATGTGATGTGCGACAAGTTAGACCATGTTCCAATTAATCTAGCGTGGCCTCTTAAAACCAAAAGACGACTAGTCCACCATAGAAAATTTCCATAATTGGACCCTACATCCTCACTGGTCAATATAATGTACATTAAGCTTCATCCTGGAGAAGGCGGTTGATGAAAAACCTGACAGATTAAGAATAACCCATTCGTAAGCCTTTATGCGACTCGGTCAAAAGAAGATAACTTGCAAGAATGGCAGCTCTTCATTGCTATATGATGTGCCATGTGTGGCTACCGCTTCAAGGAATCTTTCTTTTTTCTTCGTCTCTTGTGATGGACAGCAACGGGTGATGGGGACTTTGTTCATTAGCGTCCAGAAAACAACACAAATGTTGCAGTCCTGTCGATTGTTCTTTTCTTGAGCTATTTGCGTGGTTCTGAAATTTTTCTCGACATCTTCCTCACAAAGAGAAGTGGACAGGAGACCATGGTGCATTGGAGAAAGGCACCAGGCTGCACATCATTGTCTAATAACCTCCTGTGAGATTACATTTTCTTGTTCTCGTGTTCCTACAAAAATTTTGTTAAAGGTATCAAGAAAGTTTAATAGATCATAAGTAGATTATTATTAGAATTGGAGGCTCGTGGAGGCCTTGGGCCCATGAGATTGCTAGCCTCGTCAACAGGTCTACCTAATAATAGCATAGATAGTCGAGTAGTTTATCTTAAATCATCGAAGCTGACATAAGCACAAAGAGCAAATTTATTACAAAACCATGTTATTTGATGTTTTTTTTTTTTCTGATTGCTACACATAGATTGGCGAACGATGTCATTGAAGCATCGGATGGGAGTTTGTATTTCAGCGTAACTAGCACCAAGTTTGACCTCCAAAATTTGTTCTTGGATGTCCTCGAGGCGAAACCTCATGGCCAGCTTCTCAAATTCGACCCTTCATCATCACAAATTTCACTCATTGTTGACAAATTGTGCTTCGCAAATGGCGTCGCTCTCTCTAGGGACGAAGATTTTCTCATCGTTTGTGAAACTTGGAAGTGAGTATACCTACTAATGCCCAATTTATAGAACTTACATATTGGCATTTTTCTTTAAAATATAGATTTTAATGCATTTTCGAGTGAAAAAAGGAACACGATGCAGTCCATTTTTCTTTATGCGCATGTGTGTTTTTCACAGATATAGATGTTTGAAGCATTGGCTGAAGGGAGATGAAGAAGGAAAAACGGAAATTTTTGTCGACAATCTTCCAGGGGGACCTGACAATATCAATCTTGCCCCGGATGGATCTTTCTGGATTGCTGTGGTGCAGGTATATGCACAAGATTTTCGCACTTAATGACTAAAAATCTAAACCCAGCATGACTAGTGCTCCGAATCAGACACAATCATTGAATGCCCCTGATTTTGGGCAAAATTACAGACATGCCATTGCAACATGCCATTGTAACAAGTTCGGCTCCCATCGGACCCGTTTTGCTGATGCTCTATCCCCGCTCTTTGCAAATTGGTGCAGTTGATATCTGAAGGGTGGGAGTTTGTGCACGCCTCCAAGGCAGCCAAGCACTTCATAGCAACATTCCCAAGTATGATCAAGAAAGTGAAAGGAGCGCACAGAAAAGCAAGTGTTGTGAATGTAGGAGCTGATGGCAAAATAATCAAGAAGCTTGATGATCCTGATGGGAAAGTCATTTCCTTCGTTACCTCAGCATTTGAGTTTGAGGATCATCTTTACTTAGGAAGTCTCAGCTCCAACTATATTGGAAAATTGCCGCTCATCCGATGATGTTGCCTAACGTAATGTTCACTTCATTTTGCATTTCATTTAGTACTGGTTCACCAATCTCAATAGGTGTATTTCGATGCCCCTCTGCTCTTCTCATGTACAAATTCTTTGCCTCTGATTTCAATGATGATTGCGGGAGTTTTGGTGTTTCATTGAACTACAAAGTTTTGTTCCTCTGCTTATTAGATCCGTGTTTGTACGACGATGGTGTAGAGGCAGTTGAACCTAGATGTGCACTACCAATTGGCAATTTGTAGTTATTGGAGAAGGAATTTCCGGCATTGCTCATCATTGAAAAGGACATGAGATCAAGTGATTTCTTAGCAACTAATTTGCTCAATAGATCTGCTCTTGTAGAACGAGTGTGTGCTTAATTTTGCTTGTGCTCCATTGATCTTCCTTGATTTTTAATTTTTAGCTTTGCTTTTCAGTGTTCTTGCTCTGTTTCGATTTACTTTTGTCAAGGAATCTATGTACTTCTGTATCATTTTGAATAATGAATATAATTTTCTTTCGACAAAAAAAATAAAAGGCAGATTCCAGAAATTATTAAGCATTTAGCAAACTATCATTTAAAAATAATGAAAGACCTGAGGTACGAATATATAACTGGAAACAGAATGATGGAGGAAATAAAGTTTGCTCACATAATGACACTTTTCACGATCAAAATGAGACCTTGTAAGCAGGAGATGTACGAGAAAAATCAATAAATGAAATTGCCACATAGTTGATACCAAACAGTAAACAAACTATAATTTTTAATTTCTAAGTTGAAGGAGGCAATTGAGATGAGCAAAATTGAGGACGGACAATGTGACCACGAGCTACTTCTAGACCCAAAAGAAGTTAAGCCTAAAGCAAGCTTAGACTTCTTGGCTGAATTCAATTATGTGTTGGAGTACAAGCCTAGGAAGGCTAACTTCGTGGCGGACGCCTTGAGTCGGAAGATGGAGTTGGCGAATATTGTGAGTCGACCCAACTACTCCTTGTCACGACCCGATCTCGCCCCAATCCCTCTCATGAGGAAAGAAATGGGAAAGGTCAGGTTTAGGGATACTTGACCACGAAAGTTCTTTCACGGTTCTCAACCATAGGGATGTCATCACCTTACCCTCCGGACGAACCTCTTGTGAGTGCACTTAATCATGATCGTGAGCTCTTCCAAGCTCATATCCCACATGATAGCGGAATGTCGTGACTCTACCTCAACGCCACGATATGTCCCAATTGACGCTTTTAAGGTCGACACGGAAACTAGATGTAAAGGTTAGTTTAAGGGTATTTTTAACAACCATGATAGCCCTCTCAAGATATACATTCACAAGATGGCGTCACTTCATCTTTATCGGCTTCACCATCTCAACTATACTAAATCACAATTGCGAACTTTTTCTTAAGGTCCATACCCCTTGCAATGAATTCATTTATACGATCTAGATATTTAAGATAACCTAGAAATAAGACGGGAGTCGCCACTAGCCTCATTTTTAGGGGTCGGCTAGAAAACTCAATCGAGGGTCGGGAGTATTCCCTCAATTCCTAGCAATCAGATATCTAGGGTGGGGGACTTGGGTTACGCCAATATTTTTATTAGCGTCCTTTCGGTACCTAACAGTATATTGTGTTTACCTAAGGTATCCATGCATTTCTTCTTTAATTTTTTAAGATCGTTTATCCTAAACTAGGCAATCATGTGTGGTTGATCATTTACATGCTATTCTATTTCTAGAAAATGAGAAAGAAAGCAATCAATTGAATTGAAATTGTGAGGCAGTGAGTAAACAATTAAGGAAAGTAGTATATCTATTATGCAATCCTAAGAAAGATAAAAAGAGAAACAAAACCAAAGGACAAGAAAAAAAACCCACAACTCGTCGGATTTTTATATAGACAATAAGAACTCGAGAAATATGTCGAAGATGAATGGTACATAATGGACATCGACCTCCATCCTCTTCGTGTCCTATTCATTTTCAAGATCCTAATCTAAACCTATTGTAAGAATTATAACTAGGTACGTACAATAGAAAGAAACAATCATACATGTCAAAATAACAAAAAACACAACGTCATGCCAAAGTCAATCGATCAAAGGAAGTTCAATTCACAAATCAGATTTGGGCCTCGGGTAGGCCTTTGTAGTTCATGCGTTGGTTTCTCTAGACACCTATGCAATTCATTTTATAACTTATAATTATTATTGACCAATTGTGTTTTCGCATTGCCAATAACACTCATAAGTCTCATAATTAAGCGATCTATGCAATCCTAGGATTTTCCCTCGATATCATGCATCGGCCCTAGCATATATCTAGAAATCATATGCATTGTAGGAATTAAACATGCATGCAGGTCTTTTGGACCTTCATTCTGAACCAATCAAGTAAGAAAGTGAACTGTCGATGGGTCACTTATTACCAAGGGCAAGCGTCAATCACAAAGATAGGCATTTTTAATGGATGACGTGATTATATGTATGAAGGTACATGTGATGTTTCAAAGACATTTTTTTTGAAATCATTCACAAATTTTTTTGAGACAAATGATGTCTTGGTTATGGAAGGCATTTAACTGCTAAGGCTAGTTTGAGACTCCTATAAATGTATTCACAAGCGTCACAGGCAATTTGAATACAATCCAAAACGTGATTTTTCACAATGTCAAATCGAGCTTTGAAAAAGATTTTCTAAAGATATTGCTTTTCGAAACATCACATGTACTAAAGTGATTTCAAGATTTGATTTGGAAATTTGATTTATTGGAAGTCATTTGACAACAAATATCAAAGAATTTAAAGTAACTTTCATTAAGTTGGCATGGCCTAAATTCATGCACAAATTAAACTAATTAGTATATCTAAACGATCATAACAAAGTTAATATCAGAAAATTTTAGACCAAGTATGACAAATCAATAAAATTAGATAATACTCATTAACAATCTACTTATAGAAAAATTTTCTAACATGCATGACATCATAACAAACAACTTTCATGAATAATTTTTTTCTAAATGAGCTAGGCATGATTTTATAAAAATCAAACAACAAGAAACAACACAACAGAAATTTGTCAAATCATTAGGACATTCAGTCATTATCACAAGTATTTGTCCTATCAAAACAGGTTTAAAAATCACTAAATTTTCTCACAATATAGCCAACATGATGAAAAATAAGTTTTATTAAGGGATTAAGTGCATAATCTTTATAGAAAAACTGGAACAAAAATGTAAATTGTTTGTCCAAACAAGGGTTAGAATAGGGGTCCGAATTTGATCCAATGTCTAAATTCTAGTCCAATTTGGAAAAAAATGGAAAATGACCCTAATGATGAGCGATCGACATGAAATTAACGGCATTAGAAATCTCTAGTTGTGCTTTATGACTTCCTAGAAGAGCTGGAATCCAAACTAGGTCAATTTGGTACTCTAAGACAAAGATCTTTAAAAGTACGCATATCAGTAATTAAAAAAAAAAAAAAACAGAACACAAGCATGCATTAATAAATCTCAAACTCATTGAGCACAAATGGCATGAATAAATCACACACGACTTAAAATTGGATGCAACAAACAATTTGAGGTGATCACCTAACCCTAAATCAGTATGCGAAGATGTCATACAATTCAATGACAATACAAGATGATTTGAAATTCATAATGACGTGCTTGGAAGTTTTTAAATATAACAAGCACTTTTTTGACACAACTTTAACATGTGAAATGATACTTCAATGAGATGACGTAAACATGTACATAAATCTTATAACATGTGGTTTGATTATCAAGAATGCATAATTACAAGATTTTGGTCTCTAGATGACCCAAATAAGCATAGCAATGTGCATATATGGCAAGGTTTTGCTTCAGCATTAATACCACGGAATGAGTATGGTTTCAGATTCCTAAAGATATGCAAAAATTAGATGAAAAACCCTACATGTAAATCATATGATGAATATTTTTCATTAAGAGCCTGTAACCTAAATGAAATCATATAAGTCATGGCAAATATAACAAAACAGACTCTCGCTATGCAAAGTCTATTTTACTGCAACACTATTTATATGAATGCATGCAATTGACACGCTAAATAACATAAAAACTTTACAAATCATGCATCAATTGAACACATAAAACATGCATTTCATCTTTCATGAAGGACTTGAGGTTGAACAAGTCCAATTACATGTCAAATTCTCTTTAAATCCATTTCGGATCAAGATAGGGCAGGTTGACCCTATCTCAAATCTGAGGGGTTTTGACCTAACTAAATATGTCCAAAAATTTCAAAACAATTACATGGCATACTTAAGACAACAAAAAATAACTTTCATGTAGACAAGTTCTTCCAGAAGTCGACACAAAAAGAAGCACCAAAATAGCAAAAATTGAAGTCGGAACTGAGACAAAACCAAAAACTGGCCTAAACTACTGCATAATCACATATCTTTGGAGATGTTTTTCAAAGCCCAAACGTCACTCGATTAGGGCATGCAACCTATTGATTCGAAGCTAGTGATGTGTACTTTGAAAGACTAGAAGACTCTAATTAAGATAAGGTCGTTTCGGATCTTTTGACCAAAACATCAAATTAGTTCAGAGATACAAAAATGCAGATTTAAGCTATATCAAGCTCAATCATCCAAGTCGATCAAGAACAATCAATTACAGCAACTTCAACTACTCGTCAATGAGCATATGAACATAATATATATCCCTAAGATTGAACCCTAACCTCGACCGATTAATTCGATCTCGCTTCATGGGGTTTGAGATCAAAGAAATCTACCTTTGCATTTTTTGTCACTTTAAATGTAATCGGACGAAGTTTTCTCGTTGGAATGTGATCGAACCACTACAAACCACCAAAGACCATATCTGAACAACAAGGGCTGCTTGCAAACCGGTCGGATCGCCGGCTTGACGTTGAAATGGAATAGGTCCAGTTGAACCGGCTTGGGCGCCAGTAGGTATAGGAGTCGGCGAAAATGATCCAACGACCAATCCTCTTGATCCTGACCATGCCTTGGCCAGGTATAGGTTTAGGACCAAATTGGATCAGATTCGATGGCTGTGAAGTCACTGTTGGCCATCGGATTCTGAAAAAAACAAAAAAAAAACAAAAAAAAAAAAACAAATGGACCGATTTGGCGATGGCTCAAGATTGCCTTGATTGGAACAATTTTGATCAGAGCCGAACCAACTCACAGTCACTTGAGGGAGGTTAGGCAAAAAGAGACGGCCATCGAGGGGGCTGATCGACGGCCATTCAACTGCCGACGTGAGGCCAGTGAAGTTAGATTGGTGGACGTTGGTCCGGCTAGAGAGGGAGGAGAGAGAGAGGGAAAATTGGCGCTAAAATAGAGAGAGAGAGAGAGAGAGAGAGAGAGAGAGAGAGAGAGAGAGAGAGAGAGAGAGAGAGAGAATATTCGTGCAAATGAGCCCCCTAAAAAATGGAGGGAAAATTGATATATATACCATCTCCAAATTAAGCAATTTCGACCGTCGGTTCGATCTGACGGTTGAAACTTTAATCCAATAGTCAAAATTCAATTTCGGAGATTGCATTATGATCTCAAGGTGTTGGGTAATTGATTCAATGGTTTGATTTGTGAGAACTCGCGCTAGTATCAATAATTACGTCAAAATATCCGATTAGGGGTCTAATTGCAATTTGATGAAATTCGAAGGCCAATTTGCAAAGTTTCAAGAAATTGAAGATGCAAAAGTGAAATGGACGGAAAAAGGATCCTAGAATTGGCCGCCAGAGGTCCAAAACCGACCGACAAGCAGTTGAATTGCCCAGCACTGCCGCCGACTAGTCAGATCAATTTGGTTCGATTTGGTCGATTTTTGAATGTTTTTTGATTGGTTTGGTCCGATTCTGACTATTTTGCTCACTTGGGATCCTTGTGGGTTCAAAATTTATGCAACTTGGTCCCTAAATGATCAATTTGAAAAGAAAATTTATTCTAATTGAAAAAAAAAATTGCCTAATCGTGATTCAATTAAACTAATTAAACCTCATGAATGCAATCTACAGGTCTTTTATTGACTTGATTGAAGGATTATTTCGAAAAAATAAAGGGTCAAAACCATGGATGCTTTGAATTGGGCCTAAAGGGTTAAAATGATTAAATTTGTGATTCGATGGACGAAATTGCAACTTGATTGAAATTGAGTTCAATTAGTGTCTCGATTACCTTATCTAATCAACTGCCCATGTGTAAGATCACTTATCGTATTCGAATTGGTCTCAAATTGAAGTGCTCAAGCTTATGTCAAAAATGAACCTAGGCCTAACATTAAAATTGGACTTAGATTTATGAAATTAAACCATAAATTTGAATGGGTCCACTTGAATTTTGCCAATTGAAGCTTAATCGCTTGACACCTTATGCTTGGAAGGATAAAATTCTTCAAATCGATAAGTTCTAATGTGAATTTCCCAAAATTGATTTCGAATTTGGACTTCTTTTAAGAAAATGAGTGAAGAATAACCATCCATTCATAATTCATGAAGAATCCAATTTGACCCATTAGTTAGGCCTCAAAATAGCAATTTGTCGTTTGATCGGACAATTCGAGAAATTGAATGCGCGAATGGATTTAAAATAGTTCCTAAACAAAATGTCGATGAAAGAACTATACCTAATTATGACTACAATGAAAGTAATTTGATTTTTGGCCGATTTAGAACCCTAAATTGAAAATTTTGGAAAATAAGGTTCTTAATCAATTTTTTGCGAATTCTTTTTCACAAAAGTCAAATTAACATTAAAAGAAATGCATTTGTGAAATTTTTTTATTATTCCTAATTTTTTTGGTCAAAGGTTTGACCAAAAGTAAATGTTGCCTTTTTCCTAAAAGGTTAATTTCTTGGTTAAATCTTTGAATTTTATGAGAAATTGATTTGAAAAAAGTGAAATTAAAGCTAAATGACATCTTTTGGGGTAAAAAGTCAATTTTTGACAGAGGATTGACTTTTCGGGTTTTCCTTGAAAATGACTTGGAAATTGCTTAAAAATGATAGTACAAAAGAAAGAAATGAAAAACGACACTTTTTATTTGAGAAACGGGCACTTTCGCAATGAGAAACCCAAATCTCATTTGTTGTTTTTACTTTTCATTAGGCATTGACTAAAAATCATATGTTAACACTCGTGGATTGACCGTATCAAGGAGGGGCTACAGCATGACTAAACGACCCAAGCGTTCCTTAGGTAAGTGTGGGAGGGCAAAGCAAGGCGATTCTCATGTGAGGACGATCTCCCTTACACCAAGGAACGGTGACTTTATGAGCCACTCCACAAGAAGCTAAGGAAAGAAGTGTTACACAAGTGCCATGATTCCAAGTGGGCGGGTCATTCGGGGATCCACTGCACCATGGCACTTGTTGATGATCAATATTATTGGCCTCACATGTGGGATGACGTGGAAGCCTATGTGTGGACATGTTTTGTGTGCCAACAAGATAAGATTGAACAACATTTGTCACTGGGGCTCCTTGAGACATTGCCCATCTCAAAGCATTTATGGGAGAGTGTCTCCCTGGACTTCATTGTTAATTTGCCAAAGTCTGAAGAATGTTGGACCCTCATGGTCGTTGTGGATTGATTCTTCAAACATGCAACGTTCATGCCTGCGACTAAAGATTGCCCAACCGAAGAGGCGGCTAAGCTATTCATCAAGTATGTAATCAAGTATTGGGGAGTACCATGCACGATCGTGAGTGATCACGATCCTCGATTCACTGAACAATTTTGGACCGAGTTATTCAAATTGCTAGGGTTAGACCTAAACTTCTCCATGAGTTTTTATCCCTAAATCGACGGTCAGATGGAGAGGGTGAATGCGCTCATAGAAATATACTTTGGGCACTATGTGAGCACCACGCAAGTGAACTGGACGAAGCTGATCGATGTGACCAAATTCTCCTACAACTTGCAGCGAAGTGAGTTCATAAACTAGTGCCAATTTGAGATCGTGACGGGGCAATAACCGCTCACATTGAGCGTAGTTGCCTCGGGTTACCAAGGGAGTAGTTTGGCGGCGTACAAGTTCACAAAGGAATGGTATGAACAAGCGGACTTGGCGCGAAGGTGTCTATACAAGTCTGCGAAACGCATGAAGAAGTGGGTCGACAAGAAGCGACGGCATGTGAAATTCCAGGTTGGGGACCTATTATTGGCCAAGTTACACTTAGTCCTTCGTATCAAGATATGCATTAAGTGCTAATCCCTTTCTATGAAGGCTCCTTTCGAGTGTTGCAGTGGATCGGGAAGGTCGCATACAAGCTGGACTTGCCGTCCAAACTTAAGATACATCCAATGTTCCATGTGAGTATGCTCAAATCTTTCCATATAGATGAGGAAGATTGGACTTAAGGGAATCACAACGGGTGCCCCTTAGAGCAAAAACCTCGCATGATAAGGATGTCAAGTCCATCATGGTGGATCGAGTCACACGGAGGAGTTATTGCGCACCTAAGAAGGAATATCTAGTCCAATGGAAGGGCTTTCCGAAGAGTGAAACAAGTTGGGAACCATCCAAGGCTCTTTGGTAGTTCAAGAAGCATATTGACACATTCCATGCAAAAGACGCGACGAGGATGTTGCCCGAATAGGTGAGGGAGATTGATATGGCCCAATGGACGAGCATGATCCTAGACATCCAAATGATGGGCCATGATCCACAAAGAGCCGGCCCACGAGCTACCCACAAGCAATGTGAGAACCGGCCCATGATCAATGTGGAAATAAGCCCATGACCGTTAAGCTCCCCATGTCAGGCGACCCTTTGGTTTCCATGGACTAACCAACCCTTATGGCAGGCGTCCCTTGAGTTCTCCCATGGCCTAGGGCCTCTTTCAGTTTCTTGTGTAGCCTTGTAATGATTGTATATATTTAAATGCTACCATTGGATTGGAGAGGGATCAACGGCCAGGATTAGACTTGTTATTGTATAAAAAGGGGACCCTCCACCCTTACTTGTACACTTTAGTTCACGAGCTAATACAACTTGAGTTTCATTCTCCATATACGGTTCTTGTGAGTTGAGTGCTTGTGTAAGGTTGACTTGGGAGAAATTCTAAGGCTGCACGGGTAGGAAACGTCAGATTCGATCCACCCGTGACACTTGTCTCTCTTTCACTCCATAACAATGGCTCTTCCAGGCTTCTTGAGACGCTTTTTGCTGCCATTCTCGGGCTTCGTCTTCACTTGTGTCCTCGCTGTAGCGGTCCAGATCTTCATCTTTTCGCCGATATCTCCTGACTTGCTCCATTTACCAGAACCATCATCCCTAACTTCTCTTCCTACAAACACCCACTTGCAGGTAATTGAACAGCTTTATCATACAGAAGGTTCAAACTATCATTTCTTCGGTTTCTCAAATCTTCATTTATGCGAAAAGCTTTTGGTTCATGCAGGGCGTGGCCAAACTCGGAGAGGGCATAGTGAAAAATTCAGAAGACGTTTGGGTGGACGAAAATGGCATGCTTTACACTGCGACTAAAGATGGCTGGATTAGGAGGCTGCACCGAGATGGGTCCTGGGAAAACTGGACCATGTTGAACAGTCGGACACTTCTAGGAATCACAGCGACTAGGAGAGGTGGTATCATTGTGTGTGATACTGAAAAGGTGTGCATGATAAGATTATAGAGATGATAAACTCGCTTTATGAGGAAATGACTTGTGAGGTGCTCATGTTGCAAGCTCTCGGTGATGTGATTTGGCCAGGGTCTGCTATGGGTCGATAAGGATGGTCAAGCGAAGGTCCTCTTATCACAAGTCAATGGATCTGAATTAAGGTAATGTTTTAATCATTTTGATTGGCAATAGTTCTTTTTCTTTTCATTTTATAACTCCGGACACTCCCATGGGGGCGTGATAGTCCTCCTGTTCTACAAACATCTGTAGTTCCTAGAAACACGTACAGGGGCGCCCCGACATTCTAAAATCGACTTTTATTTTCCGTCTCTCCTGCCTCTACCTCTCTGCCCACCTAATCGGCCACGGCCGCTGTCATCAATGGATGACCTTTGATTAGAGAGAGAGAGAGAGTCGCAGGCCGTAGGAGGCATTGCTATCGTGATCGGAATTGGGGACAATGGTGGTCTTAGCTTAATGTTGTAGTGGATGGAGGGAAGAAGATGAGAAAGGAAAAGGACATAAAGAACCTGGCCTCGTTAGAATCAATGGCACGCTCATTTTATTAAAATGAGTCTAAAAATAATTTTGTATCTGCAGCAGTTTCTTGACTTCTCTCTTATTTTGTCACTGTCTAGCCATATTCTCAAGAGGTGGACCCTCGTATAGAGCGGTAGGGACTTTGTACTTCGACAAGAAGCATGCGCACACTGCAATAAATTATATCTCCAGTTCTCCTTAGAATAGTACTATTGAGAGTTAGACTCAATTTTATATGTTTAATTTAGTTCAAAACAATGTTTTATGAGAACTTACATAAACGAAAAGGACGACTTGTTAAGTTATTCGTCTTTTGTAAATTCCTACCATATATTAGTCTTATGAACATCAAATGCACGTCATAACCTAACATGTCATAACAGTGATATGCGACAAGTTAGATAATTAAACTTATAGTGTCTTTGATTAGATAATTGAACTTATAGTGTCCTGAATTCTTAAACCTTAAAGACGGCTCCATTCTCTAATTTGCCATTAACTAGTGAATATGGAATCAAGCACCATCGTAAGGAAAGCGACTGAATTAAAAGTGACAGCTTAAAATTAAGCCATTTGTAAGCATTTGCGACTCAGTCAAAAGAAGATAATTGGAGAATGGCAGCTTTTCATTGCTATGGTGTGCCATGCGTGCCGCATGCTATAGGGTATCTATCTCTTTTCTTCTTCACTTGTCATTCCAACAACATATGATGTGTTGGGAAAAAGAGCGAGATTTGCGGAGAAGGCTTGAATAATTTTCTCACTACTATTTCTGTGAAAATTAAATAGGATGAACTATTGAATGAAAGCGATAAAGATGAATAATAAAAAACACCAGAATTTTAATGTGAAAAACCATTCAAAGCGAAGGCAAAAATCACGAAACCGTAGTGGATCTCTCACTGTTTTCAATTTGTGGATTTGAACCTACACTCAAAGATAGCTCTCTTGGAAGAAGAAGAAGACCGTTTCTTCCGCTACACTATGCTATTATGATATTCTTGCTTTTTTGTATGTTTTTCTCCATTGAGGAGGACTCTTATTTATAGGAGCAAATGTAATCCCAATTAGAATTGTATGATATGAAAATCACGTTGATTTATCTCCAAATCTTTCATGATTCTCTTGATGTGGAAATATCAGTTTGATTTATTTCCCGATCTCTCTTGATTTTCTGGATGTGGAAGATTATGTTGATTTATCTTCCGATCTCTCTTGATTTTTTTTCCTCCTCCCTTTTTCTCTTTTTACTTTTACACATTCACTACTACACATATTCTACTACGGACATACACAATTCTGTTGGCCTCTCCAATTGGGAGTGACCTACTCAACATGATGGGTATATGTTCGTTAGCATCTAGACAACAACACAAATGTTGGAGTCACGTTAGTTGTTCTTTTCTTGATCGATTTGCGTGGTTCTGAGATTTTTCTAGACCTCTTCCTCACGAAAAGAAGTCCACAAGGGACCATGGTGCGTGAAGAAACGCACAAGGCTACACATCACTGTCTAATGAAATCTTTCTACTTGGACTAACAATTTAATTAGACATTCCAGTACTCTCAATTATAAATTTGAGAAGTTTGGAAAGGTAATAAGGACAATCTATTTGAATTTTGGCTTGCATGTTATTTATTACGTAAGCTTAGTGGGTATTCTTATGAGAAAAACTCCTAGGATTTTACTCGTTAAAATGAATTGTTTCGTCATGAATATGAAAAAAAAATGGTGGCGATCGAAATTAATGTAAGCTTACGTTGTTTTCAAATTTAAAAAGGAAAAAGAAGAAAATAAAGTTGGGGTTTTGCCAGTTAGGTTTTTTTGTCCTCGTATTCATGCAACAATTATGTTAAAGATATCAAGAAAGTTTAATAGGTAATAAGTAATATACTATGTGATGTGACCAAATTTATGAGACCTCCAAAAGGGTCAACCATTTGCACCTAGTTACTTGCTTGTATGCCAAGTTCAAGTTTGTCAGATTATTTAGTAGACTAATTCTCAGAATACTATTTTTATACGATGTTGCTCTATACATACTGCATAATATGCTCGATGGTGCGAGACCATGAAACACTAGCAATTAAACCGAATCCCGGACCAGACTCAAACCGCACCTTGGGTGAAAATTATTTGCCGTAATGATTTGGGTTTGATAGGTTTGGATAACCCTGGCAAATCATATGCAACCACATTAATCTTGGTGAATCGAGCATGGCACTAAATACGTTCAAGTCTGGCTGGAAATCGGCCAAGTTGGAGGCTCGTGGGGGACTCGGGCCGACGAGATCGCCTGCCTCATGAGCATATCTACCTAATGATAGAATAGTCAGTGAAGTAGTTTATCTGAAAGCACAAGAACTGAGATAAGCACAAGGAGCAACTTCATCACAAAGTCATCGGAAATTAATGTTTTTACTATGATTGCGACATTTAGATTCGCGGACGACGTCATTGAAGCATCGGATGGGAGTCTATATTTCAGCATAGCCAGCACCAAGTTCGACGTCCACAGTTGGTACTTGGACGTCCTCGAGGCGAAACCTCATGGCCAGCTTCTCAAATTCGATCCTTCATCATTGCAAATTTCGATTGTTCTTAATGACTTGTGCTTCGCAAATGGTGTCGCTCTCTCTAGGGATGAAGATTTTCTCATTGTCTGTGAATCTTGGAAGTGAGTATATCCATTGATGTGCAATTTGTAGAACTCATACATTTGAATTCCTCTTGAAAATAAATCATCTTAATGAAATTTTGGGGAGAAAAAGGGAAAAATGTGGTGCAATTTGGCTTATTTGCATGTGTGTTTCGCAGATTTAGGTGTTTGAAGCATTGGCTAAAGGGAGGTGAAGCAGGGAAAACGGAGATTTTCATCGACAATCTTCCTGGGGGACCCGACAACATCAATCTTGCACCAGATGGATCTTTTTGGATTGCCCTAGCGCAGGTACATGCACAAGATTTTCGCAACATAATTAAAAATCTAAAACCCACAGTGATTAGTGCTCTTAAGGAGATAATAGTGCCCCTGATTTTGGCAAAACTACATGCATTGCATTGTGAATGGTTCGGCTTCTTTCCGACTATGTATCTCGGATGCTCTATCTCTGCTCTTTGCAAATTGGTGCAATTAACATCTGAAGGGTGGGAGTTTGTGCACGCCTCCAAGGCAGCCAAGCACTTGATAGCAACATACCCAAGTTTGATCAAGAAAATGAGTGGAGTGGATAGAAAAGCAACTGTTTTGCATGTGGGAGCTGATGGCAAAATAATCAAGAAGCTTGACGATCCTGACGGGAAAGTCATCTCGTTCGTTACCTCAGCATTTGAGTTCGAGGGTCATCTTTACCTGGGAAGTCTCAACTCCAACTTCATTGGAAAATTACCCCTCATCTGATGATTTTGCCTAATGCAACGTTCACTGCAATATGTAGTTCATGCAATAACAGCTCACAGATCTCAGTAGGAGGGAGTATTTCACATGGGAGCAATTGAACTTGTATGTATCATAGCACCATTTGCTTTGCCGGCTCTGAATTGCAAAACCTCAATGCTTCCAAGACATGGATTCCATGACGATTTATTAGAAATTGTCAAGTGGACTGAATATAGGCGATGGTTTAGCATTTGGCAAACTATATTATTTGGAAATATGGAGGACGTGAGGTGAGATTATGAAACTGGAAACAGAATGATGGTCAAAATGAGGTTTATTAACATAATGATGCTTTTAGCAACCGAACTTTTATCTAGTGAAGCCAGAGATATACGAGAGAAATCAATAAATAGAACTGTCATACGGTTGATAGCAAACATGAAGAAAGCTTATATAAATTAATTTTGAAGCTAAATAAGAAGGCAATTGAAACGAGAAACATTGGAGAACAGAGATCTTAATGCAACTTCATCCTTTTCCCTGAATTCTTCTCGACTGTGTTTGGCAATTTATTAACCGCTCTATCCTTCACCTTCTTGCTTTTCATAAACTCAGCGGAGGAAGCAATTTGTGGCAGACATGTAGCAGTAGTACTAGAACTTTGCACTGAGGAAACACGAGAAGGATTCTTCGAACTGATGATACCAGGAACTTCTTTTATAGCCTCCATTACTACCTGATTCAGTGAAGATGAAGATGAAGCTGAAACCGAAAAAAATCTTGTTTTGGGGGCACATTCTCTGATGCCAAGTCGTCACTGATTTTGAGCTGATTTGTCAGATCTGTTGAATTGGTTTTTGAGATCCACCTTACTGTGCTTGCCACTTGGGACAGAACGACTTCCTGCGCTTTCCATATTTTTTGTAGCACTCGTCCTCAAGGGAAGAAGCTGACTCTTCAAACTCATTCCTGCAAGTAAAATTTGAAGAGAAGAGACAACATCAATCTATCTCCACATCTTCGGTGTTTCTTAAACATTTGTTTATGATGCACCAGACTGAAGATTCAACCAGACGAAGCTCTCTTTCTCATCCTTAAACTAGCAGTGAAATTACCAGTAAAAAGAACAAACTGGCGGTGAAATGAAATGTGACAAGAATAAAAAATTAGTTATGTTACGTTAAAGAGCAAGACTTCGCTGAGCAGCCTCAAGGCTGTGAATGATCTTCGCTTGCTAGCTTCTTTCAGCTCTTCTGATCCTTTATTCTTGTCAACTTTCTTCATCTGCAAGAAGTCATTGTAGTTTTCCCCCATGACGGGCCATAAGTTCAATTTATTTGATAAAACAGCGACACTTATAAGTTTCCATTTCATCTGATGGGTAGTTCATGGTTTGGCATCAGCAGAAAGAGGAACGACATCACTCACAAGTCAGCATTACTACAGATTATGGCTAAAGCCTTTCTTCTGGTTGTTGTTTCTCTCAGCATGCTCCCAGAAATCAATCCTCTCTTTTACTCCTTTTGAAATCTTAGTCGGCAAACATGGGTAGCCGATAAGGTGATTAGTAGTTGCTGGTAGGACACATACGAAAAATTATTAAGTGTTAAACCTTCAGATGTTGCTAAGTGAAACTCGTTTGACAAAAGAATTGGACTCGTAGTGAATATCGATGAATGAAAAGTGAGCCTAGTATTCAAAAGTCACGAGGCTAGCAATTCGGCATCATGGCCAATTCAATCATGAAACTGACCCAATCACTAGTTCGTAGAACCGTGAATCTTGAAAGCCATTAATGATAACGGCCGAGAGATATGGGCCATTATAATTGTCTGGAAGAGTGGCTGCAAGCTGCGGAAGAAATAGTCGATGGCAAGTGATGACGCCCTAAATGTTGAGGCAAATACATGTTGCTGAATTTTCGGAGTCATATGGGGCAAGTGATGACACCATAAGCTATTAACAACAATTACAAGGCAAGTGATGACATCATAAGCTATTAAGAACAATTTTTAAGAAAGCAAATGACATCCTACGTTACTCTTCGAATTCAGCAACATGTATTTATGTCAACAATTATGGCGTCATCACTTGCCCCATGTGAGGATTTCTTCCGCAGCTTGCAACCACTCTTCTTGACAATTATAATATCAGGACTGTAATTTGAGCAAAGGGCTGCAAATTAATCAATGAACATAAGTTGTTTTATTTTATCTTCCTGTTATCTTTACGTTTCAGTACTATTTTATATGATCGGCTGTGATTGTCTTCCCTCTTTGTACCTTTAATTTTCTTGTCAATTTGTGTTGAATGATCAAAGGACCCTTCACCGTCCTTTGTCTATTTCCATATTGATCCACATTTTGGAAAGGTGCTTCCTTGACACTTTTTGGCAAAACAACTCCTGATTTAAATATTGAGATAGTTGAGCTCTTCATAACAGCCTTCTGGTGGGGTTCGTGGATGATTGTGAGGGCTTTCCTATTTGGTAACGTATCTAGGGGGGTGTCAATATTGATAAAAATGGTAATAATTTAGTAAGAATGTGGGCTGGGAATTTCAACAAACAGTTGGAGGGCAACTACCTCCTGCTCGCTAGAAGGGTACAGCAAATCGGAATTTTGGCAACTGTGAACTTTACTAACTTAGCATATTCATACGGAAGCATGAAGATCGTTACTTGTATAAGCATGAAGATCATTACTTATATAATCGCTAAAAAGGACAGGATAACTTTTCGTGTTGTAACAGTGTCTTTATAGGAGTCGGAGGATCCGCCAAATCTCATTAACCCATATGTACTCGATATGATTCTAATCTGGTCATGGATTACATGATAGGCTAAGGTTCCATGTAAAAAAATTGTATAATATCTAAACCATATTGCAAATTGCGTCCATCTTGATTGATAATAATGTGGATCTCACATAGGGACTACGAGATTAATAATTTAGATAGTCTTAGTTCACATGATCTATAGATCATGAATCATTGCAATTTCAAAACTTCAATGTAGTGCACATATGGGAGTCAGGCTACACTCAGAGAACTTGGGTTGAGGTCACTTATAAATTCGTAGATATTATGAACCATTACATCAATATACTCTAGTTTCGTAAGACAAGTCAACTTTTAAATGGAGAGACTCGGGATCCTCAACTTAAGAAAATTGAGTGACTTGTAACCTTAAAATAGTCTATGCTTTCATAATTTACGTCATGAGCTCAGCTCTCTCTACATCTGCTATAACTTGTTTCCCGTGTCGATTATCAAAAGAGACAGTGTTTACGCTATGCGCTGAAGCGGGGAGGAAGGGTCTGTCCAATATCAACAGTAGTTAGTGAGTTGAACTTTTGATTCTGTGATTTTATTGTGACGACTCAATAACAACATCAATTTCATTTTCACACAAGTTTATAACTCATCTAAGCTTGGAAAAAGCATTCTAATTGTTGTTGATTATTCTCATAATTCTGCTCGTACCAACCAAAAGTTATATACCATTTTCGTTGCCTACTAGCACTTAAGTATCATAACTTAACTGCTCAAAAAAATTTAAAGTGAAAAAGAGCATGTGATTCAGCAACTGTAAGTCAATTTGCGAATATCGAATTATCAACTTATAATATATTTTCGTCAAGTGCCATAAAGTGACGTTGGCATGGACTGCCATATCGTATTTACTAGAGAAATGAGATAAACAAACTAATATAAAGCTTAAGAATCTGATTGCACAAAAGATGTTAAAAGACGACGTAACACTAAAACATAATGTTCAAGGACTTGAGTGATTTTATCCCGATTTCTCTTCCTCATCTTGACATTTACTTTTGTGTTTGACATTTAAACCTTTCAAAGCATTCACAAAGCGAACCGTCAATTTTCTCCTTTAAAAATTGCATAATTTGTTTATTATGTTTATCATTTTAGAAGAAAAGCAATAAATGCTTTTTTTTTTTTTAAAGCTCAAAAAAACTTTTCCAATATTCTTCATTTTACTAAATTCTTGTCCTCTGACTCCTGCCCATGAAGTCACGCTCCTATTAGCATCTTACAAATTTATCCTTTTATTTTCCCTTTATTTTAGTAAGGTTTGAGATTGAATGTATTTCATGTAAAATATGTAATAACCTTAAACTAGTCGATAACTTAATTGAAGAAGCATTAGTTAATCACAAAGATAAAGATTCTTAATTTCATATGTGAGTTGATATTAAATTGTTGATAAGAAAAATAAGAAAGGTAGTAAGTGATAAAAGAAACTTTTTTTTTGTCTGACATAAGAGAAATTGGTAACTACATGAATTTCAAAGAAACATCGATACCCAACTCAACTAAGAGTTGATAGTGTAAATTAATTGGTAACTTAATTAAAAAAAGAAGAAGATCATAATCACTCAGACTAAAGTTAGTCAATTGATGAATTTAAAAGTTAGAGAGCAACACAAATAAACATGGTAATTAAGTAGAAAGGTTGGTAACCTTTAAAACAAATCAAATAAGCATTGGAAATCAACTTATATGAAAGTTGGTAACTTAAAAAGAATTGGCAATTTAATCAGAGAAAAGTTGGTAAGTCATTAAAATATAGATTGGTAATTTTTAAAAAGTCAAATAAATGCTAGGAACTAATTCTATTAATAATTGGTAGCAAAAAATTAATTGGTAACTTAATTGGAAAAAAATTGTTAAACCCCAATTCCGTTGGTAATCTCTAAATATAATTGGTAATTTAATGGGATCTTAAGCAAGACAAATTAAAATTGGTAGCTTAATAGAAAAGTTGGTAAGTCTTTTAAAAAGAAACTTTTAAGAATTTCAAAATGAGAGTTGGTAATTTAAAACTAGTTAGTAACCTAATGGGAGAAAAATTAATAGATTATATACAATAAATATTAGTGAATTGGCACAAGAGACAATAAATTAAAGATGTTTGTAAGAGAGACAAATAAATTTGGTAAAAGACAACAAAAGTTGATAAAAGAAACCCCAAACAATTATTGATAAGAACCTCAAATGATCAAGGTCAATGATTCAAAATGAGATGGTGATTGATATAAAAAAAGTCGATAAGTCATCTAGTGAAGATTGATAAATTCATGAAAGAGTTGGTGGTAAATTTATGTCATTGGTAAAAAATAAATAAAAGTTGGTATATGATTTGTAAATTTTCAGAAAGAGTTGATACTCTCATAATAGCAAGGATGATTTACCATAAAGTTATCGAGAAGACGTTTGGTAATCTTTGATTTTGTTACCAATAGAATTTCATCATTTACCAAAGCTTTCATTAATCTTTGATTTTTTCAAAACGGACCACTAGAACCTAATGTAAAAGTTTAAATAAATGCTCTAATTCCAATTTGATAAATAATAATGTGAAAGAAAGGAATATGAAATTTTATATATTTTTTGATGTTTATTGAAGAGGGTTTTATTAGATGACTATCTAAGATAATAAATAAATCAAGATGTTCATAATCAAATGAAGATATACACATAATCTTGAAATATGGAGAGTCAATAAAATTATCAAAATCTCTTTAATAGTAAATTAACTTAGAGAAATCTTTAATATTTTCTCATAATAAATGTCTCTTCTACTATTCATGCTTTGTCAACTTCAGCTAGTCAACCATTGGGATTCGCCCTAGTGGCCACCCTTCCAACATGGAAGGGGGAGGTGAAGGGTTCAAATCATCGCCTTCTCATGGGGATGGGGTGAGGACGCGTAAGTTTCATGAGTGGGTTTCAACTCCCACGCCCTGCAAGAGGCGGGGCACAAGTCTGAGAGTGAGTGTAGAATAGGAATAAAGTAGGACTGATAAAAAAAAAAAAAAAACTTCAGCTAGTCAGCATCTGCTCCAGCATCCATCCATAATGTCTCGTCCCTTTCTTGCCTTCGGCCAAAAACTCAACCCGATCTTATCCGTTGCCGGTTCTCTCTCGAAATGAGTACAGACATATAATATCGTCAAAAACTCATCTTCTCCTAGGTAACATCCTTGTCTCTCTTTCACTCTCCAACAATGGCTCCACTAGGCTTCTTGAGCCGCTTTTTGCTGCCATTCTCGGGCTTCGTCTTCACCTGTGTCATCGCTGTAGCGCTCCAGATCTTCGTGTTTTCGCCGATATCTCCTGACTTGCTCCTTTTACCGGAACCATCGTCCCTAACTTCTCTTCCCACAAACACCCGCTTGGAGGTAATTGAAAAGCTTCGTCACACAGAAGGTTCAAACTATCTTTTCTTCGATTTCTCAATTCTTCATTTATGCGAAAAACCTTTTGTTTCGTGCAGGGCGTGGCCAAACTTGGAGAGGGCATGGTGAAAAATTCAGAAGACGTTTGGGTGGACGAAAATGGCGTGCTTTACACTGCGACTGAAGATGGTTGGATTAGGAGGCTGCACCGAGATGGGTCCTGGGAAAACTGGACCATGTTGAACAGCCGGACACTTCTGGGGATCGCAGCGACCAGGAGAGGTGGCATCATTGTGTGCGATACTGAGAAGGTGTGCGTGATAAGATTAAATAGATGATGAACTTGGTTTTTTGGAGAAATTGACTTGTGAGGTGCTCATGTTGCAAGCTCTCTGTGATGTGATTTGGCCAGGGTCTGCTCTGGGTCGATAAGGATGGTCAAGCGAAGGTCCTCTTATCACAAGTCAATGGATCTGAATTAAGGTAATGTTTTTAATCATTTTGATTGGCAATAGTTCTTTTTCTTTTCATTTTATAACTCCGGACACTCCCATGGGGGCGTGATAGTCCTCCTGTTCTACAAACATCTGTAGTTCCTAGAAACACGTACAGGGGCGCCCCGACATTCTAAAATCGACTTTTATTTTCCGTCTCTCCTGCCTCTACCTCTCTGCCCACCTAATCGGCCACGGCCGCTGTCATCAATGGATGACCTTTGATTAGAGAGAGAGGGGCAGGCCGTACGCGGCATCGCTATGGTGATCGGAATTGGAGACAATGGTGGTCTTAGCTTAATGTTGTAGTGGATGGAGGGAAGAAGATGAGAAAGAAAAAGGAAAAAGACATAAGGAACAATTACTGAGTTATAGCTCAAAAAAAAAAAACAAAAAACAAAAAACTGATGCATCGATCATCTAGAAGGGGAAATTTACACCTAACTTTGTTAGAATCAATGATACACTTAATTTATTAAAATGAGTCTAAAAATAATTTGCATCTGCAACAAATTCTTCGACTTCTCTCTTATTTGTCACTGTCTGGCCATATTTTCAAGAGACTGACCCTGTTAGAGAGCAATAGGGATTTCATACTTCGACAAGAAACGTGCGTACCCTTCAATAAATGATATCTCAAGTTCTCCTTAGAATAGTACCATTTAGAGTTAGACTCCATATTATATTTTTAAGTTAGTTCAAAACAACGTTTTATGACAACTTACATAAACGAAAATGAAGACTTGTTAAATTATTCATCTTTTGTAAATTCCTACCATAGATTAGTCTTATGAACATCCAATGCACGTCACAATTTAACATGTCTCACCAGTGATATGCGACAAGTTAGATAATGTTGCATTGAACTTGTCGTGTCCTGGCTTCTTAAATCCTAAAGTCGACTCCATTCTCTAATTTTCCATTAACTAATGAATACGTAACACCTTGCAAGGTCACTTGTCAATAGTACATTAATCAAGCGCCATCGTAGGGAAAGCGACGGAAATTAAAAGTGACAGCTTAAATTTGAGCCATGTGTAAGCATTTGCGACTCAGTCAAAGGAATATAATTGAAGAATAGCAGCTTTTCATTCCCATGATGTGCCATGCGTGGCGCATGCTATAGGGTGTCTTGTCTCTTTTCTTCTTCACTTGCCATTGACAACAACGTATGGTGGGTGTTTGTTCGTTAGTATTCAGACAACGCCACAAATGTTGGAGTCATGTTAGTTGTTCTTTTCTCGAGCGATTTGCGTGGTGTTCTGAGATTTTTCTCGACCACCTCCTCACGAAGAGACATCCACAAGGGACCATGGTGCGCGAAGAAACGCACGGGGCTACACATCACTGTCGAATGAACTCTTTCTACTTGGACTAACAATTTAGTTAGACATTCCAGTACTTTCTATTATAGGCTTGAGAAATTTGGAAAGGTAATAAGGACAATCTATTTGAATTTTGGCTCGCATGTTATTTGATACATAAATATTAGCGGGTATTCTCATGAAAAAAATTCATGGGATTTTACTCATTAAAATGAATTATTTTGTCATGAATATGAAAAAAAAGAAGGGCTGAGTTCGAAATTAAGGTGTTTACGTTGTTTCAATTTTTTTTTTTAAAAAAATACAAGAAGAAAAGAAAGTTGGGGGTTTGCCAGCTTAGGTTTTCTTGTCCTCATACTCCTGCAGCAATAATGTTAAAGATATCAGTAAGTTTAATAGGTCATAAGTAATTTACTATGTGATGTGGCAAAATTTTCTGAGACCTCTAAAAGAGTCGACCACTTGCACCCAGTTGCTTGCTTGTATGCCAAGTTAGAGTTTTTCAGATTTTGTGGTAGAGTAATTCCCAGAATATTATGTCTATATGATGTTGCTTTATACCTATCGCATAAGATGGTGCAAAATCTTGAAACACTAGCAATTAAACCCAATCCCAGACCAAACTCAAACCGCACCTTGGATGAAAATTATTTTCCCTAATGATTTGGGTCTGATAGGTTTAGATAACCTTGGCAAATCATATGCAACCACATTCATCTCGATGAATTGGGCATGGCACTAAATACGTTCAAGTCTGGCTGGAAATCGGCTAGGTTGGAGGCTCATGGGGGACTCGGGCCCATGAGATTGCCTGCCTCATGAACATATCTACCTAACGGTAGCATAGTCAGTGAAGTAGTTTATCTCAAAGCACGATAACTGACAAAAGCACAAGGAGTAGTTTCATCACAAAGTCATTGAAAATTAATGTTTTTTCTATGATTGCTACGTATAGATTTGCGGATGACGTCATTGAAGCATCGGATGGGAGTCTATATTTCAGCGTAGCCAGCACCAAGTTCGATGGCCACAGTTGGTACTTGGACGTCCTCGAGGCGAAACCCCATGGCCAGCTTCTCAAATTCGACCCTTCATCGTCACAAACTTCGATTGTTCTTGATGACTTGGGCTTCGCAAATGGCGTCGCTCTCTCTAGGGATGAAGATTTTCTCATTGTATGTGAAACTTGGAAGTAAGTACATCCACTTATACACACTTTATAGAACTCATCATTGGAATTCCTCTTGAAAATAAATCATCCTTGTGCAGTTTTGGGGAGAAAAAGGGAAAAAAGTGGTGCAATTTAGCTTATGCGCATGTGTGTGTTTCGCAGATTTAGGTATTTGAAACATTGGCTAAAGGGAGATGAAGCTGGGAAAACGGAGATTTTCATTGACAATCTTCCTGGCGGACCTGACAACATCAATCTTGCACCGGACGGATCGTTTTGGATTGCCCTCGTGCAGGTATATGCGTAGGATTTTCGCAACATAATAATTAAAAATCTAAAATCCAAAGTGATTAGTTCTCTTAAGGAGATAATGGTGCCCCTGATTTTGGGCAAAACTACATGCATTACATTGTGAGCGGTTCGGCTTCTTTCGGACCATGTATTTCGGATGCTCTATCCATGCTCTTTGCAAATTTGGTGCAGTTGACATCTGAAGGGTGGGAGTTCGTGCACGCCTCCAAGGCAGCCAAGCACTTGATAGCAACATACCCAAGTTTGATCAAGAAAGTGAATGGAGTGTACAGGTCATCTTTACCTGGGAAGTCTCAACTCCAACTTCATTGGAAAATTACCCCTCATCTGATGATGTTGCCTAATGTAATTCTCACTCAAACTGGTATTCAAGTAATACCAATTCGCAAATCTCGGTAGAGGGGAGTATTTCAGATGGGAGGCAGTTGAGATTTTACATGTATTATAGCATCATTTGCTTCACCGGTTCTGAACTGCGAAGGTTCGATGGTTCCAGGAGGCGGATTTCATAACAATTTCTTAGAACTGCAGTGATGATACACAATCAAAGGGGACATCGACATTGATGCACAAATGAAAGAAGAAAATTCTACATTGTGTATTTATATCAGAATCACATCAATCTGTCCGTTGTAAGGACACCATAGCTTCTTTTTTCATACTTAATAGGATGGGATTAATTTGTCGACACGAACGATGAAGTTTTCTGGAAGGATTTATTCCGCCAATAAAGGATGCCTTCATGACCTGACGTGTATTGAGGACATAAGCATCAATATATTCTGAGTGAACATCAACCCTCTTTTTGGAGCACTTTAAACTACATTGCTCTCTCTACCCAAAACTTAGGCATGTTTAATTGGAAAGTAAGAGGCAGCAATGGTTTGGTACCTGAGAGTCAGCGCCAGAAGACACGAGAACATTTAAGACATTAGAGAAGGCAAGGCCTGTAATTCTTTTCTGATGTCCTCTGAGTATTCTGTTGAGCTGCGAAAGTGAAACAGTCAATATCCATAACTTGTGAAAAACAAGGTTAACTTTCAACAACAATGAAAGCAGTTCTCACCCCACCATGAGCTCGCACATATCGAATTCGAATAGAGGAGTTCTCCATTCCTATTGCAATAATGTTATGGTCTTGAGGATAGAACGCAAGAGCTGTTGCAGCCGGCTGTTGGGGCGCAAATTTTGTCATCGTCTAGATATCAGCAGGCAGGATAGTATTAACAATTTTCTAAGTGAGAGTGGGACATATGTGCCACGAGGCACTTGCCTCCGTGTCATCTCCCTTCTTGGGGAAGAAGGGAGAGAGCAAGTTCGACAATTAAATCTCTGGATGGGTGAAAAAACCCCTTGCTTTCTTTTAGTTAATCAGTAAGGGTAAAAACATTCCATTGGAGAAAGAGAAAAGCCCTTGTCTCACTTAGCAAGTTAAAAAGCAGTGGTCTGGTCCCTGAGAGTCAGCACCAGTAGACACGAGAACAATCAAGGAAGTTGTGAAGGGAAAACCTTTGATTATTCTCCAATGTCCATTTTTCATTCTTGGCAACTATGGCATATACTCGTAATCATGTCTAAAGACTGAAAATCAAACAATATCAAGTGAACATCACTAATGTGCTTTCGAATCGGACGATCACTGGAATCAATTCACAACAAGGTCTTAGACACATTTCATCGAACATGTTATGGTCAATCAGTTGAGGAACAGATCAAAGCCATTACGAACTCAACTTTACGACTAGAATCAAGCTAAATCAAACAATATCAAGTGAACATCACTAATTTGCTTTCAAATCGGACGATCATTGGAATCAATTCACAACGAGGTCTCAGACACATTTCATCGAACATGTTATGGTCAATCCGTTGAGGAAGAGATCTAATCCATTTCGAGCTCAAATTTACAATTAAACTCAAGCTAAATTAGTTCATGACGTTCGAAATCAAAGAAAAGAAAAATTCAACTATGATCAGTTTCATCGTAATAAGAGAATCGGACTCTCGGCCTCTTACTTGTGACAACAAAACAGGGGATTCTACCTCGTTAATGAAGTGGACTGAGGCCGCAGTTGGCGCACGAATCACTGAAGGAAGCTCTAGAACGTGTCGATGATCGAAACCTGAACGGGTGGAGAAAGCTTCGAACGGAACGAGAACATTTCGAAGCTCTCGGCCGCGGAAGGGAAACGAAGGAGATCAGTCGCAGAGCTCTTTAATGAATTCGTTAGACTTCCCATTTCTTTCTCCCGTTACAAAGCACTCCGGGCCTTGCTAGAAAAAGTACTCTCAAAGAAGCATGTTCCTTAAGCTGAGGGATTAACCAAAAACCTACCACCACCTTTTGATTGCTTATGCAATTTCATAGTTATCTTGCAAATGTTTTCAAAGGACCAATATGGTTGAAACTCAACCAAATGAGTCAAATTCAATCCTTCAAGGAAAAAAGCAATGATTTACTCTTGCATTTTTAGTAATTCACACCTCATAAGAAGTTGTTCAAGCTCCTTAATTTACTCCTTAATGCTCATCTAATGTTGATAGAGAGAGCCCAGTTTTAGAAATAAGTCTTGCTAATGGTTATCGGGTAAGAACCTTTTCTTCCTGAGTTTCTTTAGCTTCTCCCAAAACATTAACCCTATTTCTTCCTTCCTTGCTATTTTGATTTTTAAGGTTGATCCGGGCCAATGAAGATGGTCATTCGAAGGTCCTCTTATCACATGTTAATGGATCTTGATTAAGGCAATGTTTTTAATCATTTTGATCACTAGTTGTTCTTTTTTATTTCAATATACCTCCAACACTCTCATAGAGTGCGTCAGTCCTCCCGTTTCATGTGCACCGGTAATTCTCGAAAACACATAAGTTGATCTCTTAGGGTGGCCCAAAGAGAATGTAACAAGGTACTACCAGTAAGTTGGTACTCATTTTTATTTTTTCAGTTTTGAGGTGGAAAATTATATAACATGCAAAATAATCTAGTTTCGAGACGACTAAGGATATTTTGGATGAAAATGTATTATTCAAACAACGGTTTTCTTTTCTTTTTTTTTTCTTTTTTTTAACTTTTGTGTCATGATCTAAATTTTGGGGTTGGGGTAAATTTTCACAAATGTATTGCCTTAATAAATAGTTGACAATTGGCAATCAATGGAGTATATTTAGATTGTGTCATATCCCAAAAGAATATTCTAAGTTCACCAAAAAAATGTAAAAACTTATATGCATTTAGGCGAGCGCGCAAAAACTCCGAAAACGACTTTCATTTTCTACCTCTTTTCTCTTCCTCTACCTCTCGGCCCACCTCATTGGCCGTTGTCATCAAAGCCATCATAGGCCTCAGAGATGACCACTGCCGTAATCATTTCTTTATTTTCTTTTCTTTCTCATCATCTTCCCTCCATCCACAACATTAACCTACCACGTCGATCATCTCAAGTGGTATATTTACTCTTAATCTTTTGACTCACACATATGTTAGAGATAATTTGTATCTTCAATAAATTTTGGGAATTCTCTTTTATTTTGTCACTAGCTAGAGAGATTAGCTCTTTTAGAGAGTAATAGTAAGTTTTAGGAGTCGCAACTAATTGTTTATGATTGATGTAAAACATCAAGAGAGATATTTTATTACTACGCAATCAGAAAAACTAGGATTGAGGACTTAATCACATTAGTTAATCAACTAATGTCCTTTTCAGTACCTAATGTTGTTTTTTTCTTTTGGTACCCAATCTTGTTTAAACTTTGAAGTTTGATATTTTTTTTTAAGGATTTTTCATTAATTTTGTGAAGAAAAATACTCAAAACCCCTTTTAATCTTTCCCTAATTTTTTTTTTTATATTTTAAAAAAATTAAAATAACAATATCATATAAACTACCCGATTGGCCCAATTCGGATTTGGCTTGGCTGACTTGGGTTGCACCTCCGGGCAGATAGAGAAGAGCCTCCCTTATTGTCTTTTTTCGTTTTTTTATTCCTTTTTTTTCTACTCTTTTTTTTCTCTCTCTCCCCCTCTCTCTTGTCCTATTCTCTGCGTGTGGTCAAACTAGAAAATATTGACTGCATTTGGGATTTTACCATGTCAAACTACGAGTCAATTTACCATACGACACATGTCCCCCGAGCCCCACCACGTTAGACCCTCTAACACCCACACCTCCCCCCTTTGTCGCCTCTCTTCCCTCTCTTCTTTTTCCCTTTATTTATTCTTCTTCTTCCCTCTGCTCACGATGGGATACCTCGCCTTCAAGATCCCTATCACCGCCAACTCCGCCCGCTCCGCCGTCCACCCTTCCTCCTTTTTCTAATCTGCAAGATCAAGCTCAAGAGCTTCCCCCTCCAGATTTCCCTCATAGCCTACCTCTCGCCCGACGTCACCCACCCCCCATCCCCCCTCCCCAAGACGACGTCACCTCCCCTCTCGAGGGACGGCCACCACCTTAGCAAGTCTAATCTCGGCAAGCTCATTGGGAAGTCCATCTTCTCCGGCAAGGTTTGCCTGAAGGTCTCCGTTTAGACGAGCCAGCGTAGGGCAACTTGCGGGGTGAGCTCTCAGAGGTTTCTTGGGAAGGTCTTGGTGCCCTTGGATCTTGCCAGGGCCGAGTTCAAGGCTTGTGTGTTCCACGACGAAGTGAAAGGGAAGACCAAAGGGAAGAAGAACAAGAAATAAAGGAAAAAAAAAAAAGGAAGAGAGGGAGAGGCCACAAAGGGGGGGAGGTGTGGGTGTCAAAGATCTGATGCGGTGAGGCTAGGTGACACGTGTCATATGGTGAGTGGACTTGTAATTTCACATGCTGGAATCTCAAGTGTAGCCGATATTTTCTCAAAGAAGAGAGCCATATTTTTCATACTTTATTAACCAAGAGACAATAGAGAGACCCCTTTTTTAATTCTATAATATTGTTGACCCTTCCAATTTATTTTATTTTATTTTATTTTTATTCCCTTTTATTTTTCTACTTTTTCTTTCCCCCACGTGGTCTCTCCAAGCATGGTCTTTGCCAAAGACCATTCCGGAACTATAAACCCCATCAATCGATTTTTCCCTTTCCGGTGAAGTCCATAAAAAAAATTGATTGATGGGCTTTTGTACATTATTCAAATAATTTGCATATACAAAAAAGAAATCAAAATACAAGATTCACCTTTGTTTATTATTACCGTTCCTTTTTCCATTTGTTTTTAATATGGAGAAAGAAAGAAATATTGACCTTTATTACTTTGCTTATGTGGTATTTTTTCAGCCAAAAAAAAATCCAGTTTGGTATTTTTTTTATTTAAAAAAAACAATTTGGTATTAAAAAAAAGGGAAATTGGTCAATTTTCAAATAGTTAGAGACTAGATGGAAAATTAGATGAAAGTTCATGGACCAAATTGAGCAAATTGAAAGCTCATGGATGAAATTAAACATTAGATAAAAGTTCAGAGACCAAGTTGAGCAAATCGGAAGCTCGGAGATGGAATTGAATATTAGATGAAAGTTCAGGGACCATTTGTGACATTTTCCTTTTCTTTAAGTGAACTGTACATATTTAACCTTTGAAGAAGTAGGAAAGTCAACGAAGTCTAAATCCGGTTTTGTATATAAAAAAGGCAGTCACAATATTATCAATTATAGTACTTTACGCGAGAGTGATGATATTTTGACGAACTTGGCTTTCCTCGTAATAGAATTAGGGCGCGTTTGGTAATAATTATGTTTCCGGGAATAAATTCTGATAAAAAATGATTATTTTTTATTTTGTTCTCGAGAACTGATTCTGAGTAAAAGAACGCGTTTGGTAACTGTACAAAATTTCTGATTCTAGAATAGAATTGCGTTTGGTACCATGTTCATTGATTCTGTTTCAAATTAATTTATTTTAATTTTTAAATAATGTTTATAATTTTTTCTTTTTCTTTCTTTTTTTCTTCCTTTTTTCCTTTTTTTCCTTTTTTTCTTTGTTTTCCTTTTTTTCTTTTTTCTTTTTTCTCCTATTCTAATTCTTCTTCAAGCCAGTTGCTCGACCTCGTCGGCAGTTGGGCAAGGCTCACCTGGCCACCAGCGAGGTTGGGCGAGCCTTGCCGGTGGCTAGGCTTGCCTTCGGCGAGCTCACCGGATCTCGCCCTAGCATGGCGAGCCTCTAGCGAGCTCGCTAAATTGGTCACCGGTGACCGGCGGCAGCGGCGAATGGCGGCGGCGACCTGTGGTGGCGGCGGACGGCGGCGGGCGGCGGTCGCAGGATGACGGTCAATGAAGAAGAAGAAGAGTTTTGATTCTCAATTTTGTTCCTGGAACAAGAATCAACTTTTTTTTTTTATTCTTGATTCTCGTCTCGAACTTATTCTGGGAACAAAAATTTTACCAAACGCAATTCTCGTCCCAAACTGATTCTAGGAACAAAAAATCAGAATATGACACTGTTGTGATGATTACCAAACAGGCCCTTAAGGAGCAAAATGATTAAACCTGAAATTTGTGGTTTTCACCAGCAAATGATCAAGTACGGATTGCTGACAGATTTCAACACAATCAATGGTACCTCTCTTGGTCTTCATGAAAATATATATATAAAAGAAAAAATTAGTCATTAATCAAACTACTCGTCCGGAAAGTTCCCTCAACAAAAATCTTTCACCTAAGATGGTAGAATTTCAATTTTATTATTTACAACGGGTCGTGTGTCGCTTTGGAAAAGGAAACAACTTATCTAAACTACTAGCAAAAGTAAAATATAGGAATGACGGAAAGAAAGTAAATGTACGATTGAATATAAAAGTGCCATAATGATAAAACAACAACCTGAAATTGAATGATCATTTATCGATTTGGCAAAGGATCCCCCACATTGGTGCCTCTTCGACTATTTATTATAGTATTCCGAAAGGCAACTGCCTTTTTGCAGTTACCATCTCAATGCCTACAAGTTCCGGAAGTTTCGGCTCCTTTTCGGTAACCGTTCTGCCTTACCGATGTCTTCACTAGTACCGATTCAAATAACTGCTTTCATCTTTATCTCACTGGTTTCGGCAAGCCCCCTTGTCGCATTGTTCGAGGCTCCATTTGTCGACTGCTAGTATTCCGGCCCATTTTCTGTGGATTCCTATGTTTTAGGCTCACTAACCTTCCTCGGCTTCTGAAGCCCAATAAGCTAGTTTGGGCACCAACACAAACCAACATTGTTTCTGAACATGATAGATTGCAAAAGGTAACGTAAAATCCAAAAGGATGAAATCACCAAGAATTTCGAAAGATTAATTATCACAAGTGTCTTCACAAGCGACTTGATCATTATTTCAACTTGTTTTCCAACTCTCGGATCTTCATCTTCTGAAATGCTTGCTATCTCGTGTTGAAACATTCAAGAATTTAAGCAATGATGACACAATATTATTCCCCCGTATAGAGAAATATGAAGTTACAAAATATGATGCATAGTTTTAAGGCTATCTATTTATAAACAATTAAGGTACCGTATTTGTACTTTGATGAAACCCACACATCTGACGATGGGATTCAATGCAAGAAATTATTTGATGAACCCAGTGTTATATTAAACCAAATTCGACTTATTGAACATGCTTGATTCTATAAGAGTCTCGTATTGGTGCCACAAATTATTGGTTCAAATTTAGTTTAGTGTACATGTAAGGTTCATACAATATTTGCTTGATGTAGCAGAACTTTTTTTTTTTAAATTAAAAAAGTAGGTAGTGTTGATCAGATTTCAAGCAAAAAATTGAACGATCCATAAAAATGTTTCGAGGGAGGCCATCCACTCTTAGGGGGTTACTAGATGTGGATTGACCCAAATGGTCATGTGGAGTACGAATCCAACTCAAAAATTGATGTCTCTTGAGGCGCAAAATCTCAGTTATTTTTTCAATCAACCAACCACTTATATATATATATATATGATACGGATAAGGGCCGAGCATATAGCATAAGAAAATTACTCCTAATTAATGCCCACGAGATATAGCCTACTTTTATTATGAAACAACACCTTTGCCTATGCTTCAAATGGACATATATATATATATTTTGAAGTCATATCATATTAATGATGTGATTGAATGTCGGCATGAACTTTAAAAAAGAGAATCTTAGATTCACTTTATCAAAATTCATTCAACTTTAGCTAATGATAATACCACGATAAAAGAGTGAAAACGATTATATTAATTTCATTTTTGTCGGAAAAATCATAGAACGGAGAATTAATTTAAGGGAGTTGAATGAAATACTGTAATGATTTGTTCTTTTAACTTAAAGAGATGTAGTTCTCTTGGTTTGGTTTAAATAATATATGACTTTTTTTTTTTGAGCAAGTAAACTCAGGTGCATTAAAAGGAAGAGTTTTTAGTACAACCCATACTAGCATCAACATATAATAAATCCAAAAGAGCAGATGGAGGATTGTTAACCCAATTGTTAAGAGGGTACCCGATACGCTTAGCTTTAGCTAGCCAGTCAGCTAATTTGTTTGTAGCTCGGTTACAGTGGGCTAAAGTGATACTTGAAGATTCTTCTAGCTTGCGCTTGGCTCGGTCCACCAGAGGCTGAATTTCCCAATTTAGGGTGTCTGCAGATGAAATTGCTGCCACTAGTGTACTACAGTCAGAATGTATGATTATCTCTCGTTCTGATCTTTTTGGGGCAATCTTTGAAGAGACAAAGTCTAGGGTTTCCACCAACGCTTGTGCCTCTGCTAGTTCAGCTGATTTCGCCTCGATAGATTTGGTAAACCCATTGATGATCCTTCCAAAGGTGTCCCTGCAAACACAAGCAACCGCTGCAAAATAGAGGGGTTGCTGCTGGGAGTTTGAAGCGCTGCCATCCTCGACATTGCCCAGATCTGTGCGCGTATGTTGTTCCCTCCTTGCTGCAGCATTTGAACTATGCAGATCTGATCGTCTTCTGTTGCTGGTGTCATGGGTACAACAAATTTCAGTATTTTCATACCACTCACATGACCCGCAGGTACCTCGGTTATCATCGTCGACAACTTGCTTCCCCAGATCTGATTTCCGTCTATGATCTATGGCCGCTGCGTTGGACAGAGATGGCATAACTACAGCTTCTCTGCTGGAGATGGGTACTGCATTTTGGTGGGCGTTACTGTGGATAGAGCTTACAGCCTCATCAGAGGTGAGATTTTGCTGTCTTGTAGCGGAGGAGCTATTGTTTTCTTCTTCTCTTAGATCTGGGTTTATGTGAATACTGTTGCTGGTACCTCCCTTCTTTGTTCTCAATAATTTCTTTCCCCTTTGATCTTCATTCTCGGCATCCCCAACTCGTATCTCCAGGTCGTGGCTTTCAATCCTACCAACGCGAGCTCGTGGGTGCAGAGGAGCGTGAAGAACAACTCACTCAGCGCCAGGTTCCGCGACATCGCCACGCGGTATGATGGGTTCATCCTCCCTGTAATGAGGAACATTCAGTCCACGCTCAGATCGTCCAGCCTGAAAGTTCAGATCAAGATCTCGACTGCCCTCAACAAGACGCCGATCGGGATCTCCTTCCCTCCAACCCAAGGTGTATTTCGAGGAGATTAATCCTGATTTGGGGTTGCTGCTAGTTGGATCACAGTTTAGATCCATCGATCTGCTATTAGCAATGGCCATTGCTACTGCTGGTGAAGGAAGATCCAAGCTTTGTCTGACAAGAATGGTTCGGTTTGTTCTGCTTGTTGTGTGCAAAGGACTCCATTCATAGGTTTGTGCTTTTCTTGTGATATGATTTGATTCAGGCCTACCTTGTGCCTCTCTGTTGCTTGGGATTTGGGGGTCATTGTTTGCACTTAAGTCGTGACTGGCCATCGGTTCTGCACTTTTTTGAGCTGCTGTACAAATGATAGCAGATGTTGGGGAAATAGTTGTTGAGGGACTTTTAGGCCTATTTGGGTCTCAAGTAGGAGCTAAATATTGTCCACTATTTGGCTGTGTGTTGATCTGGCTTGAATCTGTTGCTGTGTAGTTCTTAGAGGCAAATCCAAAAGATGCGTCTATGTTGATTTTGAGAACGCCAGGGCCCGGGGGTTGCCACTTGTTCGATAAGTTGTTGTCTTGTTTCTCCCTTCTTGATATAGGATTCCATGCGGCATAGGATTCCTGTAATGTTTTGGCTCTAAACAGGGTATGATAAGGATTTAGGGGGCTCCTCCTGAATATAAAGTGATTTCTGTCTTTCCATATACACCATAGTACAGTCGCAATCAGGTCAAAGCAAATTGAATTTCTTGAACCTTGGAGAGCTTTATATAACCATTCATCAAAGCGGGTTAGACCCACTCGGTTGACTTCGACTTGCAATGATGGGTCATTCCATAGTTGTGTTGTCCATGGGCATAGGAGGAGAGTGTGTTCGATGGTCTCTGGTTCTAGGTTACATATTGGACACACAGGTGCAGGTACGACTTTCCTTTTGTAAAGGTTGTCCATTGTAGATAATGCGTTTTAACACGCACTCCATAGGAAAATTCTTATTTTGGGTTGTATAGCTGCATTCCAGATTAGTTTCCATAGATTCGGGTTGAACTGGTGGGAGGTTGTTGGCGTATGATCCCTTTCCCGCACTGTATGTTTTCTGCACATCAAATATCCGCTCTTGACCGTGTAGTTCCCAGATTTATTATGTATCCAGACCAATTTATCCTCTGTAGTAGGGAGGCCGATAGGGATGGCAAGAATTTCCATGACGGTCTGATGATCAAACATTGACCACAATAGGTCTTCATTCCATTTACCAGCAGCAAAATCTATCAACTCACCCACTTTTCTTGGTTCGTTTCCTCTTTCTGATCCGCCAATTTGTCCCCTGCTTAGCCATTTATCTTCTCTAATGGATATTCTTTGTCCATTCCCCACTACCCACCTGACTTGGGGGGCGATTGCTTCTCTTCCTGCTAGTAAGCTTTGCTAGCCCCATGATGAGCGCGAGCTTTTCTTTGCTTGCCAGAAGTCACAATTTGGAAAGTATAGCCCTTTCATGATTTGACTCCATAGAGTATTTGGACATTGAGAAAGACGCCAAGCCTGCTTGCCTAGCATGGCGATATTAAAAGTAAGTAGATCTTTAAAGCCAAGCCCACCCTCCTCTTTTCGAAGCTTAAGAGTCTCCCATTTTCTCCAATGTAGTCCAGTCGCTTTGTTATTATTTCTCCACCAAAAGTTAGCTATTCTCTTTTCAATAGCTTTGAGAATAGATACAGGGATTTTGAAAATTGACATCGCATACTGGGGTATTGCTTGTATTACAGCTTTGAGAAGAATTTCCTTACCGGCTTTGGATAGTAAATTTTCTTTCCAACTCTCCAGCTTCATATTAACTCGAGCAAGGATCCAGGCGAACACTTCTTTCTTGGAGGCACCCCAGTCTGAAGGGATTCCCAGATATTTCCCTGTTTTCGTAATTTCTGGAACTCGTAATGTTGACGCCATGTTTCTTCGTAGCTGTTCTGGACACCCTTTGCTGAAAAAGAGCCCTGATTTATTTAAATTGATAGCTTGACCTGATGCGTAACAATATTGATGGAGGAGATTCGCCAGATTTTGACATTCCAAGATTGTTCCATGTAGGAAAAATATAGAGTCGTCAGCAAAGAGTAAGTGGGAGAGGGTAGGACAATTTCTATTTAGTCTAATCCCGCGAAGTGTGCCTGCTTCAAGAGCTTGCTTCATCAGAATAGAAAGAACATTGGCCACGATGATGAAAAGATAAGGGGATAAAGGGTCTCCCTGACGAATACCCCTGGTCGGCTTGAAGTAGGGCAAGGATACACCATTAAATTTGATGCTATAAGAAACTGATGTGACACACTGCATGATCCAGTTGATCCATTTTTCACAGAAGCCCATCTTTCTTAGGCACTCTTGAAGGAAGTCCCACTCTACTCGATCATAAGCCTTTTGCATATCGAGCTTGAGGATAGCTTGGAATTTGCGATGCCGATGACGGGTTCTTAATCGGTGTAACACCTCTTGTACAATCAGAATATTATCCTGAATTTGCCGACTTCCCACAAAGGCGCTCTGTTCTGCTTCAATTAGATCTGGTAAAAGGGGTTTCAGTCTGTTTGTGAGGATTTTTGATATGATCTTGTAGGCAAAGTTGCATAGGTTGATAGGTCGATATTGTCCTAGCATTTCGGGATTTTGGGTTTTTGGGATGAGAGTAATTTGTGTTTTGTTTAGGGCTGGGTTTAGAACTCCCGTTTGAAAGAAACGCTGGACCTCCCAACATATATCGCCGCCAATGTCGTTCCAGTGGTGTTGAAAAAATAATCCATGTAATCCATCCGGCCCGGGGGCTTTAGTAGGTCCCAATTGGTGAGTAGCTGCTGTAATTTCTTCCATGGTGACTGGTGCCGTTAGTGTTTGATTCATAGGTGCGTTCACCAAGGTTGGGATATTGTCAAGAATGGGTTGAAAATTCCTGGGACCTTCTGAAGTATAAATATTTTTGAAGAAATTCATTGTCATGTTCTTAAGATCTTCTTCATTCCTGACCCACTCTCCCTGGTCATTTAAGAGCATTGATATTCTGTTCCGACTCCTCCGTTGAATAGTAGTTGCATGGAAAAACTTTGTATTTCTATCTCCCCATTTTAACCATTTGATTCTTGATCGCATACCCCAGAACATCTCCTCTTGTCGCCATAGTGATTCTATCTCTTGGTTGATGTGCTGAATTCTGAGACGATCATACTGTATGACTTGGCTGTTCATTAAGGTTTGAAGCTCGCATTTCAACCCCTCTATCCGTTGTTTTGCATTAGAAAAACGTTTTTTACTCCACGCAGAAAGTTTGACAGCCACCGAATTTAATCTTTCAGCCATAGTTTTATTTTGTGCCGCATCCCAAGCTCGCTTTACAATGCTCCGACATTCCACATCTTCTATCCAGTAAGCTTCATATCTAAAATCCCGACGTTTTCGACTTGTTGTAGGAAAAAGTGACAGGATGAGTGGACTATGATCTGATCCGATGGCTGGTAGGGCGACTACTTCTGCAGCTGGATATGTTATTCTCCAATCCAAGGTGCATAAAGCTCTATCCAGCTTTTCTTTAACATTTTCTGTACCATCTCTTCTATTTGTCCACGTGAATGCACAACCCTTGCTCTCTAGGTCCATTAAGGAACACGCCTGTAAAAATTCTCTAAATGCTGTAAGGCGATAATTTTCTGCCATCTTCTTTCCCACCTTTTCCCAATGGTATAGCACCTCATTAAAATCGCCTATACATAACCAAGGTAGGTGATTTAAGAGACTTACTCGTTGTAATTCCTCCCATAAGAAAATTCTATCTGTAAAATCTGTTGGGGCATGTAGGAAAGTGAGTCTCATTAGATGCCTGTTGTCTTGGAGTCGGCACTCTGTGTTTATATAGGACGCTGAAGATGAATTTACTGTTATGGTAGCCGTGTCATCCCAAAAAAGAGCCATACCACCTGATATTCCTTCGGGATTCACCAAAAAACTGTTTTGATATTTTAGCCTTCTTCTCCAACGCTGCACCATCTGCTCCTGGTTCTTGGTCTCCATAAGAAAGATAATGTTGGGTTTTTCCTGAGTCATGAGGACTCTTAGAGTTCGAATTGTCAGGGGTGAACCCAAACCCTGACAATTCCAACTAAGTAGTTTCATGGCTTCCCCGGTGGCTTATTAGGGCTAGCCACCAAAGCCCGGTGTGTGGAGTGCTCCTCCTCCGCAATTGGAATGTCCACTAGTTGCAACTTGTCAGATGGTGGAGTCTTTGAGGATTGAGCTCCATAAGGAGAAAATCTCTTTGCTTTTTTTGATGTAGGAAGCTTGGTGTTTTTGGTTTTACCCCTGTTTTGGGGTTGGTTGATTGCTGTTTGGTGCTGCTGCTCTTTATCTTGTTCTTTGATCTGTTCATTATAGATAATCATCATAGACTCCTCATCAAGACAGCTGCTATTTCTCTTATGTGTTTCCCTTCCTTCCCTTATAGTTATGGCCAGAGAATCTGTCTTTTGTTTCGTAGCCTCCCTCATACAATACTGACTTTGTAATGGCAAGATAGGCTGGTCTTCGGCATTTTGTTCTTGCTGATCAGCATTGGTTGTTGCGGCAAGAGGTGTTTCTGGTACAATCTCAGGATCATCAAAAATTGCAGCTTGTTTCCCGTAAAATTTTTTGCCATATGGGCTAAGTTCCCTGACTTCTGCCTTTAGCCAGCTCCCAAAGTTACCAGGTAAGTTCTCCTTCAACCTTGTGGTTTCATACGGTATTTCTTTACATGCCGTGGCATAATGTCCGATTCTTCCACAAGAATAGCAGTAATGTGGAAGCCGCTCATACTTGAATTCTATCCACAACTTTTTACTTCCCAAATTTATGACTACACCTGTTTTTAGGGGGGAATCAAGGTTAAGATTAATCCTGGCTTTTCCAACCTTATAGGTGCTATTTCCTCTGGATTCGAGTTTAACATCAATAACTTCCCCAATCTTGGCTGCTATGTCTTTGACAATATCTGTTGTCACTCTTCCGAATGGTAGGCCGTACAGGTGCACCCAAAAAGGGCAGTGAGTGAAGTCATAACACATTTCAGGAACATCTGGGTCGCATTGTTTAAGGACGAGGAGATTACTGGAGAAAGACCACGGGCCAGAATCTAAAACTTTCTGCTTGTCAGCTTCAGACTTAAAGGAAAAGGAAAAGAACCCCGGTTCAAGTACGGTGCATGATATATGTTCCGTCTTCCACGCCCGTTTCATAGTATTAAGGAAAGCCTGAAAGTTCACATTGGGGCGAGAGTACAGCTTTCCGAACAAGGTTAAACGGCATTCTGCCAATTTTTCTGCAGATATTCCTTCCTTAATATCAATCACATCTTCCGCAGACCAAAGATTTCCCAGGCTTCTACACAGTGTCTCTAATCTATTCTCCTCAGATGACTGATCAGCCATACTTTACTTGTTAGAACTAGGCATAAAAAGGAAGGGGGTTACCTCAGCAGAGAAGACATGGCATCTGTCCTCGTTTATTGATATAAGCCAGGGATGAAGATGATGACGTAGCACAGAACAAGCTGGCGCACTTTCCCCTCGACTGTGTGCATTGGTAGGCGACAAAACAGATCGAGATAAACGGGCTTGTGGGCCTTTTTAAAAAAGATAGCAGTGGCGGAAAGAGGTGAGCAGCCAGAAGGTATGACAGGGGACAAGGATCACGTGGGTTAGGGTTAAGAGGAAGCCACAGTATCGCGAAGGGAAGTGAGGGTACAGGGACGCAGAAGGGGAAGAAACTATTGATTACCGAAATTAGGGTTTGGATAAACTAGTGAAGTGGAAGCAAGGACGAGATGTGAAATACGCTTTTGAAGGAAACAAGGGTTTGGGCGAAACCACCCACAAGAGTGGGGAAGGAGATCACGAGATGACTCGCACAACCCTTGGAAGGTTAGCGAGGAGGGTTATGAGGAAATTGAGAAGGCAGAAGCGATTCACATCTGCTTTAGTGTTGAGAAGCACAAGGGAGCTACCATGCAGTAGAGAGAAACCCAGAATAATATATGACTTAAGAGGCTACAAAATGTGCGGGAAGTAATGCATGTTTGCCACTTTAATTCTATTGAAAATGCATGCTTGCCGCTTGTCTTCTCTTACGCTCACTTCATTGCATCTACGTTATAAATTGCCATGGCCAATTTATAGAATAAAATACGTCATCAATTTATTCTTTTATATTAAAAAAATATATATATGTAGGTAGACAATTTTTAGTAATATTTTAATAATTTTCTTCTTTGTTTTTTCTTTTTTCTTCTCTCCCTCCTTTCTTCTTGCTTAGGTAGTGGCTAGCCCTCCACCATGGCCACGTGGATTGACCTTGCCTAGATGAGGGTAGCCCCAGCGAGGCTAACTCTCGCCGAGCGGTCGCCCTTACTTGGGGCGAGGGTCGGCCTTGCCAGATTTGGCTTAGTGAGAATCCTCACTTAGGCAAGGGTGAGCCTCACGCGAGGCTGTCCTCGCCTGGGCAAAGGTTGGCCTTGCTAGATTTGGCAAGGGGACCTTTCATTGGGGTTGCCCTCCCCCAAGCCAGATCTGGCAAGGCAAACTTGCCTAGCCACTTGCTACGAAAGAAAAAAGTAAGGAGAGGTACAAAAAAAAAAAAAAAGGAAAAAAGAAAAAAACCAGAAAATAATAAAAATGAAAAAATTATTAAAAATTGTCTACGTTAGCACTAGTAGTGCTGTGTAAGCTGGCTAGCATCCATGTTAGCAATACCCGACCAAAATTAGCCAGAAAGATTGAATTAACACTAAATTAAAAGGTTTAGGACTAAATTGACATTAGATTAAAAGGTTTAAGACTAACTTGGTACCATTAAAAAGTTTAGGACTGAAATGACACCAACTCAAAAGGGCTATGATTAAATTAACACTATTAAAATGTTTATAAATAAATTGACACCGATAAAATATGTTTATGATTTTTTTTTGACACCTTTCCATGCTTGCCATTTGTCGAGCTTTTTTCTTTCTTCTTTTCCTAATAAAACCGTTTTATTTCTAATGAAAATGCATGCTTGCCATTGTCCAGCTTCTTTTTTCTAATGAGATAATCTATTGTGTTGAACCCCATTGTCAAGTGTGGGGAGTTTCACGAAGGTAGAAAGAGAGGCCAGGGAAAGAAAAAAAAATGATATATATGATAACTTTAAATAATGTGATTGACTGCAGGTATGAACTTTAAAAAAGGAAAAGAATCTTAGATCTACTTGATCAAAATTTCATTCAGTTTTGGCTGATGATAATACCACGAAGGAAGAGTGAAAACGATTATATCAATTTTTTTTCCATTGCAAAAATCATGGAACAGAGAATTAATTTAATGGGTTGCGTGGAACATGGTAACGATTTGTTCTTTTAAATTAAAGAGATGTGGTTCTGATGGTTTGGTTAAAATAATTCATGACTTAAGAGGTTACAAAATCTCCGTGAAGTGATGCATGTTTGCCATTTTAATTCTACTGAAAATGCATGGTTGCCATTTGTCGAGCTTCTCTTATGCTCACGTCATTACATATACATTATGGCCTGCTATGACCAATTTATAGAATCAAATACCTCATCAATTTATTCTTTTATATTAAAGACATGCAGTTCTCATTTGCCTTCAGAGACTACGAATTGTCCTGAAATAATGAATGTTTGCTTTTTTTTACTAACGAAAATGCATGCTTGCCATTTGTCAAGCTTCTTTATTTTTTACTAAACCGTTTTATTTCTAATGAAAAATGCATGCTTGCCATTTGTCAAGCTTTTTCTTTCTAATGAATTAATCTCTTGCGTTGAAACCCCTAGTAAATGTGTGAGATTTCACTAAGGTACAAAGAGCGGCCACGGAAAGGAAAAAAAAAATCATACTTTACTGTTTATAAATAGACATAACCTAAACACTATGCAACATCATTTCGAAACTTCAAAATTCATCATACAAGTGAAAATGAAACTTGCATTATCGTTGCTTATTTTCTTTAGTGTTTCAACGTATGAGATGGCAAGCATATGTGAAGATGATGATCAAGATTTGGAAAGACAAGTTCAGATTATGACTAAGTCACCCATGAAGACATTTGTGGTAATTAATGCTTCAAAATTCTCATTGATTTTCTTCTTTCAAATTTTATATTACATTCTGCAATCTATCTTGTTCAGAAGCGGCGTTTGTTTGATAAATGACTGATTATATGCGGTATTTTAATGAAGACCAAGGAAGGAGACACCATTGATTGCATCGAAATTGACAAGCAACCGGCACTTGAGCATCCACTGTTGAAAAATCACCAAATTCAGGCAATAATATATCCCTTTATCCTATTAAGGAAGAAACCCGCGATTAATTCAACTATCATCAATCTTGCGTTAACTTGCTTTGCTTGATAATATTATGATCACCATTTTTGCAGACAGAGCCGAATGTAACCTTCATTCGCTTTCGTACTCCTTCAAAGGTTAAATTTGTACAGCTCGGATCGAGAGAATCTTGCCCTGTCGGAACAGTACCAATTCCTCGAGTGAGAAAGGAAGACCTGATAAGGGCAAAATCAGTAGCCAAGATGCCATCCTCTGAGAGTCAGAATGCGCTTTCTCAACATGTGCTGCTCTCTCTCTCTCCCTCTCCCCCCACCCCTCATGTTGTGCTCTTGCGCACACAGACACACACACACACCCCTTTACATACATTGAGGTTTATGATATTTTTCTTATTTAATGCTTGTAGATAACCTATGAAAAGATTGGCGTTCACAGGTTGTATTTAGTGCATGACCTATATTCTGCTTATAGCTACCTATGTTATGCCCAAAATTTCTTGACATAACATAAAACGAGTCCGGAAATATGGGAACAAACATACAAGTTGATCTTTTCATCAACAGCACAAAGAAAGGATCCAAACGGCCGTTTTTCTGCATTGCCCGTCCCCTCAAACAAAAATGAACATGCACTTGGGGAAAAAAATTGTACTTCAAAAACTAAATTCTCGATCTAGATTGCATTTGTGATTTTGAATCATAATACCCTGCACCGTAGTAGAAGAGTCATTAGCAAGCAAAAGTTTATTTGGCTTTTGATAATCTATCTATAACTTGATGCAGGTAGTTTCTTGGAGGGACGACATGACAGAAAATATAAAATATGGAGGTTATGGGATATCTAATGTGTACAATTTAACCTTAGCTAATGACCAAGTCAGCTCACACAACATTTGGATTGAAACTGGTCCCGTGAATCATATTAATATGATTGTTGCTGGCTGGCAGGTACTTCAATTTATAGGCAAATATAGAGAATATATTGAGATGAAAGATATAATATCTTTTGCTTTGACTAGGTTTCTCCACAACTATATGGTGATACTTGTTAGAACTAGTATTAGCACCTAGAGGGGGGTGAAGAGGTATTTAAAGCGATTTTAACAATTCAAATCAATTGAGATATAAATAATTTAAAATCAACGATTGCAGCAAATGAAAGCAGTTAACAATATAAAGGATTAGGGATAGAAAACCAAGACTCCAGATTTATAGTGGTTCGGCTTAGATCAAGCCTACGTCCACTCTCCCGCACGGACAGCCCTTCTGGCTGGATTTCACTAAGAATCAATAAGAGTGATTACAGTCTCACGCTCTTGAGTCCACAGTGTAGATTACTCTACTACACTTCCTCAAGGTCTACAATATGATCTCTCTTTTGATTACATGTAACGCTCAAAGAATGATATCGCAAAATAGTAAAGGAGATTTCAGACTTTGGAATTCTTCTATCCGCACCCTTCAACAACTAGAGCATCTCTCTTATATACTTCTTCATGCCTTCCAAACCGTTGGCACATTCCAAAGAAGTTCTTCCAATCAACCCGTTGGACAGAATCAATTAGAGAGATCTCGAGCTCTTTAAGGTAAGTGTTGATAGCCCATCAATCCTGCTCGCCCATACAATTAGGATCTCGGTTTCCATAAGTAGATCCTTCCAAATATAAGTTGCGAAGTCGTCAAAGAATCTAAACATATTCCATATAAAACTTAGATCGTTTAGAGCTGAATCCAGTAGAAAGATATCTATTAGTCGTTAGAATAAAGATCATATAAGATCAGAATAAACGTCGTCCTGGAAACTGTCCATGTGAGTAGACTTTGAAATATAAGTCTTGAGTCTTGCTAGCTTCAGACTTTAATCTTCAGACTTTGATCTTCAGACTTTGTTCTTCAGACTTTGTCAAAAGAGTCTGTAAGTCTTCAGACTAGACTGATAAACCTGTTTTGTCAACTTCAAAATACCTTAAGGGATTTCATCCAACAATCTCCCCCTTTTTGATGGTGACAAAACTTTCCTGCAGATTTGAATATTATCGCCCTGCAATACAACTTTTAAGCAAGCATATAAAAGATTAAATAAGATAGTAGAAGTTATCCTGTACACAGATATCCTGTACACAGACTTTCCCTGTACACAGATCTGCATTCACCGAAACCTCATTAGTCATAAACAGACAGTATTATCTAATTTATAAAGCTTAAGGTATTGCCATAGAGAGCACACATTTCAAAAAACTGCATACGTTTAAAAACTCAAATCAAGTCAAAGTCAAGCAATCAAAAGATAAAAAGATAGGATTTGGTTTGGTTTGAAAAAGTTCAAAAATCTGCAAAGTCTTCTCCCTCTTTTTGTCAGCATAAAAAAATCAAGGAGCTCGAGGAATGCGAACAAGTTGAAAGTCTCCCATAGACTTGACAGTGTCTTCCAACTTCCTCAAATCTTCCTGTACTTAGGTGAGAGTGGTCCCCTTTGCAGTATCCTGAATTTGACGATGAACATCTTTAATCTGATCATGCAAAGTGATGAACATTGCATGATTTTCATTCTGCAAGGTCTGAAATTCATAACCCATGGCATAAATTTGACCTTTAAGTTCCAAGATGATCTCAAGCAGCCTTTGAAACAGGGCAGTATCCTGGTTTTCAAGAAAACAAAGTATTGTGGCTCTTTCAACAGCTGAAGCAGAATACGTTGCTCTTGGGAGTTGCTGTTCTCAAATATTGTGGATAAAACAACAACTGCAAGACTTTGGCATTGAAGACTCTTGCACAGAAATTAGATGTGACAACACCAGTGCAATCAATCTTACAAAGAATCCTATCCTACATTCAAGAGCAAAACATATTGAGATTCGACATCACTTTATAAGAGATCATATTCAGAACAAAGAAGTCTTGATACGATTCATAGACTCAAAGAATCAACTGGCAGACATCTTCACAAAGCCTATTGAGAAAAGCTTGTTTGAGTCTATTCGCTCAAGACTCAATATATTATCTCTTGAAGAATGTTGAAGTTCAGACTCAGTAACTAAAGTCTGACAGAGTATCAGACTCAAAGGTTAAAAGACTGAGAATACGAATCGACACGACTGTAAGTTTCCTTACTTAAACTGTCTTATTGATAAGGTAAGATTATCTGTCTATTTTAAGTCGGTTATTATTTTCAAAAGAAGTGGTTATCGTTTTATTAAGGCAGTTATTTTTTAAAAAGGAAAATTCAAGATTTCCAGAATATACGACGCTTGGTTATTCCCCGTATCTGTTATCTTTTATACATCTCTTCTCCTTCGTTTTCACCTTACTCAGAAACCCTAGATCAAAAGCTTTTCACTGCTCTGCATTTTTTCTCTCCAAAACTTCTTCGTTTCAAAGTTCTCAACTTTCTTGCGACACAAGTGAGAAAGTCTCTCCAAAGAAAAGCACAATGTCGTATCAGAGGAAGTCTACCAGAATAGCAAATAGGGGACCGCAAGGTTCTGGTGAGGGGCCTACGCATTTTGATCTCACTGAGGAAAGCGACATTCCTACCGAGCAATCTCAACAGCGGTCATCTCCAACTAGACCTCAAGAACAGGGCCCTCAAGATGAAACGATTTATGAAGATATCGAACCAGTAAGAACTCTAAAACCTGCCTTTGTTTACAAACTTTACTCTGCGTTAAAGGAAGGTTCTGCTATGACTTTTGTGGATGAGTTTCTGAAAGAGAAGGGTTATAGAAACGAGACACACTTTCTTACTGTTGTGGAAAGGTCTGGAATCGTGCTTGAAGGAACGGCTGCAAGAGCATTTGCAAATTTCCCGAGTGACCCTAGGTTTAGTAGTATGAATTAGCCTGAGGGAAAGGACGATGATGAAAAGATGTTCATACACTTCAAACCATGGATGGGTGTGGCTGCGAGCCTAAGAGGGAAGAAGGATGAATTGTTCCGCTCAGACGGACACAGGAAGAGATATGAAAAATTGCTGAAGCGTGGGGTGATGAACCCACGAACTGTGGATTTCGATTTTCTGGACTTGTTGAGCATACATCTGCGAGAGAAATTCGAAAAGCTCCAACTTTATCAGTTCTGCACAGACTGTGACACGGCACATTCTGAATTGACGGCCTATTTCTACTCCAATATCAGTTTCATTGATGCAAACAGCTTTACCTTCAGTGTGAGAGATAAGGAGTATGTCATTGATTGTGACATTTTGGCTGATGTGCTTGGTGTGGAAAGAGGGGCTTTCCAACCAATCTGTGTGTCTGTGAGTCATGCTACGCTTGAACTAGCAAAGGACAAAATTGCAGAAGGAAGACTATCTTATTCCAAAATGAATGCAACAAATACTTTGCTGCATAAAATTGTAATCAACTGTCTAAGACCCAAATCGACATCTAAGACAGATGTATCAATTTCTGAAGCTAAGTTGATGTTTGCCATCAAGATAGGTGTGAACTTCTCTTTGCCACATACCATCATCTTTCACATGTATAGATGCATGGTTAAGGACAAAGGAAAGCTTCCTTATGCTGCTCTCATTACTCGTCTCCTCAAACATCTCAATATTCAACCTCCTCATATTCTCACAGTGAAGACTATTGATAAAATGGTCATCGGGCTGAGGATGATTACCAAGATGCGTTTAAAAGAGCTTAGCAAGAAGCTGGAGCAATTCAAGGAAAAGACTCCTATCAAACTCAGACCAGACTCATCAGCAGCAAAAAGGAAAGGGAAAGAACCTGTGGTTAGTTCTACCAAGAAGAGAAGGGCAGTCATCCTGGAAGATGAAGATGATGAGGATGCAATACCCATCTCTACTCTTATTTCTCAAATTGCTGCATCTATTCCAACTGTTCCAGAACATCAAGTTGCAGAGGAAGAGAAGGAAGAGAAGAAAGAGGAAGAGAAGACAGAGAAAGAAAGAGAGGAAGAAAGAGAGGAAGAGGAAGAAGGAAAAGAAGAACAAGCAGATGAACCAGAAAGAACAGATTCTCCAGCAGAAAATGAGGATTTACAACACCCTGTCACTGAGGAAATGCCTCAGAAAGATGAATTCTTTTCTCCATCAGAAGACATGGAGACAGGGGGAGATAAAGAAAGAGAACACACACCTCTTCAGCTGACTTTCAGATAAGAGGATGCTCAAACAGGTGTTAGTCGATCACCTCCTACTGCTGAGGATATTCATGCTGCACAGTTTCCTGAAGGAGAGGCATCATCTCCACACACTGAACCTCCTGCTGACATTCATACTGGCTTGACTCCACCTTCAGACCGAGCTGAAACAAGCACTCAGACTGACAACTCTGGAAATTTTCAAAGGCAAACACTAAATAATATGTCAGGTCTGGATGCAGTAAGATAAAGAAGAGAGCCAATGATACTCCTGTATAATTTTTGGTCAGTTTTCTTCCCTGCTTCATCTTTGTCTATCTTCAAAGAGCTTGACATTGGTATGTCAGTCTTTTTGCAATTCTCCAGACCGAACTTTTTAACAAGTTCTTTTGCATATTTCTCTTGATGAATGAATATTCCCTCCTTTAGTTGTTTGACTTGTAGACCAAGGAAAAAGGATAGTTCACCCATCATGCTCATCTCGAATTCATCCTGCATAGACTTAGAAAATTTCTTGCACAAAGTCTCGTTAGATGATCCAAATATGATGTCATCAACATAAATCTGAACAAGTAGAAAGCTTTTACCTTCCTTTTTAATGAATAAAGTGGTGTCAACCTTTCCTTTAGAAAAACCACTATGAATTAAGAAATTACTTAGCCTTTCATACCAAGCTCGATGAGCTTGTTTCAGTCCATATAAAGCTTTCTTCAGTCTGAATACAGAGTCTGGTTTCTTCGAATCTTCAAAACCAGGAGGTTGTTCTACGTAGACTTCTTCTTGAATAAATCCATTCAGGAATGCACTTTTGACATCCATTTGAAACAACCTGAAATTCTTATAGCAAGCAAAAGCAAGTAATAATATGATTGCTTCTAACCTTGCTACTGGAGCGTAAGTCTCATCATAGTCTATCCCTTCTTCTTGCGTGTATCCTTTAGCTACGAGTCTTGCTTTGTTTCTCGTTACTTTGCCTTTTTCATCAACTTTGTTCCTGAAAACCCATTTAGCTCCAACAACTGATTTACCTTTTGGTTTGGGAGTTAATTCCCATACGTCGTTAATACTGAATTGTCTGAGCTCTTCTTGCATTGCTTCAATCCAGCTTTCATCAGCTAAAGCTTCTTCGATATTTTTGGGTTCTATTTCAGAAATAAGAGCAACAGCACTAGACTCTTCTCGCCTTTTGGATCTTGTTCGAATTCCCTCATTAATATTTCCAATAATGAGTTCTTCAGGATGACTGGACTTGTGCTTCCAGTTACTGTTCAGTCTGATAGATTGTTGATCTTCTTCTTGAGTAGATTCTTCATCAGTAGCTTGTTGTACTGATTTTGAATTAGCAACTGCTTTAGTGGAGTTAGATTTAGCAGTGTCTGGAGCAGATTCTGAGTCTTCAGTCTGTATCTGCTGAACTTGTGGAGAGTCTTGAAATTTGACATTCATTGATTCTTCCACAGTCTGAGTCTTTTTGTTGAACACTCTAAAGGCTTTGCTTGTTGTAGAGTATCCAAGAAAGAATCATTCATCTGATTTTTCTTCAAACTTACCAACACGATCATTTGCATTCTTTAGAATAAAACATTTGCAACCAAATATTTGAAAATAAGAAACTATTGGTTTCTTCCCTTTAAAAATTTCATAAGGAGTTTTCTCAAGAATTGGTCTTAAAAACACTCGGTTTATAATATAGCAAGCAGTTGAAACAGCTTCTGCCCAAAACCTTGAAGAAACTTGATTTCCAATTAAAAGTGTTCTTGCCATTTCTTGTAAAGACCTATTCTTCCTTTCCACAACCCCATTATGTTCTGGTGTATATGGAGAAGAAAATTTATGTTGAAAACCAAATTCATCACATAAATTAGCAAAGTCTTGATTTTCAAACTCACCTCCATGGTCTGTACGAATGCTTGTAATAGTGTGACCTTTCTCATTCTGCACATTTTTAGAAAATTTTGAAAAGAGAGAGAAAGTCTCTGACTTACTTGTTAGAAAGTAGACCCAAGTAAATCGTGAATAGTCATCCACTATTACCAGACAGAACCTTTTACCACCAATGCTTTTCGTTCTGGTAGGTCCAAACAAATCCATGTGCAAAAGCTGCAATACATGATTAGTGGAAACTCTATTTATTGATATGTAAGAATTTCTAACCTGTTTACCCAGTACGCATGGTGTACATAGATCAGACTTTGAATAATTCAGATTAGGCAATCCTCGAACAAGTTTCTTTGTTGAGATCTTGTTGATTTGCTTCATGTTGATATGGCCTAGCTTGTTGTGCCACAGATTTGCTTCATCTTGCACTGATATTAAGCATTGTGATCTTTCTTGATTCACATCCAGAAGATAGATATTTCCATGTCTTCAACCAGTAAAGGATTGAGTAAGGTCTTTACTGATTCCAGAGCACGTTTCTTCCTGAAAGTTGATCTTGAAACCAGAATCACACAACTGACTTATGCTAAGCAAGTTGTAATTTAATCCTTCAACTAATGAAACATTATTGATAGACAAACTTCCAATCTTCACTGTTCCTCGACCAGTAATCTTCCCTCTATTGTTACCACCAAATGAAACTTTTCCTCCGTCTATCTGGATAAGTTTTATGAAGCAGCTTGAGTCTCCTGTCATATGTCTTGAGCAGCCACTATCAAGATACCATTTTATCTTCTTTTTGATAGTAACCTGCAATTAACAAGAATTCAAGCTCTTTTTGGTACCCATACCATCTTGGGTCCAGAAGTGTTAGTACAATAGACAGTCTTAGCCCAGCTCTTTTTAACAGGTCTCCAAACTAAAGGACATTCTTTCTCGAAGTGTTCTAAGCTTTTACACTTGGAACATCTCAGAGCATTTCTACCAACAGGTTTTACAAAGACTTTCTGAAAATTATTTTTTGTAAATAGTTCTAGCTGGTCTTTGTTTAATTCTTTCTTTTACCTTTGGAAAATCAATCAGTGGAATAGTTTCAGAAGTCATACCAATACCCAACTTGTCAAAATATGGTCTTTGTATCGAAAGAATCTTATCCAATTTTTCAGAACCATTTGAAAATCTCTTTGATATGTTAGTGATATCATTTTTCAAAAGATTATTTTCATTTGAAATACTGTCTGAGTTTTCTTTTACAACAGCAAAATCTTTTTCTAGTTTTTCAACCTTTTCTTTCATAAGTTTATCCTGATGTTTCAATGTAGAATTTTCCCTTTTCAATTCGGAGATCCTCTTAAGAGAGGTTTTCAGACTAAGACAAAGTTCATCAATGTATTTAGAAACTTTAACAGGAATTTTCAAGTTACTTACCTCGAGTTCGCTGTCTGAGTCTGTGTCTGAATCAAGGTCTGAGTCTGAGTCTGATTTTGCCATTAAACAAATATTGGCATAATCATTGTCACTATCTTCACATTCAGTATCACTCCAAGTCTCTACCTTGAGTGCCTTCCTGTTTTTCTCAGTCTTCCCTTTTCTCTTCTTTAACAGAGGACAGTTAGGTCTGATGTGTCCCTTTTTCTTGCATTCAAAGCAAGTCACTTCTTTATTCGTATCATCTTCCTCTGTTGACCTGTTTTGAAACCTTTGAGAATTTTGTTTCTTCCAATTGAATTTCCTTCCTTTTCTGTTCAGCTTTCTGAATCTCTTTATCATTAGTGCCAGTTCTTCATCATCTAGGTCTTCTTCAGAGTCTGTAACATCAGAATAGTCATTAGACTTTAAGGCAATAGATTTCTTACCTTTTGAGTCTTCCTCTTCGTTGGTCTGTTCTACTTCATAGGATTGAAGAGTTCCAACCAATTCGTCTACAGAAAGTGGAGCAATCCTCTGTGTCTCTCTTATTGAGGTTTTTATATAATTCCAATCTTTTGAGAGTCCACGAAGAAGTTTGTTGACTTTCATGTCCTGAGATTGGATGTCCCTGATATTCAAGACCATTCACAATTTCAGTAAAGCGACTAAACATGTCAGTAATTGATTCTCCTGATCTCATCTTAAAGACTTCATATTGTCCCAAGAGAATGTTGATCCTTGTTTCTTTCACACGATCAGTTCCTTCATAGGTAATGTGAAGCCTGTCCCATACTTCTTTTGCTGTATCACAAGAAGATATTCTATTATATTCAGTAGGGGATAAAGCACAATATAAGGAGTAAATAGCTTTGGCGTCGAGAGTCTGTCTCTTGGTGATTTCTTCTTGAGTCAAAAGAGTAGGAACAGCAGGTTCTTTTCCTCTCTCTGAGTCTGCTGAAGCAACATGAATGATTCCTTTATCAACCACTTCCCATTCCAAAGGATCTTTCGATCTTAGGAATGCCTTCATCTTATTTTTCCATATGCTGTAATCCTTTCCATCAAAGTATGGAGGTCTGGTATTGCTTTGACCTTCAACCAACCCTGTAGGCAGCATACTAGCCATAGATCTTTTACTTAGAAGTAAAGACACTTCTTATAAACAAGTACACAAGCTCTGATACCAATTGTTAGAACTAGTATTAGCACCTAGAGGGGGGTGAATAGGTATTTAAAGCGATTTTAACAATTCAAATCAATTGAGATATAAATAATTTAAAATCAACGATTGCAGCAAATGAAAGCAGTTAACAATATAAAGGATTAGGGATAGAAAACCAAGACTCCAGATTTATAGTGGTTCGGCTTAGATCAAGCCTACGTCCACTCTCCCGCACGGACAGCCCTTCTGGCTGGATTTCACTAAGAATCAATAAGAGTGATTACAGTCTCACGCTCTTGAGTCCACAGTATAGATTACTCTACTACACTTCCTCAAGGTCTACAATATGATCTCTCTTTTTATTACATGTAACGCTCAAAGAATGATATCGCAAAATAGTAAAGGAGATTTCAGACTTTGGAATTCTTCTATCCGCACCCTTCAACAACTAGAGCATCTCTCTTATATACTTCTTCATGCCTTCAATACCGTTGGCACCTTCCAAAGAAGTTCTTCCAATCAACCCGTTGGACAGAATCAATTAGAGAGATCTCGAGCTCTTTAAGGTAAGTGTTAATAGCCCATCAATCCTGCTCGCCCATACAATCAGGATCTCGGTTTCCATAAGTAGATCCTTCCAAATATAAGTTGCGAAGTCGTCAAAGAATCTAAACATATTCCATATAAAACTTAGATCGTTTAGAGCTGAATCCAGTATAAATATATCCATTAGTCGTTAGAATAAAGATCGTATAAGATCAGAATAAACGTCGTCCTGGAAACTGTCCATGTGAGTAGACTTTGAAATATAAGTTTTGAGTCTTGCTAGCTTCAGACTTTAATCTTCAGACTTTGATCTTCAGACTTTGTTCTTCAGACTTTGTCAAAAGAGTCTGTAAGTCTTCAGACTAGACTGATAAACCTGTTTTGTCAACTTCAAAATACCTTAAGGGATTTCATCCAACAATACTCATCCTCGGTTGTTTACATATTGGACGGTTAGTTTGAAGCTTGTTGATTGATTTTCCTAAATGATTCTGAATTTCAATAATGAAATTGGATCGTTGGCTTATTTTGTTGACTAAAGCATCATTTTTATAGAGTAATGGTCACCGTAATGGATGTTACAACATGCTATGTCCAGGTTTTGTTCAGGTGCATAGGTCAATAACTCCGGGCACCCTAATCGACCCATCTTCCATCTATGACGGACCTCAATTTGAGCGTTTTATCCAAATCCATCAGGTAACCTCGATTTGATGTAATTAAGACAATGTATTCTATCCTTAATGAAACCAATTCAAACATATCACGCCATCTTCTTCCCAATTTAGTCGCATGTGGTGAGAACAAGGTTAACTGAGTTCAACTTCGGTGAATAAAAAATCATCATGCGATTACCCTGTTTTTTAGATGTCGACCTGTTAGAGAATCGACAAAAGATGAGCATTTTTAGCAAACTGACAACATACTTAATGAGAAATTATCATCGAGAATTGAAATAATAATGATATACTAAAAGTTCTTGAAATGCGATTTGATCATCCAATTTGTTCCACGTAGTTATAAATTTTCTTAATGGATAGTATTGATGAAGTCGGTGGTAATTAAGATAGCCCTTTAAATTATTGAATAATTGATTTCATGAAATTATGGTGATCTATAAGTAAGTGTTATTCATCCACTTCTTTAAATTTTACTAGTCATCTTCACAGTACATAAGCAATTTCTATAGTTATATGTAGGGCAAAAGTGAGATTCTCAATTCCTGTAAGCAAGATCAAATTCATCGGTTTCATACTTTCGAAGCTACTTGTATGAAAACTGTAGTTCATTTGCAACCGAATTATTCTCAAATTATGTAAATATTTCCATAATATATAATAAGTATAACTCAAAACTAAAATAGCTGTGAAAAACCTATAAGCTTCTAACGCTTTTCTCACCTTCCCCATTGAAGCCATATTCTTAAGAAAGAAGAGGTCTTGGATATAATAAGCCATAAGAATCATCACGATGGTCATTATGCAATAACATTTGGTGCAGTTAAAGATTGGTCGAAAATAAATTTGTATATTTACTAGAAATTTTATATGTTGAAATAAATATAACAAATTAAATACAATCGCAAATTAGTAATTAGTCTTAAAGTAGAATAGAGTGATACATTCTTCGATATCGAAGCCAATGTATGGTTGTAAGAGAAAATTTGGAGATACTTGAGCAATGGGATTTGCCGATAAACCTTGTACGATTTTTCTTTTGAATCTTTTAGAATTCATGAATTTAATCTCAAATATGTGTAAGAACTTATGGACATTTATTGCGTGTATGCAGGATCCAACCAAAAAGAATTGGTGGCTCACCGTTGGTCCGCCAGACACTATAATTGGTTATTGGCCGAGTGAACTGTTCTTGTATTTACGCAATGGTTCACTACATACGGCTTGGGGAGGAGTGAGTCTAGCTGGGAGAGATGGAGCTTGTCCTCCAATGGGAAGTGGTCATAAGCCTGATGGTAATTCTAGGCACGTCACGTACTTCCGAAATCTTCTTTGGGTCGACGCGACCGGTCTTTTTCGTCGTCCTTCGACAAAAATAGTCGTGTGGGTGGATAAATCCAAAGTCTATGACTTGAAGAACTATGGCTACAGAAAACGACAAATGGGGTATTGGATTAGTTTTGGCGGTCCGGGAGGCTACTGTGAGGGAGGGATGGATGGTGAGTGATGAATCTTGGGCAACTCAATAAGTGACGCTGTCGACTTTGTAAACTTTTCGTTTGAGTTTTTATTTAGTGTTGATTTATCTCCCTTTTTTTTGAGGTTGCCGTTGGAGTAAAGGGGGAGAATTTCTGTAGGCAAAAGTAGAGTCTAGTCGGGTTTGGTTGGCGTTAAAAATTGATTGACCTAAATCAATCCAGTTAACCATTTTAAACACATTTTCATACAATGTAATATAGTGACACATATCCTGCTCGACCTGACACATATTACCAAAACACTTCCACATTTAACTCAATCTAAAAAAACTCATACCCAAATTAATAGGAGAACACGGAGTAAGTAAGCATAAGATTGAGTGAGGACAAGAGCAAGTCATAGCGGTGGATTGATTCTAAGTAAGTTGTGAACTTATTTAACATCATATTATTTTGGGCTTTATCATTCTAAACTCATTCATAACCTATTTACCGAGTATAATAGTTGCGACCCTCTCGACGCAGTCCGAGAATGACGGGTTTAGAGGTAATGCCCAAAAGGTGGGTTGACGGCTCTCGATTAGGCACAGGTTCTCCCAAACTCTTACCTCATGCAACGTCGAGATTCATTTTAAGTTCCAAAGATTCTATATGAATTGAGTGTTGATAATTTGTTTTTAAAACAAGCTAAGAGGTGTCTTGTCCCTTATTAAAAAGATGTGAATGTGCACGGTGATCAGATTTGACACTTATCAATACTTATAATTATTTATTTTTTAAAATTTGAAATTATAATTATAAAATATCATTTTTATCCTATTGAAATAGTGTGGCTATTTGCAATAGAGTTGCGGTTATTTTTTTCTATGTATAATTATATTATTATGCCTAAATTTAACAAAAAAAAGTACAATGGTTTTGCACATTGACGCCCGACTTAATCTGTGGAATTTTAGTTTGACATCATATGAGTTCGCATACGAAATGACGTATGCAATCCTATCACTTGAATATGTTAGCATTTAATGATCATTGAGAAATTATGCATGTTGACCAAAATATCGTAAAATTTAGTAATATATCTTTTTTTCATTATAAAGCAAAATTTAGTAATACGTTGAGCGATCAAAGGTACACAGGACTCAATGAAATCATCGCCATTTGTTTAACCGTGGCCGGAAACTTTGAAGGTGTTAAAACTATTTGTGCATTAAAAAAAATTAGGTCGTCGGAAGATTGATTTAATTATTTTTATAAATATTAGTAGTTCTTATGCATGAGATTACGACATTACCTAAGAGTGTTATATGGTGCCTTTAGTAAGCAACATTTTATAGTGAATAAGTAATGTGTTCAGTAAAAACAACTCATTTTTTTTTCTATTACTCTAAGATAAACAAAGGATCAGTAAAATATAATCTATCTATGTTTTTTACTAAAATTATTGGCATAGGTTTACAACAAGGAATTTCTTAAAAAGACACCCAGAAAAAAGGAGAAGATAAAGCTTAAAAATCTTGATACTATAGGGATTATTGATTTTTTATTAAAAATATTGGCATAGTTTTAAAACAAGGATTTTTTTTTTTTAAAAAAAAGGCACCCAGAAAAAAGATATAGCTTAAAAATCTTGATACCATTCGGATAAAAAAGATTATAAGAATAAATATATTTTTCAGGTTTTCTAAAATTTTGTAACCCGAAAGGTCTTAAAAATGTCAGTCCAGTAAGTAAAAAAATAATCATAATTAAATGTTAAGATAATACCAATTACTTATGTTCCGTGTGAAAATTTTAATGTTTCAAAAAAAAAAATTAAAGTTCGTCTATATAATCTATGAAGAAAGCGAGAGAGAGGACTACAGAACAAATATATTGATTGAGTTATTAGTTGTTTGATTGGATTTTAAAAATTATTATAATTTTATCTATTTATATATGTATTAACAAAATTTTCAATATAGTATCTTAGGGAAAAGATCATAAAAATTGAAGGCTCTCTTCTTATTATACAAAATATTAGTTTTACATATATGCTCGCGCACAAGACTAAAAAAAAAGTGCTGCATTCCAAAAATTTAGTTAAACGGATGATATTATTTATGTTATCAGACGCTTCAAATAATCTAACTGTTCTACGCAACGATAAAAGCAAAAGTCAATATCGTCTCGTCTCTTACCAAGTTCGACAATTGGCAATTTTGGTAGAGTATTCTTTTAAACTAAATATATGTAGTTCTCATTTGACTTGTGCGACAACAAATTGTCCGTGAAACAATGCATGTTTGTCGTTTTATTTCTTCTGAAAATGATAGCTTGCCATTTGTCGAACTTCTCCTTATGCTCACTTTATGCATGTACGTTTTGGCTTCCCATGACCACATCCATAGCATGAACCATGGATGCATAACCATGATTTTACGGATCCCCTTAGAAGTTGGGTCCATCCACATTGTCTTAGCTAGAAGATGGGTGAATTATCCCAAAAAAAAAAAGAAAAAAGAAAAAAAGAAAATTGTTAGGACTAGAATTAGCACCTAGAGGGGGGTGAATATGTGTTTAAAGCAATTTTAATAAATTAATCCGAATGAGAGGTTAATGAATTAAAACCAACAATTGCAGCAAATGAAAGCAGTTAAAGATAAAAGGATTAGGGATAGAGAATCAAGACTCCAGATTTATAGTGGTTCGGTTTAGACCAAGCCTACGTCCACTCTCCCGCACGGACAACCCTTATGGCTGGATTTCACTAAGAATCAATAAGAGTGATTACAGTCTCACGCTCTTGAGTCCACAGTGTAGAAAACTCTACTACACTTCCTCAAGGTCTCACTACAATATGATCTCTCTTTTGATTACATATAACGCTCGAAGAATGATATCGCGAAATAGAAAAAGAGATTCAGACTTTGGAATTCTTCTATTCGCACCCTTCAACAACTAGAGCATCTCTCTTATATACTTCTTCATGTCTTCCATACCGTTGGCACCTTCCAAAGAAGTTCTTCCAATCAACCCGTTGGACAGAATCAATTAGAGAGATCTCAAGCTCTTTAAGCTAAGTGTTGATAGCCCATCAATCCTGCTCGCCCATACAATCAGGATCTTGGTTTCCATAAGTAGATCCTTCCAAATATAAGTCGCGAAATCTTTAGAGAATCTATACATATTCGAATACGAAAGTTAGATATTCTAGTGCTGAATCCAGTAGAAAGATATTCTCTAGCCGTTAGAATAAAGATCATATAAGATCAGAATAAACGTCGGTCTAGAAATTGTCCATGAGAGTAGACTTTGAAACATGAGTCTTGAGTCTTGCTAGCTTCAGACTTTGATCTTCAGACTTTGTCAATAGAGTCTGTAAGTCTTCAGACTAGACTGATGAAAATGTTTTGTCAACTTTAAAATACTTTAAGAGAATTTATCCAACAATCTCCCCCTTTTTGATGGTGACAAAACTTTCCTACAGATTTGAATATTATTGCCCTGCAATACAACTTTTAAGCAAGCATTGATATCTCATAAAAGATTAGAATAAAAATAGTAGAAGTTATCATGTACACAGATATCCTGTACATAGACTTACCCTGTACACAGATCTGCATTCACCGAAACCTCATTAGTCATAAACAGACAGTACTATCTTTATCTAATTTAAAAGCTTAAAGTAATGCAATAATGAGCACACATTCAAAAAGTGCACACAATTAAAAACTCAAGATAAAGTCAAAATAACAACTAAAAAAAAATGTTTAAAAAATTGAAGATAAGATTTGGTTTGGTTTGAGGATAGAGTCTGAAGTTGAAATGCTTGAAAATTTGCAAAGTCTTCTCCCCCTTTTTGTCAGCATAAAAAAAAAATCAAGGAGCACGAAGAATGCGAACAAGTTGAAAGTCCTCCATAGACTTGACAGTTCCTTCTAGCTTCCTCAAATCTTCCTGTACTTGGGTGAGAGTAGTGCTTTTTGCAGTATCCTGAATCTGACGCTGAACCTCTTTAAGCTGAACATGCAAAGTGATGAACATTGCAAGATTTTCATTCTGCAAAGTCTGAAATTCATACCCCATGGCATAAATTTGGCCTTTGAGTTCCAAGATGATTTCAAGCAGCCTTCTAAAATCTCCAGAATTGTCAATCTGTGTGCTTGTTTCAGCTCGGTCTGATGGTGGAGTCAAGCCAGTATGAATATCAGCAGGAATTTCAATATGTGGAGATGATGCCTCTCCTTTAGGAAACTGTGCAGCATGAACATCTTCAGCATCATGAGGTGATCGACTAACACCTGTTTGTGTATCTTCTTCTCTAAAAGTTAAGTAGAAGAGGGGTATGTTCTCTGTTTGTATCTCCCCCTGTTTCCATGTCTTCTGGAGGAGAAAAGAACTCTTCTTTCTGAGGAGTTTCCTCAGTGACAGGCTGTTGTTGATCTTCTTTTTCTGCTGGAGAAACTGTTTTTGCTGATTCCTCCACTTGTTCTGCTTTTTCTTCTTCATCTTCCTCTCTTTCTTCCTCTTTCTTCCTTTCTTTCTCTTTCTCTTCCTTTCTTCCTTTCTCTTCATCTTTCTCTTCTTCTTTCTCTTCCTCTTTCTCTTTCTCTTTCTCTTTTTCTTTTTTCTGTTTCTGCAAATTGTTGTTCTGGAACAGCTGGAGTAGATGCAGAAAATTGAGAAACAAGAGCAGAGATGTGTAGAGCATCCTCATCATCTTCATCTTCCAAGATGATTGCCCATCTCTTCTTGGTAGAACTAACCACTGGTTCCTTCCCTTTTATTTTGGCCGCTGATGAGTCTGGTCTGAACTTGATAGGAGTCTTCTCCTTGAACTTCTCTAACTTCTTGCTGAGTTCTTTCAGACGCATCTTGGTAATCATCCTCAGCCCGATGACCATTTTATCAATAGTCTTCACAGAGAGAATGTGAGGAGGCTGAATTTTCAGATGTCTGAAAAGACGAGTGATAAGAGCAGCATAAGGAAGTTTTCCTTTGTCCTTTGCCATGCATCTGTACATGTGAAATATGATGGTGTGCGGCAAAGAAAAGTTATGACCAGTCTTGATTGTAAACATCAACTTAGCCTCTGAGATGGATACATCTGTCTTCGATGTTGATTTGGGTCTAAGACAGTTGATCACAATCTTATGAAGCAAAGTATTTGTTGCATTCATCCTGGAGTAGGAGAGACGACCTTCAGCAATTCTGTCTCTTGCAAGTTCAAGAGTAGCATGGCTTACAAACACACTAATTGATTGGAAAGCCCATCTTTCCACACCAATTACATCTGCCAGAATGTCCTTATCAACAACATACTCTTTATCTCTCACGCTGAAAGAAAAGCTGTTTGCATCAATGAAACTGAGATTGAAATAGAAGTACGCTGTTAATTCAGAATGTGCCATATCACAGTCAGTACAGAACTGATAAAGTTGAAGTTTTTCAAACTTCTCTCGCAGATTTATGCTCAATAAGTCTAGAAAATCGAAATCCACAGTCCATGGATTCATCACTCCACGCTTCAACAACTTTTCATACTTTTTCCTACGACCGTCTGAGCGAAATAGTTCATCCTTCTTCCCACGAAGATTTGCAGCCACACCCATCCATGGTTTAAAGTGTATGAACATCTTTTCATCATCATCCTTTCCCTCTGGCTGATTCATACTACCAAACCTAGGGTCACTGGGAAAGTTTGCAAATGCTTTTGCAGTCGTTCCTTCAGGAACAATCTCTGACCTTTCCATGACGGTGAGAAAATGAGTCTCATTTCTGTAACCCTTCTCTTTCAGAAATTCATCAATGAAGGTCATTGCAGAACCTCCTTCCTTTAATGCAGAGTAAAGCCTATAAACAAAGGCAGGCTTAAGAGTTCTTACTGGTTCAATATCTTCAACAACTGTTTCTGCATCTTGAGGGCGATGACCTTGAGGTCTAGTTGGGGAAGACCGCTGTTGAGATCGTTGAGAAGTTTGCTCAGATGGAAAGTCGCTTTCTTCGGTGAGATCGAAGTGCGTAGGCCCCTCACTAGATCCTTGTGGTCCCCTGTTTGCTATTCTGGATGACTTCCTTTGATACGACATTATTGCTTTATTTGGAGAAGCTTTCTCACTTGTGTCGCAAGAAAGTTAAAAACTTTGAGACGAAGAAGTTTTGGAGAGAAAAATACAGAGCAGTTAAAAGCTTTTTGTTCTAGGGTTTCTGGGTAAAGTGAAAACGAAGGAGAATAAGTGTATAAAAGATAACAGATACAGGGGGAAATCCAAGCGTTAGATATTTTGGAAATCTTAAGAATTTCCTTTTGAAAAAAAATAACTGCCTTAAGAAATCGATAACCACCCCTTTTTAAATATAATCGCCTTAATAAGCTCAATTAGAGATAAATAGATAGTCTTACCTTATCGATATGACAGTTTAAATAAATGAACTTACAGTCGTGTCGATTCGTATTCTCAATCTTCAACCTTTGAGTCTGATGCTCTGTCAGACTTTAGTTTACGAGTCTAAGCTTCAACATTCTTCAAGAGATAATATATTGAGTCTTGAGCGAATAGACTCAAACAAGCTTTTCTCAAGTGGCTTTGTGAAGATGTCTGCCAGTTGATTCTTTGAGTCTATGAATTGTATCAAGACCTCTTTGTTCTGAACATGATCTCTTATAAAGTGATGTCGAATCTCAATATGTTTTGTTCTTGAATGTAGGATAGGATTCTTTGTAAGATTGATTGCGCTGGTGTTGTCACATCTTATTTCTGTGCAAGAGTCTTCAATGCCAAAGTCTTGCAGTTGTTGTTTTATCCACAGTATTTGAGAACAGCAACTTCCAAGGGCTACGCATTCTGCTTCAGCTGTTGAAAGAGCCACAGTACTTTGTTTCCTTGAAAACCAAGATACTGCCCTGTTTCCAAGCAATTGACAAGTACCTGAAGTGTTTTTTCTTTCAACTCTACAACCTGCAAGATCTGCGTTTGAATAGCCAAGAAGTGTAAAGTCTCTTTCTTTGGGATACCATAGACCGATCTTAGCAGTAGTAGCAACATATTTAATAATACGTTTAACAGCACTTAGATGAGATTCTCTAGGATCAGATTGAAACCTAGCGCATATGCAAACACTAAATAATATGTCAGGTCTGGATGCAGTAAGATAAAGAAGTGAACCAATGATACTCCTGTATAACTTTTGGTCGATTTTCTTCCCTGCTTCATCTTTGTCTATCTTCAAGGAACTTGACATTGGTATGTTAGTCTTTTTGCAATTTTCCAGACCGAACTTTTTAACAAGTTCTTTTGCATATTTCTCTTGATGAATGAATATTCCCTCCTTTAGTTGTTTTACTTGTAGACCAAGGAAAAAGGATAGTTCACCCATCATGCTCATCTCGAATTCATCCTGCATAGACTTAGAAAATTTCTTGCACAAAGTCTCATTAGATGATCCAAATATGATGTCATCAACATAAATCTGAACAAGTAGAAAACTTTTACCTTCATTTTTAATAAACAAAGTAGTGTCTACCTTTCCTTTAGAAAAGCCATTATGAATTAAGAAATTACTTAGCCTTTCATACCAAGCTCGAGGAGCTTGTTTCAATCCATATAAAGCTTTCTTCAGTCTGAACACTGAGTCTGGTTTCTTTGAGTCTTCGAATCCAGGAGGTTGTTCCAGGTAGACTTCTTCTTGAATAAATCCATTCAGGAATGCGCTTTTGACATCCATTTGAAACAACCTGAAATTCTTATAGCAAGCAAAAGCAAGTAGTAATCTTATTGCCTCTAACCTTGCTACTGGAGCGTAAGTCTCATCATAGTCTATCCATTCTTCTTGCGTGTATCCTTTAGCCACGAGTCTTGCTTTGTTTCTCGTTACTTTGCCTTTTTCGTCAACTTTGTTCCTGAAAACCCATTTAGCTTCAACGACTGATTTACCTTTTGGTTTGGGAGTTAATTCCCATACGTCGTTAATACTGAATTGTCTGAGCTCTTCTTGCATTGCTTCAATCCAGCTTTCATCAGCTAAAGCTTATTCAATATTTTTGGGTTCTATTTCAGAAATGAGAGCAATAAGACTAGACTCTTCTCGCCTTTTGGATCTTGTTCGAATTCCATCATTAATGTTCCCAATAATGAGTTCTTCAGGATGACTAGACTTGTGCTTCCAGTTACTAGTCAGTCTGATAGATTGTTGATCTTCTTCTTGAGTAGATTCTTCATCCGTAGCTTGTTGTACTGAATCCGAATTAGTAACTGCTTCAGTGGAGTTAGATCTAGCAGTGTCTGGAGCAGATTCTGAATCTTCAGTTTGAATTTGCTGAACTTGTGGAGAGTCTTGCAATTTGACATTCATTGATTCTTCCACAGTCTGAGTCTTTTTGTTGAATACTCTAAAAGCTTTGCTTGTAGTTGAGTAACCAAGAAAGAATCCTTCATCTGATTTTTCTTCAAACTTACCAACATGATCATTTGCATTCTTTAGAATAAAACATTTGCAACCAAATATTTGAAAATAAGAAACTATTGGTTTCTTTCCTTTAAAAATTTCATAAGGAGTTTTCTCAAGAATTGGCCTTAAAAACACTCGGTTTATAATATAGCAAGCAGTTGAGACAGCTTCAGCCCAAAACCTTGAAGAAATTTGATTTCCAATTAAAAGAGTTCTTGCCATTTCTTGTAAAGACCTATTATTCCTTTCCACAACCCCATTCTGTTCTGGTGTATATGGAGAGGAGAATTTGTGCTGAAAACCAAATTCATCACAAAATTTAGTAAAGTCTTGATTTTCAAACTCACCTCCATGGTCTGTACGAATGCTTGAGATAGTGTGACCTTTCTCATTCTGCACTTTCTTAGAAAACTTTGAAAAGAGAGAGAAAGTCTCTGACTTACTTGAAAGAAAGTAGACCCAAGTAAATCGTGAGTAATCATCCACGATTACTAGACAAAACCTTTTTCCACCAATGCTTTGTGTTCTGGTAGGTCCAAACAAATTCATATGCAGGAGCTGCAATACATGATTAGTGGAAACTTTATTTATTGATTTGTAAGAATTTCTAACCTGTTTACCCAGTACGCATGGTGTACATAGATCAGACTTTGAGTAATTGAGAATAGGCAATCCTCGAACAAGTTTCTTGGTAGAGATCTTGTTGACTTGCTTCATATTGATATGGCCTAGCTTTTTGTGTCATATATTTGCTTCATCTTGTACTGATATTAAGCACTGTGATCTTTCTTGATTCGCATCCAGAAGATAGATGTTTCCATGTCTTCGTCCAGTAAAAGATTGAGTAAAGTCTTTACTGATTCCAGAGCACGTTTCTTCCTGGAAGTTGTTCGTGAAACCAGTATCACACAACTGACTTATGCTAAGCAAGTTGTAATTTAATCCTTCAACTAAGGAAACATTATTGATTGACAAGCTTCCAATCTTTACTGTTCCTCGACCAGTAATTCTTCCTTTGTTGTTACCGCTAAAGGAAACTTTTCCTCCGTCTATCTGGACAAGTTTTATGAAGCAGCTTGAGTCTCCTGTCATATGTCTTGAGCAGCCACTATCAAGATACCATTTAATCTTCTTTTTGATAGTAACCTGCAATTAACACAAATTCAAGCTCTTTTTGGTACCCATACCATCTTGGGTCCAGAAGTGTTAGAACAATAGACAGTCTTAGCTCATCTCTTTTTAACAGGTCTCCAAACCAAAGGACATTCTTTCTCAAAATGTTCTAAGCTTTTACACTTGGAACATCTCAAAGCATTTCTGCCAACAGGTTTTACAAAAACTTTCTAGAAATGATTCTTATAAGCAATTCTAGCTGGTCTTTGTTTAATTCTTTCTTTTACCTTCGGAAAGTCAATCAGTGGAATAGTTTCAGAAGTCATACTAAGACCTAACTTATCAAAATATGGTATTTGTATCGAAAGAATCTTATCCAGCTTTTCAGAACCATTTGAAAATCTTTTTGATATGTTAGTGATATCATTTTTCAAAAGATTATTTTCATTTGAAATACTGTCTGAGTTTTCTTTCACAGCAACAAAATCTTTTTCCAGCTTTTCAAACTTTTCTTTCATAAGTTTATCCCGTTGCTTCAATGTAGAATTTTCCCTTTTCAATTCGGAGATCCTCTTAAGAGAGGTTTTCAGACTAAGACAAAGTTCATCAATGTATTTAGAAACCTTAACAGGAATTTTCAGGTTACCAACCTCGAGTTCACTATCTGAGTCTGTGTCTGAATCAAGGTCTGAGTCAGAGTCTGATTTTGCCATTAAACAGATATTGGCATAATCATCGTCACTTTCTTCACATTCAGTATCACTCCAAGTCTCTGCTTTGAGTGCCTTCCTGTTTTTCTCAGTCTTTCCTTTTCTCTTCTTTAACAGAGGACAGTTGGGTCTGATGTATCCATTTTTCTTGCATTCAAAGCAAGTCACTTCTTTATTAGAATTATCTTCCTCTGTTGACCTGTTTTGAAACCTTTGAGAATTTTGTTTCTTCCAATTGAATTTCCTTCTTTTTCTATTCAACTTTCTGAATCTCTTTATCATGATTGCCAGTTCTTCATCATCTAGATCTTCTTCAGAGTCTGTAGCATCAGAATAGTCATTAGACTTTAAGGCAATAGATTTCTTACCTTTTAAGTCTTCCTCTTCGTTGGTCTGTTCCACTTCATAAGATTGAAAAGTCCCAACCAGTTCGTCTACAAAGAGTGGAGCAATCCTCTGTGTCTCTCTTATTGAGGTTTTTATGTAATTCCAGTCTTTTGAGAGTCCTCGAAGGAGTTTGTTGACCTTCATATGTCCTGAGATTGGATGTCCCTGATATTCAAGACCATTCACAATTTCAGTAAAACGACTAAATATGTCAGTTATTGATTCTCATAATCTCCTCTTAAAGACTTCATATTGTCCCAAAAGAATGTTGATCCTCGTTTCTTTCACACGATCAGTTCCTTCATAGGTAATGTGAAGCCTATCCCAGACTTCTTTTGCTGTATCACAAGAAGATATTCTGTTATACTCAGTAGGGGATAAAGCACAATATAAAGAGTAAATAGCTTTGGCGTCAAGAGTTTATCTCTTGGTGATTTCTTCTTGAGTCAGAAGAGTAGGATCAGCAGTTTTTTTTCCTCTCTCTGATTCTGATGCAACAGCAGGAATGATTCCCTTATCAACCACTTCTCATTCCAAAGGATCTTTCGATCTTAGGAATGCCTTCATCTTATTTTTCCATATGCTGTAGTCTTTTCCATCAAAGTATGGAGGTCTAGTATTGCTTTGACCTTCAACCAACCCTGTAGGCAACATACTAGCCATAGATCTTTTACTTAGAAGTAAAGACACTTCTTATAAGCAAGTACCCGAGCTCTGATACCAATTGTTAGGACTAGAATTAGCACCTAGAGGGGGTGAATAGGTGTTTAAAGCAATTTTAATAAATTAATCCGAATGAGAGGTTAATGAATTAAAACCAACAATTACAGCAAATGAAAGCAGTTAAAGATAAAAGGATTAGGGATAGAGAATCAAGACTCCAGATTTATAGTGGTTCGGCTTAGACCAAGCCTACGTCCACTCTCCCGCACGGACAGCCCTTATGGCTGGATTTCACTAAGAATCAATAAGAGTGATTACAGTCTCACGCTTTTGAGTCCACAGTGTAGAAAACTCTACTACACTTCCTCAAGGTCTCACTACAATATGATCTCTCTTTTGATTACATATAACGCTCGAAGAATGATATCGCGAAATAGAAAAAGAGATTCAGACTTTGGAATTCTTCTATCCGCACCCTTCAACAACTAGAGCATCTCTCTTATATACTTCTTCATGCCTTCCATACCGTTGGCACCTTCCAAAGAAGTTCTTCCAATCAACCCGTTGGACAGAATCAATTAGAGAGATCTCGAGCTCTTTAAGGTAAGTGTTGATAGCCCATCAATCCTGCTCGCCCATACAATCAAGATCTTGGTTTCCATAAGTAGATCATTCCAAATATAAGTCACGAAATCTTTAGAGAATCTATACATATTCGAATACGAAAGTTAGATCTTCTAGTGCTGAATCCAGTAGAAAGATATTCTCTAGCCGTTAGAATAAAGATCATATAAGATCAGAATAAACATCGGTCTAGAAACTGTCAATGAGAGTAGACTTTGAAACATGAGTCTTGCTAGCTTCAGACTTTGATCTTCAGACTTTGTCAATAGAGTCTGTAAGTCTTCAGACTAGACTGATGAAAATGTTTTGTCAACTTCAAAATACTTTAAGAGAATTTATCCAACAAAAATGACACATGGAGTGCCAAAACTTGGCACGAATGGACACTTATTTGCCAAAATCGAAGCAAAATGGATCAGTTAAGTGTCAACAACGAGAAAATCAAGCCAAAACGCCGACGTGGTGATTTTCCAGCAAGCCTAATGTAAAAAAATATCGTTTTGCACGTTGTTGTAGCTAGACAAGTTCCAAAATGATGTCGTTTTGCTGCTGTCGCGGTAAATAATTAATATAAAAAAAGGAAGGGAGGAGGAAGTGAATAGTAGGCGACGGCTGAGGGCTCAGCCCTCGCCGTCGCTGCCGCCCCACCGTCGCTGAGAAGGTGGGGGGAGGGTTGGTTGGGGTCGCCGAGCCCTGGTCGAAGGTCAGCGACCATAGTCGACTGGCGGCAAGGGCTTAAGCCCTCGCTTAGATTTGTGGTGAGGGTCGCGGCCCTCCCTCAGATTCGATAAGGGTCAAGCGCTGACCCCAGCCGACCCTCCCCCCACCTTCTCGGCGATGACAGGCCCTTAGCCGCTGCCTGCTATTCATCTTCCTCCTTCCTTCCTTCCTTCTTCTTCCTCTTAAAATTTTTTAATTTGGTTTTAAATTTAATTTAATTAATTTTTATATTAAGATTCGAATTGTGCCCAAACGACGTCCATTTTGTTTTTATTTAGTGAGTCAGTTTTCCGGCGAGCCAAGTAAGCGAGCAAAATTAATAAAAAAATTACAATGTAGGATTTCCGGTGGGATTCGCTGAATGCGGCACTCAAGTGTCTCATTTAAAAAAAAATGACGCTTAAGTGTTACTTTCCTAACTTTTGATACTTGAGTGTCTCATTGTGTCAAGTTTTGATACTTAGGGTGTTCTTTTACCTCAAAAAAATCATAAACCTATTGCAATTATATCATTTATGTTATAAATTTTAAAAATTCATCCTTAATCTGCCGGATGGACTAAATTGACATAATTACAAATGATTTAGGATTGAATTTGCCAAAAAAAAAAAAGATTTTGGATTGAATTGACACAATTAAAATAGGTTTATGATTTTTTTTGAGTAATTTTCTCTTAATTCTTTTGAAACATTTAAGGCCACGATGAAACATCCTAGGGCTCCAATCCTCATTTTGCTGTTATTTGAATTCCTGACATGTGTTGGACTTACATGTCAAGTATTTGTCTTTGGGTGACTTGAAGTTTTAAATGAAAAACTTTGGATTTTCATTTTTCCTTTCAGAAATAAGTGCATTAGAAGTTTTAAAATTTGTTGCAATAACGCAATCTAGTTGCCAAACTTTTAAAAACACAACCAAGCTGTATCACTTGTTGAGTTGATATAATGAAGGCATTCCATTAACTCTTTCCGATTTGGCTAATAGAGGGACTTAATTGCATCATTTAAAAAAAAAAAAGTTTTAGGATTTGGTTAAATGTTTTGAAAGTTTTAGCATTGATTGGACTTTGGAGACAGGTTTTAGGATTGCACTTATCCCTCATTCTAAATTCGTGTAATTCTACTTGTTTCTAGCTACTAACGTTTTTTTTTTTTTTATCACACTTAATGTGACGGCCCAAGCAGTGGTGCAAGGGGAGGAGGGATGGAGGTGCATCCGTGCCTCGGTCCCCGAACGTGCGCAGGGAGAGAGCGCGTCTTTTGTCCCACATTGCATAAGGAGGGAGGTTTGGGCTAGTTTATAAGGCTTAGGTTCATTTACCTGTACATACGTGTTCTGAAAGAAAAGATCGTGGTTGGGATGGCGGTGCGTCGGAGCCACTGCGGGTGACCCATAGGAAACAAAACCTTGAGGGAGGCTGCGCGACTGTAATGAGGCGTATGTACCCATAGATGACAATATATTGGCTATGAGCTATCGCGAGAAGAACAAAATCGAAGCATGAGGACTTAGTGTCCGAAGTGGACAATATATGTACAGTAGCGGGACCAAGGTCCTTACACTAATTCTTTCATTTTTCTTTTCGTTGAAAATCTCTTTCGAAAGCATATCTCCCTAGGGCCATGCTTCTAGCTTCGATGCAAATCTTCGAGTTTGAGCGCTCCTTCTTTTTTGGCTAAAAATAAAGTATTTGGTAATCTTCCGAGTAGTCAGCTAATTCTTATTAGACGGCACAGATAATCCGTCCTTCATGTATCCAGGAATTACTGGAAACTCACATACATATCCTCCTCCTATTTCTCCTATGTCTAGTTCCTAATCCGACAATGGGCACCATACTGAGTATGTTTTCTCCAGCTCATCCATGGGCGTAGCAAATCGACAACGATCGAGAGCCAAACCACGGTTATTATTCTACGAGAACCATTACTATTATTATATAAGTATGATGCCTAAACTCTCCCCAAGTATAGCAAAATCTCCATCGAGTTCAATACATAGAAATGGAAAATAGTACATGCAAAAAAAAAAAAAAATCAAACTTTTTCTCACAATTAAAGGACAGTAAAAGTTGAGAGTTAGCATGGGAGTAGACTTCTTCCCCCATTTCAATACGTAAATAATTTACCAACCTTAATGAGCTACTCGTATGACATGATTAAACGGATGGTGTATGATGTTATCGAATCGACTTTGCATTTTTGACCACTCAACGTATTACTACATTTTGCTTTTATTAGAAAAGGCATATTACTGATTTTCACTTTTTTTTTTTTTGACAAAATACTTGACTTCGCATTGATCATTAAACGTTTAGTTATTAAAGCGATCCGATTGCATATGTCTTCTCGTATAGAACTCATATGCTTTTAGACTAGAATTCCACATGTTACAATTCAACGTCAACGAGGAAAACCAATTCAAAACAAGTGAACTCTCCAGTTTGCTCGAGGAAATGACGAGACAGAAACTGACTTTGCAACCTTAACCTTTGGATCTTACTTTTGTTCACCGAGTTGTTATCTTTGCCTAAGGATTTCGCCCCTGATATTGCAACCTATGCCTCAAGGAAAAAGGGAGAAAAATATAATAAATATAATAAAGATAATAGTAACTCAAACGAAAAGTTTACAAAGTTGAAAGCCTCACTTATTGAGCTGCTCAAGATAGCTCCTTATTACTATCTACCCCTCCCTCCCTCGCAATATCCTCCCGGACCACCATAACTAATCATGTACCCCAAATGATGTCTAACATTGCCACGATTCTTCAAACCATAGACATTGGATTTATCCACCCACTCGACCGTTTTTGTCGAAGGAAGTTGAAGAGCGCCGGTTGCATCTATCCAGTGAACCTGTCGGAAGTACGTGGCGTGCCTAAAATTGCCATCAGGCTTATGACCACTTCCCATCGGAGGACAAACTCCGTCTCTCCCAGCTAGACCCACTCCTCCCCAAGCCGTATGTAGCGAACCATTGCGTAAATATAAGAATAGTTCACTCGGCCAATAACCAACTATAATCTCTGGCTCACCAACAGTGAACCACCACATCTTTTTACTTGGATCCTGCATACAGGCAACAAATGTCCATAAGTTCTTATACATAATTTGAGATTAATTTCATTACTTCTAAAAATTTCGAAAGATAAAGCGTACAATGTTCGATTGGCAAATCTCGCTGCTCGAGTATTTCCGAATTCTCTTACAAGCATACATTAGCTTCAATATTGAAGAACGCATCACCCTGTTTTACTTTAAGACTAGCCGCCAATATGCGACTACATTTAAATTGTTATATTTCTTTAGATATATAAAAGTCCCAGTTAAACATACAAATTATCTTTTCGATCAACCTTTAACTGAACCAAATATTACTGCAGAATGAACGTTGTGATGATTATTATGGCTTATCATACACGGGTCTCTTTTTTGATTAAGAACATGGCTTCAATAGGGAAGGCGAGAAAGGTTTTTTACAGCTGTTTTATAGTTTGAGTTGTACTAATTATATATTTATGGAAACATTACATAATTTTAGAATAACTAAGTTGCAGATGAACTACAATTTTCATACAAGTAGCTTAATATCCGGAAATGGAGTACGAAACAATTTCACCGGTTCCATTATTTTTGTAACTGTTTTCATAACTCGTTCAAAAGTTTTATATATATATATATATATAATATTGCTTATGTATTATAAAGATGACTAGTAAAATTTAAAGAAGTGAATGACCAATACTTACAAATCATCGCAATTTCATGAAATCAATTATTCAGTAATGTAAAAGGCTATCTTGATGACCATTGACTTGATCAATAATATCCCTCAATAAAACTTACAACTACATGGACCGACTAGATTGCTCAGATCACATTTCAAGAACTTTTAGGCAAACTAGCTCCTCTAATTGTAGTATATGATTATCACTTTAATTCTAGATGATGATTTCGCATTATGTAGTCGTTTTGCTAAAAATCATAGATTCTCATCTTCTATCGATTATCTTACAGATCGACATCTAAAAAGACAGAGCAATCGCATGATGATTATTTCTAACTTAACTTTATAGTCTGACTAGACAAAAAGGAAATATGAACTAAACCTTTTAATGTCTTCTCACTAGGGTTAGTGTTGGCATCTCCTGTTTCAACTTAGCGATGATGATGATGATGATGATGATGATGATGATGATGATGATGATGATAGTAATATACAACTTTGGATACCCTTTGAAAGAAACAGAAGCTTATTTACAATTTTTTCCTATAGAGCTTGATTTAAGAAATCTATTGCTATCTTTCTAATTGTGTGTTTATTATTGTTATTTCTTTTTAAAGTTATTCCTTTCCCGATCTCTTATCGAATAATGAAAAAGCGTTTTTGTACGCGCGCGCGCGTTTTTCCTAGCATATGTACCCCCAAAAACTACCGTCGTCCTGAATACGTCCCAACACAAAGCTATCCCACAATTGACTGCCGAAGCAAAATTAGATCTAATAGTTCATATTTGATAAACGTTTATTATGTCTCAAAAGTAAATGGACATATCCACATATTTTTAGCTGCCCCGATCAATTTTGAGAGAAAGATAGATTGGAACTTGTAATTAGTTAAATATTTATTATGTATCACGACTAGTGTTAATCACCGAAGTTGAACATAGTTAATCTTGTTCTCACCATATTCGATTAAATTGGGAAGAAGATAGCACAATAGGTTTGAATTGGTTTCATTAAGAAGAGAATACATCGTCTTAATTGCCCAAAATCAAGCTTACCTGATGGATTTGGATATTAAACTCAAATTGAGGTCCGCCATATTCGGAAGCACCGGGGATTGGACAGCCGGGAGTTACTGCCCTATGTACCTGGACAAAACCTGGACATAGCATGTTGTAACATCCATTATGGTGGCCATTACCCTATAAGAAGGATGCTTTAGTCAACAAAATAAGCCAACAATCCAACTCTATTCTTGAAAATTCAAAATCCAATGGGAGAATCACTCAACAAGTTTCAAACTAACCGTCCAATATGTAAACAACCGAGGACGAGAGTCACCATATAGTTGTGGAGAAACCTAGTCAAAGTAAAAGATGTTATATCTTTCTATCTCAATACATTCTCTATATTTGCCTATCTATTGAAGTACCTGCCAGCCTGCAACAATCATACTAATATGATTCATAGGACCAGTTTCAATCCACATGTTGTGTGAGCTGGCTTGGTCATGAGCTATGGTTAAATTGTAGACATTAGATCTCGCAAAACCTCCATATTTGATATTTTCTGTCATGTCATCTCTCAAAGAAACTACCTGCATCGAGTTATAGATGGGTTAAAAAAAAAGCCAAATGAATTTTTGTTTGCTTATGACTCGTTCTACTACCGTGCAAGGGCAATTATGCTTCAAAATAACAAATGCAACTTGGATCGAAAATTTAAATTTTGAAGGGTAATAGTAACCTTTTTTTTTTTTTTCAATTATATGTTTATTTTTGTTTGAGGGGACGGGCAATGCAGAAAAGTGACCGTTCGGATCTTTTCTTTGTAGTGCTAATGGAAAGATCAATTTGTATATTTTTTCCCCATATTTCTGGACTTGTTTTATGTTATGTCAAGAAATTTTTGTAACAGAGGTAGCTATGAGAAAAATATAGGCCATTCACTAAATACAACCTATGAACGTCAATCTTTTCATGTACAGGCTTTTAACAAAAATATCGTAAACCTTAATGTACGTGAGAGAGAAGGGGGGGGGGGGTGTTGTATGTGTACGTGTGCGCTAGAGCACAACATGGGGGTTGGTGGAGAGGGAGAAGAGAGCAGCACATGTTGAGAAAGAGCATTCTGACTCCTAGAGGATGGCATCTTGGCTACTGATTTTGCCCTTATCAAGTCTTCCTTTTTCACTCGAGGAATTGGTACTGTTCTGACAGGGCAAGATTCTCTCCATCCGAGCTGAACAAATTTAACCTTTGAAGGAGTACGAAAGCGAATGAAGCTCATACTCGGCTCTGTCTGCAAAAATGGTGGTCATAATATTATCAAGCAAAGCAAGTCAATGCGAGAGTGATGATAGTTGGACTAAACACAGTTTTCTTCCTTAATAGGATAAAAGGGATAAATTATTGCCTGTATTTGGTGGTTTTTCAACCGTGGATGATCAAGTGTCGGTTGCTTGTCAATTTCAACACAATCAATGGTGTCTCCTTCCTTGGTCTTCATTAAAATACCACATATAATCAGTCATTTGCCAAACAAACACTGCTTCTGAACAAGATAGATTGCAGAATGTAGTATGAAATCTGAAAGGAGAAAATCAATGAATTTTGAACGATTAACTACCACAAATGTCTTCATGGGTGACTTGGTCATAATCTGAACTTATCTTTCCAAATCTCGATCATCATCTTCACAGATGCTCGCCATCTCACAGACCGAAACACTAAAGAAAATAAGGAACGGTAATGCAAGTTTCATTCTCACTTGTATGATGAATTTTGAAGTTTGGAAATGATGTTGCATATGGTGTTTAGGATATGTCTATTTATAAACAATAAAGTCTAATTTTTTTTCCCTTCTGTGGCCGCTCTTTGTACCTTAGTGAAATTCCGCATACCTAACAATGCGGGTTCAAAGCAAGATATTATTTCATTAGAAAAAAGAAGCTTGACAAATGGCAAGCATGCATTTTCGTTAGTTAAAAAAAGCAGCATGCATTATTTCACGGACAATTCGTAGTCTCTCAAGTCAAATGAGAACTACATATCTTTTATATAAAATAATAAATTGATGACGTATTTGATTCTATAAATTCGCATGGCAAGTCATAAAATATATGCCAGAAGCAAGCATAAGAGAAGCTCGACAAATGGCAACCATGCATTTTCAGTAGAACTAAAAATGGCAAACATGCATTAATTTGCGGACATTTGGTAGCCTCTTAAGTCATATAATATTTTAACCAAACCATGAAAACTACGTCTCTTCAATTTGAAAGAACAAATCGTTACCGTATTTCATTCAACCCCTTCAATTGATTCTCTATTCCATGATTTTTGCAATGAAAAAAAGAAGATGATATAATCGTTTTCACTCTTCCTTTGCGGTATTATCATCAGCCAAAACTGAATGAAATTTTGGTAAAATGGATCTAAGATTATTTTTTCTTTGTTGACGTTTATGCCTACATTCAATCACATTATTTAAATAATGTACGAAATTTGCGATTGGGTAAGAAAAGAGAAAATCCCCAAATTAAATAAAAGCACTTTGTAGTAATTATTACCACCGACAGTGAGCACCACGGTCTGGACCTTGGAACCGTTAGTGGGCAGGCTGCGGCTGGAGAGACGCAATGGTTCCGAGCTCCACACTGGCGTGTTAATCATCGGTAGTAATAATTACTAGAGATTGCTTTTATATAATTTGGGGATTTTGGTCCTACTTTTTGTCATTTACAAATTCCTTAAAAATCCAATACCTCTGCAAGTCAAGAAAGGGGACCTCGAAGTCCAAATAGGAAATGTATGGAAAAGAAGAATAATATTACTATATTGACGCCTGAATATTCATTAATAAATTCGTCATGGTATTTTTATTTGTACGTGGTTCGACTGCGAGAGATACTAGTGAAAGTCTCTTATATGTGTCATGGCTTTTATTAATGAATTAGTCATGGTTCGAATTTCATATGTCTTGATGTGCCTTTGGTATTAAACGAACCCGAGTGCCTTTTCAGCTACAATAGCATGAGGCTGATATGAGCAATGTTAAGCCACTATACAGATCTGAGTGATGTCGCAATACTCTTCGCCCAACGTCTGCTTCCCCGAACCAGTCATCAACACATAGTAAAGCACTTGCCCGAGAAGCTGTTGGTAATTTGTTTATGAAACAAATGAAGAGGTGCTTTGTCCCACATCGAAAAGATGTGAGTGCGCACGTGGACGAGATTTGGCACTAATCTATGATTATTAATTTTATTTATTGAAAATTCGGATTTAGCTTCTCTCTCCTGTATCTTCTCTCTATGTCGTCCCTCTTCACTCCACGTTTTCTCTCTCTTGTGTCTTCTCTCTCCCAACGCACTGAACCGCGTCGTCTAGCGCTTCCTCCGACGGTCGTCGCTCCCTCCCGATGACGGCCTTTCTCTCTCCACTCGACGGCGTGATCCTTAGATCTGCATTCTCTTGGTTAGGAAAACCAAGTGAGTGCATTGAAGGAGAAGGGAGTTTCTGCCGAATTTCTCTCCTCTACCCAAACAACTGAATCTGGAGTCTTGCATTGCTAATCGAGATTCAATCGAGATTATGTTAAAAAAGCAATTAGCAAGGCCCCTTAACTTTTACGTTTTGCTTTCAGATATATGAAGACCTTGAGTCTGGGAAACCTTCCTTGAGGCTGCTGTATGTGACTCCGGAATTGCCACAGTAGGGTTTACTTGATATATATACATAAGCATGGACAACCACTTCACGCGTTATATGAGTGAGAGCAAGCGCTTGAATGTCTGTCTCTTAACTTTGTGAACTTTGATGATTGGATCACCCACACACATTTACCTTTTTTTCATCAAAGTTTCAAACTAGAAACAGTTTTTCATCAGTTTTTCATCCCTTTTTTGTGTTTGATCTGGTTCAAACAGGCCGAGTTACCGGAAGCTTTCCTCTTTGAGGAATCGCCTGCCTGGCATACCAATACTGGCATTGACAGCAACTGCTGTTCCTAAGTAAGTGGTCTTGACTAAATTATGGAAGAATTGACCTTACCTACTTAACTGATGTGACTAGTCTATAGTTCTCCATGTTTTGGCCTCATATTTCTTGAAGGGCTTTGTTTATGGATGTGTCTTGGTTTCCTAGGTGGCAATGGCTTGTCACTTGTTCAAACCATATCTCATTTATAGAAGTGGAATAACCAAAGCAAAATCAATCAACCTGATTTTTAAATGCATCATATGGGAGCATTGATATTTGTGAATGAATGTAATTAGATAGCATGCATATTTTTACCTTGACAAATATTGTCAACATTGTTTGTGCTCAAGCTTGTATTATTTGAGAAGCACTTTTTGGCAATTATGCTGCAAGCGAAACCCAATCTGATTGAACAAAAATGGGTGCATTGATTGGTGTTGACGTTCCAATGTTCTGCTAGTGGTTCAGGATGATTTGAAAAAGAAATACTGTTTTGTCGACTGCTAGTGCAAATAGTTTACACATTCATCGTGGGATGAGTGATGTGCGTTTGAAGTTAGTTTTTTTATTGAAATTTTCCATATATCAACCATGATAACCATCCGGTAGTGGATGTACAAACTATCTTCCGCTGGAAGTACACCTAATTGATATCCTGTAAACAATTTTTTGAATTGTTCAAATCTTTAGTTGTGGTCATGTTTGGAGAGATCCAAGACCTTTTTTGACTGGAAAGTCATTGTTGAACTTCTCAAAGACTTGTACCTCTTGTTGAACTTCTTAAAGAATTGTACCTTTTGTTGAACTTCTCAAAGTGGTTTTGGATACATCGACAATCTGGTTCTAACATCATCTTTCAACCGTCCGATAAAAATTATGAAAATAAAAATTATGAAGGTTGGCAGACATAAATTGTTATTATAAAACTTATAAAAAGTGCAATCAAGTTTAAAAATTTGTCAAATTAGTGTAATTGATTTCTTTAGCTTCGTCCAACTTGACCGTCGGAAAATACTGACGTTACTTTTTTTTTATATATATAATTATTTTACTACTTTTTTATTTTATTTATTATTTTATCAATCTCACGCGGCTTTATTTATTTATCATTTTATCAAATCTTAAGACTTGATTGCACCCACTTGACAAGTTTCTTTAAGTGAACTGTCAAATCTTCCTAACCTGAGGAAATGGTACTGTTCCGGTAGGACAAGTTTCTTTAAGTGAACCGTACATATTTAACCTTTGAAGAAGTAGGAAAGCCAACGAAGTGTAAATCCCGTTTTGTATATAAAAAAGGCAGTCACAATATTATCAAGCATAGTATTTTACGCGGGAGTGATGATATTTTGAAGAACCCGGCTTTCCTCGCAATAGAATTATGGAGCAAAATGATTAAACCTGAAATTTGTGGTTTTTCACCAGCATATGATCAAGTACGGATTGCTGACAGATTTCAACACATTCAATGGTACCTCTCTTGGTCTTCACCGAAGATGGTAGAATTTCAATTTTATTGTTTACAACGGTCCGTATCGCTTTGGAAAATCTAAACTACTAGCAAAAGTAAAATGTAGGAATAACAGAAGGAAAGTAAAGGTACGATTGAATGTAAAAGTGCGATAATGATAAAAGCAACGAAATTGAATGATCATTTATCGATTTGGCAAAAGACCCCCCACATTGGTGCCTCTTCGACTATTTATTATGGTATTCCAAAAGGCAACTGCCTTTTTGCAGTTACCATCTCAATGCCTACAAGTTCCGGAAGTTTCGGCTCATTTTCTATGGATTCCTATGTTTTAGGCTCACTCTATCTTCCTCGGCTTCTGAAGCGCAATAAGCTAGTTTGGCCGCCGACACAAACCAACATTGTTTCTGAAGATGATAGATCCAAAAGGATGAAATCACCAAGAATTTCGAAAGATTAACCATCACAAGTGTCTTCACAGGCGACTTGATCATTATTTCAACTTGTTTTCCAACTCTCGGATCTTCATCTTCTGAAATGCTTGCTATCTCGTGTCGAAACACTCAGAATGAAATACCGTAATGATTTGTTCTTTTAACTTAAAGAGATGTAGTTCTCTTGGTTTGGTTAAAATAATATATGACTTAAGAGGCTACAAAATGTGCGGGGAGTAATGCATGTTTGCCATTTTAATTCTATTGAAAATGCATGCTTGCCGCTTGTCTTCTCTTACCCTCACTTCATTGCATCTACGTTATACATTGCCATGGCCAATTTATAGAATAAAATACATCATAAATTTATTCTTTTATATTAAAAGAAATATGTAGTTGGATAATTTTTAGTAATATTTTAATAATTTTTTTTAATAATTTTCTTCTTTGTTTTTTCTTTTTTCCTTTTTTATTTTTATTTTTCTCTCCCTCCTTTCTTCTTGCTTAGGTAGTGGCTGGCCCTCCACCATGGCCACGTGGGTTGGCCTTGCCTAGATGAGGGCAGCCCCAGCGAGGCTGACTCTCGCCGAGCGATCGCCCTTACTTGGGGTGAGGGTCGGCCTTGCCAGATTTGACTTAGTGAGGCTCCTCACTTAGGCAAGGGTGAGCCTCACGCGAGGTCGTCGCGAGGCTGTCCTCGCTTGGGCAAAGGTTGGCCTCACTAGATTTGGCAATGGGAGCTTTCATTGGGGTTGCCCTCGCCCAAGCCAGATCTGGCAAGGTAAACTTGCCTAGCCACTTGCTATGGAAGAAAAAAGTAAGGAGAGGAGAAAAAAAAGGGAAAAAGAAAAATGAAAAAAATCAGAAAATAATAAAAATGAAACAATTATTAAAAATTGTTTACGTTAGCACTAGTAGTACTATGTAAGTTGGCTAGCATCCATGTTAGCAATATCCGGCCAAAATTAGCCAGAAAGATTGAATTAACACTAAATTAAAGGGTTTAGGACTAAATTGACATTAGCTTAAAAGGTTTAAGACTAACTTGCTACCATTAAAAAGTTTAGAACTGAATTGACACCAACTCAAAAGGGCTATGATTAAATTAACACTATTAAAATGTTTATAAATAAATTGACACCAATAAAATATATTTATGATTTTTTTTTACACCTTTCCACGCTTGCCATTTGTCGAGCTTTTTTCTTTTTTCTTTTCCTAATAAAACCGTTTTATTTATAATGAAAATGCATGCTTGAATGCATACTTGCCATTTGTCCAGCTTCTTTTTTCTAATGAGATAATCTATTGTGTTGAACCCCATTGTCAAGTGTGGGGAGTTTCACGAAGGTACAAAGAGAGGCCACGGAAAGAAAAAAATGATATATATATGATAACTTTAAATAATGTGATTGACTGGAGGTATGAACTTTAAAAAAGGAAATGAATCTTAGATCTACTTGATCAAAATTTCATTTAGTTTTGGCTGATGATAATACCGCGAAGGAAGAGTGAAAACGATCATATCAATTTTTTTTCCATTGCAAAAATCATGGAACAGAGAATTAATTTAAGGGGTTGCGTGGAACATGGTGACGATTTGTTCTTTTAAATTAAAGAGATGTGGTTCTGATGGTTTGGTTAAAATAATTGATGAATTAAGAGGCTACAAAATCTCCGTGAAGTGATGCATGTTTGCCATTTTAATTCTACTGAAAATGCATGATTGCCATTTGTCGAGCTTCTCTTATGCTCACGTCATTACATATACATTATGGCTTGCTATGACCAATTTATAGAATCAAACACCTCATCAATTTATTCTTTTATATTAAAGACATGTAGTTCTCATTTTCCTTCAGAGACTACGAATTGTCCTGAAATAATGAATGTTTGCTTTTTTTTTACTAACGAAAATGCATGCTTGCCATGTGTCAAGCTTCTTTTTTATTTATTTATTAATAAACCGTTTTATTTCTAATGAAAAATGCATGCTTGCCATTTGTCAAGCTTCTTCTTTCTAATGAATTAATCTCTGGCGTTGAACCCCTAGTAAATGTGTGAGATTTCACTAATGTACAAAGAGCGGCCACGGAAAGAAAAAAAAAATTCATACTTGACTGTTTATAAATAGACATAACCTAAACACTATGCAACATCATTTCGAAACTTCAAAATTCATTATACAAGTGAAAATGAAACTTGCATTATCATTGCTTATTTTCTTTAGTGTTTCAACGTATGAGATGGCAAGCATCTGTGAAGATGATGATCGAGATTTGGAAAGACAAGTTCAGATTATGACTAAGTCACCCATGAAGACATTTGTGGTAATTAATCCTTCAAAATTCTCATTGATTTTCTTCTTTCAAATTTTATATTACATTCTGCAATCTATCTTGTTCAGAAGCGGTGTTTGTTTGATAAATGATTGATTATATGCGGTATTTTAATGAAGACCAAGGAAGGAGACACCATTGATTGCATCGAAATTGACAAGCAACCGGCACTTGAGCATCCACTCTTGAAATATCACCAAATTCAGGCAATAATATATCCCTTTATCCTATTAAGGAAGAAACCCGTGTTTAATTCAACTATCATCAGTCTTGCGTTAACTTGCTTTGCTTGATAATATTATGATCACCATTTTTGCAGACAGAGCCGAATGTAACCTTCATTCGCTTTCGTACTCCTTCAAAGGTTAAATTTGTACAGCTCGGATCGAGAGAATCTTGCCCTGTCGGAACAGTACCGATTCCTCGAGTGAGAAAGGAAGACCTAATAAGGGCAAAATCAGTAGCCAAGATGCCATCCTCTGAGAGTCAGAATGCGCTTTCTCAACATGTGCTGCTCTCTCTCTCTCCCTCTCCCCCCACCCCTCATGTTGTGCTCTTGCGCACACAGACACACACACACACCCCTTTACATACATTGAGGTTTATGATATTTTTCTTATTTAATCCTTGTAGATAACCTATGAAAAGATTGGCGTTCACAGGTTGTATTTAGTGCATGACCTATATTCTGCTTATAGCTACCTATGTTATGCCCAAAATTTCTTGACATAACATAAAACGAGTCCGGGAATATGGGAACAAACATACAAGTTGATCTTTTCATCAACAGCACAAAGAAAGGATCTGATCCGAACAGCCGTTTTTCTGCATTGCCCGTCCCCTCAAACAAAAATGAACATGCACTTTGGGAAAAAAATTGTACTTCAAAAACTAAATTCTCGATCTAGATTGCATTTGTGATTTTGAATCATAATACCCTGCACCGTAGTAGAATGAGTCATTAGCAAACAAAAGTTTATTTGGCTGTTGATAATCTATATACAACTTGATGCAGGTAGTTTCTTTGAGGGACGACATGACAGAAAATATCAAATATGGAGGTTATGGGATATCTAATGTGTACAATTTAACTTTAGCTAATGACCAAGTCAGCTCACACAACATTTGGATTGAAACTGGTCCCGTGAATCATATTAATATGATTGTTGCTGGCTGGCAGGTACTTCAATTTATAGGCAAATATAGAGAATGTATTGAGATGAAAGATATAATATCTTTTGCTTTGACTAGGTTTCTCCACAACTATATGGTGATACTCGTCCTCGGTTGTTTACATATTGGACGGTTAGTTTGAAGCTTGTTGATTGATTCTCCTAAATGATTCTGAATTTCAATAATGAAATTGGATCGTTGGCTTATTTTGTTGACTAAAGCGTCATTTTTATAGGGTAATGGCCACCGTAATGGATGTTACAACATGCTATGTCCAGGTTTTGGGCAGAAGAACAGCCCAAGTGCCATAACTTGGCACGGAGGGACACTTAAGTGCCATAACTTCAAAATGGTACACTTGAGTGCCAGTTTCGAACTTAAATGGAACACTTAAGTGCCACTCCGGCGAAAATCCGGCCAAATGGCTGACGTGGCAACTTTCCGGCGAGTTTGGTCCAAAACGGCGTCGTTTTGCACACTGACATGGCGGAGAGAATACAAAAACGACGCCGTTTCGCGTCCGATGTGTAAATAATTAATATAAAAATTAATTAAATTAAAATTAAAGATTAATTTTATTTAAAATATTAAAAAAAAATTAAAAAACTTAAAATTTAAAAAACTTAAAATTTAAAAAAAAAACTCAAAATTTAAAAAACTTAAAATTAAAAAACGTAAAATCTAAAAAACTTAAAATTTAAAATTTACAAAACTTAAAATTAAAAAACTTAAAATTTTAAAAAAATTAAAATTTAAAAAATTTAAAATATACAATTTACAAAACTTAAAATTAAAAAACTTAAAATTTAAAAATTTAAAATTTAAAAAATTAAAATTTAAAAAACTTAAACTTTACAAAACTTAAAATTAGAAAAACTTAAAATTTTAAAAACTTAAAATTTTAAAAATTAAATTAAAAACTTAAAAAACTTAAAATTAAAAAAAAAAAACTTAAAATTTTAAAAAATTAAATTTTTTAAAAGGGGGGCCGAAGGGGGCGGATGAGGTGGCAATTTTAATTTTTTTTTAATTTTAAGGTTTTTTAATTTTATGTTTTTTTAAATTTTAAGTTTTTTAAATTTTAAGTTTTTTAATTTTAATTTTTTTAATTTTAAGTTTTTAATTTTAATTTTTTTAAATTTTAAGTTTTTAAATTTTAATTTATTTAATATTAATTTTTTTAAAATATTAAATTTTTAAAATTTTAATTTTTTTTTTAATTTTAAGTTTTTTAGTTTTAAGTTTTTTTAATTTGAAGTTTTTTAAATTTTAAGTTTTTAAATTTTAAGTTTTTTTAAATTTTAGTTTTTTAAATTTTAATTTTTTAAATTTTAAGTTTTTTAAATTTTAATTTTTTAATTTTTTAAATTTTTAAATTTAAATTTTGTAAATTTTAAGTTTTTTAAATTTAAATTTTTTTAATTTTTTAGAATATTTTAAATGAAATTAAGTTTTAATTTAATTTAATTAATTTTTATATTAATTATTTATACATAAGACACGAAACGGCGTCGTTTTTGCATTTTCTCCGCCACATCAGCGTGCAAAACGACGCCGTTTTGGACCAAACTCGCCGGAAAGTTGCCACGTCAGCCATTTGACCAGACTTTCGCCGGAGTGGCAATTAAGTGTTCCATTTTACTCCGATATTGGCACTTAAGTGTACCATTTTGAAGTTATGGCACTTAAGTGTCCCTCCGTGCCAAGTTATGGCATTCCAGGTGTCCCACAGTCCTAGGTTTTGTTCAGGTTCATGGGTCAATAACTCCCAGCACCCTACTCGACCCATCTTCCATCTATGACGGACCTCAATCTGAGTATTCTATCCAAATCCATCAGGTAACCTTGATTTGATGTAATTAAGACAGTGTATTCTATTCTTAACGAAACCAATTCAAACATATCACGCTATCTTCGTCCCAATTTAGTCGCATGTGGTGAGAAGAAGGTTAACTGAGTTCAACTTCGGTGAATAAAAAATCATCATGCGATTACTCTGTTTTTTAGATGTCTTTTTTTTTTTTTGGTCAGTATGTTTTTTAGATGTCGACCTGTTAGAGAATCAACAAAAGACGAGCGTTTTTAGCAAACTGACAACATACTTAATGAGAAATTATCATCGAGAATTGAAATAATAATGATATACTAAAAGTTCTTGAAATGCGATTTGATCATCCAATTTGGTCCACGTAGTTATAAATTTTCTTAATGGACAGTATTGATGAAGTCGGTGGTAATTAAGATAGCCCTTTAAATTATTGAATAATTGATTTCATGAAATTAGGGTGATCTATAAGTAAAGAGTTATTCATCCACTTCTTTAAATTTTACTAGTCATCTTCACAGTACATAAGCAATTTCTATAGTTATATGTAGGGCAAAAAAGTGAGATTCTCAATTTCTGTAAGCAAGATCAAATTCATCAGTTTCATACTCCATTGCCGAATATTCGAAGCTACTTGTATGAAAACTGTAGTTCATTTGCAACTGGATTATTCTCAAATTATGTAAATATTTCCATAATATATAATAAGTATAACTCAAAACTAAAATAGCTGTGAAAAACCTATAAGCTTCTAACGCTTTTCTCACCTTCCCCATTGAAGCCATATTCTTAAGAAAGAAGATCTTAAGAAGGTCTTGGATATAATAAGCCATAAGAATCATTACGATGGTCATTATGCAATAACATTTGGTGTAGTTAAAGATTGATCGAAAATAAATTTGTATATTTACTAGAAATTTTATATGTTAAAATAGATATAACAAATTAAATACAATCGCAAATTAGTAATTAGTCTTAAAGTAGAATAGAGTGATACATTCTTCGATATCGAAGCCAATGTATGGTTGTAAGAGAAAATTTGGAGATACTTGAGCAATGGGATTTGCCGATAAACCTTGTACGATTTATCTTTTGAATATTTTAGAATTCATGAATTTAATCTCAAATATGTGTAAGAACTTATGGACATTTATTGCGTGTATGCAGGATCCAACCAAAAAGAATTGGTGGCTCACCGTTGGTCCGCCAGACACTATAATTGGTTATTGGCCGAGTGAACTGTTCTTGTATTTACGCAATGGTTCACTACATACGGCTTGGGGAGGAGTGGGTCTAGCTGGGAGAGATGGAGCTTGTCCTCCAATGGGAAGTGGTCATAAGCCTGATGGTAATTCTAGGCACGCCACGTACTTCCGAGATGTTCTTTGGGTCGACGCGACCGGTCTTTTTCGTCGTCCTTCGACAAAAATAGTCGTGTGGGTGGATAAATCCAAAGTCTATGACTTGAAGAACTATGGCTACAGAAAACGACAAATGGGGTATTGGATTAGTTTTGGCGGTCCGGGAGGCTACTGTGAGGGAGGGATGGATGGTGAGTGATGAATCTTGGGCAACTCAATAAGTGACGCTGTCGACTTTGTAAACTTTTCGCTTGAGTTTTTATTTAGTGTTGATTTATCTCCCTTTTTCTTGAGGTTGCCGTTGGAGTAAAGGGGGAGAATTTCTGTAGGCAAAAGTAGAGTCTAGTCGGGTTTGGTTGGCGTTAAAAATTGATTGACCTAAATCAATCCAGTTAACCATTTTAAACACAATTTCATAAAATGTAATATTGGGACACATATCCTGCTCGACCTGACACATATTACCAAAACACTTCCACATTTAACTCAATCTAAAAAAACTCATACCCAAATTAATAGGAGAACACGGAGTAAGCAAGCATAAGATTGAGTACAATCGCAAGTCATAGCGGTGGATTGATTCTAAGTAAGTTGTGAACTTATTTGACATCATATTATTTTGGGCTTTATCATTCTAAACTCATTCATGTCGCGACCTAATTTTTTCGGGCTCACCGCCTAAAACTAGGTTAATGGACTGCTAATTTTTTTTTGAAACTTAGCTGGGGCTCTCCCAAGCCCATACCAAATCGCGACTTGAGTCTAAACTTTTAAAACATGCAAAATACTATCTTGGAGTCGCCACTAATCTGTTTTTGGTAGGTCGATTAGACACCTAAGCAAAATAATGGGAGAATTATTTTACTCCTACGAACCAGAGACTAAAGGTACGGGGACTTGGTTACACTAGACTATCTTAGTGCCCTTTCGGTACCATTTCTTTTTAATTTTCAAAAATGTTTTGCAGGCAGCTTGATTTGATTTTAATTCATTTTTCTAATGTGTGAGGCGATCATGCGAGTGCACAAACCACCAATTTAACACCCGAGAAAGCGAATAAAATAATGCAGGACTTACCTCAAAGCAACGAAAGCAACTGCGTTGTTAGGTCAGAATTCATATCAATAATCCTAGATATGATTTCTAATTAATAAGCTATCACTCAATTTTTGTTTTCACTTTATTTAATGAAAGTCGTGCAATGCATGCTACTAGTTTAACATGAAATGATATGACGTGGCAATATGACCTAAACTATATAACATGAATAAGCATGCAATCTATCTTAAAGCATGAAATGAATTTATTCTAATTTTTTGTATTTTCCATGAAATTCGAAATTAAAGAAATGCAACAATTAAACATGCAATACAAATAAAAAACTAACAACTTAAATGAATGCAGTTTTTTTTTGTTTTTATATTTTTCTAAATTCGAAATAAAATCCCTATTCTAGATATGCAAGAAAAGGAAACATAACACCCTAGAGCAATGTTTTTGGCGATTTCATTTATTAAAGCTAGCAATTCTATCTAAAGTTTCACACAAAAAAAAAAAAAATATTCAAGACATCGATCAAGATTCAAATAAAAGATTACGATATCTAGAAAAATAATTCGTCATCTCACGTCTTAGATTAATGGATATCGTAATACTTACGGAGAATCAAGCATAATAAAAAAAATGATCCGTTGTCTCACGGCTCAAATTAAAGATTATCACAATCTCAGATATCGCAATTATCCAATGATAAGTTGAAATAATTAAAAAAATGATCCGATTTCTTTACGGATCAAATTAGTAATTAATTCAACTTTATCAATAAACCCTAATTGGATATACTTAATATCACGTATCAGATAACAATCAATCCGAATTAAGAAATGAAATGTTCCATTGGATAAAGATTGTTACCTAATTCGAACACGCATAATCTGGATCTGAATCGAACCGGATCACGGCTTGTGGATGATGCTCGAGGGATCCCTACAAGGAAGAATTACGAAACTTAGTGTTATCTATTCTTGTTCTAAAAGATCCGCACGTTGCCGCACGTTTCCCAACTCTTCACGATTTCCTTAAAAAAATGTCATTTTGCATGCATAAAGGAAGATCACAAAACCCGAAATATTATTATCAAGTTTGGACAAAATCCAAAAGAAAACAAATCCACCGCTTGGACTTGTGACTTTGACCAAAGATCTGTCATTTCTTCCATGTTAATGACGGCATCATGGATTGGGGTAAATGATAGTGGAAGGATGGTGACGATGACGATTGGGATTATGATGGGAGGTGTTGATATTCTGAGGACTCCCTCAAACCTGAGATGGCCTTTTTGGCGAATCCGCTTGACACCAAGAAGACCCGTTGAAGAACACCAGGAAATTACAGATACGGTTGGGACACCAACGCAGCACGAGATGATGTACAAGCAGAGACGAACAGCCGCTAGCACTTGAAAGGAATTCGAGGAAACCTAAGGAGCCCCGAAGGATCAACGTACAGTGCCTTCAGGAGGTCTTCCTCTCCTCTCTTTCGTGCGTTCGCCCAAATTCTCATCATCATTCAATTAATGCGGTTTGATATATGCTCATCTTCACGTGAAAGCTCAACCTATTTGAATATTGATTTTGCAAACCTGGACCGACAGACGGTTTGACTCCTAGTGGATGGCAGTGCTTGGCTCGACTAGGAAACCTGAAAAGAAGGACCAGTATTCGTCATTACTGGGGATTCCGCAGATGGCCTAATAGGCCACACGGATGCGGCTTGCGTCGGGGATGCCTGTAGAGATCTTGAACATTAACTCGTTGCTGAAGCAAAACTGCAGCAAAATATATGCAATCGAGGACTTGTGCGTGAATTCTTAGTGGGCAACAGGATCTTCAATTGGCCAGGGGCGGGTCTCATTCTTCACAATTTCTCTTTCATGTGTAGAATGTCCACTCTCTCTCCATTCTCCCCCATTCTCGATAAAAAGTGAGCCTCTCTTTTATAGTGATTCGAAACAGTCTCTTTACATGGCATTTCCCGAGTTGCCATTTCTTGTTGCAATAAATCAAGCCTGCAAATCGGAACGTGATTTCGCAATCAGCTTGATTTTACTTGATTCCTTCCATTTTACAAAAATTCTTGCCCCTTATTCAATTGCTTCCGCATTTAACAAAATCCGAATACCCATCAGAATTTCAAATTTCCATGCATAATCAATCAAATCAATTGCCCCCATTTTCTTTCATTTTTTTCTTTTATTTGTTCAAAATGCAATTTTATTTTTCCAAAATTAGGTGTCAACAGCTGCCCCTCTTTGTAGGTGAGCTCGTAGAGGTTGCCGACAAAGATAAATTGAAACCTAATTTTAATTATGCACATGCACTAAATGACTTTTTGTTGGAAAATGAATTCCTTTTTTTGAATGCAATATGTATGATGCATGGAAATGCTAATGCAAATGATAAATGAATTTACCTGGAATAACTTACCTTCAAGGAGGGTAGAGTAACTCAAGATAAATTGGTGTTACATGTCCAGGACCCATACCATTCTACGGTCGCCCAGAATAGTAACATGACTTTGTAAAGAAAACTGCTTTCCTAGGACCCGTACCATTCTACGGTCGCCTAGTATGACAGAGCTGGTTGTGTCTAGGACTTGTACCATTCTACGGTCGCCTAAACGAAGTTTCGCCTTCCAAGACCCGCACCATTCTACGGTCGCCTGAATAAATTTTTTGTCTAGGACCCGTACCATTCTACGGTCGCCTAAACGAGGTTTTGCTTGGCTAGGACCCGAACCATTCTTCGGTCACCCGGCGTCGCAATCTGGGGAAAAATCTTTAGGGACAACTCCATCGAGTGTCAAATTACTCAAAAGTGAAAATACCTGTACAACAACAAGTATTTAAGGTATAGATAGAGATATACTTACCTGGTGACATCTCTGCTCATTAGGGATATGTCTCCTGTAAAACATGATTGTAGGAGATGCAACATGTATTTGTGATTACAAATAAACATGCATTAATTCAAGCAAGGTTTACGCATAATGATTTCTATCAACCATGCATCACCTAATTCCAATGGAAAGGATTTCAAGAAAAGATTCCAATCCGAACACATAAGTGTCATGGATGTGTCAAATGAGGGATCATTTAGTCTGAAAGGACTTTCCACTCATCCTCATTAAAATGGGCTGTTTTATCCTGACCTTTGATGCAGGATTTTGACAATCACTTTATCTCACTGTCATTACGCCAAACAAGAATCTAGGCAATCTCGCAAGTGGTACTTCTTTGAAGGGAGCTCGTAGAGGTTTCCTTTAAAGATATATGACACCTAAATTTAAACCATGCAAAATGAAATATGAAATGCATACGCAAATGTTAATGACTTGACTTTTTTTTTTTTTTTAAGAATAAAGGATGCAATGTAAATGCAATCAACTGGTTAGGAACATAGATCTCCATGTGTCTATGACCAATGAAATGCAAATGCAAAGAAGAGCACGTACCTGTCATACCTGTTTTGAGGATTTAGGTGTGAAATGATTCCGATGAGACCTGTCAATCATCTGGAAATCCCTTCAGATAATTGAAAGGCTCAAAGTCTTTAGGGATCTGGAATTCTCATCAGATTCTAAGCACCTGGAAATTGCATCAAGTACTTGAAACTTCAAAAATCTGATTCTTATGCCAGACATTTGAAAACTTTTACTAAACGTCTGGAAATCACATCAGATGTTTGGAAAGACAAACACTTGGAAATCACATCAAGCGTTTAAAAGTTCAAATATCTAGAATTCACACTAGACATTTGGAAACATTTTATAAATAGGTACTTGGAATTCTCATCAAGTATAAAGATGGCTGAACAAATTCAGGGTTTCAAAGACAATTCTTTTTGGTCTTTGAGGAAAAATTCAATGAAGGCCCATGCATGATGGCTTTATCAAGCATCTACCGGAAAAATTATCAATAGGACAATTTTCAGTTATAGAGTGAATCTCTTGAACATGCTAAATGAGACACTTTTGGTGTGAAAATGCTTTTTCACTCGCTCTCATTTAAGAAGGGTTATTTGTCCCGACCATTGATGCGGGAATATATCACTTGATCTTATCATCATCTTGTCGACAAGAGTTCGAATTTTCTTGCAATCAGTACGACCTTACCAATCTGAGAGGTCTTTGTCAATGACTGTAATGCAGGTTTGGTCAATGGCTTAACAAAAGGACTCTTCGAGTCAAAGAACGAATGATTCTGTAATCATCTCCGGGTTTACAAGTCAAGAACCCTGCAAAATGATAAAGAAATAATATTGCTCGCACTTCTTCGAGCAATGCTTAAAACATGTGAATTCCTATGTTAATTCAAGTGCCCTAATCTGAAGAGACTTTGTAAGGGCCGTAACATAGGCTGGGTTCATGGGTTGAGAAACGAAAGGATCATTAGGCTCAAAGATGTGTATAAGGGTCAAAGTTGGTGATCATCTTGACATTACCACCAGTTTTTCTTCACCACGGATTGTCTTCTTGATAGATTTCATTATTGGCTCAAAAGTTTATCACCTGATGCCAATGATTATTCAACTGGAGATCTTTTCTCAACATTTTTTCTTTGATGATGGGCATCGATCAAGCACACTGTTTTTTTTTTTTTTTATGCCCCCCAATTCATCAGTCATTTCTCTCTTCTTTTCACGGGCATTGGCCTTGCTTTTACCAGGCACACTGCTTTTTCATGCCCTTTAGTTCTATTTTGATTTCAGTTCTTGCGCACAATGCATGTGTCAAGTATACTTTAAATGACACTCGAACTTTCAAGGGTCTTCATCTGTCTCTTCCCTTGCCCCAGTGTAGGCGATGATCATCAACTTGGGTTTTAAAAGAAATGAAATAGCAAGCTCAAGTGGGCTATTCAAAGGATATAAGTGTGTAGGATAGTGAAAGAAATGCTCTTCGTCATCCTAAGGCACTTAAATTAGCACATGAATTCAATGTAATAGCACAACTTGAAGATTGATGCAAGTGAGAGCAAGAAAATTTCAATTCATTTTCCTCACTTCATGATGTCATTTTTATCTCCCAGTTGCCCCGATGTGGGGTGGTTCTTGACAGGGGTAATTTGAAAAGAACATCCATAAGTGTATGGGCTCAAAAATGGTTAAGCAATGGAACACTTGTAGTGTTTGGGATAGAGAAATGAACTGCCTCTCGTCATTTCAGCAGTCGTACTTTTCGCAAGAAAATTCTTCACCTTGAAATACAAAATGTTTCCACACTCACCTCACAATATATAGACAGGGGACGGTGTATGGGATTAGGCTTGCCTTTCACACCTCATTTAGCATGCTCAAGTAACTCGACATCTTTCACTGAATTATCCATTTTGATAAATTTCAAGTGGAATTGACGAATTACACAATATCATGTGAAAGCATTCTATAAAGACAAAGAGGGCACGCTCATAAAGTCAAAACTATTATGTGTCCATGTCTTGCCCTTCCTTTGTAAAGGAGCTCAATAAGATACCATCGTTCACATCCATTCTTTGCCCCTGCAAAAATAAAGTATGCAACATTATACACTAAAGATTTGACCAACTCTGAGTGAGGAAAATGTTTTTATGAGCCCTTTTATTCATGGATAGTATTTCTTTACAGCATCAGAATTTACAGGATTTGTGAATTCCCGCCCATCCATTTCTGCCAAAATTAAAGCACCTCCAGGAAGTACTTTCTTCACAATGTATGGCCCACTATAATTCGGAGTGAATTTGCCCCCAGAATCTGGAATTGGATTGGACTATTTTCACATATTTGCATGCTATAAGACCGTCCTTGAAACATATAGTAGATAAATCAAAAAGACAAACAGAGTAAATTACATCTTTTGTTTTATTTTAATTTTTTTTTTAAACATTTTGACACAAGAAAGCATGATGAAGCCTAGGCCTCAGAATTCTCCTTGGATTTTTCTTTTCTTTTATCGGCCGGATATCATCACCAGGCTTGTTCGGAGTACCTCATCATGCCCTCAAAATAAAATTTGTAATTTTATTGAAATTCATCAATAAATTACATTTATTAAATGAAAAAAAGCAACACTCAAGAATTAAAAGGAAAGTGGAAACATTTCTCAGAAAACAATGAAAATTCCCACGCAGGGGAATATGCAACAACAGTAAAAGAGTTACTCTTGTGGGCCAAAGCCCATCTCTTCAGGGGGTCCTTCATCAATAGCTCCTATGATGAGATCGTCGAACAAGCTTGCAACTCCTTCCAGTTCATCCTTAGGGTTTTCTGCCTTCGGGGGTATCGAATCATCCATGCCACCCCATCCATCTGGGATTATCTCACGAGGATCAATGTAGTAACTGGGAGGGGCTGAATACTTCACCAAGTAATCAAACTTGCCACTAGGCTGCCCTAGAGTGTCTATTACTTTAGCTTCATCCTGCATCATTCTTGGAGGACCGGGGAATATTTCGTGAATGCTCGGGGGTAATAGGTTTTACCTCCCTCGCCTTTGGTTAGGTGGCGGGTTCCGCCCTCCCTGTTTTCGTTCTCCAGGACTTTCCCCTCCTCTTCCAGTAGCATGGGGCCTCTGAGGGGCTTTATTGGGACTTTGAATACCCTGACTATTTCTTCCAAGGCCACTACTAGGAACAAAACCATTCACATACATCATCCTTTCCATCATAAGGGCAGCATTTGAAGCTTCAGAAGTGGGTGGTGGTGAGTCTTGAGATGCATGTATGGTGGACACCAACTCAAATGAGTGGTAACTCGATTCAGATTCAATGTCTGGTTCCAGGATAGCATTGACCGTATCCTCATGCATCATTTGAAACACGGTGGGCTCAACATCAAAAATGGCATTCACAACTTCTGGGTGGTCAGGGAGTGGGTTATTCTGGATGTTCGGCTGTCCATCGCGGAATGAGACCACCTTGGCATCCAAAAGATTTTGGATTTTGTGTTGCAGTGTATAGCAATCGTCAACAGAATGCCCTACCTCCCCCATATGATAAGCAAATGTCTTGGACGGATCATAGTTGGGGAAACGCTCGGGATTAGGTCGCTTAGGCTCCTTAGTGAGTAATCCATTTTTCTGAAGAGTCGGCAAGATCTTAGACAATGGCTTAGGAAGAGGCGTAAATTGACGCCTGTAAGAGTTCTTCTGCTGGCCAAATAATGGTCGTGCTCCTCTCTGTTGAGTGTTCGAAGTTGGGCGAGGTGCCTGAACATAAGCTGCATTAACCTCTGCTATAGGTTCCTTATCCTTCTTGGCAAAGACTCCCCTATATGAGCTGGTTTGATCATACGCCCATCCATCACGCAAGGCTACTTCAATTCGTTCGCCAATAGGGACTAGCTGATTGAACGACTCGGCAGTCGATCCTAACATCTGATTTCGATATTCAGGCGGGAGCGTCTTCATGAACAAATCCATCAACTCTTTTTCAGTCGGCTCCGGAGTAATTTGAGCAGCTACAGTCCTCCATCTCATGACATAGACCTTGAAAGATTTTGTCTTCTTCTTCTCAATGCGAAGTAAATCCTCTCGAGATGGAGTGACATCAATATTATACTTGTACTGCTTGAAGAATGCATCAGTCAAATCCTCCCAAGTCTCTAGGAGATTAATCTTCTTCATAATATACCACTGGAGTGCCGGTCCTGTCAGGCTTGCTTGAAATTGCTGAATCATCAGGGGTATGTTATCAATATATGGGGTCATCCTAACCACATAAGTCTGCAAATGGATCTTTGGGCAAGAAGTGCCATTATACTTTTCAAAGTCTGGCATTTTGAACTTCTTTGGTATCTTGATCTTTGCATAATGGGATAGATCAGTTGGGTCTTGGCTAAATGCACCCTGCAGCTGCTTAAGCTTCTCCTCGATTTTCGCCAAGCGTTTTTGTTGCTTAGTCTTCGGTACAGCCGGCTGTATCACTTGTATCTCCTCATCAACAATGATTTGAGGCGTGTCAGTAGTTTTCTCCCTAGAGACATCATTAGAGCTTGATGGGCCACTTGTGGATATATTCTTTCCTTTATCTCTCGAATCAGTCATAGGAGCATGTTGTGGTAACACCACTTCAACTTGCGGAGGTGGCGGGACAGTGTTTGCTTGGAGAGAATCGATTTGTTTAGAGAGCTGCTCAAGGACATTCAGGACTTGCTTCATTTCTGTTTCGAGGGCAACGACACGAGCTTGTTCAGCACCACGCATTTGTTCGGCGTCATCAGCCATTGTTACTCTAGAACGAGTACGGATTGGTGATCTTGGGTGAGCCGTGTTGTTACCTAGAAAAGAAAGAGATAATATAAGAAACAACGACAAGATAGGAAAATGGCCAATGACAATGGTCTAATCATCTCATTTTATTTATTTTAAATATTTGAACCAAACTCCCTAACAATAAACTAAGAATTGAAATTCAAATCCCTAAACATTGAACTAAAATTGAAAACACTGAATTGAAGTCAAGATCCCTAAACATTGAACTAAAACATCTCATTTTATATGCTTTCGGGAACCCAACGCCTTGCGAAGCTTCTTATTTTCAGCCTCAATCATTTCCGCTTTTCGCTTAAGATGCTCAATTTGTGCTCGCTGAGTGGGCTTCTTAGTCACATCGGAGACCATTGGACGTAAGGCCTGGTCGCCTTGATCTAACTGGTCCAGCCACATTTTGAGCTCTTTTTTGGGAGTGGAAATGAATTGTACGTCGGTTTTCCCCATTGCATATAAAATAAGACTGACGACGAAACCTATTGTCATGGACCGACAAAATTACAATAAAGTAAGTAAATTGCAAAGTAGGAGTTTAGACAACTTACTTTTACCAGAAAGGGATGACAATCACATAGACACACGCATGAAATGTGCGGCTCGATTTCTATCTAGATGGCTTAAGAAAGTGGAGCTAAGAGGGTGATCTGACCGTTGCAGTCTCGCATTAACGTCAGGTCCCCTTAACTCCGGGCTCAGTCGAATGGAATGTCCAATAGTCACGCAATCTCGCGGATATGGACAAAACACATTTCGACACCATGAAAAACTTTCGGGGAAGAGAAGGTCAACCTCTACATAGCAGTCTCGCTATGGAGGAAGTATACTTCTCAACGCCATCCTAGAAATCATATCGCAGCCCAGGTCGGACCGCAGGTTGTGTGTGCAAATAGTGTAGTGCTAAAGCAATAAAGCATGCACAACAGTTTAAATGCAAATAACACTTCTAATTAGCAAAAATAAATCATTCATCCCACACTCCAACCTGCAAGACAAATGTTAGCAAAGACTACTCCCCTTATACCTCCCATCTGCAAGAACATTTAACACCTTAAAAATGTTAGGGACGTACCTGGGATCCTCGCTGCCAAACAAAAACATTTTTAAAATAAAAAGAAAAATTGGCCTAAGTCCACTAAGTGTTTTAACACAAGTCCCCAACGGAGTCGCCAAGCTGTCGCGACCTAATTTTTTCGGGCTCACCGCCTAAAACTAGGTTAATGGACTGCTAAGTTTTTTTTGAAACTTAGCTGGGGCTCTCCCAAGCCCATACTAAATCGCGACTTGAGTCTAAACTTTTTAAACATGCAAAATACTATCTAGGAGTCGCCACTAATCTATTTTTGGTAGGTCGATTAGACACCTAAGCAAAATAATGGGAGAATTATTTTACTCCTACGAACCAGAGACTAAGGGTACGGGGACTTGGTTACACTAGACTATCCTAGTGCCCTTTCGGTACCATTTCTTTTTAATTTTCAAAAATGTTTTGCAGGCAGCTTGATTTGATTTTAATTCATTTTTCTAACGTGTGAGGCGATCATGCGAGTGCACAAACCACCAATTTAACACCCGAGAAAGCAAATAAAATAATGCAGGGCTTACCTCAAAGCAACGAAAGCAACTGCGTTGTTAGGTCATAATTCATATCAATAATCCTAGATATGATTTCTAATTAATAAGCAATCACTCAATTTTTGTTTTCACTTTATTTAATGAAAGTCGTGCAATGCATGCTACTAGTTTAACATGAAATGATATGACGTGGCAATATGACCTAAACTATATAACATGAATAAGCATGCAATCTATCTTAAAGCATGAAATGAATTTATTCTAATTTTTTGTATTTTCCATGAAATTCGAAATTAAAGAAATGCAACAATTAAACATGCAATACAAATAAAAAACTAACAACTTAAATGAATGCAGTTTTTTTTTTTGTTTTTATATTTTTCTAAATTCGAAATAAAATCCCTATTCTAGATATGCAAGAAAAGGAAACGTAACACCCTAGAGCAATGTTTTTGGCGCTTTCATTTATTAAAGCTAGCAATTCTATCTAAAGTTTCACACAAAAAAAATAAAATAAAATTGTAGACATCGATCAAGATTCAAATAAAAGATTACGATATCTAGAAAAATAATTCGTCATCTCACGTCTTAGATTAATGGATATCGTAATACTTACGGAGAATCAAGCATAATAAAAAAAATGATCCGTTGTCTCACGGCTCAAATTAAAGATTATCACAATCTCAGATATCGCAATTATCCAATGATAAGTTGAAATAATTAAAAAAATGATCCGATTTCTTTACGGATCAAATTAGTAATTAATTCAACTTTATCAATAAACCCTAATTGGATATACTTAATATCACGTATCAGATAACAATCAATCCGAATTAAGAAATGAAATGTTCCATTGGATAAAGATTGTTACCTAATTCGAACACGCATAATCTGGATCTGAATCGAACCGGATCACGGCTTGTGGATGATGCTCGAGGGATCCCTACAAGGAAGAATTACGAAACTTAGTGTTATCTATTCTTGTTCTAAAAGATCCGCACGTTGCGGCACGTTTCCCAACTCTTCACGATTTCCTTTAAAAAATGTCATTTTGCATGCATAAAGGAAGATCACAAAACCCGAAATATTATTGTCAAGTTTGGACAAAATCCAAAAGAAAACAAATCCACCGCTTGGACTTGTGACTTTGACCAAAGATCTGTCATTTCTTCCATGTTAATGACGGCATCATGGATTGGGGTAAATGATAGTGGAAGGATGGTGACGATGACGATTGGGATTATGATGGGAGGTGTTGATATTCTGAGGACTCCCTCAAACCTGAGATGGCCTTTTTGGCGAATCCGCTTGACACCAAGAAGACCCGTTGAAGAACACCAGGAAATTACAGATACGGTTGGGACACCAACGCAGCACGAGATGATGTACAAGCAGAGACGAACAGCCGCTAGCACTTGAAAGGAATTCGAGGAAACCTAAGGAGCCCCGAAGGATCAACGTACAGTGCCTTCAGGAGGTCTTCCTCTCCTCTCTTTCGTGCGTTCGCCCAAATTCTCATCATCATTCAATTAATGCGGTTTGATATATGCTCATCTTCACGTGAAAGCTCAACCTATTTGAATATTGATTTTGCAAACCTGGACCGACAGACGGTTTGGCTCCTAGTGGATGGCAGTGCTTGGCTCGACTAGGAAACCTGCAAAGAAGGACCAGTATTCGTCGTTACTGGGGATTCTGCAGATGGCCTAATAGGCCACACGGATGCGGCTTGCGTCGGGGATGCCTGTAGAGATCTTGAACATTAACTCGTTGCTGAAGCAAAACAGCAGCAAAATATATGCAATCGAGGACTTGTGCGTGAATTCTTAGTGGGCAACAGGATCTTCAATTGGCCAGGGGCGGGTCTCATTCTTCACGATTTCTCTTTCATGTGTAGAATGTCCACTCTCTCTCCATTCTCCCCCCTTCTCGATAAAAAGTGAGCCTCTCTTTTATAGTGATTCGAAACGGTCTCTTTACATGGCATTTCCCGAGTTGCCATTTCTTGTTGCAATAAATCAAGCGTGCAAATCGGAACGTGATTTCGCAATCAGCTCGATTTTACTTGATTCCTTCCATTTTACAAAAATTCTTGCCCCTTATTCAATTGCTTCCGCATTTAACAAAATCCGAATACCTATCAGAATTTCAAATTTCCATACATAATCAATCAAATCAATTGCCCCCATTTTCTTTCATTTTTTCCTTTTATTTGTTCAAAATGCAATTTTATTTTTCTAAAATTAGGTGTCAACAATTCATAACCTATTTACCGAGTATAATAGTTGCAACCCTCTTGACGCAGTCCGAGAATGACAGGTTTAGAGGTAATGCCCAAAAGGTGGGTTGACGGCTCTCGATTAAGCACATGTTCTCCCAAACTCTTACCTCATGCAACGTCGAGATTCATTTTAAGTTCCAAAGATTCTATATGAATTGAGTGTTGATAATTTGTTTTTAAAACAAGCTAAGAGGTGTCTTGTCCCTTATTAAAAAGATGTGAATGTGCACGTTGATCAGATTTGACACTTATCAATACTTATAATTATTTATTTATTAAAATTTAAAATTATAATTATAAAATATCGTTTTTATCCTATTGAAATAGTGTGGCTATTTGCAATAGAGTTGCGGTTATTTTTTTTTATGTATAATTATATTATTATGCCTAAATTTAACAAAAAAAAGTACAATGGTTTTGCACATTGACGCCCGACTTAATCTGTGGAATTTTAGTTTGACATCATATGAGTTCGCATACGAAATGACGTATGCAATCTTATCACTTGAATATGTTAGCATTTAATGATCATTGAGAAATTATGCATGTTGACCAAAATATCGTAAAATTTAGTAATATATCTTTTTTTCATTATAAAGCAAAATTTAGTAATACGTTGAGCGATCAGAGGTACACAGGACTCAATGAAATCATCGCCATTTGTTTAACCGTGGCCGGAAACTTTGAAGGTGTTAAAACTATTTGTGCATTAAAAAAAATTAGGTCGTCGGAAGATTGATTTAATTATTTTTATAAATATTAGTAGTTCTTATGCATGAGGTTACGACATTACCTAAGAGTGTTATATGGTGCCTTTAGTAAGCAACATTTTATAGTGAATAAGTAATGTGTTCAGTAAAAACAACTCATTTTTTTTTCTATTACTCTAAGATAAACAAAGGATCAGTAAAATATAATCTATCTATGTTTTTTACTAAAATTATTGGCATAGGTTTACAGCAAGGAATTTCTTAAAAAGACACCCAGAAAAAAGGAGAAGATAAAGCTTAAAAATCTTGATACTATAGGGATTATTATTTTTTATTAAAAATATTGGCATAGTTTTAAAACAAGGATTTTTTTTTTTTTAAAAAGGCACCCAGAAAAAAGATATAGCTTAAAAATCTTGATACCATTCGGATAAAAAAGATTATAAGAATAAATATATTTTTCAGGTTTTCTAAAATTTTGTAACCCGAAAGGTCTTAAAAATGTCAGTTCAGTAAGTAAAAAAATAATCATAATTAAATGTAAGATAATACCAATTACTTATGTTCCGTGTGAAAATTTTAATGTTTAAAAAATAAATAAATTAAAGTTCGTCTATATAACCTATGAAGAAAGCGAGAGAGAGGACTACAGAACAGATATATTGATTGAGTTATTAGTTGTTTGATTGGATTTTAAAAATTATTATAATTTTATCTATTTATATATGTATTAACAAAATTTTCAATATAGTATCTTAGGGAAAAGATCATAATAATTGAAGGCTCTCTTCTTATTATACAAATTATTAGTTTTACATATATGCTCGCGCACAAGACTAAAAAAAAAAGTGCTGCATTCCAAAAATTTACTTAAACGGATGATATTATTTTTGTTATCAGACGCTTCAAATAATCTAACTGTTCTACGCAACGATAAAAGCAAAAGTCAATATCGTCTCGTCTCTTACCAAGTTCGACAATTGGCAATTTTGGTAGAGTATTCTTTTAAACTAAATAAATGTAGTTCTCATTTGACTTGTGCGACAACAAATTGTCCGTGAAACAATGCATGTTTGTCGTTTTATTTCTTCTGAAAATGATAGCTTGCCATTTGTCGAACTTCTCCTTATGCTCACTTTATGCATGTACGTTTTGGCTTCCCATGACCACATCCATAGCATGAACCATGGATGCATAACCATGATTTTACGGATCCCCTTAGAAGTTGGGTCCATCCACGTTGTCTTAGCTAGAAGATGGGTGAATTATCCCAAAAAAAAAAGAAAAAGAAAAAAAGAAAAAAAGAAAATGACACATGGAGTGCCAAAACTTGGCACGAAGGGACACTTATTTGCCAAAATCGAAGCAAAATGGATCAGTTAAGTGTCAACAACGAGAAAATCAAGCCAAAACGCCGACGTGGTGATTTTCCGGCAAGCCTAATGTAAAAAAATATCGTTTTGCACGTTGATGTAGCTAGACAAGTGCCAAAATGATGTCGTTTTGCTGCTGACGTAGTAAATAATTAATATAAAAGTTAATCAAATTAAATATGAAAGCAATTTTATTTTATTTTTTTAAAAAAAAGGAAGGGAGGAGGAAGTGAATAGTAGGCGATAGCTGAGGGCTCAGCCCTCGCCGTCGCCGCCGCCCCACTATCGCTGAGAAGGTGGGGGGAGGGTTGGTTGGGGTCGCCGAGCCTTGGCCAAAGGTTAGCGACCATAGTCGACTGGCGGCGAGGGCTTAAGCCCTCGCTTAGATTTGTGGTGAGGGTTGCGGCCCTCCCCTAGATCCGATAAGGGTCAAGCGCTGACCCCAGCCGACCCTCCCCCCACCTTCTCGGCGATGACAGGCCCTTAGCCGCTGCCTGTTGTTCATCTTCCTCCTTCCTTCCTTCCTTCTTCTTCTTCTTAAAATTTTTTAATTTGGTTTTAAATTTAACTTAATTAATTTTTATATTAAGATTTGAATTGTGCCCAAACGACGTCCCTTTTGTGTTTATTTAGTGAGTCAGTTTTCCGGCGAGCCAAGTAAGCGAGCAAAATTAATAAAAAATTACAATGTAGGATTTCCAATGGGATTCGCTGAATGCGGCACTAAAGTGTCTCATTAAAAAAAAATGACGCTTAAGTGTTACTTTCCTAACTTTTGATACTTGAGTGTCTCATTGTGTCAAGTTTTGATACTTAGGGTGTTCTTTTACCTCAAAAAAATCATAAACCTATTGCAATTATATCATTTATGTTATAAATTTTAAAAATTCATTCTTAATCTGCTGGATGGACTAAATTGACATAATTACAAATGATTCAAGATTGAATTTGCCAAAAAAAAAAAAGATTTAGGATTGAATTGACACAATTACAATAGGTTTATGATTTTTTTGAGTAATTTTCTCTTAATTCTTTTGAAACATTTAAGGCCACGATGAAACATCCTAGGGCTCCAATCCTCATTTTGCTGTTTTTTGAATTCCTGACATGCGTTGGACTTACATGTCAAGTATTTGTCTTTGGGTGACTTGAAGTTTTAAATGAAAAACTTTAGATTTTTATTTTTCCTTTCAGAAATAAATGTATTAGAAGTTTAAAATTTGTTGCAATAACGCAATCTAGTCGCCAAACTTTTAAAAACACAACCAAGCCGTATCACTCGTTGAGTTGATATAATCAAGGCATTCCATTAACTCTTTTCGATTTGGCTAATAGAGGGACTTAATTGCATCATTTTTTTTTAAAAAATAATTTTTAGGATTTGGTTAAATGTTTTGAAAGTTTTAGCATTGATTGGACTTTGGAGATGGGTTTTAGGATTGCACTTATCCCTCATTCTAAATTCATGTAATTCTACTTGTTTCTAGATACTAACGTGCTTTTTTTTTTTTTTATTGCACTTAATGTGACGGCCCAAGTGGTGGTGCAAGGGAAGGAGGGCGACTGTTCATAAAACAGTGTGCACGTTGAAAATATGTGAAGAGGTAATTTGTTTATAAAACAAATGAAGAGGTGCCTTGTCCCACATCGAAAATATGTGAGTGTGCACGTGGACGAGATTTGGCACTAACCAACGATCATTAATTTTATTTATTGAAAATTCGGATTTATTTCTATAAAAATTAACTATAAAGTCTTGTTGAAATAGTGCGACTGTTCAAGAAAAGTTACGGTTATTTATTATTTATTCTTTATTTAATTCCGAATTTTTTATGTCTTTTCAACGTAACCTTTGAGACGTACTTGTTCACGAAATGTTGCTTTTGTTCCTTTGCAACATTTTGAAGGGTTGCCTCTATTTGAAAGAAAAAGACAAGTACGTTTCTTTAGAGATCAAACATGTCTTTTTTTATCTTTTCGTTTTCTTTCGAAAGAAACTACAGCTATTGTTTCCAATTATTTCCCATAAAAGACATTGGAGAAATACTAGAATTGCTATATAGTATTCTCAATTTTGAGACTTTGTTGTATTTTGGAGGAAATTTACCGGTGACCATTAGCAACTTTATGAGGTAAATAAATCCTTAAATAAAATGATATCACGCCTCAAGGTCCGACTTGAGTACTCTAAAGATCCAACTTCATTGTTCTACCCAATTCGAAGCCATATTTTCCCAACAGAAGCTGCGTCCGCACGACATCAATAGCATTAAATCATCAGCGTTCGAACACGCAGTTAAATTCTAACAATACCAATGAAAATAGAGCAGGATTGAGCCAAAAAGATCTCGCTTTGATAAGCCACGGCAACTTTGGTGCCTGAAAAGACCTCGCTTTGTCCGGGCAAGAAGCTGAGCGTCACCATGCAAGCAAGCCTCACAAAGAACAAAGCCGGCAATAAGGACCGTGGAGAGCTTCTACTCTCTGTAACCCGCCCATCTCCACCATTTCGTCCTCCTCGTCGACAGCTCAGACATTGGATCCTCCTCAACTGCCATCGCCGTACATGGCGCTGGCAAATTTACTATTATCACAAGAACGGTGAAGTCGTTGGTGAAGAAGACGAGCATCGTCACAAGATTGTGGCCCCCGCAAAAGCAGCTCATCTTCTTTGTGCTTGTTTTGGGTTCCCCTTTGCTTTGTTTTAATTGGCGTGCAAAAGATGGATAGAGAGAAGAACTAAGCAGATCATGTAGAGAGGCTGGCTTGACGTCTGCGTGAGAAGGAAATTTTCTAAGATAATTTCTTATATTAAGGATATATTGACAACATTACCATATAGTGAAAAAAAGAAAAGAAAAAAAGAGACTGTTGACACTTGAATTTACATTGATGAATTAGTCTTGCATTTTTGGTTAAAAGAAAAAACAAAAATGAGCAAAAATGATAGATTATTCCATTTACAAAAATAAATGAACAAAGAATATTTTCATTATCCATAAAAAATTTTAGAATTAAATTGTCATTAATAATAAAAACCTTTTTTTATTGAATAATTATTTCAAATAATACAAACCATCATATTTTACAATCTCACGAATCAATCCTTTCAGACTTTGTCTATTTCAGTAAAAGTACATTTTAATTTGGAGGAAAATCTTGAAGCTTAGAAGTGCAGTGTGGCCATCTATCAAGCATATTATTGATGATTGAGAGACTGTTTTTTTTTCCTAGCATGAACATTGACATCCTTCTCAGTGAATTTGATAGTAGGGTTGTGTATGACTCTTCCTGCATCTCCAGGCCAAGGTTTCTGATGTTATTAATGTTTTGGACTGGTTTTAGCCTCTTCGATCAGAGGCTCTTGTGCAGATTCAAACTGGTCGTGTTTCTAAGCAGCCTCTCTACCCCCAGACAGTGTCACCTGGAAGTTAACTCCATCTAGGTTGCTCAAGATAAATATGCAGATCTCATCTTCTTGTTTCTCTCTGACTTAGCTATTGAAGACACAAACCATTTTTTTTTTTTGGCTATCTATGTTGTTGGATAAAAGTTGGGGAGGAATTGACTAACCTCTTGTTGCACAACAAAAAAATTACCAGGAGTGTATGTTGAATCACCAACAAGCAATGGACAAATCTACAACTTCATAATAGTCTAAATACAATCACAAGGAAGGTATTCACATTCCATAGTATTAATGCCAATTATCTTTTCAAAGTGATAATGAGAGCCTTTTTTTGTGTGTTATTCTTTGATGGAGAGAGAAGAATAATATTATTTCAATGTATGTTCTTTTTCTTATCTTTAGATTACATAACGAGGAAGTTACTCTAGCTTATTTTAAAAGACAACCACTCGCACATCTTCATAGGGTGCCTCTCAAATGCACCTTGCTCTAGCTTATCTTAAAAGACAACCGCTCGCACATCTTCAAAGGGTGCCTCTCAAATGCACCCCACCATAGGCAAACAGGCACCTCTTCAACACATCTCATCACGAGCGAATTATGCTGACCTTTCTATGTAAGGGACATTTTTGTTAAATTAATGTCTCGAGTTTAAATTTGGATAATGATTTGTTAGCCAAATTTGTTGAGAAAGATTTTCCTAGATGGATTTAAGTCCAATGCGTACATGAAGTCTTTAACTAGAGATGAAACATTGGACACTACAAGATAAAAGATTTGGGCTCATCTATTACAAATTTTATCATATTTTGTTTGTGAGGAAAAAGGAAAATTGAGTGAGAAAGTAAAGCCAAGGTTTTCTTTCCCTTTCACTGCAGAGGCCAAATCCTTACTGAAGAAGTGGGGTCAACAATTTTGACCTTGGCCACACATATAAAAGTAAAAAAGAAAAGGGATAAGTACTGTAGAAGTCCTAAATTTTGTCATGAAAATGCAATTGAGTCCTAAAACTTGCAAAAAGTGCAATTAAGTCTTAAAACTTGTCAAAATATTTCAATCGAGTTCTAAACTTGACGCCGTCTAATTTCCTAACGGAAAAAGCTGATGTGGCACTTGTTGACATATGAATTTTGGCGATCCGCTCATTTATTTATTGCATATAAAATTAGAGGTTAATTTTATTTCTAAAAAAATTAATTGCATAGCATATAGATTTAGGTGCATTTATTTTTTATTTGCATTTTTTGCATTTTATTGGACCTGTGACGAATGGGTTCAAATTAGTTGGATTGAGCCCATGAAACGAGCAAGTTGGCCCAAGCCCATGTTTTTAATGATCGAAAATTATCTCGTGAAAAAATGGGAATTCGAAATTTTTGAGATGCGATTGGATTTTTTTTAGAATATCTTTGGATAAGGCAGATGTGTGAAAGGATATTGCAATATATTTTTGCAAGATTTGGATTTAAGGAAAAATTCTATCATAATCTTGAGCCCTTATCAATATGTGACAAAATTGGTGAATAGATATTGTGGATGTGGATTCGATGAAGAAATTAAAAATCTTAATTTTTTCCCCTATAAAAGGCTGTACGTGCATAAAGTCTAGGGGTTCTTTGGCTGGATTGAAGAAAAAATTACCTTCAATTTCTTTAGGGTTTGGAGGAGGCCACACTATTGAATACACGGCACATTAAAAGAAAAATCGTGTGAGGGAGATGGCGTGGAAGGAAGGGGGCAGGGAGAGAGAATTTCTTTTCGCCAAGCCTGTGAATAAAGAAGAGTAGACTTTCATCACAAGAGAAGAAAGAAGACCCGCACTTGGAGAGTCCGAATATCCCATCGCAAAAGACGTCTTCAAAGTCAAATTGCCTCTTTTCTACTGTGGAGATTAATGCCCATTCTTCATCCCACTCTTATCTCCTTTCTCTCTCGAGGAAATTCACGAAGAAGTCTTCAAAATTCTACTGCTATTGCTTCAACGACGAATTGCCATTGGAGATTTTCCACCGTCGGGGCATCTCTGCAGCAACCTTGCAGGTCCAAATCAGGTGGTTGTCACAACTAAGACGCTGTCATCCGTGCCGGATCCATCACCACGATTTGATCTAGAGCCAAGATCCACAAATTACCATCCTTGCACCATGAGTTGTTGACGATCATCGTTGCTCCTTTGTGACTAAGTCACTATCCCATGGCGTCTCTGTTGTCCTGAACCGCGAAGTCCGACGTTGCCGTGTTGCCCGTGGAGCCCCGACGTAAGTGTTGGATGAAATCCCTTAAAGTATTTTGAAGTTGACAAAACAGTTTTATCAGTCTAGTCTGAAGACTTACAGACTCTTTTGACAAAGTCTGAAGATCAAAGTCTGAAGCTAGCAAGACTCAAGACTTATATTTCAAAGTCTACTCACATGGACAGTTTCCAGGACGACGTTTATTCTGATCTTATATGATCTTTATTCTAACGACTAGTGGATATCTTTCTACTGGATTCAGCACTAAACGATCTTAGTTTTATATGGAATATGTTTAGATTCTTCGACTTATGGAAACCGAGATCCTGATTGTATGGGCGAGCATGATTGATGGGCTATCAACACTTACCTTAAAGAGCTCGAGATCTCTCTAATTGATTCTGTCCAACGGGTTTATTGGAAGAACTTCTTTGGAAGGTGCCAACGGTATTGAAGGCATGAAGAAGTATATAAGAGAGATGCTCTAGTTGTTGAAGGGTGCGGATAGAAGAATTCCAAAGTCTGAATCTCCTTTTCTATTTTGCGATATCATTCTTTGAGCGTTACATGTAATCAAAAGAGAGATCATATTGTAGACCTTGAGGAAGTGTAGTAGAGTAATCTACACTGTGGACTCAAGAGCGTGAGACTGTAATCACTCTTATTGATTCTTAGTGAAATCCAGCCAGAAGGGCTGTCCGTGCGGGAGAGTGGACGTAGGCTTGATCTAAGCCAAACCACTATAAATCTGGAGTCTTGATTCTCTATCCCTAATCCTTTTATTGTTAACTGTTTTCATTTGCTGCAATCGTTAATTTTAAATTATTTATATCTCATTCGGTTTGAATTGTTAAAATCGCTTCAAACACCTATTCACCCCCTCTAGGTGCTAATTCTAGTTCTAACAATTGGTATCAGAGCTTGTGTACTTGTTTATAAGAAGTGTCTTTACTTCTAAGTAAAAGATCTATGGCTAGTATGCTGCCTACAGGGTTGGTTGAAGGTCAAAGCAATACTAGACCTCCATACTTTGATGGAAAAGATTACAGCATATGGAAAAATAAGATGAAGGCATTCCTAAGATCGAAGGATCCTTTGGAATGGGAAGTGGTTGATAAAGGAATCATTCCTGTTGCTGCATCAGACTCAGAGAGAGGAAAAGAACCTGCTGTTCCTATTCTTTTGACTCAAGAAGAAATCACCAAGAGACAGACTCTCGACGCCAAAGCTATTTACTCTTTATATTGTGCTTTATCCCCTACTGAATATAATAGAATATCTTCTTGTGATACAGCAAAAGAAGTATGGGATAGGCTTCACATTACCTATGAAGGAACTGATCGTGTGAAAGAAACAAGGATCAACATTCTCTTGGGACAATATGAAGTCTTTAAGATGAGATCAGGAGAATCAATTACTGACATGTTTAGTCGCTTTACTGAAATTGTGAATGGTCTTGAATATCAGGGACATCCAATCTCAGGACATATGAAGGTCAACAAACTTCTTCGAGGACTCTCAAAAGATTGGAATTATATAAAAACCTCAATAAGAGAGACACAGAGGATTGCTCCACTTTCTGTAGATGAATTGGTTGGGACTCTTCAATCCTATGAAGTAGAACAGACCAACGAAGAGGAAGACTCAAAAGGTAAGAAATCTATTGCCTTAAAGTCTAATGACTATTCTGATGTTACAGACTCTGAAGAAGATCTAGATGATGAAGAACTGGCACTTATGATAAAGAGATTCAGAAAGTTGAATAGAAAAGGAAGGAAATTCAATTGGAAGAAACAAAACTCTCAAAGGTTTCAAAACAGGTCAACAGAGGAAGATGATACGAATAAAGAAGTGACTTGCTTTGAATGCAAGAAAAAGGGACACATCAGACCTAACTGTCCTCTGTTAAAGAAGAGAAAAGGGAAGACTGAGAAAAACAGGAAGGCACTCAAAGCAGAGACTTGGAGTGATACTGAATGTGAAGACAGTGACAATGATTATGCCAATATTTGCTTAATGGCAAAATCAGACTCAGACTCAGACCTTGATTCAGACACAGACTCAGACAGCGAACTCGAGGTTAGTAACTTGAAAATTCCTGTTAAAGTTTCTAAATACATTGATGAACTTTGTCTTAGTCTGAAAACCTCTCTTAAGAGGATCTCCGAATTGAAAAGGGAAAATTCTACATTGAAACAACATAATAAACTTATGAAAGAAAAGTTTGAAAACTGGAAAAAGATTTTGCTGTTGTGAAAGAAAACTCAGACAGTATTTCAAATGAAAATAATCTTTTGAAAAATGATATCACTAACATATCAAAGAGATTTTCAAATGGTTCTGAAAAGCTGGATAAGATTCTTTCGATACAAAGACCATATTTTGACAAGTTAGGTCTTGGTATGACTTCTGAAATTATTCCACTGATTGATTTTCCGAAGGTAAAAGAAAGAATTAAACAAAGACCAGCTAGAACTGTTTACAAGAATCATTTCCAGAAAGTCTTTGTAAAACTTGTTGGTAGAAATGCTTTGAGATGTTCCAAGTGTAAAAGCTTAGAACACTTTGAGAAAGAATGTCCTTTGGTTTGGAGACCTGTTAAAAAGAGCTAGGCTAAGACTGTCTATTGTTCTAACACTTCTGGACCCAAGATGGTATGGGTACCAAAAAGAGCTTGATTTCTGTTAATTGCAGGTTACTATCAAAAAGAAGATAAAATGGTATTTTGATAGTGGCTGCTCAAGACATATGACAGGAGACTCAAGCTGTTTCATAAAACTTATCCAGATAGACGGAGGAAAAGTTTCCTTTGGTGGTAACAACAAAGGAAAGATTACTGGTCGAGGAATAGTGAAGATTGGAAGTTTGTCTATCAATAATGTTTCATTAGTTGAAGGATTAAATTACAACCTGCTTAGCATAAGTCAGTTGTGTGATTCTGGTTTCAAGATCAACTTTCAGGAAGAAACGTGCTCTGGATTCAGTAAAGACCTTACTCAATCTTTTACTGGTCGAAGACATGGAAATATCTATCTTCTGGATGTGAATCAAGAAAGATCACAGTGCTTAATATCAGTACAAGATGAAGCAAATCTATGGCACAAAAAGCTAGGCCATATCAACATGAAGCAAATCAACAAGATCTCTACAAAGAAACTTGTTCGAGGATTGCCTATTCCGAATTATTCAAAGTCTGATCTATGTACACCATGCGTACTGGGTAAACAGGTTAGAAACTCTTACAAATCAATAAATAGAGTTTCCACTAATCATGTATTGCAGCTTTTGCATATGGATTTGTTTGGACCTACCAGAACGAAAAGCATTGGTGGTAAAAGGTTATGTCTGGTAATAGTGGATGACTATTCACGATTTACTTGGGTCTACTTTCTTACAAGTAAGTCAGAGACTTTCTCTCTCTTTTCAAAATTTGCTAAAAAGGTGCAGAATGAGAAAGGTCACACTATTACAAGCATTCGTACAGACCATGGAGGTGAGTTTGAAAATCAAGACTTTACTAATTTATGTGATGAATTTGGTTTTCAACACAAATTCTCTTCTCCGTATACACCAGAACAGAATGGGGTTGTGGAAAGGAAGAATAGATCTTTACAAGAAATGGCAAGAACACTTTTAATTGGAAATCAAGTTTCTTCAAGGTTTTGGGCAGAAGTTGTTTCAACTGCTTGCTATATTATAAACCGAGTGTTTTTAAGACCAATTCTTGAGAAAACTCCTTATGAAATTTTTTAAAGGGAAGAAACCAATAGTTTCTTATTTTCAAATATTTGGTTGCAAATGTTTTATTCTAAAGAATGCAAATGATCGTGTTGGTAAGTTTGAAGAAAAATCAGATGAATGATTCTTTCTTGGATACTCTACAACAAGCAAAGCTTTTAGAGTGTTCAACAAAAAGACTCAGACTGTGGAAGAATCAATGAATGTCAAATTTCAAGACTCTCCACAAGTTCAGCAGATACAGACTGAAGATTCAGAATCTGCTCCAGACACTGCTAGATCTAACTCCACTGAAGCAGTTGCTAAATCAAAATCAGTACAACAAGCTACTGATGAAGAACCTACTCAAGAAGAAGATCAACAATCTATCAGACTGAACAGTAACTGGAAGCACAAGTCTAGTCATCCTGAAGAACTCATTATTGGAAACATTAATGAGGGAATTCAAACAAGATCCAAAAGGCGAGAAGAGTCTAGTGCTGTTGCTCTTATTTCTGAAATAGAACCCAAAAATATTGAAGAAGCTTTAGCTGATGAAAGCTGGATTGAAGCAATGCAAGAAGAGCTCAGACAATTCAGTATTAACGACGTATGGGAATTAACTCCCAAACCAAAAGGTAAATCAGTTATTGGAGCTAAATGGGTTTTCAGGAACAAAGTTGATGAAAAAGGCAAAGTAATGAGAAACAAAGCAAGACTCGTAGCTAAAGGATACACGCAAGAAGAAGGGATAGACTATGATGAGACTTACGCCCCAGTAGCAAGGTTAGAGGCAATCAGATTACTACTTGCTTTTGCTTGCTATAAGAATTTCAGGTTGTTTCAAATGGATGTCAAAAGTGCATTCCTGAATGGATTTATTCAAGAAGAAGTCTATGTAGAACAACCTTCTGGTTTTGAAGATTCAAAGAAACCAGACTCTGTATTCAGACTGAAGAAAGCTTTATATGGACTAAAATAAGCTCCTCGAGCTTGGTATGAAAGGCTAAGTAATTTCTTAATTCATACTGGCTTTTCTAAAGGAAAGGTAGACACTACTTTGTTCATTAAAAAGGAAGGTAAAAGCTTTCTACTTGTTCAGATTTATGTTGATGACATAATATTTGGATCATCTAATGAGACTTTGTGCAAGAAATTTTCTAAGTCTATGCAGGATGAATTCGAGATGAGCATGATGGGTGAACTATCCTTTTTCCTTGGTCTACAAGTCAAACAACTAAAGGAGGGAATATTCATTCATCAAGAGAAATATGCAAAAGAACTTGTTAAAAAGTTCGGTTTGGAGAATTGCAAAAAGACTGACATACCAATGTCAAGTTCCTTGAAGATAGACAAAGATGAAGCAGGGAAGAAAATTGACCAAAAGTTATACAGGAGTATCATTGGCTCACTTCTTTATCTTACAGCATCCAGACCTGACATATTATTTAGTGTTTGCATATGTGCTAGGTTTCAATCTGACCCTAGAGAATCTCACTTAAGCGCTGTTAAACGCATTATTAAATATGTTGCTACTACTGCTAAGATTGGTCTTTGGTATCCCAAAGAAGGAGACTTTACACTTCTTGGCTATTCAGACGCAAATCTTGCAGGTTATAGAGTTGAAAGAAAAAACACTTCAGGTACTTGTCAATTGCTTGGAAACAGGGCAGTATCCTAGTTTTCGAGGAAACAAAGTATTGTGGCTCTTTCAACAGCTGAAGCATAATACGTTGCTCTTGGAAGTTGCTGTTCTAAAATATTGTGGATAAAACAACAACTGCAAGACTTTGGCATTGAAGGTTCTTGCACAGAAATTAGATGTGACAACACCAGTGCAATCAATCTTACAAAGAATCATATCCTACATTCAAGAGCAAAACATATTGAGATTCGACATCACTTTATAAGAGATCATGTTCAGAACAAAGAAGTCTTGATACAATTCATAGACTCAAAGAATCAACTGGCAGACATCTTCACAAAGCCACTTGAGAAAAGCTTGTTTGAGTCTATTCGTTCAAGACTCAATATATTATCTCTTGAAGAATGCTGAAGCTCAGACTCAGTAACTAAAGTCTGACAGAGTATCAGACTCAAAGGTTAAAAGACTGAGAATACGAATCGACACGACTGTAAGTTCCCTTACTTAAACTGTCTTATTGATAAGGTAAGATTATTTGTCTATTTTAAGGCGGTTATTTTTTTTAAAAAGAGTGGTAATCGTTTTATTAAGGCAGTTATTTTTTCAAAAAGGAAAATTCAAGATTTTCAAAAGATACGACGCTTGGTTTATCCCCCGTACCTGTTATCCTTATACACCTCTTCTCCCTCGTTTTCACTTTACTCAGAAACCCTAGATCAAAAGCTTTTCACTGCTCTGCATTTTTCTCTCCAAAACTTCTTCGTTTCAAAGTTCTCAACTTTCTTGCGACACAAGTGAGAAAGTCTCTCCAAAGAAAAGCACAATGTCGTATCAGAGGAAGTCTTCCAGAATAGCAAACATGGGACCACAGGGATCTGGTGAGGGGCCTACGCACTTTGATCTCACTGAGGATAGCGACATTCCTACTGAGCAAACTCCTCAACAACAGGGCCCTCAAGATGCAGAAACAATTTATGAAGATATCGAAACAGTAAGAACTCTTAAGCCTGCCTTTGTTTACAAGCTTTACTTTGCGTTAAAGGAAGGTGGTTCTGCTATGTCTTTTGTGGATGAGTTTCTGAAAGAGAAGGGTTATAGAAACGAGACGCACTTTCTTACTGTTATGGAAAGGTCTGGAGTTGTGCCTGAGGGAACGGCTGCAAGAGCATTTGCAAATTTCCCTAGTGACCCTAGGTTTAGTAGTATGAATCAGCCTGAGGGAAAGGATGATGATGAAAAGATGTTCATACACTTTAAACCATGGATGGGTGTGGCTGCAAGCCTTCGAGGGAAGAAGGATGAATTGTTCCGCTCAGACGGACACAGGAAGAGGTATGAAAAATTGCTGAAGCGTGGGGTGATGAACCCACGAACTGTGGATTTCGATTTTCTGGACTTGTTGAGCATAAATTCGCGTGAGAAATTCGAAAAACTCCAACTTTATCAGTTCTGCACAGACTGTGACACGGCACATTCTGAATTGACGGCTTATTTCTACTCCAATATCAGTTTCATTGATGCAAACAGCTTTACTTTCAGCGTGAGGGATAAGGAGTATGTCATTAATAATGACATTTTGGTTGATGTGCTTGGTGTGGAAAGAGGGGCTTTCCAACCAATCGGCGTGTCTGTAAGCCATGCTACTCTTGAACTAGCAAGGGACAGAATTGCAGAAGGAAGACTCTCTTACTCCAGAATGAATGCACCAAATACTTTGCTGCACAAGATTGTAATCAACTGTCTAAGACCCAAATCGACATCTAAGACAGATGTATCAATTTCTGAAGCTAAGTTGATGTTTGCCATCAAGATTGGTGTGAACTTCTCTTTGCCGCATACCATCATATTTCACATGTATAGATGCATGGTAAAGGACAAAGGAAAGCTTCCTTATGCTGCTCTCATTACTCGTCTCTTCAGACATCTGCACATTCAACCTCCTCATATTCTCACAGTGAAGACTATTGATAAAATGGTCATCGGGCTGAGGATGATTACCAAGATGCGTCTGAAAGAGCTTAGCAAGAAGCTGGAGCAATTCAAGGAAAAGACTCCTATCAAACTCAGACCAGACTCATCAACAGCCAAAAGGAAAGGGAAAGAACCTGTGGTTAGTTCTACCAAGAAGAGGAGGGCAGTCATCCTGGAAGATGAAGATGATGAGGATGCTATACCCATCTCTACTCTTATTTCTCAATTTGCTGCATCTATTCCAACTGTTCCAGAACATCAAGGTACAGAAAAAGAGAAAGAAGAAGAGAAAGAGGAAGAGAAAGAGAAAGAGAAAGAGGAAGAGAAAGAGAAAGAGAAAGAGCAAGAGAAAGAAGAAGAGAAGTCAGAGGAAGAACGAGAGGAAAAGGAAGAGAGAAAAGAAGAACCAGCAGACGAACCAGAAAGAACAAATTATCCAGCAGAAAAGGAGGATCTACAACAGCCTGTCACTGAGGAAACTCCTCAGAAAGAAGAGTTCTTTTCTCCTCCAGAAGACATGGAAACAGGGGGAGATAAAGAAAAAGAACACACACCTCTTCGGCTGACTTTCAGAGAAGAGGATGCACAAACAGGTGTTAGTCGATCACCTCCTAATGCTGAGGATATTCATGCTGCACAGTTTTCTGAAGGAGAGGCATCATCTCCACACACTGAACCTCCTGCTGAAATTCATACTGGCTTGACTCCACCTTCAAACCGAGCTGAAACAAGCACTCAGACTGACAACTCTGGAAATTTTCAAAGGCTGCTTGAGATCATCTTGGAACTTAAAGGTCAAATTTATGCCATGGGATATGAATTTCAGACCTTGCAGAATGAAAATCATGCAATGTTCATCACTTTGCATGATCAGCTTAAAGATGTTCAGCGTCAGATTCAGGATACTGCAAAGGGCACTACTCTCACCCAAGTACAGGAAGATTTGAGGAAGTTGGAAGACACGGTCAAGTCTATGGAAGACTTTCAACTTGTTCGCATTCCTCGAGCTCCTTGATTTTTTTAATGCTGGCAAAAAGGGGGAGAAGACTTTGCAGATTTTTTGATTTATTTTTTGATTTTCTGTTCTCAAAACCAAACCAAATCCTATCTTTTTATTGCTTGCTATCTTGACTTTGACTTGAGTTTTTAAACGTGTGCAGTTTTTTGAATGTGTGCTCACTATGGCAATACTTTAAGCTTTGTAAATTAGATAGTACTGTCTGTTTATGACTAATGAGGTTTCGGTGAATGCAGATCTATGTACAGGAAAAGTCTGTGTACAGGATATCTGTGTACAGGATAACTTCTACTATCTTATTTAATCTTTTATGATGCTTGCTTAAAAGTTGTATTGCAGGGCGATAATATTTGAATCTGCAAGAAAGTTTTGTCACCATCAAAAAGGGGGAGATTGTTGGATGAAATCCCTTAAAGTATTTTGAAGTTGACAAAACAGTTTTATCAGTCTAGTCTGAAGACTTACAGACTCTTTTGACAAAGTCTGAAGATCAAAGTCTGAAGCTAGCAAGACTCAAGACTTATATTTCAAAGTCGACTCACATGGACAGTTTCCAGGACGACGTTTATTCTGATCTTATATGATCTTTATTCTAATGACTAGTGGATATCTTTCTACTGGATTCAGCACTAAACGATCTTAGTTTTATATGGAATATGTTTAGATTCTTCGACGACTTCGCAACTTATATTTGGAAGGATCTACTTATGGAAACCGAGATCCTGATTGTATGGGCGAGCAGGATTGATGGGCTATCAACACTTACCTTAAAGAGCTCGAGATCTCTCTAATTGATTCTGTCCAACGGGTTGATTGGAAGAACTTCTTTGGAAGGTGCCAACGGTATTGAAGGCATGAAGAAGTATATAAGAGAGATGCTCTAGTTGTTGAAGGGTGCGGATAGAAGAATTCCAAAATCTGAATCTCCTTTTCTATTTTGCGATATCATTCTTTGAGCGTTACATGTAATCAAAAGAGAGATCATATTGTAGACCTTGAGGAAGTGTAGTAGAGTAATCTACACTGTGGACTCAAGAGCGTGAGACTGTAATCACTCTTATTGATTCTTAGTGAAATCCAGCCAGAAGGGCTGTCCGTGCGGGAGAGTGGACGTAGGCTTGATCTAAGCCGAACCACTATAAATCTGGAGTCTTGATTCTCTATCCCTAATCCTTTTATTGTTAACTGTTTTCATTTGCTGCAATCGTTAATTTTAAATTATTTATATCTCATTCGGTTTGAATTGTTAAAATCGCTTCAAACACCTATTCACCCCCCTCTAGGTGCTAATTCTAGTCCTAACAGTAAGCACCTCCTATGAGGTGCTAAGCCCACTGCCGTCAACGTCTTAGTTCGTGAATCGGTGTGCCGCCACCACCATCCTTGAGCCGCGCCGCGTCGAGCTTCCATCGTGGTCCACCTCACCATTCGGATTTTTGAAAAAAAATTCAATTTAGGTATAGATCTATTTTATTAGGAAGATTTAGTAGATTTAATTTCTTAGGTAGATTTGTTTTATCTTATTTTAGTTTTGATATTTTATCTCTTTGTTTGAAGTATTTTCCAATGCATGTTTGAAATTCTCTGATATAGCATCCAAATCGCAACCGCACGAATTTGTATTCTATCTATAAGGCTTTAGATGGAATAATTATTCACGCGGGAGTAAAATTGATATCTTGATCTTTAAGGCCTAAAATCAATTTATCGATTTTATTAGCGAAATAATCAAGTTTGATTAGATGCCGTTTCCGAATTCGAACGATGGATAATATCTTTGATGATTATGAATGATTTGGTGTTTATCCTTTAATTGTTTTGTTTATCTCGAAAAATACAAAAAAAAATTGCATTTTGCATTCCATGTAGATTAGGGTTGATTGCATGATAGGTTAGTTATTTTTTTTAAATGCATGTTTGGAAGGCATTTAGAATAGATAATATCTCACTTTAGTTTTCACTTTAGTTAGATTTCTAGTGATTTTTAATTATGAATTTTCATAAAAAAATACAAAAAAAAAAAAAATCATGCACTTGTCATATAGAGTTAGGTTCATGAAATGCACATCATCTAGTGATCGTTGCTAGGTCGATTTAATGATAAATTGCATGTCATTAGAATTAGGTCATTTTGGTTAATTTAGATTGCATATTTAATTATTGCATGTTCATTAAGAAATCATTAGTTTTTTTACTCATTCATATAGTTTAGGACACTTTACCATGTCATATTATTTCATTTTATATTAGAAGCATTGCATTGCATAAGACATCTTTTTTTTTCATTAAACAAGAGAAAATCCTAAAAAAAGAAATTGCGTGTTAATTAGTATTCATATCTAGGATTGCTGATGTGAATTCTGATCTAACACTGTAGATGCTTTCGTTGCTTTGAGGTAAGTCCAGCATTATTTAATTGCTTTCTTGAGTGTTAAATTGGTGGTATGTGCACTCGCATAATCGCCTCACATGTTAGGAAAGTGAATTAAAATCAAATTAAGCTGCTTGCAAAACATTTTTTCGAAATAAAAAGAAAAAGGTATCGAAAGGGCACTAGGATAGTCTAGTGTAATTAAGTCCCCGTACCCAAAATTTCTAGTTCGTAGAAGTGAAATAATTCTCCCATTATTTTACTTAGGTGTTTAATCGACCTACCGTAAATCGATTAATGGCGACTCCCTTTTACATGCTAGATATTTGAATTTAAATCGCGAGTTGGTATGGGCTTAAGAGAGTCCGAGATAAGTCTAGGATTAACAATCCATTAGCCTAATTTTAGGTGGTGCACCCGAAAATTTGGTCGCGACAACACTGGAGTGGCTTTTTTTAATCGTTTATCTCTCCTCCATCAGCTTGCGCCACGTCAGCTTTTTCCGTTAGGAAATTAAACGGCGTCGAGTTTAGGATTCGATTGAAACTTTTTAACAAGTTTTAAGACTTAATTGCACATTTTAACAAGTTTTAGAACTCAATTGCATTTTTGTGACAAGTTTTAGGACTTCTGCAGCACTTATCCCAAAAGAAAAAAATACAAGCGTTTCTTTCTTGCCGAGCACCGCATGAGTAAAAATATTAGGAAGCTACATGTCCAGAGAAGCTATTGTAGAAGCCATGTTGTGACATCCCGAATTTTCGGTTCTGTTTCCTTCTGATTGAATCAGGCATTTCATTGACGTGTTTATAGGGCTATTCTCAGAACTGATCATTCTTGAGATAACTAGATTATCTGGGGAAATTATTAAGAATTTTAAGGCAATAGACTTGAGAATTCGACTAGGAATCGGCTTCTCGACCGTGTCCATCTTTAGAGGCCATCTCGGCACAGTTAAAAATCGATTTGAAATCAGAGATAGACTGGATCAACTGAGATGTGTGGCTAATCGTGGGTGACACCACTAAATTAGAAAATTCTCGTCGACCGGCTCTAGACTGATTTTCTTATTGTTTTGGTACCCTGTGTCCGTATTTGAATCCTTGAGATTTTCACGACAACCGAGAGTCGCCAATGAGTCGAGTGGGTTCATAGTGGCTCGAAAAAAATCGACCACGAGTCAATTGCACTTAAAAATATCCGAAAGTTCTCGGTAGCCTAGGTCACGCTAAAAATGCGTCGAATTGAAATTAACCGCCAATTCGAGTCCGATTTCATAAATTGAAGTTTCGGCCATGTCACAATAAATTCTAGGAGTGTCGACTCAGTCTCAGAAGATTTTTCGCAGATTCCAAGACTTTTACGGAAAATCGTTGCGGACGCCGCGGAAAATCAACGGGATTTCGGATAGGTCAATTTAAAAGAAAATTCGAGTTCCGAGCTGTACTTTTGAATGTTGGGGACTGGCAGAGAATGGTACGGGATTTTCCTTTGATGAAATTGGACCTCAATTTGGAGAGATTGGAATTGAAATTGAGATGCGATGGGTAATTAGATGAGGAAAATATTCAATTGAGGCATTGAGGCTGTTAGAACTAGAATTAGCACCTAGAGGGGGGTGAATATGTGATTAAAGCAATTTTAACAATATAATCCAAATGAGAGATTAATGAATTAAAACAACAATCGTTGCAAATGAAAGTAATGAAAGATAAAAGGATTAGGGATAAAGAATCAAAACTCCAGATTTATAGTGGTTCGGCTTAGACCAAGCCTACGTCCACTCTCCCGCACGGACAGCCCTTCTGGCTGGATTTCACTAAGAATCAAAAAGACTGATTACAGTCTCACGCTCTTGAGTCCACAGTGTAGAAGCTCTACTACACTTCCTCAAGGTCTCACCACAATATGATCTCTCTTTTGATTACATATAACGCTCGAAGAATAAGATCGCAAAATAGAAAAGGAGATTCAGACTTTGGAATTCTTCTATCCAGCACCCTTCAACAACTGGGGCATCTCTCTTATATACTTCTTCATGCCTTCAATACCGTTGGCACCTTCCAAAGAAGTTCTTCCAATCAACCTGTTGGACAGAATCAATTAGAGAGATCTCGAGCTCTTTAAGGTAAGTGTTGATAGCCCATCAATCATGCTCGCCCATACAATCAGGATCTTGGTTTCCATAAGTAGATCCTTCCAAATATAAGTTGCGAAATCTTTAGAGAATCTATACATATTCGAATACAAAAGTAAGATCTTCTAGTGCTGAATCCAGTAGAAAGATATTCTCTAGCCGTTAGGGTAAAAACCATATAAGATCATAATAGAAGTTGGTCTAGAGACTGTCTATGAGAGTAGACTTTGAAACATGAGTCTTGCTAGCTTCAGACTTTGATCTTCAGACTTTGAAAGTAGAGTCTGTAAGTCTTCAGACTAGATTGAGGAAAATGTTTTGTCAACTTCAAAATACCTTAAGAGAATTTATCCAACAATCTCCCCCTTTTTGATGGTGACAAAACTTTCATGCAGATTTGAATATTATTGCCCTGCAATATAACTTTTAAGCAAGCATTGATATCTCATAAAAGATTAGAATAAAAATAGTAGAAGTTATCCTGTACACAGATGTCATGTACACAGACTTACCCTGTACACAGATCTGCATTCACAGAAACCTCATTAGTCATGTGCAAACATTACTATCTTTATCTAATTTAATAGCTTAAAGTAATGCAATAATGAGCACACATTCAAAAAAATCAAGATAAAGTCAAAATATCAATCACAATCATAACAAATAAAAAATGTTTAAAAATGAAGATTTGGTTTGGTTTGAGGATAGAGTCTTGAAATTGAAATGTGCTTGAAATCTGCAAAGTCTTCTCCCCCTTTTTGTCAGCATTAAAAAATCAAGGAGCTCGAGGAATGCGAACAAGTTGAAAGTCCTCCACAGACTTGACGGTTCCTTCTAGCTTCTTCAATTCTTCCTGTAGTTGGGTAAGAGTAGTGCCTTTTGCAGTATTCTGAATCTGACGCTGAACCTCTTTAAGCTGATCATGCATGGTGATGAACATTGCATAATTTTCATTCTGCAAAGTCTGAAATTCATACCCCATAGCATAGATTTGGCCTCTGAGCTCCAAGATGATGTCAAGCAACCATCCAAAATCTCCTGAATTGTCAGTCTGTGTGCTTGCGTCAACTCGGTCTGATGGTGGAGTCAAGCCAGTATGAATATCAGCAGGGAGATCAGTATGTGGAGATGATGCCTCTCCCTCAGGAAACTGAGCAGCATAAACATCTTTTGCATTATGAGGTGATCGACTAACACATGTTTGTGTATCTTCTTCTATAAAAGTCAGTAGAAGAGGAGTATGTTCTCTTTGGGTATCTCCCCCTGTTTCAATGTCTTCTAGAGGAGAAAAATACTCTTCTTTCTGAGGAGTTTCCTCAGTGACAGGTTGTTGTTGATCCTCTTTTTCTGCTGGAGAATCTGTTTTTGCCGGTTCGTCCCCTTGTTCTGCTTTTTCTTCTTCTTTCTCTACTTCTTTTTCTACAAAATGTTGTTTTGGAACAGCTGGAACAGGTGTAGAAAATTGAGAAACAAGAGCAGAGATGGGTAAAGCATCCTCATCATCTTCATCTTCCAAGATGATTGCCATTCTCTTCTTGATAGGACTAGTCACTGATTCCTTTCCTTTTCTTTTGGCCGCAGAAGAGTCTGGTCTGAACTTGATAGGAGTCTTCTCCTTGAACTGCTCCAGCTTCTTGCTGAGTTCTTTCAGACGCATCTTTGTTATCATCCTTAGTCCGATGACCATTTTATCAATAGTCTTCACAGAGAGAATGTGAGGAGGCTGAATGTTCAGGTGTCTAAAAAGACGAGTGATGAGAGCAGCATAAGGGAGTTTTCCCTTGTCCTTTACCATGGACTCGTACATGTGAAACATGATAGTGTGTGGCAGAGAGAAATTAAGACCAATCTTGATTGCATACATCAACTTAGCCTCTGAGATGGATACATCTGTCTTGGATGTTGATTTCGGTCTAAGACAGTTGATCACAATCTTGTGAAGCAGAGTGTTTGTTGCATTCATCCTGGAGTAGGAGAGACGACCTTCAGCAATTCGGTCTCTTGCAAGTTCTAGAGTTGCGTGACTTACAGACACACCAATTGATTGGAAAGCACCTCTTTCCACACCAATTACATCTGCCAGATCAACAACATATTCTCTATCTCCCACACTGAATGAAAAGCTATTCGCATCAAGGAAACTGAGATTGGAATAAAAGTATGATGTTAATTCAGAATGAGCCACATCACAGTCAGTACAGAACTTATGAAGTTGAAGTTTCTCAAACTTCTCTCTCAGATTGATGCTTAATAGGTCCAAAAAATCAAAATTCACCGTCTGTGGATTCATCACCTCACGCTTCAGCAATTTCTCATACATCTTCCTGTTTCCGTCTGATCGAAACAGTTCATCCTTCTTTCCTTGAAGGTTTGCAGCCACACCCATCCAAGGTTTAAAATGTATGAACATTTTCTCATCATCATCCTTTCCCTCTGGTTGATTTACACTACTAAACCTAGGGTCACTGGGAAAGTTTGCAAAGGTTTTTGCTGCCGTACCAGCAGGAACAATGCCTGATCTCTCCATGACAGTGAGAAAATGAGTCTCATTTGAGTAACCTTTTTCTTTCAGAAATTCATCAATGAAGGTCATTGCAGAACCTCCTTCCTTCAATGCAGAGTAAAGCCTATAAACAAAAGCAGGCTTGAGTGTTCTTACAGGTTCAATATCTTTAAGAACTTCTTCTGCATCTTGAGGACGACGAACATGAGGTCTAGTTGAGGAAGTACGCTGTAGAGATCGTTGAGGAGTCTGTTCAGTTGGAAAGTCACTTTCTTCTGTGAGATCGAAGTGCGTAGGCCCCTCACCAGATCCCTGTGGTCCCCTGTTTGCTATCCTTGATGATTTCCTTTGGTAAGACATTGTTGCTTTCTTGGAGATACTCTCACACTTGTGTCGCAAGAAAGTTAAAAGCTTTGAGACATAGAAATTTGGGAGAGAAAAATACAGAGAAGTGAAAAGCTTTTGATCTAGGGTTTCTGGTAAAGTGAAAACGAAGGAGAAGGAGTATATAAAAGATAACAGATAAGGGGTGATTCAAGCGTCGCAAATTTTGGAAATATGAGGAATTTCTTTTCTTTTTTTTAAATAACTGCCTTAATAAATCGATAACCACCATTTTTTAAATATAACTACTTTAATAAGCTCGATTAGAGATAAACAGACAATCTTACATTTTCGAAATGACAGTTTAAGTAAATGAACTTACAGTTGTGTCGATTGGTATTTTCAGTCTACAACTTTTTGAGTCTGATACTCTGTCAAACTTTAGATTCTGAGTCTGAGCTTCAACATTCTTCAAGAGATAAAATATTGAGTCTTGAGCGAATAGACTCAAACAAGCTTTTCTCAAGTGGCTTTGTGAAGATGTCTGCCAGTTGATTCTTTGAGTCTATGAATTGTATCAAGACTTTTTTGTTCTGAACATGATCTCTTATAAAATGATGTCAAATCTCAATGTGTTTTGCTCTTGAATGTAGGATAGGATTCTTTGTAAGATTGATTGCGCGGGTATTGTCACATTTTATCTCTGTGCAAGAATCTTCAATGCCAAAGTCTTGTAGTTGTTGTTTTATCCATAGTATTTGAGAACAACAACTTCCAAGGGCTACGTATTCTGCTTCAGCTGTTGAAAGAGCCACAGTACTTTGTTTTCTTGAAAACCAAGATACTGCCATTTTTCCAAGCAATTGACAAGTACCCGAAGTGCCTTTTCTTTCAACTCTACAACCTGCAAGATCTGCGTCTGAATAGCCAAGAAGTGTAAAGTCTCATTCTTTGGGATACCATAGACCAATCTTAGCAGTAGTAGCAACATATTTAATAATACGTTTAGCAGCACTTAGATGAGATTCCTTAGGATCAGATTGAAACCTAGCGCATATGCAAACACTAAATAATATGTCAGGTCTGGATGCAGTAAGATAAAGAAGTGAACCAATGATACTCCTGTATAACTTTTGGTCGATTTTCTTCCCTTCTTCATCTTTGTCTATCTTCAAGGAACTTGACATTGGTATGTCAGTCTTTTTGCAATTTTCCAGACCGAACTTTTTAACAAGTTCTTTTGCATATTTCTCTTGATGAATGAATATTCCCTCCTTTAGTTGTTTGACTTGTAGACCAAGGAAAAAGGATAGTTCACCCATCATGCTCATCTCGAATTCATCCTGCATAGACTTAGAAAATTTCTTGCACAAAGTCTCATTAGATGATCCGAATATAATGTCATCAACATAAATCTGAACAAGTAGAAAACTTTTACCTTCCTTTTTAATAAACAAAGTAGTGTCTACCTTTCTTTTAGAAAAGCCATTATGAATTAAGAAATTACTTAGCCTTTCATACCAAGCTCGAGGAGCTTGTTTCAATCCATATAAAGCTTTCTTCAGTCTGAACACTGAGTCTGGTTTCTTTGAGTCTTCAAATCTAGGAGGTTGTTCCACGTAGACTTCTTCTTGAATAAATCCATTCAGGAATGCGCTTTTGACATCCATTTGAAATAACCTGAAATTCTTATAACAAGCAAAATCAAGTAGTAATCTGATTGCTTCTAACCTTGCTACTGGAGCATAGGTCTCATCATAGTCTATCCCTTCTTCTTGGGTGTATCCTTTAGCCACGAGTCTTGCTTTGTTTCTCGTTACTTTGCCTTTTTCATCAACTTTGTTCCTGAAAACCCATTTAGCTCCAACAACTGATTTACCTTTTGGTTTAGGAGTCAATTCCCATACGTCGTTAATACTGAATTGTCTGAGCTCTTCTTGCATTGCTTCAATCCAGCTTTCATCAGCTAAAGCTTCTTCAATATTTTTGGGTTCTATTTCAGAAATAAGAGCAACAACACTAGACTTTTCTCGCCTTTTGGATCTTGTTCGAATTCCCTCATTAATGTTTCCAATAATGAGTTCTTCAGGATGACTAGACTTGTGCTTCTAGTTACTAGTCAGTCTGATAGATTGTTGATCTTCTTCTTGACTAGATTCTTCATCAGTAGCTTGTTGTACTGATTCTAAATTAGTAATTGCTTCAATGGAAGTAGATCTAGCAGTGTCTGGAACAGATTCTGAATCTTCAGTCTAAATTTGCTGAATTTGTGGAGTCTTGAAATTTGACATTCATTGATTCTTCCACAGTCTGAGTCTTCTTGTTGAATACTCTAAAGGCTTTGCTTGTAGTTGAGTAACCAAGAAAGAATCCTTCATCAGATTTTTCTTCAAACTTACCAACACGATCATTTGCAACCAAATACTTGAAAATAAGAAACTATTGGTTTATTTCCTTTAAAATTTTCAAAAGGGGTTTTCTCAAGAATTGGCCTTAAGAACACTCGGTTTATAATATAGCAAGCAATTGAGACAGCTTCAGCCCAAAACCTTGAAGAAATTTGATTTCCAATTAAAAGAGTTCTTGCCATTTCTTGTAAAGACCTATTCTTCCTTTCCATAACCCCATTTTGTTCTGGTGTATATGGAGAGGAGAATTTGTGCTGAAAACCAAATTCATCACAAAATTTAGTAAAGTCTTGATTTTCAAACTCACCTCCATGGTCTGTACGAATGCTCGAGATAATGTGACCTTTCTCATTCTGCACTTTCTTAGCAAACTTTGAAAAGTGAGAGAAAGTCTCTGACTTACTTGAAAGAAAGTAGACCCAAGTAAATCGTGAGTAATCATCCACAATTACTAGACAGAACATTTTTCCACCAATGCTTTGCGTTCTGGTAGGTCCAAACAAATCCATATGCAGAAGCTGCAGTACATGATTAGTGGAAACTTTATTTATTGATTTGTAAGAGTTTCTAACCTGTTTACCCAGTGCGCATGGTGTACATAGATCGGACTTTGAGTAATTGAGAATAGGCAATCCTCGAACAAGTTTCTTGATAGAGATCTTGTTGATTTGCTTCATATTGGTATGGCCTAGCTTTTTGTGCCATAGATTAGCTTCATCTTGTACTGATATTAGGCATTGTGATATTTCTTGACTCACATCTAGAAGATAGATATTTTCATGTCTTCGTCTAGTAAAAGATTGAGTAAAGTCTTTACTGATTCCAAAGCACGTTTCTTCCTGGAAGTTGATCTTGAAACCAGTATCACACAACTGACTTATGCTAAGCAAGTTGTAATTTAATCCTTCAACTAAGGAAACATTATTGATTGACAAACTTCCAATCTTTACTGTTCCTCGACCAGTAATTCTTCCTTTGTTGTTACCACCAAAGGAAACTTTTCCTCCGTCTATCTGGGCAAGTTTTATAAAGCAACTTGAGTCTCCTGTCATATGTCTTGAGCAGCCACTATCAAGATACCATTTAATATTCCTTTTGATAGTAACCTGCAATTAACACGAATTCAAGCTCTCTTTGGTACCCATATCTTCTTGGGTCCAGAAGTGTTAGAACAATAGACAGTCTTAGCCCAGCTCTTTTTAACACTTGGAACATCTCAAAGCATTTCTGCCAACAGGTTTTACAAAAACTTTCTGGAAATGATTCTTATAAACAATTCTGGCTGGTCTCTGTTTGATTCTTTCTTTTACCTTTGGGAAATCAATTAGTGGAATAGTTTCAGAAGTCATACCAAGACCTAACCTATCAAAGTATGGTCTTTGTATCGAAAGAATTTTATCCAACTTTTCACAACCATTTGAAAATCTTTTTGATATGTTAGTAATATCATTTTTCAAAAGATTATTTTCATTTGAAATAACGTCTGAGTTTTCTTTCACAACAACAAAGTCCTTTTCCAACTTTTCAAACTTTTCTTTCATAAGTTTATCTTGTTGCTTCAATGTAGAATTGTCCCTTTTTTAATTCGGAGATCCTCTTCTGAGAGGTTTTCATACTAAGACAAAGTTCATCAATATATTTAGAAACATTGACAGGAATTTTCAGGTTACTAACCTCGAGTTCACTGTCTGAGTCTGTGTCTGAATCAAGGTCTGAGTCTGAATCTGATTTTTCCATTAAACAGATATTGGCATAATCGTCATCACTTTCTTCACATTCAGTATCACTCCAAGTCTCTGCTTTGAGTGCCTTCCTGTATTTCTCAGTCTTTCCTTTTCTCTTCTTTAACAGAGGACAGTTGGGTCTAACGTGTCCCTTTTTCTTGCATTCAAAGCAAGTCACTTCTTTGTTAGAATCATCTTCCTTTGTTGATTTGTTTTGAAACCTTTTAGAGCTTTGTTTCTTCTAATTGAATTTCCTTCCTTTTCTGTTCAACTTTCTGAATCTCTTTATCATGAGTGCCAGTTCTTCATCATCTAGATCTTCTTCAAAGTCTGTAGCATCGGAATAGTCATTAGACTTTAAGGCAATAGATTTCTTACCTTTTGAGTCTTCCTCTTCGTTGGTCTGTTCCACTTCATAAGATTGGAGAGTCCCAACCAGTTCGTCTACAGAGAGTGGAGCAATCCTTTGCGTCTCTCTTATTGAGGTTTTTATGTAATTCCAGTATTTAGAGAGTCCTCGTAGGAGTTTGTTGACCTTCATATGTCCTGAAATTGGATGTCCCTGATATTCAAGACCATTCACAATTTCAGTAAAGCAACTAAACATGTCAGTTATTGATTCTCCTAATCTCATCTTAAAGACTTCATATTGTCCCAAAAGAATATTGATCCTCGTTTCTTTCACACGATCAGTTCTTTCATAGGTAATGTGAAGCCTATCCCAGACTTCTTTTGCTGTATCACAAGAAGATATTCTGTTATACTCAATAGGGGATAAAGCACAATATAAGGAGTAAATAGCTTTGGCGTCAAGAGTCTGTCTCTTGGTGATTTCTTCTTGAGTCAGTAGAGTGGGATCAACAGTTTCTTTTCCTCTCTCTGATTCTGATGCAGCAGCATGAATGATTCCTTTATCAACCACTTCCCATTCCAAAGGATCTTTCGATCTTAGGAATGCCTTCATCTTATTTTTCCATATGCTGTAGTCTTTTCCATCAAAGTATGGAGGTCTGGTATTGCTTTGACCTTCAACCAACCCTGTAGGCAACATACTAGCCATAGATCTTTTACTCAGAAGTAAAGACACTTCTTATGAACAAGTACACAGCTCTGATACCAATTGTTAGGACTAGAATTAGCACCTAGAGAGGGGTGAATAGGTGATTATAGCAATTTTAACAATATAATCCGAATGAGAGATTAATGAATTAAAACAACAATCACTGCAAATGAAAGTAATGAAAGATAAAAGGATTAGAGATAGAGAATCAAGACTCCGGATTTATAGTGGTTCGGCTTAGACCAAGCCTATGTCCACTCTCCCGCACGGACAGCCCTTCTAGCTAGATTTCACTAAGAATCAAAAAGAGTGATTACAGTCTCACGCTCTTGAGTCCACGGTGTAGAAGCTCTACTACACTTCCTCAAGGTCTCACCACAATATGATCTCTCTTTTGATTACATATAACGCTCGAAGAATAAGATTGCAAAATAGAAAAGGAGATTCAGACTTTGGAATTCTTCTATCCGGCACCCTTCAACAACTGAAGCATCTCTCTTATATACTTCTTCATGCCTTCAATACCGTTGGCACCTTCCAAAGAAGTTCTTCCAATCAACCCGTTGGACAGAATCAATTAGAGAGATCTCGAGCTCTTTAAGGTAAGTGTTGATAGCCCATCAATCCTGCTTGCCCATACAATCAGGATCTTGGTTTCCATAAGTAGATCCTTCCAAATATAAGTTGTGAAATCTTTAGAGAATCTATACATATTCGAATACGAAAGTAAGATCTTCTAGTGCTGAATCTAGTAGAAAGATATTCTCTAGCCGTTAGGGTAAAAACCATATAAGATCATAATAGAAGTTGGTCTGGAGACTGTCCATGAGAGTAGACTTTGAAACATGAGTCTTGCTAGCTTCAGACTTTGATCTTCAAACTTTTCCAGTAGAGTCTGTAAGTCTTCATACTAGATTGAGGAAAATGTTTTGTCAACTTCAAAATACCTTAAGAGAATTTATCCAACAGAGGCGTCGATTGATTTTTATGAGAATCGATTGAGGATGAATTAAGAGAGATTTGATGTGCAATTGATGCCTTGTTACTAGAAAATTCGTGTACCCCCATGAGTAGTGACTTATGGACCAATTCATCTCTCTAGAAGGGGCAATTTGGGATGAAAATGGATTGGTGGATGACAGCCATATGGAGAGATAAGAGCAAGATATATTTGTGTGGAAAAATATCAAGCAAAAAGGGCCTCCACCTTTCCCTCATCCTCTCGATCATTTTGCCGTGAGCTGCTTCTCCACCATTTCTCCCAATTTGTGCGAGCACTAACCAGCAAATGAGAAGGCCAGCAGGAGCAGCTCGTTGCCGCCAAATCCTGCACGCCCACGATCGTTCTTCCACTTTGCTGATTTAACAGCTGCAAACCCACCGAACGAGCTTCCATCTACGTGTCTTCCATCTGCCCTCAGCCTGATTGAAGCAGTCCACAGAAGAAATTGCTTCACCAGCGAGCCCGTCTGCCACTCATCCGTTCATCCCTTGGCCAGGTGTTGACTCCCAGCAGCGAAGACCGAACCCAGCCACTTGCTGCCGTGTTCGTCCCCACCAGCGAACGTCCTTCCCTCGCCAGTGAAGCTTCGCGCAAACTCATCAAATTCCACCACGTCCATTTCTTTCGTATGAAGATGGACACGTCAGCAGCTGCTTGAAGACTTCCCCTACCGTGTCTCCTTATCGCCAACCACAGCTCACATATCCCTTTGGCCTCAGTGGATTCCAGCGCCCCTCGCCGTTTCTTTCGTTTAGTCCGCGTGAAGACCGAAACCACGGGTCTAGCAGCTTTGATTTTCTTTTGCTCGTGGACCGACTGCAGCGAGCCCATTCTAATTCCCTTCGGCCCAGCTTCCAGTGGCGGTTTGCTCAGCCTATTTGGGCCACAAGTCAGTTTGCAGCCTATTTTTTTAGGCCCAAATTCCAGCAAATCACTTGAAGTTCGGCCCATGAAGAAAGCCCAATCCGAAGCAAGAACAAATCTCATTTGGGCTGAGATTTGTTGGGCCCGAGTATAAGGCCCGGCCCAAGCCTGCCGGTGTCGCCGAAAAATCTGATTTCGGCCGCCGTTGCGTCGCCGTTGCGGTGATTCGGTTAATTATACTCACTAATGCTTTCTTAGTTTGTTAATTATACTTAGGGTTGGTTAGATTTAATTAAATGCAATTAGGTGGTTAGATTAATTTAGATAAATTAAATTAGAGACTAAACGATGCATGTTAGGTGGTTAGAAATAGACATTAGCAAGTAGACATGCCATGTTATTTATTGAACGAGTCTCGGTAATTTTCTGGGCTCGTCTCGGCCTCCAATCAGGCAATACGGGCCTAAATTGGATTTTTAATAATTATTTATTTAATTTTCGAAATTAATTATTTAATTATTTATTTTTCCGGAAATTCAACCGGGATGACCGGTGACCAGAATTTCGTGCTAATGATCGTGGTGCAGTCCGTTTATTTAATTGAGCTTTGTTTTGTGTCAAATTGATTTATGAGTAATTTTAGGATTTATTCCTAAATTGAATAATCTTTGGTTATTAATTGAAAAATAACCGGGCATTGGTTGACAATGCCAAAAATGTTTTGGTAGACTACAAAAAATGGTGGGATTTATAGAAAATGAAACTATTCTATTTTGGGTAAGGCCGATTGTGTACCCACACACGATATTTTATCGAGTATCTTTGATATCAACAAATTAGGCCAAGATATTATGAAATTGAGGAATTTATTTACGAGGTGCAATATTGTTGGCCATAGTTGAAAGGGTCGGGTGGGACCGTAAAGCCACTAAATCTTGAGAGGGTCGGGTGGGACCGTAAAGCCACTAAATCTTGAGAGGGTCGGGTGGGACCTTAAAGCCACTAGATCTTGAGAGGGTCGGGTGGGACCGTAAAGCCACTAAATCTTGAGAGGGTCGGGTGGGACCGTAAAGTCACTAGATCTTGAGAGGGTCGGGTGGGACCGTAAAGCCACTAGATCTTGAGAGTGGCATCTAAAAGGGCACGTGGGCTCGATGATTTGATGCATCACTTTGGTGAACTAGTGCCTTAGAGAATGCACGTGGGCCCAGGGAATTAAGTGAGGCATCTTGGAAGAGACACGTGGGCTCGGTGATATGCATCACTTTGGTGAACTAGTGCCTTAGAGAATGCACGTGTGCTCTATGACATGTAATTGACTAGTTCGATTTGTTATGAGTAGATGGGTGTCTATTATGATTTGTACTGATTTGCAGGTGGAGTCTGAGGCCAAGGTAAGCCCTCTGACCTGTGCGTGTTTAGGTAGCCCATAGTGTATTGGCTTACTAATCGAGTCTTAGGGGGTAGAACTCGCTGAGACGTGGTCTCATTGGTTATTGAATAACCATTTCAGGACCCTGAGGAGGAGCTGAAGAGGAGGAACCTGAGGAGAAGAAAGATTTTTGAAGCCGAAGGTGACCCAGAGAGAGATCTTGTATACGACTTGAATGTGGATTGAGATCCCATTCCTTTTGTGAACCCTATCTTAGTATAGATAGGTGTGAGACCTTTATGCTGTAAATAAAAGTGTGGTTGTGAATTTCAATATGAAAAATATGGCCTGCTTTTCTATCCCATTGTTTTATTGTCTGGGGATTTTCTTAACTGCTTCCGCATGCGCATAATAAATTGAAAGGGTCGGCGATACATAGTCCTGGGATATCGCACTTTAATATCGATCAAGGTAAGGGATGGGCGCGTGCCTGAGGATCGGGGCGTGACACATGTGATCAAGAAAGAAAGAACGCAAAGTCCGTACATACATGGAGCAAAAAGTCAAATGCTGGAGTTCTTGTGTTTTAGCATACGTAGGGCGTTTTACTTTGAGCTTGAACGAGCGGTGATTTTATGCCGTGAGTTTTTTATTTATAAACACTTTTAGGTTTGGATATAAATCTAGGTGCGAAAAACACTCGAGCGTGTAAACGATTGTAAACTATGATTCTCTGATTATAGTGGATTATTTGCTATTAACTCTCCCCATGGACGTGCATACTGATACTCGGACCGAACCACGTAAATCTTTGGTGTCCTTATTATTTCTTGTTTATTTTTCTAGTAATTTCGCATTGACGTAAATTGCAAGATCTTGTCATTTCCGCATATTATATTTCAACAGTTTTATTTAGCACGCTAGTTGTAAATGTATTCCAATGATACTTTCCTACAAGGGATTTTCCATTTGTTCATTTCATTTGTTGAATTTATTAATTTAATTTGTTCACTCATTCATGTAAATACTACGATCTTGAACTATTGGTCCAAGTTAATATACATTGTAATACGGCCTTTTCAATTTAATAAAGCATATGCACGTTTTATTAAGGATGTGTGTAGGTACTCTAAACTAGTCTTATGATGATGCTTTGAGGCTTAGACTTCCGCAAGCATCCTAGTTTTCCAAATTGATTTGTGGAACAAGGATGTTCGAGCATATAAGGATGAGTTCCCTATGAATTCTCTTCGAAAAAAATCATTGTTCGAAAAGATTTTTCATCAACATGACATGCATTGCATTTGTTGTTGGTATACTAACCTTGTTCATTGCATCTCATGCATGACATTTTGCATATTCATGAGTTTCGTACATGGCTTGGATTTGTTTCCTGAAACTTGATTCGAACCCGATTCCTCTAAGCCGGATGATGAAAATGATCCAAGAGATATTGAGGAAGAGTGGATTTGTCACAAAGAATGTAACCCTCTTATCGGATAACAGACAATTACTGTAAATTTGGGTAATTCTGGAAATCCCAAAGAAACGAAGATCAGAGCTAGTCTTTCTAAATCCGAAGCTGTAAGGATGGTTGAACTCTTGAAGAAGTATCAAGACATATTTGCCTAGTCTTATACTGACATGCCGAGTTTGGAATCAGATATTGCGGAACACGCTTTGCCAATTAATCTGAGCATTCCACCTAAAATGCAAAAGTTTAGGAAGACGAAGCCAAAATTATTCAAGAAAATTGGAGAAGTCATGAAATTGCTAAAGGTAGACTTCATTGAATATTACTTCAATCGGATTGAAGACATTGTGCTGGTTATAAAGAAGGACGGACGAGCTCAAGTATGCATGGATTATCGTGACTTGAACAAAGCAAGTCAAAGATGATTTCCCATTGGTGCATATTGATGTACTAGTTGATAGCATGTCGGGGTTCAAGTTATTCTCCTTTATAGATAGATTTTTACCAAATCAAAATGAAAGAGGAAGATAAAAACAAGGCGTTTTTCATCACCTCATGGGGGACTTTCTATTATAAGGTAATTTCCTTTGGCTTAAAGAATATTGAGGGAATTTATCGAAGTGCAATTGTCATTTTGCTCCATGACATGATGCATAAAGAAATTGAAGTATATGTCGATGATATGATGCTAAATCAAGACAAGGTGAAGATCACATTAAAGTATTGAAGAAGTTGTTCAGTCGACTAAGAAAATTCGAGCTAAGGCTTAACCTACGAAATGCTTATTTAAGGCAAAGTCTGAAAACTACTAGGATTCATGGTTAGTAACCGAGGCATGGAAATTGATCTATCAAAGGTTAACGACTTTTGTGACCTAAAACCTCCGTCCACTATCAAAGAAGTTCAAAGTTCATTAGGAAGACTAAATTATGTTGCAAGATTCATCTCCCAATTATCTGAAACGACAAAGCCACTTTTCAAGCTTTTGAAAAAGAATGCTAAAGTTGAATGGGACGACGAATGCCAAAAGTCATTTGAAGAATTGAAGCGATATCTCTTGCATTCCTCAATTTTGGTGCCATCAATTTATGGAGTACCATTGATTCTTCATTTTACCATCCATGACGAGTTGTTTGGAGCCATGCTAGCCTAAAAAGGACTAACTGATGGAAAAGAACACGCAATATACTATCTTAGCAAGAAGTTCTCCACTTCTAAGACGCATTATCCCGAAGTTGAGAAGACTGGTGTAGCTTTAGTATGGGTATTACACATATTGCATCAATACACTCTTCACCATCGGATTTTATTGATGATTGAGAATAACCCAATCAAATATCTCTTGGAGAAGCCTATTTTGATTGGAAGACTAGCCAAGTGACAAATATTGTTCTCTGAATTTAACATACAAAGCATGGCTCAAAAGTCCATCAAAGACCAAGTCATAACTGACATGTTGGCTGAGAATTCCATAAAGTCTGATGACTTGGATGAAGTTGATGAAATAATTTAACTCATATCGCTTGAGAAATGGGTCATGTATTTTAATGGTGCCATTAACTTTTCTGGTTCTGGCACTGGGACTGTCTTAATCTCCTCAACAGGTTAACATCATCCCTATTAGTGAGTTGATATTTCTGTGCAATAACAATATTAATAAATATGAAGCTTGTATTCTTGGCTTGCAACTAGCCGTTGATGTGAAAGTCAAGAGATTACAAGTTTTTGGTGATTCTATGCTCATCATTCTTCAAACTGAAGATGAATAGCAAACACGCGACGACGCAAAGTTGATTCCCTATCATAAAAATCTTGAAAAATTGGTGAAAGAGCTCGGAGAAATCTCCTTCGAATATCTATCAAGATCTTAAAATTAGTTCGTGTATGCCTTGGCAACTTTATCATCGATGTTACAAGTGACTGATGGATTGGACATCAACCCTTTGAAGATCGATATTTTGGAGCAGCATGCTTATTGCATGATGATTGAAGAAGAAATCAATTGGCAACCATGGTATTATGATATCTGACTTCTCTTTAAGAAGGTAAATTTCCCTAAGGAAGGCAAGCGACCAATAGAAAATACCTAACAAAGTTAGCGTCGAAGCTCTTTATTAGTGGAGATGCTCTCTACAAAAGATATTTTGATTCAGTCTTGTTAAAATGCGTTGACACCAAAGAAGCCAATTAATTGATAAAAGGAATACACAAAGGAGAATGTTGTCCCCACATGAATGGACACCTGTTGGCTAGAAAGATTATGATGCTAGGTTAATACCGGTTAACTATGAAAGCCGATTGTATTTAATACATGCATTGTTGCCACCAATGTCAAGTTTATAGAGACAAGATTAATGCTCCTCCAAACGAACTGCATCAAATGTTCGAATCATGGCCTTTCTTCATGTGATATCATAGATCAATTAATCCAAAAGCATCAAATGGACATTGTTTCATTTTGGTGGCCATTGACTATTTCATCAAATGAATCGAAGCCAATTCATATGCCCATGTTACTACAAAAAAACGTGGTTAAATTCATTCATCATGACATTATTGCTTGATACGAAGTTCTTGAGGCAATCATCACTCACAATGGATCAAACTTGAATAACAAAGTAGTAGACGAATTATTCAATGAGTTCCATATTCGTCAATTGAATTCTTTTCCTTGTCACCCACAAATGAACGGAGTTGTGGAAGAGACCAACAAGAATATCAAGACAATCTTATCCAAGATGGTAGAAAACTATTGTGGTTGGCATGATTGGTTGCCATATGCATTAATGGTATACCATACTTCTATCCGCACTTCAATTGGGGCAAGACCATTCTCACTTGTATATGAGATGGAAGTTGTCTTGCCTATGAAAGTGGAAATACCTTCACTAATGGTACTTTTTCTAGTGAAACTCTTTGAAGCCGAATGGCTTCAACAAAGAATGAATAGTTGAACATGATTGATAAAAAAAAAGGTTGATAACCTCATGTAATGGACAAAGTTGAAAAAAGCGTGTTGCTAAATCGTTCAACTGCAAGATTTGACCAAGACATTTTGAGGTTGATGATCTTATGGTAAGAAAGGTTTTACCCATTATTCCAAATCATCACTGGAAATTCACTTCGAATTATGAGGGACCATATGTTGTCAAGGTGCTACCTGAGGGAGCTTTGATTCTCATAGAAATATATGGTTGTGAGTTGCCAAAACTTGTAAATACTAATGCTATCAAGAAATACTTTCCATGAATAAAGTGAAAGGCCTTTGAGCTGTTCTTGGAATGAATTTGAGCCTCTTTAGGTCATTTGCATCATGCATATCATGCATACATTGTATATTTGCATGTGTTCATTTTGCAAGTATTGGAGAATTCCCGAGGAAGACAATATTGACCTTCAAGGGAAATACTTCAAAAGGATACAAGTAAAAGAGATCAACCGATACCTATGATGCTTATAAATGCCATTTCTGTTCAAGAACTCCAAAGATGAACTCTTCATCAAAAGAGTGAATTTTTATCTTGAGAAGTTTTCAAAAGGTTTTCAAATCAAAATCATCGATTCATCTCCCCAGAGGAGTCAAAAAATTGTTATTTTCAAAAGAATTTGGCTAACACTTTTCATGTTTTAGTTTATGCATCTTGCATCAAGATTCCCTATGGAGGAAATTTAATCAAATGATTTGCGAACAACTAAGGTAATATTAAATGTGCCAAGTGGGAGCACCTAAGATGACGAAAGGCAAGCTTTGCCCAAACACTTCCTTATATCCATGTTGAAAGTTGAGTGAAAATGAATCATGTCTTAGACATAGGATTCATTCGCATTGAATATTTGGATCAAAATGATAAAGGCGTTTCTTTCTCAATTTTTAATACTGGTTATCCTTTACAAGCTACTTTGAGCCAAATAGGGAGAATTTTTCAAAATAATCTTATCAAGAGCAACTCCACATCGAGGCAAAACAAGAGATAGTTGACAACTATGGAGCAAAAGATCAAGAAAGATTTTATTGCCTTTACTTGCATTAATTTTGTTAATACCTTCAAGTGAATTCTTATGAAAGCTCAAAACATCCTGAAATGAGTAAGAGCATTCATTTTGCTAACCAAACACATTTACCTATTGTTTAGTTAATTTGAGCCTTATGCAATCATTTCTAAAGCCCAAGTGGTGATTATCTCTCCACACTAGGGAAATGTATGTGATTTACCAACAAAATGTAAAAAATGTTGGTAACTTATAAAAAAAAATCTAGAGAGCCCTAGATACTCAAAAGAATATGAATTTAGGGAGTATGAAAAAATAGTGTGCGTGGTAAAAATAAGACAATTTTTTTTTTTTTTGTATTATCAAAAACAAGGTCAATGCTCATGAAAAAATTTTATTCATCGAAAGCAAAAGAAATGCTTTGCAAAATATATATTAAAAATGTTGATATGATTAGAAAAGAGAGGGAAGTACTATGTCTTGATAGGCTAAATTTTCAAGAGTCAAATTATGGCGAGATTATGTAATAGTAATAATGCCAAGATAATCAATCATTCACTCTTCAAAAACCCTGTTATCTGAAACATTTCAAGCCTTTTTAAGCCTCATTTGAACCGACATTACAGCCCATTCCGAAGTCTTTTCCAATTGGGATGGTTCGAGTGAAAATAGGAACTTCAATAAGAAGCTACCGCTTGAAGGAGTAGAAGCAATCTTATCTTATTTTATCTTCAGAGTTCTTGACTTGTAATTCCAATGAAGATATTGATGAATACCCTTATCTTGGCCTTAAAACAACAATCCTTTGTGTAAACTCATGATAAAATCTACATTACAGTCCTTTTAAAGACCATTTTGATTGATCAAATCGTATTCATTGTGAATGTTTCCAAAGGCCTTTGACATATGTTATGTGAAATATTCCTCAGTGAGTAAAAACGAATTTCCCATAGTAATGGATGGGAACAAAAACCTTTGTGAGAGTCATAATGAAAGACCAATCTAATTAGAGTTCTTCAACTTAGCATCTTTAACAAACTCATTGTAGTTCCAAGAAAATCATTTTATCAAAGTTTCCATCCTTAAGGAACTTGATAATTGATATCATTTACCAAAAGTGCTTGAATGCCATTCGAAGTCTTCATGTCTTAGTTCAAAAATCAAAATTCCAATGAGATTTGATGTATGCATTCTTGGAACTTTGTTATAAAAAAAATAAAAAATAAAAATAAAAAAATTGATCTTCCCCGGAGGAATGATTTTTTCAAAGGTTTTTTTGTCATTCTTAAACCATGACTTTTCCAAAGATTCTTGGCAATCCTTAAACCATGTCTTTTGAGTAGAAGTCCATTTTTACACGGTAAGACTTGTATTCTCCAATAGAATCAAAATCTATTTTTACACGGTGAGATTTCCTTTCCAGTCAAAACTTCTTCTTTTTTACATGATAAGACATTTCTTCTAGTTGAAACTCGTTTTTACACGATGAGGCCTCTCTCTTGGTGGAATTCCATTTTTACATAGTCAAACATTTTTCCCCCATGTAGTCGAAATTCGTTTTTACATGGTAAAACTTCCTTTTTCCCCTCAAAGTTGAAACCATTCTTACATGGTGAGACTTTCCTTTCTCTAATGAGTTGAAACCCATTTTTCCATGGTGAGACTATCTCTCTACTTTCTTTAATTTCCTTTAGTCAATTTCCTTTGACCCATTCCATGAGAAGAGAAGAGGGAGTATGTTGATGAGCAAGCAATACCAAGGTCTGAGGGTAAGCATTCAAGGTAAAATGTTAGGATTAGGATTTTCAATAACAACAAAGCCATTTTCTCAGACAAAAAGTGTCGTTTTTCATTTCTTTTCTTTTGGCCCTTTATTTGAGGGTAATTTCCTAGTCATTTTCATTTAAAAATCAAAAAATCAAAAGTTGACTTTTGAGTTGACTTTTTTGGTTAACCCTTCGAAAAGTCAACTCCGAGTTAAAATTTGTTTTTTTGCACAAATAGATCCCCAAATAGTCTTAATTTCATTTTGGTCAAAAAACAATTTCGAAAAAAATCGAAGTTTTGACAATAAATTGACCTTGTAGTGATTCTGAAAATTTTTAAAATATCAAAATTCACAAATCACTTTATTTTAGCTTCAATTTCACTTTGGCTACAAAAATTTCTCAAAAATCAATTAAGAATCTTTTTTTTTTTTGAATTTTTTGGATTTAGGTCCCAAATTGTATAAAAATAGAATTACTTATTTTCTTGTCATATTTTGGCTTAGCTTCTTTTACAACATTTGATCTAGATGTCATTTTAAGTTTACTTGCTCAACCAATTTTGTGATTCGATATGTCGAGGTTATGATGTCTATTTTTAGCTCTAATTAGGGGTCCCGATGAGTTCTACATAGTTTGAGAGATTTCACTTTTAATCAACTTGTTTTATTAATATCAATTTAAATCTGATTTTAATTTTGGCAAATTCACATAGGAACCTCTCAATTTGGCAAATTTGGCATATCCAAAGGTTGCGAAATAGGGTCAATATGTTCCGATCAGGCCAATTCAATTTGACCCATTTTTGACTGAGGTTTAATTTCATAAATTGGAGTTTAATTTGAATATTGAACTTCAATTTCATTTTGGCATCTAGTTCACATCATCATATTAATGTCGATTTGAATGTGTTAGGCCACCTTGAGTGCAATTAATTGAACTAATTGATATTTTGAAATATTTATTGCATTCAATTTCAATCAATTTTGGTAATTGAGAGGTGGAATTGTGCAAATTGCACAAATTGTTCGGAAAGTCCGAATTCATGTACCCATTAAATCCATATTAAATATTTTATGTTTGTGAGATGATTTGGACCAATTTAATCAATCAAGACGTTGTTAAAAGTGTTTTTTTTTTTTTGGTCGAAGGAAACAATTGATATTAAAACGTAATATTACAACCCGAGATTAGGGCATCAACATATACTAAGTCAACCAAAATGTAAGGGGGAAAAAGGTGCCAGTTGTGGGCCGAATCATGGAGGTGGGCCTTGGAAGCCCAGTCAGCTACTAGGTTTGCACTCCTCCTACAATGCAGCAGAGTGAGATTGGGAAACCGAGCAGCCAACGAGGAAGCTTCGTCAAGGACAGATCGCTGCTTCCACGGCGTCGATCGCTTGCCTAGCAAAATTTCTACCAGAAGAAGACAATCCGATTCAATCTCGACAGTGGCTTCGTGGAGTCCTTGGTTAAGGAGATAACGGAGAGCATAGATGAGGGCTTGGCATTCAATTTCAAAAGCGGAGGTCGCACAGACACGACTCGAATGCAGATCAGTTAGCCTCCCGCGGTGATCCCGAAAAATACAGGCGATGGATCCAGCCGTGCTCCCAGGTTGAAAGCTGCCATCGATGTTGCACTTGAGGGTACCCACTCCAGGAGGACGCCAGAGGTGGGACAGATCGCTTCGGTTTAATGCAGGGCTGGACTGAAATGCAGGGGACGCGAGTTGTTGTGACTGAAGTTGGAGGACTGCACTCTGAATGGCCAAGGCGGGACTAGGTCTCAGGTTGCGGAAGATAAAGTCGTTACGTAATCTCCAAATGTGCCAAAGAGTATACGCGATCAGCTCTAACCCAGGTATGTTGCTCGGCGAATCCAATCTCTCTGATAGCCAAAAGGCGAAATTTGTTGTGGTGAGTGAAGATACTGGTAGATTGATGCGAGGATCTGACCAAATAGGGTATGTCCATGGACAATGGAAAAATAGGTGTTCGAGGGATTCAGGGGCTTGCTGATGACAGAGAGCACAGAGAGGACTGGGTATGATGTGTCGGCGGAAAATATTAGCCTTGGTTGCAAGGGCATTATGGCATGCTAACCATAGAAATGTTTTGATTTTCGGTTCTGTCTTCATTACCCAGATTTTGTACCATACTGTTGTTGCTTGATTTGTTGATGTTGAGTCTCTGCTTGTCGAAGGATGTTGTAGTGATTGCATGATGACAAAATAGTTGTTGCGTACTATGTAGTGACCATCTAGTGTTGCTGCCCAAATAAGTTGATCAGTTGAAAAAAGGGGTATGATCTGTAGAGAGAGAATTTCAGCAGTAGTCTGATCGTCAAAAATGTGGTGGAGTAGATTCTGATTCCAGTTGTTGTGAATAGGATCGATCAAATCAGCGACCAGAGCAGGTTCTGCTCGATTCTGTGGACCATAAAGTACTCCCATAGGCAGCCACCTGTCTCCTCGTATTTTGATGTGTTGGCCATTTCCCACTGACCAGCGAACATTAGGGAGAATAGCATCTCGTCCCATAAGCAAGCTTTGCCATCCCCATGACGGTCGCGATCCCCTAGCCGCATTCATGAAATCCGTCGAGTGATGATATAAACCCTTAAATAAGCGACACCATAAATCTGGAGGCTGCTGTAACAGACGCCATGCCTGTTTGCCAAGCATGGCTCGATTAAATGCAATTAGATCACGAAAACCCATGTCTCCAACTTCCTTCTTGTTTTTAAGAAACTCCCATCTTAACCAGTGGATACCACTTCTGTTTTGATCATTTTTCCACCAAAATCTAGCTATTCTGGATTCAATAGTTTTACAAATAGAAAGAGGTAACTCGAATATAGACATAGCATACTGAGGAATAGATTGAACAACAGCTTTGATAAGGATCTCCTTATCCCCTTTTGAGATAAACTTCTCTTTCCATCCCTCTAATTTAGCGTTAACTCTGGCAAGTATCCAAGAACACATCTCCCTGTTGTTAAAAGTGTTTGATTGGTTTAATTTGGACGAATTTGGACCATTTCACTTCAATTTAGCCAATTTCTCTTTCAATTGGACAGAAATTCTTTACAATTAGACCCCTAGAGTACCTAATTGCATACTTTTTGGCCAACGACCGACCAAACTAGTCAAAATCGGCTTAGACCGATTCGACCAGTCTCCGGTGAGGAAATGGCCTATTCGGCTACTTTCCAACAGCTGGCAACCATCACTAGGTGGCCAAGCCCATGGCGGACCCTTCCATGCCCTTGTACATTGAAATTACAAAATTACCCTTTGGGGTGAAGTGACTTAAAATGCCCTTTGCTCCATTTTTTTTTATTAAAAAAGAGATGCAATTTTGGCCGTTCATTTGAGAATGTTGGATGTGCCACATCATCAATTGATGTGATTGAAATATCAACCAATCACAAACTTGCTTGGTCTTTAAGTCTCTTCGATCTTATCTTAAAAGATTGAATTCCAATCATTGATCAAATCAATGGTTGAGATTCAATCTTAGCATGACCATATAAGCATTTTCCCTCCAAATTTCAAAGGGTGGCTCATTTTTCAAATCATCTCTCTCTCGGTCGTAGCCTCCTTGGCCGCTGACCACCACACTCCGACGCCCTCTCTAGTAATCCACTGACACGTCAACAACCTTTTGAAGCCTCCCCTCTTCAGTCGCAAGCTTCACTGGTGCCATCCCTCACCGGAGGGCTGTGATCGGCAATCTATTCCCCTCAGGCCGAGAGGCTGTGTCTCATGCCGGTGTTCTTCTAGCGACTTTGATCACCTGTTTCGGTGGTCTAGTGATCTCATCCGGTGGCCTTAGCCTTGCGACAGTGTTCTTCAATGAGTTGCCGAGCTTGTAGTGGCGTGGTGTTCATTCGAAGCTCCACCGATCGACGTCAATCTTCCTAAACTTTACTTGATCCTCCTTCTTTAATCATTTCTTCGCTTGATTGAGTTTGATTCTAACTTGAGATTTTATCATTTGATCTAAATCATTGTTGAGCTACATTGAACCATTTCGAGGTGTTATTCGATGGCTGGAATAGGTCATTTGAGCTCAAGTTCGAATACAACAAAGGTAGACATCCTAAACTTGAATATGATGAGGCGAGATTACCATAGGCGAAGAAATAAGTAAAAAAGTTTCTTCATGGTCATACAAATTAATCAACGATTTGGAACAACAGGAGGGAGAAAACGAAGAAATCGTGGCAGAGGATCATCAGATTCGTTCCATGAACTTTCCAAAAGAAACCCAATTCAATTCGAACCCTAGGTTGCTATTACATGTTTAGATCAATGATTTTGATGAGATATGATGAGTTGTAATGATTTGAGATGATTGATGATCGATTGATAGCTTGATGTTGCATAGTTACTTGTTCTGGAAATTCGTAGATCTGTTTTGACTAATATGATAAACATCTTGAAATGAGCTACTAGATGACCCTATTTAGGTTTGTCCTTGTATGATTTGAAGTAGACTTCATGAGCTTTCCATAGATATATTATATGCTCGATTTGGCCACAATTTGCCCTGTCACATGCTTGATGCAAGATCAGAATCTGATTTTGGAACTGATAATGTTATGTTGGATGTTCAGTTTTCACGGACCTATGATGCTTGTTCATTTTTCATTATTTTTGTGCTATGATTTTCGAGTCGGTGTCTTCACAAAAGTTGATCAGGACACTTAGATCTATATAGCATATAAAATTTTCATGAAATTTGAAAATTATTTGGTTAGGTCGATATCCTATAAATCGTCCACGTCACAATCTGGAAAATCGTTCATTTGACTGATCTACATTAGTTATGCATTTTTATTTTTATTTTTTTTGTAAAATCACATGATGAGAATCACAAATTGACTTCTTAATGAAAGTCGTTCATAACACATTGGTTTATAACATGTGAACCGTCATTGTTGTGTTTGTAAAACATGTTTTTACTGATTGATGTGCATCGGTTCTTTGATTGTTATAAAATCATACATTTAGAATCTTAATTTAAGGTCTTCACGAAAATTATAGATGTCTTCAAGTTATATATGTAAATTTTTCATGAAAAACATAAGTCATTAAGTAGACATGACTAGTTTTGCATTGCACAATTTCTTGTCTGCAAAGTGGCTGTTCCAATTTGATTGTTGTTTGTTCGTGATTGATGTGCGTCAGTCCTTTGATTGTTCTATGATTCTCAGTTTTCTTTTGATGTCAATTTTGGCAGAATTGATGCATGTTTGATTGTTCAAAAACCAAATCAGTGTACCGTCTAATTCACATTCAAGTTCTGAAATATATTTTTTTCTCAAGAACATCAAATTTATTTCAAAATTCCAACAAAGTTGATGTCCTTGTTTTTTATCATTCAAAACGTGAAAATCTCTTTTTGAAGACTTGTTTGCAATTATTCAAAACTTGTGTCCTTAGTTGCAAATTTTTAAAGTTCAGCCATTTTAAATGCTTTGTTTTCATTTTATTTGATTGGCTATGTTGTTTACATACTTGGATGATTGTAATTGCTTTGAATGAATAAATGACCCTCTTTGGTTCACTTTCTTTGGATGATTGCTCAAGAACCAAAGTCTCATGGCCTAAGTTCATATTCGTGGGGTAAAAGAAAGGGCTACACTTAGACCTAAATTTAGGAGTGATTCGACCTTGACCACTGCTTATGAACATAAAGGATGGCCAAGTATCAACAGCTAAAATCAATCAATTAGTAGACAGAGGATGGCTCAATATTTCTGAACCTCAAAGACTAACCCAAAGGCTGTGCTTTGTGTCATGAATTGTTTTGAGTTGCTCGAACTTGAGTTGCTGATATGATTGCATTTGGTTGCATTTTTTAACGCTAGTTCAGCATTAGTTTATAGCTAGAATAGTCCAAAGGCGATTCTTGGAGGAGGTGGCTAAAAAGACTTGAAGACGGCGGAATGATCGATGTCCAATCTGACCTTGTGCATTTGTACTTATTCATTTCCCCGCGCATGTCTCAGATTTTCAATTCAATTGCATAAATACATGATGAGTTGTGGGTTTACTTTTTCCTCACACCTAGAATAATTGTCTATATTCTTTATTGGGTGTTTATTTCTTCATACTACAATTTCATTTACTTATGTGTTTTCTTTTATGTTTCAATTAGCTACTTCAAAAATGGCACGAATGAACCATCCTATGACCATTTGGCATTAAGATTTAAGTTATACAAAAATAAAAAAAAGATTATTTATGGCGTGTTTGGTAACACTTATGTTCCCAGGAACAATTTCTAAACAAAAATGATTCTTTTTTATTCAGTTCCCGAAAATAATTTCTAAGTATTTTAAGTTATTTGGTAACTGTCCAAAATTTCAATTCTCGGAATAAAATTACGTTTGGCACTGTCCTCAAAATTTCTACTTCAAATCATTTTCTTTTAATTTTTAAATAATTTTATTACTTTTTTCTTCTTCTTTTTTTCCTTCTTTTCTGTTTTTTTTTTTTTTGTTTTTTTTTGTTTTTTATGATTTTTCCTTTCCTTTCTCCTCTTCTTCTTCAAGGGTTGCTGGTTGTTGGCTTTGTGATGACTGGCGACGGGCCAAATGAGGGCTAGTGACCTCGCCGAAGCATCGTTGGCCCTCGCCGAGGCCGCGCCTCGTCAGCCGAGCCCCGCCCGGTTAGGCGAGGCTTGCTAGTGTTCGAGGGAGGCCCACCTAGCCACCGGCGAGACTTGGCCACGCCAAATCTGGCGAGGCCGAGCCTCACTAGCGGCTGGGCAAGCCTCAAGCGACCTCACCGAACTGGTCGCTAGTGACCGATGGCAGTCGGCAGCGGCGATGGCAATGGTAGCAACAATGGTTGAAGAAGAGAAGAGAGGGAAAAAGAACGAGAAGAAAGAAAAAAAATGAGTTGGCTTGATTATGAAATTGTTCCCAGGAACAAACAATCAACTTTTTTTCACTTCTCGATTCTGTTCCAAATTTATTTCTAGGAACAAAAAAAATAGAAATTTGTTATCGGGAATAAAAGTTTTACCAAACCTACTTCTGGAAAGAAAAGAACAGAAATTGTTACTATTTAACAAGTTACCAAACATACCCTTAACCACATTAGGGAACAACCCAACTCATAGGCATCAAAAGAGCGCTAATAGACATCCTTAGTGTAACCCAAGTCCCTGAACCCACGAAATCTCTGGTTTCGTGAAAATCGAGGGAGGTCTCCCGACCCTTGATTGGGTTTCTAGCCGACCCTCAACAAATAAGCTAGTGGTGACTTCTATATAATGTTTTTAAGTTGTCTAAAAACTGAAAATGAACCATTGTCATGCGAGGTACGGATTTGGGAGAACCTGCATAAGTATCTCTAAATCTATTTTTAGGGATCAAAGGCCCGAATGGGTAGGTCACGACATTTGTAAGTATCCAGATAACAACAAAGATGTTGCAGTCATGTTTGTTGTTCTTTTCTCGATCGATTTGCATGGTTCTGAGATTTTTCTCGACCTCATCCTCACAAAGAGAGGGGAGCAAGGGACCAGATGCGTGAAGGAATGCACGAGGTTGTGCATCATTATCTAATGAGCTCCTTTTACTTGGACTTATAATTATTCAAGACATTCGAGTACTTTCGATTATAAGAATTTGGAAAGTTAATAAGGACAAAAAAGAGTTGAGCTCTATTTAAATTTTGGCTAACATGTTATATAATATATATAATATTAGCAGGTATTCTTAGGAAAAAATTCATGGCATTTTAAGTTTGCAATTAGGACGGCATTGCATTGTTCTCAAATTAAGAAAAAAAAAAGAAAGAAAGAAAAGAGTGTTGGGGATTTGTGAGAATAGATTGTCTTGTCCTCGTATTCCTACAAAGGAAAAAAAATCATGGGATTTTACTTATTAAAATGAGTTATCATGTCATGGAAGACAAAAATGGCTGAGTTTGCACTTAGGACAGCATTACATTGTTCTCAAATTAAGGAAAAAAAGAAAAGAAAAGGAAGAAAAGAGTGTCGGGGATTTGTGAGAATATATTGTCTTGTCCTCGTATTCCTACAAAGGAAAAAATTAATGGGATTTTACTTGTAAAAATGAGTTATCATGTCATGGAAAAGACAAAAATGGCTGAGTTTCCTATTAGGATGGCATTACATTGTTCTCAAATTAAGAAAAAAGAAAAGAAAAGAATGTCGGGGATTTGTGAGAATATATTGTCTTGTCCTCGTACTCCTACAACAATAATGTTGAATATACCAAGAAAGTTTAGTAGGTCATAAGAAAAGTATATGCTAAATTAGAGTTTGTCAGATTATTTAGTAGACTAATTCCCAGAATATTACGTATATGTGATGTTGCTATCTCTATAAATCCTGCATAATATGCTAGATGGTGCGGAATCATGAAACACTAGCAATTAGACTTGATCGACCAAACACAAATCTTACCTCAGGTAAAAAAATTTATTTGCCCTAGTAATTGATAGGTTTAGAAAACCTTGGTAGATCTTACATTCATGGTACCGGATACCATCAAGTTTGGCCGGAAATAGGCTAAGGTTGGAGGCTCACGGTGGACTTGAGTCCATGAGACTCCTTTTGTAATGAACATGTCTACCTAAGGGCAGCATGTTTATCTCAAAGCACACAAATTGACATAAGCACAAGGAGCGAGTTTTTCACAAAACCATACAAAATTAATGTATTTACTATTATTGTTACATATAGATTCACGGATGATGTCATTGAAGCATCAAATGGGAGTTTATATTTTAGCATAGCCAGCACCAATTTCGACCTCCACAATTGGTACTTGGACCTCCTTGAGGCGGAACCCCATGGCCAGCTTCTCAAATTCGACCCTTCATCATCACAAATTTTGATTGCTCTTGATGATTTGTGTTTCGCCAATGGTGTTGCTCTCTCCAGGGACGGAGATTTTCTCATTATCTATGAAACTTGGAGGTGAGTATATCCCCCTGAAGGAATTCGAGTCGGCGGAAGACGACTTACTTGATTCCAATGCGCAAACAGCAAATAGTCCCGAATCGAACGTTGAATTGCGAACCAATCACGAACAACAATACCTCACGTTGGTCTGGATGCAATCACAAGGAAAACACCCGATTTCCACGGCGTAAATGCAAACCGTTCTTCAAATTGATGATTGAATCCTGCCTATCTTCAAGATGGAATTTTGAGAGAGATTTTGGTGCGAATGAATTGACAACAACGTCCAACGGTTGTGTTCGGGAGATTTTATACATCTCCCTTCGTACCCCTCTATTGGTGACCTTCCATCGTAACGTTTCAACTTGAAACGGTGCGTCCAATCGCACCCCATCACGTTCGGACCACTTGGAAGAACTACATCTCCCACTCGGACATGATGGGCCTGATAGCGTTCTATCAAGAATATAAGGCAATGCATTCAACATTCATCAACTTTACAGAACAATTCATACTGGCAAGTAAGCCGTGCGACCAGTGAGTACACCTGCACTTGGGAGCTCAAATTATGCACCTGTTAGGGATGACATAATGGCTACAACCCGAAAAGAAAAATAAACAACTGATGTCTCACAGTGCCCCAGACATATCTTGTTACATCAATTCAAGTATACCTATCCCTTAAAGGCTATACTTGATTATCCTCAAAACATCATGTATTTACAATTATATCCGCAACCACATAAGGCGATATAATTGGTCGACCAGTAAATACATGTGACAGATGTAAAACAACAATAGTCTTCCTTCGCACTCATGTCTCTCTTAATTTTAGAACAACTGCTTTCCTAGACACGTCCCATAGGCCATATCTATTCATGACCGCCCGTAACATGCTAAAGTAGCAACACTGATCTTTCATTTCGAGAACATAGTCAGAAGTAACATAGGGCACGAATTGAGGTAAATTATAAATTACCTCAAGGGCTCACGCAATGAGTAAATAGGGATAATTTTACTCACCTTCCATTTTCGGTCGAACAATGCACATGTAGTATGAATTACATGCTATAGTGGATTTCTCTTTCTATAAGAGCGTATGTCATTTCTTAAATATATCCACTATACGGATCTTAGCCTAAACATAGTCACGTGCCTCTCACGTACTCATGTTTAACTCGAGTGCTATATTAGCTCGCTCTCTATAGCGCCAAATTAAGTACTCGCATCCGGCATCTTACAGGCATACATGATTGTGGGACTATCATGTTCGGTCTTAAATAAATCACAGACCTCATCTTGACTCCAATCAAGGCGACATATTTTATGTACTAGACTTGCTCTTCAGCATTTATTTGTACATAACGTCTCATCTCAACGTGCTAACTATAGCACTTGAGGCGATTGCTCGTGTGAGTAAGCCAATCATTACCTGCTGACATACTTTCCAATAATATATGTGTGCTTGTGCTAGTCTCATAATGGATTTGTACTTTTTGATAAAACATCAAGTCATTAATAAACAAACAAGTACAATACATATGTCCATAAATACATAAAACAATGATCCTCTACAATAACACATATCACATCCTACGCAAACCTAGTGACATCCTGTGGGTCAAAAATATGTCTCTAGGAATAGCCTTCGTAAATGGATCAGCAACCATTCTATTGGTTGAAATGTATTGTAGAATCACTTCTTTCTGCGCTATAATATCTCTGATGAAGTTATTCTTTATGTCAATGTGCTTCGTCCTTCCATGATACTTGGGATCTTTCACATAGGCAATGGCTGCTTGACTATCACAATAAACTGTCACCGGTCTTGGAATCTCAGTGACAGTGGCTAAATTTTCAAAGAAACGTTTTAGCCATACTGCTTCTTGCACTGCGGCAGAACACGCAATAAATTCAGCCTCCATAGTTGACAAGGCTGTGCATGTTTGTTTCTTGCTATTCCAAGAAATTGCACATCCATTGAGCAAGAACGCATATCCAGAAGTCGATTTACGCTCATCCAGGTCTCCACCCCAATCAGCATCTGAATAACCTAATAGGCGTAAATCATTCCCTTGGTAACAAAGTCGATAGTCCATAGTGCCCTTCAAGTATCTCAGGATCCTCTTTACTGCTTTCCAGTGTGCTGGACCGGGACTTGATTGAAATCGGCTCACCAATCCCACGGCATAACATATGTCGGGTCGAGTACACATCATAGCATACATCAAACTTCCGATCGCACTAGCGTAAGGAACAGTTTCCATTATTTTAATTTCTTCTGGAGTCTTAGGACACATCTCAGTACTTAGGCCTTCGCCTTGCATGACAGGGGTATCAATGGGATTACAATGCTGCATATTGAAACGTTCAAGAATCTTCATAATATAAGATTCTTGTGATAAAGTAAGGAGTTTCCTTGATCGATCTCTTTCGATCTTAACTCCTAATATATAAGCAGCTTCTCCCATGTCCTTCATTTCAAAATTGGAGGACAACCATTCTTTTATGGTGATTACCATAACCTTGTCATTTCCAGCCAACAGAATATCGTCCACATAAAGTGATAAAATCACAAATTTATCTTCAGACCGTTTGACATATACACAGTGATCCTCTTCGATCATCGTAAAACCATAAGTTGTTATGGCTCGATGAAAACGAAGATACCACTGTCTAGATGATTGCTTAAGGCCATATATTGAGCGATGAAGTTTGCAAACTTTATGCTCTTGACCTTTAGCTATGAAACCTAATGGTTGTTTCATATAAATTTCCTCATCTAGTTCTCCATTGAGAAATGCCGTCTTTACATCCATTTGATGTAATTCAAGGTCCAAATGTGCAACGATGGCTAGAATAAGACGTATTGAGGCAAACCTTACAACTGGTGAAAAAGTTTCCTCGTAGTCTATACCCTCTTGTTGAGTATAACCTTTCGCCACAAGACGAGCCTTATACTTTTCAATGGATCCATCCGCCCTTTGCTTAATCTTAAAAACCCATTTGTTTCCAATGGCCTTACGATTGGGTGGTAGATCAACCAAGTCCCAGACATGATTTGTCCTCATTGACTCCATCTTGTCTTCCAAAGCTTTTCTCCATTCTTCCTTATCAGAGGATGAGAGAGCCTCTTGAACAGTCTTAGGCTCGGCATCATCTTTATGAGCAATCATAAATGCTTCCCCTTCAATCTCAAAACGACGACGAGGAATACTTTTACGATCACTTTTACGCAACTGAATTTCTCTTGAATTCAATTCGCCAGACGATGCTACACTCCCACTAGGTCTTTCATGTTGAGGTAAATCTTCATTCCCCTCCATAACATTAGTGGGTGTATTATTAGGATCTTCCATCTCATATAATTGGAAATCCTTATCAATCTCACCTCTACTAGGAAAATCGTTCTCCAAGAACGTGACATCTCGTGACTCCTTTTCGGTCACACTTCCATCAGCTTGTTCACCTATGAACACATACCCTTTGGAGTGTTCAGAATATCTTATAAAGATACATTTCTTCCCTCTAGGGCCTAATTTGCCATATTTATGGGAAGATTCATGAACATAAGCTGCACATCCCCATGGACGTAGACTACTTAAGTCTGGTTTTCTTCCAGTCCATAATTCATAAGGGGTGGAAGTGACCGATTTTGAGGGCACTCGGTTAAGTACATAGGCAGCAGTCAATAATGCATCTCCCCAAAAGGAGATAGGTAAATTTGCTTGCGCCATCATAGACCTAACCATTTCCAATAGGGTTCTATTCCTTCTCTCAGCTACCCCATTTTGTTGTGGAGTATAAGGAATAGTCAATTGTCTTACAATTCCCTTTTCATCACAAAGAGCTTTGAATTGCTCCGATAGATACTCACGTCCACGATCGGTTCTCAATGCCTTTATTGTTTTGTTCAACTGATTCTCTACCATCGTTATATATCGTCTAAAGCATTCTAATGCTTCGGACTTATGGGAGATCAGAAAGACATAACCGAAACGCGTGAAGTCATCTATGAAAGTAATGAAATATGAGGCTCCATGCCTCGCCCTCACATTCAAAGGACCACAAATGTCAGAATGTATGAGTTGCAATGGAAATTCAGCTCTAGTCCCTTTACCGAATGGTTTTCTAGTTGCTTTTCCCGCTAGACAATGTTCACATATGGGTAGATCAACATTAGTGAGTGACCCTAAAAGGCCTTCTCTAGCTAATCTTTGCATTCTTTGCAACCCAATGTGACCTAATCTAGCATGCCAAGTATTTGCATCAGTCCCAATGTTATCAGAAGACGCAATTAAAGAAAAACAACCATCAACATTAACATTGTACTGATCATAGTCAATGTTTAACACCATAAAACCATTCAATACATGACCTGAACCATAATAAATTGTTCCATACAAAATATCAACACAATCACCATGGAAATTCAATACATAACCTAAGCTAAGAAGAACTACAGAGACCAAGTTTCGTCGAATATCTGGAGCATAAAGGACATCATGCAAGAATAGATTTCGACCACCACGCAAGATTAATTTGCATGTGCCGACACCCTTCACTTCAACTCTTGAGTTATTCCCAACATATATCCATCTTCTTCCAGGCGGTATCCGACGATACTCCACAAATGCTTCTCGGTCTCTAGCTACATGGTCCGTTGCTCCTGAGTCTACAGTCCACATTGGATGAGATTCAGCAAGCATTACAGTACTAGAAACAAAAGCATTACTCATAGTAATGGAGTAATAGGGTACCTTTTTCGGCTCAGTGCATTCACGAGCAAAATGACCCAGCTTGCCACAATTGTGGCACTCCATCTTGGCCTTGTCCTTCTTCCCACCATGCTTCTTGCGTCGGAAGGTCTTAGCCCTCTTGGGTCCCTGATCAGTCATCTTCCCTTTGTTGTTGAACTGAAGGTTCCTCTTGCGCTTGAAGCCCGAAGCTTTGCGCGAACTCGTTTCAGCAACATAAGCATGGGTAAGAGGATCTTGCAGCCTCTAGGCGCTCATCCTCTAATTCCAAATGACGCGCAATATCATCAAAAGTGACGATGTTCTCACTATGCGTCATATTGATCTTCATATGTTCCCAATTATCAGGAAGAGACCTAATAACAGCCTGAACTTGCTGTTCATCAGTAAGGGAGTGACCTGCCGACTTCAGCTCACGGATCATGTTTGACATCTCCCGAAGATGTTGCCTCATTGTTACATTTGGGCGCTTTCGGAAAGTGTCAAACTTGATGGTGAGTCTCCTCAGCTTAGTGGCAGATGTACCCCCAAACTTATCCTTCAAGGCAACCCACATATCTTGAGCTTTATCATAACTTTCAAACCCACACATGAGATCATCTTGCATACAGCTCAGCAACGTGATGCGAGCAATGCTATTCTTCTTTTTCCAAGCTTGATAAGCTTCTAGATCTCTCCTGTGTTGAGCTGAAGTTCCATGCTCAGGTTCATCCATGGTGTGGTTGAGGGTTTCCAAAACCTCTTGTTCCTCAAGGATGTACTGAACCTTTCGGTGCCAAATATCATAATTGTCACCGTTCAGCTTCTCACCCTTATTGAGGTCAGCCACAATGGTCTTGGATGCCGATGCCATAATCAATTTCTATAACACATTAACATAATAGACGCAGAATCAATACTAGCACATTTTTTAGAGTAACACAAATATTTAATTTTCAGCAAAAACAAAATAAAATAATAATAATTCAACAAAAAGACATAGAAACAAAAGTTCACTATGTTCCCAATCAATTTCTATGTACGATTGTTCAATTATCATTTATTATTTTAATTTGCACAAATTTTGAGTTCTAGGTGAGGATTCCTTCGAATTCTACCAACCTACGAACTCCCACTAGGAAAAATAATTACATGACTTCATGTAATTTCTACATCTTTCCTTATTACAAAACCATAGCATGATAATAACCAACGTATAAACAACAATCATTCTTCAACTATAATTAAAAAAAAAAAAACAATTCAACATGTAATGGAATTCCTACCATTGTTCTAATTTTCTAGCAACTAGAAAATTCCAAGTATATTAAAACTATATACTTCATATCATTGAACTAAACTTTACACATCATATGTAACAACACTTGCACATAAGCTAGCTACTGTATTTCCTAAACTACAAGAAAATACAAGCTACAAATGAATAAACTATGCATTAAACCTCAAAAAAATACGCGTACATAAGGTTCCCTACACATTTTCATACATTTATAAAATCCAAAAAATAAAAATAATTATTCCACAGTGTAGAGGACACCCATACGAACCCAACGCCACCAACCACGCTCCAATCGGAGCCTGCACGCGCCCCCACGCGCCGCCTGAGTGTGCGGCGCGTGTGGCGCACGCGCCAGCGAGCCAAAAGGCTCCTGGCTAGTCCGACCGGTCACCCGACCGTTGACCGGTCCGACCGTTGACCGTACCGGTCAACGGGTTCGGGTCAACGTTTCGCCGGGTCGGGTCGGGTCGCCGGCCGGTGACCGGCCGGCCAACAACCGCCGGCGGTGACGCGCGCGCCAAGCACGTGCCCATGTCTGCGTCAAGCGCGTGGTCCGCACGCGCGCGGACCAACGCCCAAGCGCTGCAACGCACGCTGAACTGCCGTGTAGTTCCACGCGCGTGGGCCCCACGCGCCAGCGGTTGGCGCGCGCGTGGATCCCACGCGCGCAGCAGTTGCGCGCGCGCGAAGGTGCGTGGCGCGTGGGTTCCACGCGCCTGCAACTGCAGCACGCGCGTGGACCCCACGCGCCTTCTTCCCCGCGCGACCGAAGCCATTTCTTCGTCATTTTCGCCGGTTTTCGCCGTTTTCAGCCACGATTCGCCGCCGTTTCTTCTCCGGCAGCCCATCCCAGACACAAATAATTAATGGGTTTTGAAGAGCATGCCGGCACGACCACATGGGTTCAAATTTCGGCAAAAATGATGAAGAAATGAGCCCCAAATCAGAAGAAACCTTCCCATAACACAAATCCTCAACCACCGCGACTTCCGCCGCCCGATTAGCCTCCGGCGAACAACGATATGCCGAAATAACTCATGGCTAATGTTTCTCATGGCGGTGCGACCATACTGGTCCGAAATCAAGGGGTGGGTCGCCGGAATTTGCCCGGAATCGGCGAGTTTCACCCTTGGCCTCAAAAACCGAAGTTACTGTTCATGTTCTAAAATGCCCGAAAATACACCCAAAATTCAAGAAAAACAAGACAGAGGCATAAACACGCTTTGATTCAATGAAAAACAAGGTAGAAATCACGATCGAGCTCTGATACCAATGAAGGAATTCTAGTCGGCGGAAGACGACTTACTTGATTCCAATGCGCAAACAGCAAATAGTCCCGAATCGAACGTTGAATTGCGAACCAATCACGAACAACAATACCTCACGTTGGTCTGGATGCAATCACAAGGAAAACACCCGATTTCCACGGCGTAAATGCAAACCGTTCTTCAAATTGATGATTGAATCCTGCCTATCTTCAAGATGGAATTTTGAGAGAGATTTTGGTGCGAATGAATTGACAACAACGTCCAACGGTTGTGTTCGGGAGATTTTATACGTCTCCCTTTGTACCCCTCTATTGGTGACCTTCCATCGTAACGTTTCAACTTGAAACAGTGCGTCCAATCGCACCCCATCACGTTCGGACCACTTGGAAGAACTACACCCCCGATGCTCAATTTATAGAGCTCATACATTGTAATTTCTCTTGAAAACAAAGCATCTTAGCACAGTTTAGCAGAAAGACAGGAAAAAATGTAGTGCAATTCTGCTTATGTGCATGAGTCTGTTTCGCAAATTTAGGTGTTTGAAGCATCAGCTAAAGGGAGATGAGGCAAGGAAAATATAGATTTTCATCGACAATCTTCTACCCGACAGCATCAATCTTGCCCCCGAAGAATCTTTCTGGATTGCCCTACCGCAGGTATATTTGCAAGATTTTCGCGAGATAATAACTGAAAATCTAAACCCAAAGTGACTGGTGCTCTTAAGGAGACAATAGTGCCCCTGATTATGGGCAAAAATTACATAGATGCCATTGTGAAAATTTTTACTTCTTTCGGACCATGTTTTCCGGATGCTCTATCACTGCTCTTTGCAAATTGATGCAGTTGATATCTGAAGGGTGGGAGTTCGTGCGCGTCCAAGGCATCCAAGCACATAGCAACATACCCGAGTTTGATCAGGAAAGCTAGTGGAGTGTGAGAAAAGCAAGTGTTTTGCAGGCGGGAGCTGATGGCAAAATAATCAAGAAGCTTGACGATCCTGACGGGAAAGTCATCTCCTTTGTTACCTCAGAATTTGAGTTTGAGGGTCATCTTTACCTGGGAAGTCTCAACTCCAACTTCATTGGAAAATTGCCCCTCATCTGATAAATATGCCTAATGTAACGTTCGCTCTAATTGTGTTATGGCGATCTCGGTAGACGGGATTATTTCACATGGGGAGGCAGTTGAGCTTTTACATGTATTATCGCATCATTTGCTTCGCTGGTTTTGAACTGCGAAACTTCGATGATTCCAAGAGGCAGATTCCATAACAATTTCAAGAAATTGTTGAGTAGACTGAATTTACCCGATGGTCAAGCATTAAGCAAACTATCATTTGAAAAGTATGAAAGACCTAAGGTGCCACTATGAAACTGAAAACAGAACCACATGAAACTGAAAACAAAACCATAGACAAAATGAGGGAAAATTATTAGAAAAATTTCGAATTTATCGCAATTGTATCAATTTAGTTATAAATTATTTATATTTATACCGATTTAGTCCATCTAGCCAATTTGGCTAGCCAGCTGATGTGGACACTGGCCGTCCGATCAACGATAATATCGACAATTTTTAATAATATTTTTCTTTTTTTCCTCCTTTCTTTAATTGATCGCTGCTATGACTAGTTAGAGGCAAGAGTTGGTGAGGCTCGCCCTCACTGGCCACTAGTGAGGGTGTGGTCAAGCCTCACCAGATCTAGTGGGGCCTTTCCCAGCGATGGCTAGTTTGGCCTTGTCTTGGCAAGGCCAGACCTCATCAAAGGTGGTGAGGCTCGCTCTCGCAAGTGGCTGACAAGGGCCAAAGATAAAACAAATCAAGATATTATTATTTTTTTATTGTTTTAATAGGAACAAATCCCCATGCCTCCAAAAGGAATACTAATCCAATTAAAATTTTTGGATTTATGTCCTAACCTATCTACAATGTTAACCTAATCGAGTTTCGTATATGATTCAAATTCAATAATTAATTGGACAATTTTCTTCATCTCCGCTGAAACTCAAACCCCTCTTCTATCATGGTTCCCGTCAAAAACATTTCTTCTTCTAGATTTCATCCTTGTCTCTGTTGAAATATAATACGCGAAAATGATAGGACCTTGCAATTTATATCAACGTGAAATCACCAGAGAAATAAACGAGAAAAATAAGGACATCAGAATTTTACGTGGTTCGGTCCGAGTATCGGAACCTATGTCCACGGGGAGAGCCAGCAACAAATAATCCACTATAATTGGAGAATCAAAGTTTACAATCACTCACACGCTCAAGTGTTTCTCACACCTAGATTTAACCCAAACCCAAAGTGTTTATAAATGAACAACTCACTTGAATATAAACTCACAGCACAAAATTACCGCGCGTTGAAGCTTTAAATAAAACGCTCTACGTACACCAAAATCAGGAACTGCAACGTTCGTATTTGGTCCGCATACGTACGGCTTCATGTATCTCTTCAAAGCTTCTCGCGGCTTGCGGCTTCAAAGATCGTTGGACATGCGGCTTCATAGGGTTTCTTTCACCGTCCACGCCTACACGGAAAGAATGTATATATGTGTGCCCAAAAGGTCAAAACTTTGACCTGGGCCTACCTATTTTGTTTCCACGTACAGACACTTCTTTCTGTTTCTTGATCAAGTATAAGAAATCCACGCGTGAAATACGTGTGTGTGCCCAAGGTCAAACCTTTGACCTTGGGCTCCACCAATTAACCAATCTTCATGTGCAGAGGGAATCTATGTGCAGGGGGCTTTGGCAACTTCACTCCAAAGGGGGAAAAATTCCTTTTTTAATTATTCTCTCCTTTGTGCAACTTTAAGGAGTCCAGTGAATCGCGTTTAGTAAACACTCAAACTCGAAACATAATTTAACAGTTCCCCACCTTGTCTCGATATTTGAAGCCAAGTTATTGTGCTCATCATCCATACTGCTCTCCCAACGCCCCGACGGGCGCTCACTCTCCATAGACACCAATAGAGCTCAAGCAAAGCTTGAGCTTCGCCAAAGGAACAAACTTAATCATTATGTCTGTCGGGTTATCTACTGTAGAAATCTTTTTGAAAATAACATTACCCTTAGCTAAGACATCTCGGATGAAGTGGTATCTGATATTAATATGCTTCGTTCGCTGGTGATAAACTGGATTATACGCCAAATATATTGCACCTTGATTATCACAGTGTATATTTACACTTTTCTGTTCTAACCTAAAGTTCGAGAGCAAATTTTGTAATCATATCGCCTCCTTCGCTACAAAGGTTAGTAACATGTACTTTGCCTCAGTCGAAGACAAGGCAATGTGATCCCGTAAGGACGCTTTCCAACTAACTGCACCACCCGCTAGCATAAATACGTACCATACTATAGACCTACAATCATCCAAGTCACTGACATGATCCAAATCCATAAAACCAGTGGTCTTATTGCCATTGCTGTCCCTTCGATACACTATACCCACGTCTATTGTCCCATTCAAATATATGAGGATCCACTTCACAGCTTCCCAATGAGCTTTACCAAGACGCTTCATATAGCGACTAACCACACTCATAACTTGTGAAATATCAGGCCTAGTGCACATCATAGCATACATAATACTACCCACAGTACTAGAATAAGGAACACGTGACATATACTCCTCCTCTGCCTCAATCTATGGTGATAATTCATTTGAAAGTTTAAAGTGCTTTGCTAAATGTGTACTTACAGATTTTGCTATGTGCCACAATCTTTTCAATATATTTCTTTTGAGATAGACATAAAACTCATGTAACTCTGTCACGCAAAATCTCTATACCTAAAATTTTCTTTGCAGCACCTAAATCTTTTATCTCAAATTCAACGTTTAACCGCCTCTTCAGCACATTAATATCAGACATATTCTTAGTTGCTATCAGCATATTATTAACATATAAGAGTAGATAAATCAAAGAACCATTCTCAAATCTCCTAAAGTAAACGTAGCTATCCATCTGACTTTTTGAATAGTTTTAACTAGCCATGAAAGTATCAAAACATTTATATCACTTCCTAGGAGACTATTTCAGCCCATACAAAGATTTATTCAACAAGCAAACATGATCTTCCTTACCTGGAATAGCAAATCCCTTTGGTTGCCTCATGTAAATCTGCTCCTCCCACTCATCGTGAAGAAATGCAGTTTTCACATCCAGTTGCTCTAGCTTGAAATCCTACGAAGCAACTAAGGCAAGTAAAACACGAATACAAGTATGTCTTACCACAGGAGAGAACACCTCATTGTAGTCAATGCCCTCACGCTGTGTATACCCTTTTGCCACAAGTCTCGCCACAAGTCTCGCCTTATAGCTCGCTACCTCAACTCCGGAAATGCCCTCTTTCCGTGTAAAGACCCATTTACTTCCAACAATCTTTTGGCTCTTAGGTACTTTGACCTGCTCCCATGTCTGATTTCGATGGAGTGATTCCGTCTCTTCACTCATAACCCCTAACCACTGCGATGACTTCGAACTAGCCATCGCCTTAGAGTAAGACGAAGGCTCATCTGTCTCCACCTCATCACCTACAGTCAATGCATAAGCAATATCTGCATAACCATAACGTACCGGTAATTTAATGTGCCTTCTCTGTCTATATGTGGCTATAGTGTGCTACGGCTTTGCTGGTTGTTCACTATTACTGACTTCAAGAACTGTGGCTTCATCTGCAGTCTCAACTTCTGCTACCTTTGAGATCTCCAGAGTCTCTACCTGAAGCTCCACCTTACTAATGACACCATGATGTGTCTTCTCTATTGGTTGTGTCTCAGAACTCCTCTGTTGAAGCATTGCAATCTCGTCAAAGATCACATCTCTCCTGATTAGAAAATCGGGTGATCTGGGATCAGTGCACCACAGCCGGTAGCCTTTCACCCCATGTGCATAATCCAGAAATATACACTTCTTCGCCCTCAGCTCAAGCTTACCATCACTCGCATGAGCATACGCAGAACATTCGAATATAACGTAATCCGAAGTAATCAACAGGTTTCCCTAACCATACTTCCTCAGGAATCTTCCACTTGATAGCAGATGATAGAGATCGATTAACTAGGTAACATGCTATGTTCACTGGTTCGGCCCAAAATTCCTTGCCAAGTCCCGCATGTGAAAGCATGCATCGAGCTCGCTCAAGCAAGGTTCTATTCTTCCGTTCTACCATGCCATTCTGCTATGGTGTTCCAAGTATTGTACGGTGTCTCACAATACCCTCTTTTTCGCAGAATTCGGTAAAATCTTTACCACAGAACTCCATGCCATTATTAGTTCTCGGGCACTTGATCTGTTTATCTTATTGCTTCTCAATCAATACCTTAAATTTCTTGAACCGATCAAACACATCATATTTGTGCTTTAGAAGTAAACTCATGCCTTCCTCAAATAGTCGTTGATAAAAATCAGCATATATCGAGCACCTCCTTTCGAAGGAACTGAAGACGGGTCCCAGACGTCTGAATGAATATATTCAACTGGTTGTTTGGTCGAATGAATAGTTGTAGTAAACTTAACTTGGTGCTATTTCCCAAAGATGCAGTGCTCACATAAGTGCAGCTTCCCTGTTTTCTGACCCTTCAACAACCCCATTTCACTCAATATCGTCATACCTGCTTCGCTCATAGCCCTAAACGCATATGCCATAATTGAGTCAAGTTAGAGTCTGACTCACCTGATGAAACTGCAGCAGTTTCGGTCACAGTCTCTCCAGTAGATGATGTAGAGTATTCACTTTCTTCCCCTTCATCACTGTCATGGCACCTCGAGAGATCTTCAGTACTCCACCTTCAGCGGTGTACCTACACTCAATGTCATCGAGTGTCCTCAGAGAAATAAGATTATTCTTAAGCTCTAGTACATGCCTCACATCTGTCAATGTGCGCACCACCCATCGTGCATCCAAATCGGAATTGTCCCTATCCCCACAGCCTTACAGACTGCATAATTGCCCAAAGGAACTCTACTACCATCTGCAGTATGGTAAGTAGTAAACCAGTTCTTATGAGGCGTCATGTGATAAGAACACCACAAATGTAGCACCTATTCATCTCCTAACGAAGTAGTAGTCACACATAAAATAACTTCTACATCACTATTACTCCCCTTGGCAATGTTTGCCACACTGTTTGTGGCATTCTGCCTATCAGTTTTATTCCTCCGCAATCTCTCTTGATGTGCCCCTCCTCGTGACATTCAAAGCACTTTACGCATCCCTTGGACTTTCTATGGTGTGATTTTGATATGCTTTTACCTCCGCGGCTATTAGGTCATCGATATTGTTCTCTACCCCGAATCGACAGTGCTTGCGCTGCTCCTTGTGCCAGACTGTCATCTCGCAACTTTCTCTGCCATTCCTTAGAGAATAAGGCGGACTTTATCTCTTTTGAGGTAATTGTTGTACGCCCCTGCAATAGTGAATCAGTAAAGTGCTCACATGACTCTGGTAAAGAGGCTAACAACATCATGCCATGTTCTTCAACATCAAGTATCTTACCGACGTTCTTCAAATCCATCATGAGTTTATTAAATTCATCTAGATGGGTTCTGATAGACGTATCTTCAGTATATCTAAATTGAAACATCTTCTTCAACATGTACAAGCGATTGTTCAAACCTTTCTTCACATAGAGTGCTTGAAGTTTTGCCCATAATACTGCGGCATCCTTCTCCTCAGCAATCTCTATTAAGACCTCATCCGACAAATTTAACAGGATTGTGCTCTTTTTTCTTTTTCCATTAGCTCTACCCTCTCTGAGGCTTTCATTATAATAGGCAACTCATCTTCACCATCAAGTCTTGTGTTGTTAATAATTCCCGCATCTTGATGCTCCATAACACAAAGTTATTGCTCCTGTTAAACTTCTCAATTTCAAATTTCCTCTCAGACATAATTGCAATAACCAAATTTCCAAATAATAATCAGACAAGCAAAAGCTCCAAATCACAATCAAAATCTGATCCCAAGCTCTAATACTAATTGTCGGAATATAATAGGTGGAAACGACAGGATCTTGCAATTTATGTCAATGCGAAATCACTAGAGAAATAAACGAGAAAAATAAGGACTCCGGAATTTTACGTGATTCAGTCCAAGTATCGAAACCTACGTCCACGGAGAAAGCCAGCAGCAAATAATCCACCATAATTGAAGAATCAAAGTTTATAATCACTCACACGCTCAAGTGTTTCCCACACTTAAATTTAACCCAAAACCCAAAATGTTTATAAATAAACAACTCACTTAAATATAAACTCGCGGCACAAAATTACCTTGTGTTCAAGCTTTAAACAAAATGCTTTATGTACACCAAAATCAGGAACTCCAGCGTTCGTATTTGGTCCGCATACGTACGGCTTCACGTATCTCTTCAAAGTTTCTCGCAGCTTGCGGCTTCAAAGAATGTTGGACGTGTGGCTTCGTATGGTTTTTTTCACCGTCCACGCTCACATGAAAAGAATGTATATATGTGTGGCCAAAAGGTCAAAACTTTGACCTGGGCCCACCTATTTTGTTTCCACATACAGACGCTTCTTTCCGTTTATTGATTGGGTAAAAGAAACCCACGCGTGAAATACGTGTGTGCCCAAGATCAAAGGTTTGACCTTGAACCCCACCAATTAACCAATCTCCACGTGTAAAGGGCATCTACATGCAGGGGGCTTCGATTTCTTCACTCCAAATTCATTTTTTAATTATTTTCTCCTTTGTGCAGCTTTAAAAGAGTCCAGCAAATCGCGTTTACAATCTCTCTTTCCCTCAACCACAATGGCTCTATTCGGCTTCTTGACCCGCTTCTTGTCACCATTCTCCGGCTTCGTCTTGGCTTGTGTCCTCGCCATAGTGCTTCAAATCTTCATCTTTTCGCCGATATCTCCCAACTTGCTCCATTTACCGCAACCATCGTCTTTAGCTTCTGTTCCCATAAACACCCACTTGCAGGTAATTGAAAAGCTTCGTCATACAGAAGGTTCCAACTATCAATTCTTTCATTTCTCGGTTCTTCATTCAAGGTTCCAACTATCATTCATGTGAAAAGCTTTCTGGTTCATGCAGGGTGTGAGTAAAGTGGGAGAGGGTGTAGTGAAAGACCCAGAGGACGTATTGGTAGACGAAAATGGCGTGCTCCACACTGCGACTAGAGATGGTTGGATCAAGAGGTTGCACCGAGACGGGTCCTGGGAAAATTGGACCATGTTGAACAGTCAGACACTTCTGGGGATTACAGCGACCAGGAGAGGTGGTATCATTGTGTGTGATGCTGAAAAGGTGTGCATGATAAGATAAAAAGATGATTATCTTGGTTTATGAAATGAATTGTGAAGCGTTTATGGGTAAGCTCTCGATGATTGTGATTTGGCTAGGGCTTGATCTGGGTCGATGAAGATGGTCATCCGAAGGTCCTCTTATCGCATGTTAATGGATCTGAATTAAGGTAACGTTCTTGATCATCGTGATCGCCAGTAGTTCTTTTTAATTTCAACCTATTCCTCGGACACTCTTTCCACTCGCACCAATAATTCCGAAAAACACGCACATCTATTCTCTCGGGTGGCCCCAAGAGCATGCAATTAGCAAAATACTAAACTTGACAACTTGTGAGATTTTATAGGACTACAACCAACTATTCTAAAAACTTAAACTATTAAATGAAGGAGTGATTTATCATTTAAATATTATAGCACTCTCACTCACAGCAAACTATTTTAAAAACCTAAATTGTTAGATGGAGTGATTTATCATATATATACTATAACACTCACTCTCACGTTTAATCTAGTATTTTGTCTAGTATTAAGAGTGAAAATTTAATTACGGAAGCAAATGAAGCCTGGTAAGATTTGAATTTGAGATTTTATAGAATTGCAGTTAATTATTTTAAAAATTTAAGTTATTAGATGAAGATATAATTTATTATTTAAAAATTATAACATAACTTAAAACTAAGCCATGCGGAAGCAATTGCGGGAGATAACTTAGAAGAAAGGCGGCAGCTTTTCATTGGTATGATGCGCCATGTGTGGGTGAAGCTTTAGGGTATCTCCCCCTTTTCTTCCTCACTTTGTCATTGACAACGACGTATGATGGGTGTCTGTTTGTAAGTAACCGGACAACGACGTAGGATGTTGCAGTCGTGTAAGCTGTTCTTTTGTTCTTTTGTCTATCGATTTGCGTGGCTCTGAGATTTTCTCGACCTCCTCCTCACAAAGGGAAGTGGATAAGGGACCATAGTCTGTGAAGGGACGTACAAGGCTGCACATCCTTGTCTGATGAACTCCTCCTACTTGAACTCATAATTAATTTAGAGATTCGAGTACTTTCGATTATAAGAATTTGGAAAGTTTATAAGGACAAAAAAGAGTTGAGCTCTATTTAAATTTATATATAAGATTAGCGGGTATTCTTATGACAAAATTTCTTAGGATTTACTTGTTAAAATGAGTTATCTTGTCATGGAAAAGACAAATGGCGGAGTTCGCAATTAGGATAGCATTACATTGTTATCAAATTAGAAAAATAAAAAGAAAAGAAAAGAACAGATTGTTGGGGATATGTGAGGATAGATTGTCTTGTCCTCGTATTCCTCCAACTACAATGTTGAAGATATCAAGAAGGTTTAATAAGTCATAAGTAACTCTCTTATACGCTTAATTAAAGTTTGTCAGATTATTTAGTAGACTAATTCCTACAATATTACGTACATTTGATGTTGCTATCTCTATATATATTGCTTAATATGCTAGATGGAGCAAAATCATGAAACACTAGCAATTAGACCTGATCCCGGACCAAACTCAGACTGCATTTCGGGTAAAAAATTAATTGCCATAATGATTGATAGGTTTTGACAACCTTGGTAGATCAAATGCAATTATATTCATCTCGGTGGATCGAGCATGACACCGAATACCATCAAGTCTGGCCGGAAATAGGCTGAGGTTGGAGGCTTATGGTGGACTTGCACACAAATTGACATAAGCACAAGGCGCAAATTTCTCACAAAACCGTCAAAATTTAATGTTTTTACTGTGATTGCCGCATATAGATTCGCAGACGACGTCATTGAAGCATTAGACGGGAGTCTATATTTCAGCGTAGCCAGCACCAAGTTCTCCCTCCACAATTGGTACTTGGATGTCCTCGAGGCGAAACCTCATGGCCAGCTTCTCAAATTCAACCCTTCATCGTCACAAACTTCCATTGTTCTTGATGACTTGTGCTTCGCCAATGGTGTTGCTCTCTCTCGGGACGAAGATTTTCTCCTTGTCTGTGAAACTTGGAAGTGAGTATATCCCTCAATTCACAATTTATAGAGCTCATACATTGAGATTTTCTCGTGAAAATAAAGCATCTTAGGGTAGTTTAGCGGAAAGACAGGAAAAAATGTGGTGCAATTCTGCTTATGGGCATGTGTGGGTTTCGTAGATATAGGTGTTTAAGGCATTGGCTGAAGGGAGATGAGGCAGGGAAAACAGAGATTTTCATTGACAATCTTCCGGGCGGACCTGACAACATCAATCTTGCCCCCGACGGATCTTTTTGGATCGCCCTAGTGCAGGTATATCCGCAAGCTTTTCTCAAAATGATAACTAAAGATCGAAACCCAAAGAGATTAGTGCTTTCAAGGAGATAATAATGCCCCTGATTTTGGGGAGAACTACGTGCATGCCACTGCGAGGGGTTCAGCTTCTTTCGTACCATGTTTTTTGAGACGCTCTATCACTGCTCATTGCAAATTTGGTGCAGATGACATCCGAAGGGTGGGAATTCGTGCACACCTCCAAGGCAGCCAAGCACTTGATAGCAACGTACCCAAGTATGATCAAGAAAGTGAATGGAGCGTACAGAAAAGCAAGCGTTGTGCACGTGGGAGCTGATGGCAAAATAATCAAGAAACTTGACGATCCTGAAGGGAAAGTCAACTCCTTTGTTACCTCAGCGTTCGAGTTTGAGGGACATCTTTACCTGGGAAGTCTCAACGCCAACTTCATTGGAAAATTGCCCCTCATCTGATGATCTTACCTAATGTAACGTTCACTTCAATTGGCATCTCATGTAATACCAGTTCGCCAATCTCAGTAGAGGCGAGTATTTCACATACACGGTTCTGAATTAAAGAACTTCGATGCTTCCAGGAGGCAGATTCAAGAAATTGTTGAATAGACTGTATTTATCTGATGGTTAAGCATTTAGCAAACTATATTTTGAAAAAACCAAGAGACCTAAGGCGCAACTATGAAACTCGAATGGAACCGCGGACAAAATGAGGTTTCCTCACATAATGACAGTTTTGGCAATCAAACTGTACGTATAATTCAAAAAACAGAATTGCCATATAGTGGATAGCAAATGCTTCTAAGCTCAAGAAGGAGGTAATTGATATGAGCAAAATTCGAGAACAGAGATCCTACTGCAACCTCATTCTTTTCTCCATATTCTTCTCAACTGTCTCCGGCAATTTATCAATTGCTCTATCCTTTGCCTTCCTGCTTTTCATAAACTCAGAGAAGGAAGGAATTGCTGGCAGACTTGCAGCAGCGGTAGTAGAACTTTGCACCAAGGAAACACAAGAAGAACTGATGACACTAGGAACTTCTTCATTTATGGCCTCCATTAGTACCTGGTTGACTGAAGATGAAGCTGAGCCTGAAGGTTCTTGTTTAGGTGGCATATTCTCTGAAGGCGAGTCATCACTGATTCTGAGCCGATTTGTCAGATCTGTAGAATTGGTTGTTGAGAGCCACCTTACAGTGTTTGCCACTTGGGAAAGATAAAATGACTTCCTGCTCTTTCCATATTTTTTGTAGCAGTCGTTCTCAAGGGAAGAAGCCGACTCTTCAATTTCATTCCTGCAAATAAAGTTTGATGAGAAAATACTTCATTAATCTATCTCGACGGCTTGGGTGTTTCTTAGACATTTTTATATGATGCATCAGGCTGAAGATTCAACCACACAAAGCTCTTTTTCGCAACCTTAAACTAGCAGAATTGTACTGAGATAAACGAAGTGGTGGTGAGATAATTGTGACAAGAATCAGAAATGAGTAATATTACATTAAAGAGCCAAGACGTTGCTGAGCCAGCCTCAAGGCTTTGAGCAATCTTTGCTTGCTAGTTTCTCTCAGCTCTTCCAATACTTCATTCTTGTCCACTTTATTCATCTGCAAGAAGTCATCGTAGTATTTTAGTAACCGACCATGAGTTCAACTTTCATAATAGAGGACAAAGTTGCAACAGTGACCCATCTGTTTCCCATTTCATCTGATGCATAGTTTTTTGTTTGTCAACAGCAGAAAGAGGAACAGCATTATTCACGAGTCACTATTACAACAAATAACGGCTATATCCCCTTGAACATGAAAAGACATACCATGGCCTACCTTTCTATCTAAGCCTTGCTTCTGGTTGTAGTTTTCCTCAGCATGCTCCCAGAAATCAATTCTGTCATTTACTCCTGATTTGAATTTTGAGATAGTTGAGCTCTTCGTAACATCGATGCCATCTGCATTAGAATCTTCACACATCAGAGAACGCGACAACATCAGCCAGAAAAGGTACATCAGCCCGGAAAAGATTTACACCGACTATTTCTTCAAACATAATTGGATAGGTGTCAGGTACATATTGCCGTGCACATATTACCATCGGAGTCAGAAATGTCTTCCTCCGAACAACTCGCTTCATCATCACGATTCCAAAATTCAGAATACTGTCCTTCATCACTCATATCTACCATGCTGATCGATTAGAAAATGCATAAGAATTAGCATTGAATCTTGTGAATAATGTCACTTCTAGCAACATAAAACTGAAAAGGTTGGCTGCAAGCTAAATTACTGAGGAGCTTCAAACAAAACGAAAAGCACAAAACAAAACCTGTGCATCAGGATTCTGGAGAACTGGTTTCTCTGACGAGAAACACAAGTAGTTGTAAGCTCCTCCAACTGCCTGGCAACCTGGTTTGGATGTTTGCATGCATCGCACGAGTTTTTACAGAGGGATGCAGGTACCTAAGTTATGCATTGACACAACTCATGATTCAATTCAAAATTTAGCAAGCTCTAAAAACACATTAGCACCAGTTACATTATGAAGCACAAAAAGTTACCACAACCTGTTCACCAAAACTCTCAAGAATCTTTCTGCGCCGACACCCAGATCCTTCACAATATTCAACCATCTGCACACCAATCACCACCTAAAATCAGCATATACCTGGACAAGGTACATATACAACATCAATAGAAAAGCTATGGATCACCTGATTGAAGTCAGCTAGTAACTTTTTGAGCAACCCATCCTGTGAACTGGAGCTTTGTGGCTTCTTATCCTTAGCCTTGCTTAGAATAAATTCCTGAAAGTATGTGTGAGCTCATCAAGAAATTTCATTGAGATAAATAGCAAACCAAAATCAAGAAGCCAGAGACCTGACCATTCTCTTGCGATCATCGATCCCATAATACAATATACTTGTAGAGGGCAATTGATCACGGCCGGCTCGACCTGATTCTTGATAAAATGCTTCCATTGATTTTGGAATGTTAAAGTGGCAAACAATCCTCACATCCTTTCTGTCAATACCCTGTGAGTATAGACCACATTCAACGATAGACAGGCATCAGCTGAACAGTCATGCAGGGTGATGAAACTAGAGTTAATTTGAGTGCATAGTCTTGCATTATCTTACCATCCTGAAGAAACATCAGAAGCAGAGTAACTGTGCATGCAGCAGAACAGCTCCCAAGTGGAACAACACAACCAAAACAAATAGTTACATCATATTCCTGATTGATTGAAGATTGTAAATCAAGGAGAAGCAAGAAAGCATCTCAAGAATGAAAACATTGTAAAATAGGAAAAGTAGTTAAGTACCTTCCCCAACAAAATTCATCCATTGCAAACAAATGGTGATGTTGAATGAGCATAAAATTAAAAAATTTGAATAGTTGAAGCTATCAAGCGCTCTCTTACCCAAAAGCCACTGTGGCCACAACAACTTGTATCTTAGAAGAAAGCCAATCATCTAAGATGGAACTCCGCAGCTTGTCATTCTGCCCCGCGTGGTAAGCTGAGAAGTAAAAACAGGATAGATATCAATGGCCACCTGACAATCCTGTACAGAATTATGAAAGAAAGTACAATTACCAGCACATGATATTCCGTTTTCTGAAAGGTAAGCAGACAGGTTATCACACATTGTGCGTTCCAGGCAGTAAATAATTGAGCAAACAGCACCAGAACTTTTGAGTTTCTTCAATAAGTCGGCGTATGCATCATCCAGAATATCTTTGTACCGGACTGCGCCAGGAGAGACTTGTTCAGATGCAAAAGTACTGCAAATGAACTTTAGTAGAGTAGTCTGTAGCAAAATGACAATAATAGTTGTAAAAATAACCTTTATTATGTTGATTATAAAAAACGATCCAGAATCCTTATGCCTTCTCATCCAATTACAAAATGTCAGTCCTGAGCTATCAGGATTTGCTGATAATAATACTCAATGCCAACTCTCCAAATTAAAACTTCCGTTGGAACCAGATCTTTTCACTTAATATTCTCGCAAAAGCCAACCAGCAAATTTGCACAAGAAATGTTGGCCCCCAGAGAAAGATTATACAAGAAAAAGGAAAAACAAGAGTTCTTCAGTATTTTTATAAGCAGCCCATTAAAGTGGCCCTTTCTGTAGCAACCTAGAGAACCTTAACAGATCTTTGATCAGGACTTTCTCCTAGACTTCAGAAATCACAGGAATCATGGTAAAGTGATAACTCATTGAAGCTGAGACTGAGGACACAGAGAGAGAAAGAGGGAGGAACGATTCATTTGTGGCTTTTGATCGTTGAGAGTTACTCTAACAATAATTATCGTAGGAGATGTAACTCAAACCTAGAATGCCAATAGAAAAGGTAAATTACATTTAGAGACTAACGTGTGCATATGAGATGTGCCTCCACATTATCCCATTTATTTTTTTACCGAAGTGCCTCCACATTATCTACACTTTAGAAGAATAATTTTTTTACCAGGCCTCGCATCAACAGCCAAGCAATTTGTAAGAAACAAAGAATGAAATCCTTAGGCTACAGTAAATACATTCATATTCTTGTATTTTCTCTGCATCAGCTAGCCGAGCCAGAGATTATCCTAGAGAAAATGGTTATTGCCAGCCATGCTGAAAGAAATTTTCCCTCACAAGCTTTCTCTGACTCCAATAACCTTCATCTGATAGCAGACTAAATAATTTTAATTCCATGCAGATTAAAGTCCAAACGACCCTTTAGATAACGATTTATGTCTCTACCTCTCTTTAGTTACATGAGATGAACTAGAGGCATAATATGAAACTTGAGGGGCCAACCTTCATAATATATATTTGGACGGTTGAAAGATGATGTTAGAACCAGAGGGCTTTGCATCCCTAAGGATTGCATGACATCATTCTGCACCCTGAAAAAAAAAGAAAAAGAATTGGTTGATTCTGGTAAAAAATAAAATGTGAAAAAACATAATGGAATAGCCACTACATCTGATGCTACAAAAATGCCAACATCACGCCCTCTGACAGGCTTCTACTACAAAGAAAATGGAAAATAATTAACAGTTAACAAAAAATCAACCGCCGAAACATCTAGTAATCAGAATTGGCTGGAGTCATTTAGATAAAAGAACAGATTGTCGATGTATCCAAAACCACAAAGGTACAACAGTCTTTGAGAAGTTCAACAAAAGGTACAATTCTTTAAGAAGTTCAACAAGAGGTACAAGTCTTTGAGAAGTTCAACAATGACTTTCCAGTCAAAAAAGGTCTTGGATCTCTCCAAACATGACCACAACTAAAGATTTGGCCAATTCAAAAGTTGTTTACAGGATATTTATCAGGTGTACTTCCAGCATAAAAGATAGTTTGTACATCCACTATTGGATGGTTATCATGGTTGATATATGGAAAATTTCAATAAAAAAACCAACTCCAAACGCACATCACTCATCCCACGATGAATGTGTAAACTATTTACACTAGCAGTCGACAAAACAGTATTTCTTTTTCAAATCATCCTGAACTGCTAGCAGAATTGGAACGTCAACACCAATCAATGCACCCATTTTTGTTCAATCAGATTGGGTTTCGCTTGCAGCATAATTGCCAAAAAGTACCTGCTTCTCAAATAATACAAGCTTGAGCACAAACAATGTTGACAATATTTGTCAAGGGAAAAATATGCATGCTATCTAATTACATTCATTCACAAATATCAATGCTCCCATATGATGCATGTCTTAATCAGGTTGATTGGTTTTGCTTTGGTTATTCCACTTCTATAAATGAGATATGGTTTGAACAAGTGACAAGCCATGCCACCTAGGAAACCAAGACACATCCATAAACAAAGCTCTTCAAGAAATATGAGGCCAAAACATGGAGAACTATAGACTAGTCACGTCAGTTATCTTATATAAGAAATCCGGATCTCTCCCTGTAGTAAGTAAGGTCAATTCTTCCATAACTCAGTCAAGACCACTTACTTAGGAACAGCAGTTGCTGTCAATGCCAGTATTGGTATGCCAGGCAGGCGATTCCTCAAAGAGGAGAGCTTCCGGTAGCTCGGCCTGTTTGAACCAGATCAAACACAAAAAAGGATGAAAATCTGTTTCTAGTGTGAAACTTTGATGAAAAAAAGGTAAATGTGTGTGGGTGATCCAACTATCAAAGTTCACAAAGTTAAGAGACAGACATTCAAGCGCTTGCTCACACTCATATAATGCACCTCGACAACTGCAAATAAACATGTCTCAATGTGTGTGAAGTGCTTGTCCATGCATAAGTATATATATCAAGTTTAAAGAAAGCTAAAATTGGCAACAGGTGTCTGCATTTGGACAGCCTCATGATCACTGCAGCATAAATTCCAATTACATGTTCACATATACCACTAAAGAGTCCATAAATGCTTCAAGATATCATTTGAGGAGGTAATTCATAAAGCTATTCAGGATACTAAGCCTATTTTAACACTATAGAAAATTTACTTCTTATACGATGCATTAAGTTTGTGCAATATCCCAAAGCTTTTTATGCAAGCTTATTCACTTATTCACTAGAACTATTAACAAACAATAACTAAAATCAATAAGAAAGAAATTTGCTTTTATGCCTCCAATAAAAGATTTTTCAGTTAAGATTGTTACAGAATCTCTGCTGCTTGACCTATTTTGTCAAAAAAGCAAGACCATCTGGTTGATAGACTAAGATGTCTCCTTAGTGGCATCACTACGGACACCGCACCCATTAAGAACAGTAACATCAACAGGCATGAGTCAAATTGATAATAATGTCCTAGATATACACAGTAGAACACTCTGAAATAGAACAAAACCAACAAAGGGGAGATATAAATAAAATGAACAGTCAAAGACATCCAAGCACAAGCAAAAAACACATCAACATGTCAATTTCTGAATGTGGTGCAAGTATAAGCTGAAAGCAATAAATAAAATTTCCCCTTTCAGTTCAAAAGATGTATCCATATTTGTTGCTCAAAACAAATAAACAAGGTACCTGAAATCATGGCCCCACGTTGAGATGCAATGTGCCTGAAATACCACGAAGAAGATGAGAAATCCATTTTTAGGGATGGAGATTCTTTCATTGGAACACAAGACACCACAACTTTCCTCGTGAATATTCTGCACAAAACTCACACCTCATCAATGGCAATCAAATTAAGCAACCCTCTAGAGTGAATTTTCATCAGCTTTGACATAAACCCTGCTGTGGCAATCAATTCCGGAGTCACATACAGCAGCCTCAAGGAAGGTTTCCCAGACTCAAGGTCTTCATATATCTGAAAGCAAAACATAAAAGTTAAGGGGCCTTGCTAATTGCTTTTTGAACATAATGCGCATCTTAAACTGATTAATGTTATGACTCTCAAGTTCCAGAAATCCTCAAGCAAGATCATATCTCTCATTATCAATGCAAGACTCCAGATTCACCTTATTCTTAGTTTGAGTTGTTTGGGTAGAGGACAGAAATTCGGCAGAAACTCCCTTCTCCTTCAATGCACTCACTTGATTTTCCTAACCAAAGAAAATTTGGTAGCATACACTTGAGAATTTACAAAGATCATAGTAGTAACTATTAATGATAAGCTACCTCTCATGCTTACCATCAAAGCTGTGAACAAATTGAAGATCACCAATTAACACATATCAGTCTGATCATCCTGTGCCAATAAAAACTCAACCAAATTCTCATGCAGATGAAAAGAACCATTTAGGAACTCGATTTTTTAGGATGGCAAGAGGGCATTCACCTATTAAAGGACACACAACAAGCACAATCCCTGTTTTGGCCAGTGCAGGTATCTGGTAACACATTGACTTCCCTCCTCCAGTAGGCATCAGACAGAAACAATCTCTTCCTTCACTCACCAACACGGAGCATATAAAGCATCAGCAAAACCCCAATTGACACCATTTTCCCATTATTCTTTCTTACAAAAATATAAAAAAAACCCATCTGCATTCGTCGGTTTGCAATAGTTTTATCAAGGAAGCAGAAGCACATTCACTGATTATCAGAAAAGAATCAGGGGTTATGCATGTTGTCATGAATTTGACCTGACAGAACAGCTTCAATGGCCTCTAGCTGCTTGCCTCTGAACTGGGCATGCCCAAAATGCCACCGCAGGAGCTTCACCAGAGCCTCTCTGCCCCATTTCTTATTCCTGCCCTCGCCGATGCTCGCGCTTTGCAATGGCAATGGCGACTTCTTCATCTGCAAGTTTTCCACTTGATCAAGCAAACCGATGCCCAAAAAATTCCAACTTTCCCGGAAACAATAGCACAAATCGAGGCAAAACGAAACGGTGGCACTTGCCTCGTCCTCCGGTTTCGCTTCCCGCGGCTAAGACTGGCGAAGGTTTGCTTGATAATCCCGGAGACGGACCGGCGTCGGTGGGTCGCCGTCGCTCTTGCGATTAGTCCGGAGAGCAAGCTAAATTAAAATGAGGGATATGTGCCATCCTAAAACTTATTAAAGTCTTAAATCTTAAAATTTATGATGAAAGTATAACTAAATCTTAAAATTTACATAATATATAATTAAGTTCTAAAATTTTAACGAAGATAATTGGTTTTTTATTTAATATTTTCTCCTTTTATGTGGAGATGCAAAACATAAGACTAAAACGGTATTTTTTTTTAATCTAAATATGATTTTTTTATACAAATTTTATTAAATTAAATAATATATATATATATTAAAAAAGAATAAGAAGAAGAAACAAGAAACAAGTGCGTTGCTATTTAGGGTGCGTTTGGTAACATTTCTGTTTAAAAATTGTTCCAGGAAATAGAAATAGAAAAAAAGTGTTTCTGTTCCGGAGAACAATTTTTTAACAAAAAGACGCGTTTGGTAAACTTGTTGCGAATAAAAAGCCGGTAGCGGAAAGCGGATTTGGTAATTGTATATTTTTATTTCGCAACATTTTAATATTTTATTTTTATTTTATTTTAACTTCTTTATTTTTATTTTTCTTTTAACTTTCTTTTGGCGGTGCATGACTCGACTTAGCCGGCTGACCGTAGGCGAGGCCGGCCCTGCAGCCAATCCGGCGAGCCTGTTCAGCCCCTCAGCCGAGCAGAACCCTCGCCCGACGGCCCAGGCTCGGCCTCAACCGGATCTGAGGCCGGGCGAGCTTCGCCTGAAGCCGACGAAAACCGACCCTGCGCCAGGCACGGCCGAACTCGACTTCGCCGTCAAAGCCGAGGCTGGCGAACTCGCCATTGGCCGATGACATTCACGACCTCAGCCGGGGCCACCACACCAGTGACCTCGGCCTCAGCCAGAACCCACCGCGAATGCATCTTTGGCCGGTGGCCAACCGGCGTCCATGAGCGGTGACAAACTCGTAGGAAACGTGGCAACCATGGGAGTCGCCATTTCGGCGACGATGCTTAACGGCGAAAAAAGAAGAAGAAAAGAAGTGTTTCTGGAAACAAAAAAACAATTTTGGAACAAAAACGCACACAAACGCGTTTATGTTCCTTTTTTGTTCCCAGGAACAGAAAAACAGAAAAATTGTTCAAAAACATAAAAAAAAAAACAAAAAAACAAAAAAAAACAAAAACAAATGGGCCCTTAGCAATGATGGGGGAATGGTTGGCAGGGGTCGCTAGATTTGGCAAGTGAGGGTCGCTAACCCTCGCCCAATCCAAGCAAGGGTTGCCACTTGACCCTCGCAATTGTAAAATGTACAATTAAACTCCAAAACTTGTCAAATTAACGTAATCGGATCCTTTTATTTAATATTGACATTGTTTTTTATTTAATATTTCCTTCTCCTATGTGGTGATGATGTGGTTAAAACGTTGTTATTTTGATCTAAATATGATTTTTTTTATACACATCTTATTTAAATTAAATAAAAATAAACTAAAATTAAAAAAGAGGATGAAGCAAGTAGCAAGTAGCAAGGGCGTTGCCAACTAGTGATGATGGGGGAATGGTTGGCAAGGGTTATGGGGTCCGGCAAGTAAGGGTCGCTAACCCTCCACCTAGTCCTAGTCGAGGGCTGCCACTTGATCCTCACAATTGCAAAATATTCAATCAAGTCACAAAATTTGTCAAATTAATAAAATTGAGTCATTCTATTAACTCTACTTATCTTGGCTAACGAAAGATGTCCACGTGGATTATTTTATTTTTAAATGACAATGAGAGAAGATGAAGTGATGAGATTTCAAGAACAATAAAAATGGAGAAGCTTGATTTTAACATCGGAGACTGGAGAGAGAAACCACTGAACGAAAAGTAATGCCCCAAATAGAATTGACCGGCCAGAAAAGGATTGATAGAAAGATCGCATGTGCCTTCCGTTTGCTTTAATCTATACCATTAATGCATAATACATTAGTGTGCGAGGAGAATTGGCGCACTAATTTATCATCCATCACTCTTTGGTACGATAGAACTCTACGTTTTCATATAAAAGTAGTATAAATAATATATCATACATCACTCTTTGATATGATAGAAGTCTGCGTTTTCATATAAAAGTAGTATAAACAATAGGACAACACGAAAAGGGAGGCTTTGCTTCGAGGAAATATTGCGTAGCCTCGAAGGACACGTCATTTGCCCTCTAAACGAACGCTTCGACACCTGTCCAATGGCAGGTTCACGTCGTCCCTCTTCACTTTTCTACCAGACGAGACCAGACCAGGGCGCAGAAACCCTTCTCTCTCTCCTGTGTCTTCTCTCTCCTCCTTACCTTCTCTCTTCCGACGACGACGATGTCTTTGACTGTTCATTTTATTTATATCTCCCCTCTGTTGCTTTTGTTCTATTTCAGAGTGTTCTATTGGACTAACTTGGACGTAGGATGGCATTTAGGAAGCCAAAAGATGAGTTTCACATGCGTTGCACATACGTTGCACATGCGTTGCACATCCTACATGTCCATCACATGTATGTTCACATGCATTGCACTAAAAATTACATCGAATTTATTAGGCACCATAAGTAATTTGTCTGCATGGATTAAGGCCCAAAACATTAGTGTGTGATGCCCAAAACAGAATTGGCCGGCCGGAAGAGGATTGATAGAAAGATCGCATTTGCCTTCCGTTTGCTTTAATCTATACCATTAATGCATAATACATTAGTGTGCGAGGAGAATTGGCGCACTAATTTATCATCCATCACTCTTTGGTACGATAGAACTCTACGTTTTCATATAAAAGTAGTATAAATAATATATCATACATCACTCTTTGATATGATAGAAGTCTGCGTTTTCATATAAAAGTAGTATAAACAATAGGCCAACACGAAAAGGGAGGCTTTGCTTCGAGGAAATATTGCATAGCCTCGAAGGACACGTCATTTGCCCTCTAAACGAATGCTTCGACACCTATCCAATGGCAGGTCCACGTCGTCCCTCTTCACTTTTCTACCAGACGAGACCAGACCAGGGCGCGAAAACCCTTCTCTCTCTCCTGTGTCTTCTCTCTCCTCCTTACCTTCTCTCTTCCGACGACGACGATGTCTTTGACTGTTCATTTTATTTATATCTCCCCTATGTTGCTTTTGTTCTATTTCAGAGTGTTTTATTGGACTAACTTGGACGTAGGATGGCATTTAGGAAGCCAAAAGATGAGTTTCACATCCGTTGCACATACGTTGCACATGCGTTGCACATACGCTGCACATGCGTTGCACATCCATTGCACATGCATTGCACATCCTGCATGTCCATCACATGTATGGTCACATGCATTGCACTAAAAGTTACATTGAATTTATTAGGCACCATAGGTAATTTGTCTGCAAGGATTAAGGCCCAAAACATTAGTGTGTGATGCTTAAAACAGAATTGGCCGGCCGGAAGAGGATTGATAGAAAGATTGCATTTGCCTTCCATTTGCTTTAATCTATACCATTAATGCATAATACATTAGTGTGCGAGGAGAATTGGCGCACTAATTTATCATCCATCACTCTTCGGTACAATAGAAGTCTACGTTTTTATATAAAATTAGTATAAATAATATATAATCTATCACTCTTTGACATGATAGAAGTCTGTGTTTTCATATAACAGTAGTATAAACAATAGGCCAACACGAAAAAAGAGGCTTTGCTTTGAGGAAATATTGCATAGCCTCGAAGGACACGTCATTTGCGCTTTGAACGAACGCTTCAACACCTGTCCAATGGCGGGTCCACGTCATCCCTCTTCACTTTTCTTCCAGACGAGACCAGACCAGAGCGCGGAAAACCTTCTCTCTCTCCCGCATCTTCTCTCTCCTCCTTACCTTCTCTCTTCCGACGACGACGATGTCTTTGACTGTTCATTTTATTTATATCTCCCCTCTGTTGGTTTTGTTCTATTTCAGAGTATTCTACTGGAGTAACTTCGACGTAGGATGGCATTTAGGAAGCCAACAGATGAGTTCCACATCCGTTGCACATATGTTGAACATGCGTTGCACATACGTTGCACACGCATTCCACATCCGTTGCACATGCATTGCACATCCGGCATGTCCATCACGTGTATGTTGACATGCATTGTTTTAAAATTTACATTGAATTTATTAGGCACCGTAAGTAATTTGTCTACAAGGATTAAGGCCCAAAACAGAATTGGCCGGCCGGAAGAGGATTAATAGAAAGATCGCATGTGCCTTCCGTTTGCTTTAATCTATACTATTAATGCATAATACATTAGTGTGCGATGAGAATTGGCGCACTAATTTATCATCCATCACTCTTCGGTACGATAGAAGTCTACGTTTTCATATAAAAGTAGTATAAATAAAATATCATCCATCACTCTTGATATGACAGAAGTCTGCGTTTTCATATAAAAGTAGTATAAACAATAGGCCAACACGACAAGGGAAGCTTTGCTTCGAGGAAATATTGCGTAGCCTCGAAGGACACATCATTTGTGCTCTGAACGAACGCTTCGACACCTGTCCAATGGCAAGTCCACATCGTCCCTCTTCACTTTTCTCCTAGACGAGACCAGACCAGAGTACAGAAACCATTCTCTCTCTCCTATGTCTTCACTCTCCTCCTTACCTTCTCTCTTCCGACGACGACGATGCTCGACGCTCTCAGGGCACTCTACCCAACACACTAAACCGCACCATCTAGCGCTTCCTCCGATGGCCATCGCTCCCTCCCGACAACGGCCTTCCTCTCTCCCCTCTACGGCGTGATCCTCAAATCTGCATTCTCTTGGTTAGGTAAAACAAGTGAGTGCATTGAAGGAGAAGGGAGTTTCTGCCGAATTTCTCTCCTCTACCCAAACAACTCAAACTAAGAATAAGGTGAATCTGGAGTCTTGCATTGATAATGAGAGATATGATCATGCTTGAGGATTTGTGGAACTCGAGCGTCATAACATTAATCAGTTTAAGATGCACATTATTTTAAAAAATCAATTACCAAGGCCCCTTAACTTTTACGTTTTGCTTTCAGATATATGAAGACCTTGAGTCTGGGAAACCTTCCATGAGGTTGTTGTATGTGACTCCGGAATTGATTGCCACAGCAGGGTTTATGTCAAAGCTGATGAAAATTCACTCTAGAGGGTTGCTTAATTTGATTGCCATTGATGAGGTGTGAGTTTTGTGTAGAATATTCACGAGAAAAGTTGTGGTCTCTTGTGTTCCAATGAAAGAATCTCGATCCCTAAAAATGGATTTCTCATCTTCTTCGTGGTATTTCAGGCACATTGCATCTCAACGTGGGGCCATGATTTTAGGTACCTTGTTTATTTGTTTTGAGCAACAAATATGGATACGTCTTTTGAACTGAAAGGGGAATTTTATTTATTGCTTTTAGTTTATACTTGCACCACATTTAGAAATCGATATGTTGATGTGTTTTTTGCTTGTGCTTGGATGTCTTTGACTGTTCGTTTTATTTATATCTCCCCTCTGTTGGTTTTGTTCTATTTGAGAGTGTTCTACTGGAGTAACTTGGACGTAGGATGGCATTTAGGAAGCCAACAGATGAGTTCCACATCCGTTGCACATACGTTGCACATGCGTTGCACATACGTTGCACATGCATTCCACATCCGTTGCACATGCATTGCACATCCTGCATGTCCATCACATGTATGTTCACATGCATTGCACTAAAAGTTACATTGAATTTATTAGGCACCGTAAGTAATTTGTCTACAAGGATTAAGGCGGAGCATGAATTGAGGAGAGACATCTAGCAAAGGCATGTCACATCCATCTTGTGTGCCATTGATCTTCCCTTAATTTCCATGTGGTATTGTTCATCTCTTGATTGCAATGTGCTATGGTTGTTCATGTTAATCACTTTTATTATTCCATTTTTTTCATACAAGTAATCTCATGCCATTCCATTAATGGATATTATCATTCCAAATTTTCCAGGAAACCGGCTAAATAATTTTTAATGATTTTCATCTAATTTGCTGTGACTACATTTAATCCGTTATTCTCCAGTAATAGCATCATTTTCATCTCCATTAAGGGAGCCTGTTTTATCTCCAAAAGATGACAGAAAAATATCCCATCGCGATAATACCGAAAACGCCTATAAATTGACCTCCCACAAGTTATTGCTTCTTTTCATTCTGCTCAGGAGAGTTCGCTTTTTGCCGGGCGAACATATAGTGTAAGAAAATTACTCCTAATTGGCCATGAGTTATAGCCCACTGTATTATGAAACAAGTTCCCTTGCCTGTGCTTTGAATGGATTTTTCATGAAGTCGAATCATATTATGGATGATATTTATGAATGCTTAAAATAATGTGATTGAATGTAGGCACGAGATTTGAAAAAGAAAAAGAATTTTAGATACACTTTATCAAGATTTCATTCAGTTTTTGCTAATGATAAAACCGTGAATGAAGAGTACAAATGATTATATCAATTTTATTTTTGTCGCAAAAATCATGGAACAGAGAATTAATTTAGGGGGGTTGAATGAAGTATGGTAACGATCTGTCCTTTCAAATTTCAAAGGTGTGGTTCTCATGGTTTGGTTAAATAATATATGACTTAGGAGGCTACAAAATGTCCGTGAATTAATGCATGTTTTCCATTTTAGTTCTACTAAAAATGCACGCTTGCCATTTGTCGAGCTTATCTTATGCTCCCTTCATTGCATACACGTTATGACTTGCCATGACCAATTTATAGAATCAAATACATCATCAATTTATTCTTTCATATTAAACATATGTAGTTCTCATTTGATTTGGGAGACTACAAATTGTCCGTGAAATAATGCATATTTGCTATTTTTAATAATGAGAATGCATGCTTGCCATTTGTCGAGCTTCTTTTTCTTCTAATGAAACAATTTTATTTCTAATGAAAATGCATGCTTGCCATTTGTCAAGTTTCTCTTTTCTAATGAAATAATCTCTTGCGTTGAACCCCGTTGTCGGGTGTGTGGGGTTTCACCAAGGTACAAAGAGCAGCCACAAAAAAGAAAAAAAAAAACTTCAAACTTTGTTGTTTATAAATAGACATGACCTATAGACTCTACAACATCATTTCGAAACTTCAAAATTCATTATGCAAGTGAGAATGAAACTTGTGTTGTCGTTGCTTGTTTTCTTAAGTGTTTCAACGTATGAGATGGCAAGCGTCTCTCTAGATGATGATAGAAATTTGGAAAGACAAGTTCAAATGATGACCAAGTTACCCATGAAGACATTTGTGGTAATTAATCTTTAAAAATTCTCAGTGATTTTGTCCTTTTAAATTTTATATTGCATTCTGCTATCTATCTTGTTTAGAATTGTGTTTGTTTGAGAAATGACCATCATATATGGTATTTTAATGAAGACCAATGAAGGAGGCACCATTGATTGCGTTGAAATTGATAAGCAACTAGCGCTTGATCATCCACTTTTGAAAAACCACAAAATTCAGGCAATAATTTATCATTTTTTCCCTTTGTTTATTCAAACTATAGTCACTCTTGCATTAACTTGCTTTGCTTGATGATATTATGACTGCCATTTTTGCAAACTAACCCGAATATAAGCTTCGTTTGCTTTCATACTCCTTCAAATGTTAAATTTGCACAGCTCGGATGAAGAGAATCTTGCCCTGTCGAAACAGTATTAATTCCTAGAGCGAGAAAGGAAGACATGAAAAGGGCAAAATCAGCGGCCAAGATGCCATCCTCTAAGAGTCAGAATACTCGTTCTCAACATTCTCTCTCTCTCTCTCTCTCTCTCTCTCTCTCTCCATCTCAACTATGCTCCGGCGCAAACAAACACACACCTTCACGTACATTGAGGTTTATGATAATTTTCTTACTAAAAGCCTATAGATAACCTATGACAAGATTAATGTTCACGGGTTGTACTTAATGCATGACCTATATTCTTCTTATAGTTACCTTTGATAGGTCCAATTTCTTGACATAACATAAAGAGAAATGATTGTGTGACCGTCTTTACTATATTATGAGAATCAAAATCACATAAAGCTAAATCACAAATAATTATAAATTATAATGGGATCCACTTATTCAAGAATTTATGACTCACAATAGATTATTATTCATACAATACCTAAAGGCTATTATGTTAGCAAAGCCCTACTATAAAACAAGTTCAACAATATGTAAAAAATCATACAAATTGACCTTTTCACAAGCAGTAAAAAGAAAATATCCAAACTGTCGTTATCTTTTTGCAATGCCCATCCCGTCAAACAAAAATAAACGTACAATTGAAAAAAAAAATGGACTATCACCCTTCAAAAACTAGATTCTCTTTCCAAATTGCATTTGTGATTTCGAAACATAATTACCCTTGCACAGTAGTACACTGAGTCATAAGCAAGGAAAATTTTATTTTAACTTTTCCTAACCCATCTACAACGTGATGCGGGTAGTTTCTTTGAGAGACGACGTGGCAAAAAATATCAAATATGGAGGGTATGGGTTAACTAATGTGTACAGTTTAACCGTGGCTCATGACCAAGCTAGTTCACACAACATGTGGATTGAAACTAGTCTTGTGGATCATATTAATATGATTATTGCAGGCTGGCAGGTACTTTAATTTATTGGTAAATATAGAGAATGTATTGAGATGAAAGATATAATATATTTTGCCTTGACTAGGTTTCCTCCACAACTATATGGGGATACTCATTCTCGATTGTTTACATATTGGACGATTTATTTGAAGCTTGTTGATTGATTCTCCTGATGGATTTGAATTTTCGACAATGAAGTTGGATTGTTGGCTTATTTTGTTGACTAAGGCATTATTCCTACAAGGTGATGGCCATTGAAATGGATTTTTGTCACTCCCCGACCCTCTTCGGGCTCGCAACAACCCATGATATTGCCTTTCACTTATATCATTTAGTTGCGACATCCCAGGAGGCGTCACCAACCCATTTGTATTATCGATTATATACACAAGCAAAAGTAGAAACAATTCACCCAACCGACAAACAAGGATAGTTAGGAACGCATCAACAAACACTTTCATAAACACATACATTAGCCAGTACAAGTTAACTGTAATTACACCCCAACAATTTAGCCATACATGCGCTTCCAAAGAGGATTCGAGATTGGCCTAGCACTTCTATGCTACAAGGCAAAAGTAGAAACAATTCACCCAATCACTACATGAGTGCATGATTCCATTAAGCATACGACATTCACAATTCAATCATTCAGGTATGAATAACAATAATACTAAGCACCATGCGACAACTCAAATCTCTTGAGGCCTAATCAAAGGCGTACAAATCCACAAACTTATCCATGCCTTTCTGACTCAAACATCGGCCTGCAGGATATTCTCATGCCTCTCAATTCATAAACAGGGTCGATCAAAGCATGTGTGTGCCACATAAGTAACTGAAATGACAGTTAATTCATGCACTTTCCTCATGCAACTCATATATATCCATGCTACACATGTGCAAACTATGGCATCATTCTCATCATATGCACTTAGCATTCATGCACTTTACACACGTGGTGTATCGAGAATCACATGGCAGCCCATACCACCATTGCAACTCTTGAGACCATTCTTTCAAATTACTACGGCTGCTCAAAACCCAAAGCTAACCCAAAGATCCGTAGTCATTCGGCATAACCGGTCATTGTCTCGCCCCATCAAACATAGGATCACATTGATTCGGGGGCATTCTTGTAAGGAATTTCATTCCAAAATCCATTTGCAAACGGCATTCTATTGACTTGGGGGCATCCGAACTTAATTAGGCATCGTCCCGCGTAAAACACGTCAAGACGAGTTCACATCTAACGTAAAACACACCAGGGTCTTTATATGATCACACGAGCACATCATCACTCATGACTATTATTATATTTCTCATTGGTCAAGTATAAATGCATCAATGGTGTGCCAAGCGAAGTGTGTCTCATCATCTATCGAAGGTACATCAATAAGATATGTCGAGCATGAAACGAGAATCCATGGCTTGATCCATTACGTTGAGCACTGGCCTAAGTCCAATTCGGATCGGAAACAATACGCTCCAATATTGTATCGAGACCAAGAAAGGACTAATCTGCGGTGACATGATCACCGACCTAGTACCAGACTTAGCTCGGGAAGATACGTCTCAGTATTGCACCGAGACTAAGAAAGGACCGGCCCACCGTGATATGATCACCAATCTAGTATTAGACTTGGTTCGAGAATGATACGTTTCAATATCGCCGATCTTAAGAGAGAGACTTGACCCAGCGTGCTTCCTTGTACATCTAAGAACCATCGTATATCTTGTCTTGGAGACTCGGGGTGTTCTCACGCATCGACCATAGACAATGAGCATAACATATGTGTATATGTGTGACAATTATTTCCAACGAACACATATAATACATTGTCATTATAATCTATCCAAGACTTATATAAATAACCTACTTAACACGTATAACTCACACGACACATCATACACATACAACACATAATACACATCATACACATAATGCACATCTAATACATAAAACACATATGACACGTAACACATATAACTCATATAGCATATGTAACATATAATAGTCTATCACCCTATCATGGCATGCTATAACAACATATCACAAAAACATAACTTATTTTTAATAATATGTCTCATCACAACATCATTTCACATATCATTACAATATAATTTATCACTTTATTATTGCATATAATAGTCACATATCACATATTATAATAGCATATCACACTTCACTTAATAACTTATCACGTAACCACTTATCATGTAATGATAACTTATCAAACCAAGACGTGATAACCTATCGGTAAAAGGTCAATAACCTATCGCCCTAAACATGATAATCTATGTCCATAACTTGATAGTTTATCTTCTAAAGCTCAATAACCTATCACTTCAAACTTGATAACTTATCACCTAAAGCTCAATAACCTATCGAGATAATCTATCGGAACCCAATGATCACTTATCACATAAAACCCACTTATCAGATCAACAAAGTACCATTTAACCTTAATCTCACCCTAAACTACTTCCAAAATAAAACAACAACCCTAATCAAGGGCTAAAAAGCCACGTCTCATTGACTTTCCTTCTGAAAAATTATTCTCATCATAATCAAATTTTTTACTCCGCATAAGTTTTGTCAATCTTCAAAATTAATTAGGGAAATTTCCGCAACAAGTTACATCTGTTTGGTGTAAATCAAGTAGAGTGCACAAGTTTTAGCTCATGGAATTGATCAGGCTCTGTGGTCTATACTGTAGATAAGACTGAAATATTGCATATTGGATGCTAATATGCATAGTTAAAGCTCCATATGTTTTTTCGAAAAATGAATGATTCGAAAATATATATATCTAAAAATAATTCGCCCGTATCTTGAAATAATTTATCAATAAATAAAAAAATTCTTACAGATGATGAAAAATGCCTTTCATTTGTTTATCTTTATAAACGATACGAGCGATCATTTTTTAAAGTAGAATTTTTTGAGTAATTCATTTTTGCAAAACAAACAAACCCTAAAAGAATAGCCAAAGTGGACTTCACGGAAAGAATAATACATCGCACATTTTAGTATTATCCAGAACACGATTGATAGGAATTTATCTATTCAATGAAGCTTAAGAAAATCCAGAGGATTTTGAATCTATAAGATCAACAGTGCCCGAATGTCCTTCATCTAACCTTCCCCAGATTTTTCACATGGAAGCTCTTAAATGAAAGTTCTTCACTGGACAACATTTCTCTCTGATTTCGACCGTACGAGCAATGCCAGAAACCACGCGCATTAATCGAGGAAACAAGTACATAAACATGCAATGGGAAAAATTCAAAAAAATTGCTCTAAGTCTGTTAGCACTTAAATTTTAACCACCCATTTAGTTATTGATTGCATAAAAAAATTAAAGATCTATCTGACCCTCTAAACAAAAATATTATTAACTTGTATTTGCATATTAACAGTAGTATTTAATAGTAATATGCCCATATAATTGCACTGGAGTTAATGAACTCAAGCTAGGGATCTTGAACATATATATTTTCGGACAAAGCCTACAAGAATGCAAAATTCAATCAAGCCCATTGAAAACCTATAATGGCTGAAATTAGCATATTGGATTCCGAAAATAAAAAGTTCGAAATAATTAGAATTTTTTTTGGAGGGTAACCAAGCAATGGAAGCAAGAGAAGAGAATCGATAGTACCATCGAGTAGGAACGACAGTAGCAAAGTCACGGTACTGGCCAATTAGAATGACTTACAGAAAGAAATGTATATCATCTAAATCAGCCACACAAACTTGATAAAAGAAATGTGGAGAACTAAGAGCCACATGTCACAACCCTCCCGAGGTAAACCACAAGAGAAGGACTGAGCATTAGTTTAGGGTCAATCCTAGACTGACATTGGATGGGCCCAACCTAAGTGGTCCTGATCTGATTCCCATGAGGTTCGGTTCCCAAGGGGATTAGATCAATCCTTGGTCCTAGGACCCTCGCCCTGTACTATGCAAGTTGATCATCGATTCTCAAAGTTTAGAGTTGGTCCAATTGGACCAAACCTATATATGTTTTATATTATATAATATATTAGTTATGTTTTATATTAGATATGTTATATATTATATACTTTTGTCTACTCTAAATCTTAGCACCTCTTGCTCTGTTCTCTTCAGCATTTGGTTTGCCATGTAAGTTAGAAAGTAGAAAGAAACCAAGCCCTCCCTAAATAAAAAATAAAAACCCTCTTCACTCACCTCAACCTCGCTCACCTGCTTGCCTCAATTCGCTGGCCTTGCTGCTTGCCTCTGTCCACTTGCCTCTAGCCTCTTCTAGCTCGCATCACGTGTTCATTTTTATGGTTTGTTTCTTTTAGTAAGTGTGAAATTTTTATTGTTATCTTATCTTATAAGTATGTTTGTATGTGATGGTGTTCATAATTTGGTTGTCCAATGTCACATTATTAATGGATATGTAATTTGCAATAGTATATTTGTCCTTTTAACTAATACAAAAAATAAAAAAATAAAAAATAATCGGTTGGTCTTAGGTTGACCTTAGAACCAGACCAAACCCATAGAGTCAGTCCGCTTCCGGTCCGATTCCTCAATCAACTAGGTTGATCCTTAGTCCCAAAAATTGAGGATCAACATTGTGCAAGCTGGTCCCTAAGTTAAGTACTAGACCGGCCCAACTCAAACCATACTTACTCCTCCATGAGAGAAGTTGGATTGATTACTAAGCGGGTGCAAACAGTTCTTGTTTCAAGGTAACATCCACACACGCTCCCCCCAAAACCTACCAACTACAACTTAGTTTTTCAATTCAAATAATTAATCTAATTAACATTGGAGTTAGTGCTAATCAATTGCATGTTGATTAGAAATCCGAGTAAGATATGCGAGACCATCTTACTTCTACGAACTAGAGATTTTGGATGTGAAGACTTAGTTATGTTAAACTAATTCAACACCCTTTCAATTCCTTATTTATTTTATGAAAAGGTTTGTATGTCATCTTCATCAATTTTACTGTCCTAACCTACTAACATGAAAAAGGGATCATTTAGGTGTGCAAGTAATGAAGACAAGTGCTTAATAATCAAATCAACAAATAAGTTACACCGAAAAACTAAAGAACACAAGATGTATCAAGCAAATTAAAACAAAGGGATAATGACACAACTAGTCCCTGAACTTTAGTTTAATGTGAATTTGTTTAATGTAGTCCCTAAATTTTAGTCTAATATGTAATGTTGTCCCTAAACTTTTAATTTATTCAAGTTCACTAGACTTTTTGTACATAATTCAATTTAGCCCATAGATTGTATTAAATTTCAGTCTTACCCTTCCATTAATTCAAATTTAGAAACAACATTAAACATCTTTATACAATCCAAGGACTAAATTGAACGTATATCAAAAGCTTATGGACACATTGAGCAAAAAAAAAGGGTTAAGGGATTACATTGCACACTTGGTCATAATTTAATGACCAAATTGAAAAAAAAATTGAAAGATCACATTTTACATTGTGCCAAAGCACAATAATCATTTGTGCCATTTACCCTAGAATTAAAGATTTTCCAAACAAATTGCTCTTCCCCATTGTCATCCACTTTAAAATTGCGCTAGATTCAAACACATTGATTTTATTCGTTTTCATCTTCTCCTCTTATCCTTTCCGAGGCAGATCATTGGGCTTTCTCAGTTCCATTTCCACACTAGAAAATCAAAACCATCAAAAGCATCCCACCGTAAAGAGCAATATAACCTATGGGCGTTGCACTTCCCACCCTTATATGAAATCCACTCCATTCTCACTATAAAAATATGTTTGGAAAAAGAAGATCAATTGTACTTAGTATGAAGTATATCTATATAAGGCAAAAGAACATCTCAAGTGCCATAACTTGACATATGAGAACATATAAATGCTAAAACTTCCAAAAGGTATATTGAAGTGTCAAAATCAGAGAAGAAATGAACATTTAATTGCCAATGGTGAGAATTTTCAGCCAAACAATTGACATGACTTTTTCCAGCAAGAATGAAATGATGTGGCATTTAAAAAAAAAATTATCCACGTAGACAAGGCAAATGATGTCGCACCATCTACGTAGGTTACGCAAGACGATGCTAAATGATGTTTCGGTGTGGTTCGCTAAATGATGTTGTTCAACATCTTGACCTGACACTCAAGCACAGTCCACACCTCACCGTTCCTTCTCATGTTAACCCTTCAAGCTCAGTCGCCATTCTCGCTGAGGCTCCATCGCCACTTGCCTTTTATGCTCGCCCTTCACTCTCGCCCTTCATAGTCCACAGCTCGTCGTTCCTTCTCACGCTCGCCTTTCGCACTCGATCACCACTTGCCATTCGTCGAGGCATCGCTGCTCGCTATTCCTTCAGTGATGCAATGTGAGGGCAAACCGAAATTAGGGTTAAGGGGCCTTCAATTGGGAATTTTGGCCGATTTAAGGTTTTTAATTTGGGGGAACATGGAGGACGACATCGTTTTAGACAATGATTGCTGAGTGGAGACCGTGGCAAGTTACGTAGACTGATTTTATTAATAAAATAACGTCACCTCAGATCTCCGACAAGTCTCGCCAAAGTTGATACTTAAGTGTAATTAAGTGGCACTTAAATGTACATTTTGGAAGTTTTGACACTCATGTGTCCCTCAATCACAAGTTGTGGCACTAAGGGTGTTCTTATCACGTTTATATAATATCATCAAATAAATATAAAGCACAAGAAAGACCTTGGAGTAAAAGCAATAGAAGTGGACACGGTTCTTCGCATTAAATTGATGGTAGGTAATGTTAAATTGAAGATGCACCAGACTATGGACAGTTTCGTTCATGGCAACAGTAAAGGCTACGGTGTCTTTGTAACTCTTCGTGTAGCGGCTCGAAGAAAGCATGGGCTTACGGGGACAATAGCCCTCAGACAACAATGAAATAGTTCCAAAATTTGACATAACACGAGCGAAATGAATGAGAGGTGGTCGAACATAGGCCGCGCCAATGTCGTTGACTTCTAGAATGGTAGATGGAGGTTTTGTAGATTTTTTTATTTTTATTTTTTTTTCAGTCCTACTCTATTCCTATTCTACACTCACTCTCAGACTTTTGCCCCGCCTCTTGCAGGGCGTGGAAGACGAAACCCACTCTTGAAACTTACGCGTCCCCACCCCACCCTCCTGAGAAGGTGGGAATTTGAACCCCTCACCTCCTCCTTCCATGTTAGAAGGGTGGCCATTAGGGCGAATCCCAGTGGTTAAGGTTTTGTAAATTGAAGGAAGACGGAAGGACAGAAAAGTAGTGGAAGGTGGGAGAAAAATGATGGAACGTGAAGAGGAATTGTGTAGAAAAGTGTCTTTTTCGTAAAATGTAGCGAATGGTGCGTGGACAAAGAGAACTGTCAATAGAACTTGAAGAAAAATCACGCGAATCAAGGTATGACAGCAAATGAAGAGGTTCTTCTTTGACAATATCAACCTTCTGCTCTCATATTTGCAGTGAACAGTGACTACACCAAACACCTTTATTTCTTATATTTGCAGTGAGCAATGACTACACCAAACACCTTTATTTCGCTTAGTGATGTTTCGGGCTTCAGTGTGGATTCTGTAAAGTGCCAGCAACCCCTCCAATGTCCCACGAAATTCTGTCTTATGTTCCATAGCAGTCCACACAAACAAAAACTTGATGTCTAGACACAACCAGAAGCTTCATGCCATATAGCAACAAACGACACAATGACACAAGTCATGGACTCTTGCACTAACGGTGAACTGATCAAGCTCACTATGCAAGTGAGTATGACCACTCTTTTTCACATTAGACCAGGCCAAGAGGAGGGAGACGGAGGGTGAGAGAGACACCATACCCACATAAAATATCCTCGCAAATCCCCCCATGGGCTAGTAACAAAAGTAATAAAAGGACGTCCCGTGTCCTTGGCACCACCGTTCATCGCCATCGCCAGAGGAATCTTCTTTGAAATTTCTTCGTGGTTCAGATTGTCACCATGCATTTCATGCGTTCTCTTTCCTCGTACTTTTACTACCTTCCAAATGGATCCATTTAACACAAATGGTCGTACCAGTACTGCCAGAAACCGGCCAAATCAGGTCGAAAATTTCATCACATACAGATGTGGGACCACATCTTCCCTCCTTTGTTTTTTCATGGGTAAAACTCGCCTAAAGGGTAGTCTAACTGTAATTTGATTTCCCTTGTTCCGCTCATCTAACTAGTCTGTGTCACATGAGAAAGAAAAAGAATCTACGACAAACTAACAGAAACTGAAGTGAATTTTTTTCAGAGAGAAACTATATGGACGTTGCTTGGTGGATTGCTAATGGGTTTTCTCGACATTTTCATCTATTGAAACTGAAAGCACATGGACATGGACCCTTGGACATGGATATGAACACTCTTTTGCAGAAGATTTCTGTATCGACTTAGGCTATGAATTCTCCAAGCAAGAAGTATGTAGCAACATAAAATCACTGACGCGACTTCATGAGCTTACCTAACTAATACATCAGATCCGGGATCATCTGTACATAGAAAATTGTCATCTGCATAGCCAAATCCAGTTCATCATCCAGTAATTTGAATTACAGGAAAAGCATAGAAAACCCAGATTCCCATGCCAGAAACATAGTTCATCTGCTCCATGAACATATACTTATTCCTCATTCAACTAGATATAGAAGAGAAGCAGCTCCCTGACCGAACAAGCACCGGCGTAGTGATGCTCGTTACTGCATCGATCCCTGGCAAAGCGCTGCTCGAATTTGTCCGGAGAGACCTCGGCGAATCCAAGCTGCGCCTGATCAGTTTTCCCATGGCAGAGATGGGGTTCTCTGTCTCCTTCAAGGGATCGGATGACTTGAACTTCTTGCAAAAGCTGATGTGCCTATCCAATGCCTCCTCGGTGGAAATGAGCCTGTCCGATCGCAAGAGCTCGTCCTTCACCGCCTGAATGCAGAGCCCACAAAGCCATCTTCCTTGGTACCGTTGTCGTATCCGGAGGATATATGCAGGGGTGCATTCCTCTGTGAATCCACAGGAAGCACAGTTTGCAGTCTCCACTTCAACCGAAGGAGGCGAATTTGTCGTTGTTGGCGGTGGTGGTGCCGTTGGCTTCGGGGTTGGTGGTGAGGCTTGTGATGATGGGGTCTCTGAGCCTAAGATGCTCATAGCTGGTGAGATAACATTGAATTGAAATTGTCGTTCTCTAATATAACATGTGGGGAAGGAGGAGGAGGAGGAGGAGGAGGAGAAAAGAACAGAGGAAGATTTGTGTGGGGTTATGCGGGCAAGATGCATCCTTTCGTAATCACGAGATTTGTTTCCATGTGAAGCAAGGGACACGGCATTCCCCAATAAAGATATCACCCGACTAAATCCAAGTTCAGTCCCATTTCAAGAAATTGTGATGGGTCTCGCATCACATGTGAATAACCGAAGAAAAGAAAGAGTATAATATTTCACTTGTTGATGGTTCTATTTGCAACGATGACAATAGACGTGACTATATAAAGAACAAAAATAAAAAAGTATGCTAAGAGACTATTTGGTAATTGGTCATTTCTTGGCTATATCTGTTCTTTAGTTCTAAAAAAAAAAATGAAGTCCATTTGGTAATGCTAGCTAATTATTCTACTCCTGAGAATAGATTTGTTCTTGAAAATAGATTTAAAACAGAATTAAGAAGGAAAAAAAACATTATCTTTTCCTCTTTTCTTTTCTTCTTTTTCTACTCTTCTTCTTCCTTCTCTAGTCAGTTCTAGGCTCAGCAATGGCTGACGACCGGCCAAAACCGAGCTTCGGCAAGGCTCCCTTGAGGCCAACAACTAGGTAGAGGAGAAAGAAGAAAAGAAAAAAAAAAGTCTCATAAAATTATTCAAAAAATTAAAAGAAATTCTTAGTTACAAAAAAAAAAAAAATTTGAAGGTCGTACTAAACGCATTCCTGTTCTTTTTCTATTTTTGGAATATAAATTATATGCAGTTATCAAATACATTCGAATGCTCAAAAACTCGTTTAGAAAATATAATAAAAAAAATATTTCTAAGTAAAAATTGTTTTCGGGAATAAGTGATCACCAAATAGATTCTAACCATGATGATGTTATGTGTTTGTCTCAAACGTGTGGAGACACTTGCGTGTAGGGTTCGTAGAGGAGACTGCGTGTGGGTTTCCTATTTGGTAACCGATCTAGAGGGGTGTCAATCATTGATGAAATTAATAAAAATTTAGTAAGATGGTGGGCCGGAAAATTCGACACAAAGTTGGAGAGCGGCTGACCCCTGCTCACTTGAAGGGACAACCAACTGCGATTTTGACAACTCTGAACTTTGCTAGTATTGAAATATTGCTAAGAAGGAAAAGGAATACTTATCTTGTCGGAACAGTGTCCGGAACAGTGTCTTGAACAGGAGTTGGAAGATCCACAAAATCTAAAGAACCCACGAGCATAGATATGATTCGAAATTGGTCATGGATTACATGATAGACTCTAGTTCCATTGAATTTCTTTTAATGATCTTTAGACCATATTGTACATTGAGTTCATCCTTATTAATGATCATGCGGATCTTATAGTTGAATTATACGATTGACGGTTGAGATGATTTTGAGACCCTAAGTAATTTGTAAAAATGCACATGTAGGAGTTTAGATACTCTAAGGGGCCATAGGCTTAGGTCACTTACAATTTCACAGGCATAGATTAACGAACCATCACATCGATATCCTGCAATTTCACAAGCCAAGACGACTTTCAAACGGGGAAAGCTGGAATCACAAGCTTATAAATCTTGAGGAACTTCCAACCACAGTTTGCAGTTGTAAAAAGTAGTCTATGCTTTCATGCTTGACATGTCAAAGAATCCCTAGATCTCCTTAGAATAATACGCTCAAGAGTTAGACTCAATTTCATGCGTACAAATTAGTTCAAAATACATTTTTATGACAACCCATGGAAAAGAAAAGGGAGACTAATTAAACTATTCATCTTTTAGTAAATTCCCACCATAGAACTGCCTTATGAACATTGAATGCATGTCATGATTTTACATATCACGTCAGTGCTTTGTGGCAAGTTTGTCTATTTTCCATCTAATTCATTATGTCCTAGCTTCTTAAAACCTAAAGACGACAGTCCTCTTAAGAAATATGTAATAAATAACACCATAAAAAGATCACTTGTCAATACATAAATTAAGCTCCGTGTTAAAGACAGTAAATGACGAAAAACTTGACACTTAGAAATAACCAATGTGGAAGCATTATGCGACCGAATGCAAAAGGAGATAACTTACAAGAATGGCAGCCTTTCAATGCTATAATAAGCCATGCGTGGCTAATGCTTTAGGGAATCTTTTTCTATGTTTTCTTTGTCCTTCCTCTCTTGTGATCGACAACGACGGATGGTTGGTCTTTGTTGGTTAGCGTCTAGACGACAGCACAAACGTTTCAAGTCATAATAATAATTGTTCTTTTATTGATTTTGGTTTCGAGATTATTCACCATCCGTTCCGCATACTAGACAGTCAAATCCAAAAGGGAGACTATATAAATATAAAGAGCATATTGAACCGTCGCCTCTCATATGCAAGTCAAATTAAGAGCATGATATTATGTCAGAAAGTCAAATCCAAAAGTTTAAACTGATTAGTAGAAGGATCAGACACACACTTATATATAGAATATTAGACCCACTGTTAAGCGGTTTAGGACTATACTTATGGCGCCCGAAGAAAGGCACCAAGCTACACGATTCCAAGTACTTTTGCGCCCCCCTCCCCTCTCTCTCTCTCTCTCTCTCTGACCCCATTACTTGGATAATATATCAAAGCCGAGGAGAAACCGTGGCAGGACCAGGGCGAGGCCACGTGAATTCCCTCTGCCCTCTCGGCGACCGTCGTTGTTTTCCTTAACGAGGAAGGAGACGACGGCTCGAGACGTAACTTCACGGACACACGGCGGCGCCCGCTTTTGCTTCGGGCATCTTCCTCGTTGCCTCAGCGTCCCCTTTCCCCAGACAGAATCCAATTCCCTCGTCCAAAAAGAAGCAGGGAAAGGGAGCCAAAAAGCAAGGCGAGAAAGAAACAGAGACGGAGACAGAAACAGGGGAGAGGGAAAGAAGAACAAAGATGAGCTCCGCGTTCCTTGATCTCGCCTGGGTTGAACACGGTTTGATTTTTTGCTTTCTGGGTTGAGACATTTGATAGTTAAATATTTTATAGATTTTCAAGTATTTTTGTGATAAATACAAGTGAAAGTGATAATGTTGTAAAAGACAAAATTAATCTTTTGATTGAGTTATGCAAAAGACAAACAAAAAAGATCAAATAACTAAAAAAAATTGTCATACGATGGCTAAGGCACTTCAAATTGTTTGGACAAATCTTAGGTCTGAGCTACAATAATTCTTTTCAAGTGTGACTTGGGTCCAAATTTATTGGTTCCAATACCAATATTGGGTGATATTGGGTTTCTTTCACCCTAAAAGCTAATTTAAAGAGTAAGGCCCTTTTTTCATACTTATAAACTAACTATATATATCTTCCACCACCAATGTTGGTTACCCCGATAATAGAGGAAGATGTTGTTTAATTTTTTGATATCGTATCATTACCAAAATCTTGACAAGAAATGAATCAAAATTCTAGGTCCTTTGCATGTGCTAGAGTAGCAATGTACACACAATAGAGATGTAACAAAAATCTTAGTTATGAAATACCAACACTCTCTGTGACAGCCTGAATTTTCTGAATTGTTTTCAATTAAATAAATCGGGCTTTTCGTCGACGTGTCTATAGTGCTATTCTCTGAGTTGGCCACTCACGAGATAACTGGTCTATCTGGGGAATCAATTAAGGAATCTAAATGCAATGGACTTGAGAATTCGAACAGGAATCGACTGCTCGACCGTGTCGGTCTGCAAGGGTCATTACGGCACTGTCAGAAATCGATCAGAGACCGGAGATAGATCGTTTAGACTGAGATATGTGATCAGAGTGTGGGTGATTCCACCTGATTGCAAAATACTCGTCGATCGGCATTAGACCGATTTTTCTATCGTTTTGGTACTCGGTGTCCGTATTTGAAACCTCGAGATTTTCACGACAACCGAGAGTCGTCAATGTGTCGAAGATGTACTATGTGACTCGAGATAAATCGATCACGGGTCAATTGCACCAAAAATTCCTAAAAGTGACCCGGTAGACTAGGTCACGCTAAAAGCGCGCCGAATTGAAATTAACCGCTTATTTGAACCCGATTTCAGAAATTGAAAGTTCTGTGGTGTCACGAGCTATTTTACGAACGTCGACTCATCCTCCGAGAAATTTTCAGAGATTCCGAGATTTTTACGGAAATCCGATTCGGACGTCGCGGAAAATAAATGGAAATTCGGATTGGCCGAATTGAAGAGATTTTCGACTTGCAAAATCGAGCTATATTGCGAAGGGGACTTGTAGAATTTATGTGGGCTTTTTCTACATCAAAATTGGACATCAAATGAGGAAATTTATTGGAGAAATTGAAGATCAAAGTGTAAAATTCGGAGCTAAGAAAAGGGGTGCATTTTTGGCTTTAAAAATTGGATGAATTGGTGGATTTACTTGCAAGAAAGTAATAAGAGACAATGGGATAAGATTTCATGCTTTTGGGGGACAAGCCATTAATGGAGTGGCTAAGGGTTGTTGACTATTTCCTTTCTTTTTGCACAAAGCTTCTTGGGCAAGCTGGCGTTGCCGACTCCACCTCCATCTCCGTGCACTTCTCTCTCTCTCGACCTCTCCAGCTCACATTTTTTTCTTTTACTTTGCCTTTCATTTCCCTTTTGTTTTCCTTCGAAGGCCCCTGCGTCCATCTCCACTCACCAAAACTTCTTCCTCTCCCCTTCACCCATGGACACTTGTCCATGAGCCAACTCCCTTCGGTCAACAAAAGAACTTCCCCTTTCTCCTTAGTTGACCACCGAAGAAACCCCATCCGCGTATGTGGCTTCAAGCGGCCATCGAAGACCAACGAAACTCCAGCAGCTTCGTGTCCCATGCTTCCTTCATCCGCGACATCCTCCAGCTGCCAGCACGCCTTCACCGCCTTGCGTCTTCTTCGGCCGAATATCCAGTATAGCCGCGTCCACGTGATCTCTTCACGAAGCCAACAGCCATCAACTTCCACCGTTCCTCTCTCCAACGAATCCGCGTGTGTTCTCCATCGCCTCGCAAGTCCGCGTGTCTTCGGCCCAAACTCCAAGCCCAAGCTGCTGCGGAAACTGCTTCACGATCTTCTCCCTTGCAGCAGCAAACTTCGGCCCAGCTTCAATGCAAGTCCAACAGCCCGCGTGATTGGCATCTTCAGCCCATTCGAGTTTTGGTCCAGCTTTTTGAAGCCCACATATCAGCCCAAGCTTCGGCCCAACAGTTTCTTCAAAGCAAGATCGGCCCAGTAATTTGAAGCCCATTTGAAATTCAGCCCGCGAATCAAGTGAAGCCCAGCCCGAGTTGAAAACAAATCTCAATTGGGCTGAGATTTGTTGGGCCCGTTTTAGGTCCGGCCCGAGAGTTTGCCGACACGACCGAAAATTAAGATTTCGGCCGCCGTCGCGTCATCGTCGCGGTGAACCGGTTTTCGCGATACACCGGTGAGTTTATTCTCTAAACTCTTCTTAGTAGGTGATTGAGGCTAAGGGGTGTTTAGATTTATTTAATTAGGAATTAGGTGGTTAGTTAGATTAAATTAGTGATTTAATTATTAAATTGAGCATGTTAGGTGGTTAGCATGGTTTAGCTAAGGCCTATTTAAATTGTGTTATTTATCTAGAAGGGTTCAGGAATTTTTCCGGGTCCGTATTGGTATTTAATTTAATAATTTTGGCCTAGGTTAGTATTTCTCGAAATTAATTATTTATTAATTATTTTTCCGGAAATTAGGCCGGGATGGCCGGTGACCGGAATTTCGTGCTGATTGCAATGGTGTGGTTAATTTCTGCAATTGAGTGTTAAATTATGCAAATTGAGTGATGATTGGATTTTTGGTATTTAATTCCAAAAATTGTGAATTTTCATTATTTATTCAGAAAATCCCGGGTGTCGGATTTTAACACCGAAAATGGTTTTATGTACTATATAAAATAGTGGGATTTTAAAAAGAAAGAGTGTCAATTTTTCTGGGTCGAGTTGACCGTGTACCCACGCACGACTATTTTCATGCGTATTTCTAATACGAAGAAAAAGGCCAGGTTCACCATTTTAATTGAAGCATTTGAATGCAATGCACGGTGCCCTGGGCCATATTTGAGTGATCGTGTGATGACAATGAGAAATCGTCCCGGGCTGTTGAGCTGGACGTTATCCCTGTTTGGGATGCCCCTTGTTAAAGGGAAGCCGGTCGCAGTAGATTCTGGACCCTATGTTCCTTCGGGAATGCCGTCGACGTAGTGACGAAGCCGCGCTCCAAGGGGGGAGGCGATGCTCCTTCGGGAAAGACGTCGACGAAGTGACGTGCCGTGCTCAATGGGGTGAGACGATGCCTGGCAATGCCAAAAGACCGCCGAACTGAGAGTAGGCCGTGCTATATGCCGAGATCAAAACGAGGAACGCATGTTTATTTAAGTATTGTGTTCCAATTAATTGAGCTTGAGTGATGCTCTTATTTGTGATATGAAATATGCTGACCTACAGGGTGGAACTGAGACGAGGTAAGTCTCCTTGATTGTGTGATTGCGTGCTTAGAACGCTTCTTAGCGTCTTCTCCTCCTAGCTGCAATTTAGAGCTTAGACTTGCTGAGACATTGTCTCACTGGTTATTGTATAACCACTTTCAGGGTCATCGAGTGAAGGACTTGGAGCTGAGAGGAGGTGATTTGAAGCATGGGTCGGATAGGACCGCTTCTTTTTGGAGAATAGTCTTTTGTGGTCTTTTGACCATAGACTCTTGTACTTGACTCAGTATATGTTTATAAAGGCATGTTTGTTTGTGAAATTATAGTTCTGCTTTTCTATCCCGAGATAGTTACTGTCAGGGGATTTGTTTTCGCTTCCGCATGTGCAACAAAAATGAAAAGGGTCGGCTACTAGTCCTGGGAAGTCGCAAAATTTTATCGACCAGAGAGGGATGGGTACGCGCTCGGGGTTCGGGGCGTGACACTCTCCAGGAATCTTCATGTTATGTTAGACACTTTGACAATGCCCGACACTTTTCGACACTCAATCAATAAGTGTTGGAAAATCCAATACCTAGTTAAGTCTTCCAACACTCTCCGAACGTTAGTCCAAAATTCCAACATGTGAGTTCAGAATTTTAGCACGTGATTTCAACACACACGGTATCAACTTAAAAATTTTCTATAAATAATAGGTCAAAATGTAAATATATATATAAAAAATAAAAATATTAAAATATTAAAGAGAAAGAACAAAAACGTAGTCTTATCCTCTCTTTTGACTCTCCTATGACACAAATTCACTTTGTAAGTTTGTTATTTTTCTCTTCTCTTCTAACACGTGAGTTCCAAACGTGAATTGCTTGTTTTTTTATCTCCAAATTTTATGAATCATTAAAATGGAGTTAAATTTATCAAATTGAAATAATGAATGAAATTAAAAAATAGTAAATTAATTTTTTTTGTATAAATTCATTCTAAGCTCTTTTATTATTATTTATTTATTTATGAATTTGAATCAAATTAATTTGATTGAAATAATTATCATTGTATATATAAAAAACAATGTGTCTCAACATATCAGAATCATCTATCTTTCTAGAAATAATGTTTTGATATATTACATTATATTATATCGCGTATTATATATCGTGAGTCGGTGCTACTTCGAATTTTAGAGGCAAACGTACTTCTATTGCCCTAATTTCTATGTAAAAGAAATCTCATGTAAGGTCTACAGTCCCCGTGTACGCGCACCTCCGACACGTGGAGGGACATCAGTGGCCCCTGACCCTCCAGGCCCGCCACGTAAGCATCATCATCATCCCGACCGACCCGAGCCGTCCACCTTCATCCACTTGAGCTCTGGCGGAGTCGGCAAACAGTCCCAGGCTCTGCTTCAGCTCCACCCGTCATCCATGGCCTTAGCCATTGCTTCTTCCTCGCTGTCGACCCTCCCGACCAGGTCGGACTCGCTGCTCCTTTCGTCCACTGCTCAGTGCTTGGCCCTCCCGAGTTCTCGTCTTTCTAACCGTGCGTTGCGCGAGGTGAATACGAGTTGAGTTTAGTTTGTGTTTTGGTGACAGGGAAAGCCCGAGGAAATGGCTCCCCGGGAAGGTCGCGGCCAGTGCGAGCTCGCCGGCGAGGACTCGCGTGAAGGCGACGAAGGGGGTCTCCAGCGTTTGCGAGCCGCTTCCTCCCGATCGGCCTCTCTGGTTTCCCGGTAGCTCGCCCCCTGAGTGGCTCGATGGCAGGTAATTTTCACTCTTTTTGGGACATCAAGTAGAGATAGTTCGAAAACATTCATGTTAAGAGTCCAAGAAGCGAGCTTGCTTTACACGGCTTCATGACCGTTTTGGACTGCGATTTGCTTATCTTTTATTCTTCTGTACATACATTTTGTGACATTGGTTATAAGCGACCCAAGTTCAGGAATTTGCATATTCTTTGTCGCCTAGTCTTTTCACTATTGTTTGCGTTTGCTTCGTTGTTTGACATATGAATAAGCTTGCCTGTGATTACAATTGCGCAATGGAGACATGACCCAGTTAGTGGTGACTTCATTGCAGCCTTCCAGGAGATTTCGGCTTCGACCCGCTTGGCCTAGGTATGAATTCGTATTAGCATTAGATTCTCGAATAAACATACACTGATGTTTATGACCTGTCTGAAGTGGAGAACCAAATGATTGAGTCATGTAAATCTCTTTGGAGATGGTTCATGCTTGGGGACTGTATTTAGTACAGGCTTGTGACAGGCTTCAAAGTGTTCAACAAAGTAGCGTTTAGCTGAAATGTACTCTGATGTGGGGGTGTCATAATGTGGCACCATAAATCTAGCTAATTTCTGTCTGTATTATTCTTATTAATGCATCCACTGGTGCAGGGTCTGATCCAGAGTTGCTTAAGTGGTTTGCACAAGCCGAACTGATGCATAGCAGATGGGCGATGCTTGGGGTGGCTGGAATTCTGATTCCTGAAATGCTCGGAAGATTAGGCTTCATAGAGAACTACTCATGGTACAATGCTGGCACTCAAGAATACTTTGCTGATACCACGACCTTATTTGTGGTGCAGTTAGCCTTGATGGGTTGGGTAGAGGGAAGAAGATGGGCTGATTTGATCAAGCCGGGTAGCGTCGACATCGATTTCAAGCTCCCAAACATAAAGAAACCAAAGCCTGACGTTGGTTATCCTGGCGGATTTTGGTTTGATCCAATGATGTGGGGGATGGGCTCTCCGGAGCCAGTCATGGTATTGAGGACAAAGGAAATAAAAAACGGACGCCTAGCGATGCTAGCATTCGTGGGGTTCTGGTTCCAAGCCATTTACACAGGCGACGGCCCCATTGAGAACTTATTGAATCACATTGCAGATCCTGGTCACTGCAACATTTTTTCGGTATTGTCTCGTCTCATCTACTTAAATTTTCCATGGACAATGCTGGTTAGACTGCATTTATAGAATGCATAACAGTTTCACTCATTATGAGCCTAAAGAAATGATGTTTCACTGCAGGCTTTCACGTCTAGTTGATGTTGCGAGAATGAAGGAAGGATTGATTTTGGGAAAAAAGAGAGATACTGGTGAGAAGTCACGGCCGAAATGTCCAGGCCTCCATGGCATTGTTTCAGTTGTTTCAATGGACTGAGCAGAATCTATGTACATACAAGGAACCCCAACTTGGTTTTCTTTTCTCGATCAATATAATTTCATTCATCTTTTTGTAACACACTTCTTTGTATAAGTGGCTAATCCTGCTCATGTCGATGCGTTCTTTGGCCTGTTTGCAAGCTTTAGCTCCATAAATCTAAAGCTATTGAGTGATGGTAATTCTCAATGTAAATATGAGGCCAACGATCCATTTAAGTCCTTGAGAATACGAGTCTAGGACACTGAATCTTGTTGAGGTGGTACTTGCATAATCTTGTTGCTAGGGCGCTTTTATATTCGAGGGATCAGAACTTGCAGAGAAATAATGGAAGCATGAATGCTAAAAGCTTGTGTTGTTTGCCACGTTCCTACTAATATATGCTTTCCCTCAGAGCTGACCTGGTCAAGAGACGGTGATGATTTACCTCTCTATATAGATCCCTCTTCTATTTTCTCCTTCCAATCCTATTTTTAGAATTTTGTGGGGATTTGCCAATTCCATCCACCAAGATTGACATGTTTCTGCAAAACCGAATCAATCAAAATAATCTGTCAGAGCAACCACCCGGAGAAACTCCATGACCCGGAGGAAGAATTATGATTCCAGATTTTCTCCATTGTGAAATGTTTGATGTAAACATAGTTTCATCCTGTATAACGTGCATTTTTGCGCGGCGGTGATAAGGTTCAACCGGAAATGGCTTTCGCTGCTGTTGGCTCCGTCCTCCTCTCCCTCCTTATCATCTCCTTCACAAAATTGTCTCTGTCCGCACCTGAAGATGGTCTTCTCCAATTCAAGAGGTCTTTAGGGAACGCCGATGCTTTGGATTCCTGGGCTCCTGGATCGCAGCCGTGCAGTGGTTGGGTTGGCATCGTTTGCTTCGACGGAATCATCACAGGGCTCCATCTTTCTGACATGGGCTTGTCCGGAAAGATTGACATCGATGCACTGCAGAGCTTACGCGGCCTGAGGACTCTCAGCTTCACGAACAATCTCTTTGCGGGTCCAATGCCAGAATTCAATCGACTGGGTGCGATAAAGTCCCTGCTGTTATCCGGGAACAACTTCTCTGGGGAAATCTCGAGCGACTTTTTTAAGCACATGGCGTCTCTCAAGAAGATCTGGCTCTCTGATAACAACTTCTCAGGGAACATACCAGAGTCCCTGATGCAACTCCCCAACCTTATGGAGCTTCACCTCGAAGGGAACGAATTCTCAGGGCGCATTCCTGTGATTAAGCAGGAGAAGCTCACTTCCCTGGACCTGTCGGACAACATGTTGGAGGGTGAAATCCCGGAAAGTTTTTCTAAATTCAATTCCAAGTCTTTCGAAGGGAATCCTGGACTTTGTGGGAAGCCACTCGATAAAGTCTGCCCTGGCAAAGAAACGCCTTTGACAGACACGACAACCGTGAAACCGCCTCAGCCACCTCCACCGGTCAATGAACAGAAGAGCAATGTAGGGCTCAGCATGATTCTTTGGACAGTGGCGGGATTGGTAGCTGCGGGGGTTCTTCTGACTGCGATAGTTTCTTCCAGGCGGAGAAGGGATGATGATTTCAGCATTTTAGGGAGAGAGGATGTCCGCGAGGCTGTCCAAGTCCCAATTTCCGGGGTGAAGCCCATGCGAACGGAGTCTAGCAAGAAAGGCAGTTCAAAAAGAAAGGCTCAGAGCAGCAAGCACGGTTTGGGCAATCTCATGATGCTGAGCGACGAGAAGGGTGAATTCGGATTGGCCGATCTAATGAGGGCCTCCGCGGAGGTGCTCGGAAATGGTGGGTTGGGTTCTGCATACAAGGCTGTGATGTCGAACGGCCTGTCCGTGGTGGTGAAGAGGATGAGGGAAATGAATGCTTTAGAGAAAGATGAGTTCGATGCTGAGATTAGACGTTTTGCTAGACTCCGGCACCCAAATATACTGACCCCACTGGCCTACCATTATAGGAGAGACGAGAAGCTCTTGGTTTCAGAATACATTCCTATGGGCAGCTTGTTATACATATTACACGGTACGCTGATAGGAACATATTTTCTTCTGCTTGCTTTGGAAATGATTTTGCCACTAGCACATTTGTTATCATAACATGTTAATATTGAGGAGATGAAAGATTTCCTGGAAGATTCAACTTATCTTATACGATCCTCTCAAACCAGTGATGAATTCTTACATTTTGCCGAGTTCTGATTTCACATACTTTGATTCTTCAGGTGATCGTGGAATTAGTCACAGAGAGCTGAATTGGCCAACCCGGTTGAAGATCGTCCGGGGAGTCGCGAGCGGACTAGCTTTTCTCCATTCAGAGCTTGCATCCTATGACCTGCCTCATGGAAACCTCAAGTCGAGCAACATTCTTCTGAGCTCAGATTACGAGCCATTGCTCAACGACTACGGCTTCCATCGTCTGATCAACCCCTTTCAAGCTGCGCAAACCTTGTTTGCATATAAGGCGCCTGAGATTTCACAGCAAGGGAGCATCTCGCAGAAGTGCGATGTTTATTGTCTCGGATTAATCATCCTTGAAGTCCTCATGGGGAAGCTCCCTTCTCAGTATATCAGCAGCGGGAAGAGTGGAACTGATGTAGTGATGTTGGTTCACTCAGCGATCTCAGAGGAAAGAGAGGCCGAAGTCATTGATCCAGAGATAGCGGGTTCGACAGAATCAAAAAGCGAGATGTTGCGACTCCTTCATATAGGAGCTGCCTGCACAGAGAAGAACCCCGATCATCGGCTTGACCTGAGAGAAGCAATTAGAAAACTGGAAGAGTTACAAGTGTGAGGCAATTTTGTTTCCAGACTCCTATTGACAATTTTAGTTGACAGGATAGAACGTCTTGAACCCCGAGTTCTGCTCATTCCCTGATCGAGTGCCGTAACGGATTCATCAACGCTTGGAATCAACCACTCAATGCTTAGGCCAGGATTGATTGGTCGTATCATCCTTTCCTGAGGAAGAGCGAACATAAAGAGTGGCCTCAAAGGCGAGGCTTTTGGCTTCTTTTTCACAAATAGAATAGAGCTTATAGAACATCCGTCTTTGATTCAAACTTATTTTTGCTTTGTCATTACCCTACCAAATTAGGGAAGTTCAGCGTCAAAAAGCATCACCATTTCACTTCCAGGGGAAGGATTTCTTTGTCAAGCCTGTGCTACAAAGAGATTGTCACTGAGGATTGAGTCTCTGAACTGAATTTCGATGAAAAATGACCGGACTGCCTTCAAACGTAGGTTCTGCAGTGGACAGCTCCACTCTTGTTTGTACAGTGTATAATGAATCATTTGTCTTTTACCTGAGAGGTGCATTGGTTTTCCATGGGATCTCTGGCAACATTGCCCTATGATTTGTACTCAAAAATCCTCTTTCACAGTTCTGCTCACACTTCTTATGTTTCCTATAAAAAGAAATTCAAAGAAAAAAAAAAAAAACAGAGAGAGAGAGAACCACTACCGTGGAAAATGGGTTGCTGTCACAACAGTTTTAACATCGAAAAAGTCAGACGATTACACGGAACACGACTTGGATTCGACAGTAATTGCAACATAATTTTTTACAGTGATCTCAAACAAAAAGGAATGGCGTTGCACCTTCCTTTTATCAATAATCAAATTCGCGACACATCTCATCACTGTTAGGCTTGCAAATATTTATCCGAGACTAGAAATATCCATGACAACATTAGACCTGGACAGCCTGGAGAACTTGAAACTGAGCTGGCCTGGACCATCCAAAAAAGAAGCCCAACAAGCCCGTTCAAAAGCCCGAGCCGGCCTTCCAGAACCAGCATGTCATTGGCGGCATCACCGTAATCCTTTTGACAAATTGCTGCATCCCGGATCTGTCGCAACGTTCCGCTCAATTCAATACTTACCCACCACGGTCAACGCCCAGAAACATTGCCATCGCATAGCTCTCCTTCGTTTCTTCTTGGTTTGGTACGAGTGCTCGTGAAACGTAGAAGAGAAAAACAGAGAGAGAAAAAGGAAGTCCAGGGATGGATTCTGCAGCAACAACGTCGCGGATTGTGGAGAAACTGAAGCTCACGCCCCACCCGGAAGGTGGGTTTTACTCCGAGACCTTCAGGGACACCTCTATTCATCTCTCCAGATCTCAGCTTCCGCCTCACTGTAAGTTCTCGATCGCGCGCTTGAGTTCTGCAGATTTATATCAATCTTTCTTCTTTTTCTTTCCAGCTAAATAGTCATTTTATAGCCTGTTGTGGATCATTGTGTTTGTCTGGATGGTGGGTGATGAGCTGCTGCAGATGCTGATTGCTGATGTGGGATTTATTGCGCTAAAGTTGTGATTTTTATATTTTGTGATTGAATTTCTGGCGATATGAATGTTGCTACTATTGATTCATCCATCTGGGTATTGGATGGGTATGTCATATCCGGGAAAAGGAGGGGAAAAGTACAAATTCGTGATGCCCAATTTAGATTCAATATCTGATAAAGGCTGCAGTCAAACCAATGGTCTAAATTACTGATCTTTCCTGTGTCTAGGCTCCATTGTTTTTGCCAATTGTTTGCTAGTGACAGACCACGTCAATGCCAGGGAATCATGAAATGCAGTTGCTTTTGGTTACTTCCCTCTTTTCCTCATCACAAATTTATTGAATTTCTTTGAATCACCTAAATTCCAGACAAGGTTGATCGACCCGTGAGCACATCCATCTACTTTTTGCTGCCGGCGGGGAGTGTGTCGCAACTCCACCGTATACCTTCTGCTGAGACCTGGCATTTTTATGTGGGAGAACCTCTCACGGTACGGCTAAATTCCAGTTCATCATATCTTTGATAGGAATGATTTGCTTCAGCTTGCCCCTAATCTCAATTGAGAATTTTTTCCATTCACGAAATATTACTTCACTTCCTTAAGATATTGGCCCTTGGCTATGTGCTGAAAGAAAAAGATTCCACGCAAAATCCTTTTTGCAGGTATTGGAGTTGAATGACAAAGATGGAAGTTTCAAATTAACTTGCATTGGATCTGACCTGACTGTAGACAATCAGCAACCACAGTACACAGTGCCTCCAAATGTATGGTTCGGTTCGTTTCCGACCAAGGACTACACCATCTCTCCGGATGGCTCCGTGCTCAAAGCTGCCCCGAGGGATGCGGAGAAACACTACTCTCTGGTGGGTTGTACTTGTGCACCGGCCTTTCAGTTCCAGGACTTCGAGTTAGCTAAGCGCTCTGAGTTTCTTTCTCGGTTTCCCAATCTGGAGCCTGTCCTCTCTATTCTCACCCTGCCTGAATGAGGATTCACTTCCCATTCTGTAGCTTGTGTAGCGGCTGGGTACATCTCTGATGCTTTGAGCTGTTGAATCCCTAAACGAGCATAAAATAAATGGCGACTTGCAATACTTATGTTACAAAATGAGGAGATGATGTGTGTTCTTATATTTGATACTTGAGATAATAAATGACTCTTGCATTTCAGACAGCATGACTTAATTTCAATGCATGATTACATTCATCTTGCGCTCTGCTGAATGAATTGCATGGCTCTGTTCAGCTGTATATCCATATATTGGTTTGTAAATTCATCAGCTATGACTCATCTATCACGGCTATATGGTCTTGAGGACATTCATCTGTATCACGGTCCTTTTCATCATGGATGGTATAAACATTAAAGATCGGCACATACATAATAATGAATCCTGGGCTCTTTACCATAGCATTTGCTGTTCACTGAAGAAAGAAAGTGCACAACAGTGAAGCGTGCCTCACCAAGACCAGATGTGAACCTTCCGCACAGAATTTCACTTGCTGACGACGACAATAATCACAGTCTGTCAAAAACAAGTACTGGATCTTCAACTCAATAAGGCTATCCACTTGACAAGCATGCTGAGCAGGAGTAATCCCATGTTTTTGCCATTCGGAGTCATCGAATATGCAGTGAAAGAGAAGCCTTGATAGTTCACTCGGTGCTCTTTAGGAGAAAAAGAAAGAGCAGAAATGAAAGAAAATCTGGTTTAGTACTGTATGCCATCCCATCCCATTTGCGGTCATCGCTCCAAATATGGTTTGCATCTGAGGTGCAAGAGCCATTTTTTATATATGAATCGAATCAAGAAACTCCATTCTCTTCGCCTCACGGAAATCTGTAGATCCAAACCATTTTGATGGACCAGTTTTGTGACCTTTAAATCGATTCTTAAATATTTTGAACTGGCTTCTTAAGTATTTCGACAGAGTCTGTTTTTGGTCTTATTTTTTCCATATTTATCATTGATTGAGTATAATCAATATTATATTATCTTTTTATCTAAGATAATCGTCTTGCTACTCTTCGTTAGGGAATATACAGAAATTATATGATTCTCTTTCACGTACTTTTATTTTATTTGAATTATATATTTAGCACTTTTGAATCTGTAAAATTATACCAACAATAACATAATTCGCATAAATTTTCTTCATAAATTTTAGAAAAACTAAAATAGCACCATTGTTAAGGGTGGGAAATTCATATACAACATTTAGATCTCCTTTGAAATCAAATCAAACACGTTCGTTCACAAGAGGTCACGATTAATCAAAATTCATATATTCACATTGAATATATAGCCTTTTTGAGTGCAAATGGAAGTCATATTCATATCCGTCAATATTAATATCATAATTGGAATCTTACCATCTAATAAAAAAAAACAAAAATCGTAGCTTTTTGGGACAAATTTAAGTAATTATTTGTGTGTGTGTGTGTGTAGATATATCACTTTTCTTGTTCATGTAAGATAGGCACGGCAGAACGGCAAGGTCGCCTTCCCTCCCTTAGAAAACCTACGTGTCGAGCGCACGAACGCAACGAAAACCGACCTTTGAGAACGTGTCAACGCCATATGTCCCACTCGCCAGAAGCCACTGCAGCACTCCCTTTTGCCACTTTGGCCTCTTTCCTCCGCCTTCGTCTTCTTCTGCCCGCTCCAAAACCCCCTCTCGTTCACGGTCATCAATGGCGCATTCTCTTCAGGAGTCCGACCCTCCTTTGGAAGCTGCTTCTTCACTAGCGTCATCATGCTTTAAAGGTTCTTTCTGGTTTCTCTTTCCTTAAATGAAGTGCAGACACGTCTGTGTTCTCATGGTTTTCTAGTCTCTTTACGGTTCTTACCGTTTCGAAAATCACAAGTGCACCAAGTGAGCGCAAGCCCCACGTCCAAAAAAGTGATTCTGAGTAACATGATGCAAGCTTACGCTACGAGGTGTAGTTTTGCTCATTCTTTTGGTATTCACAGTGGCATAATTAAAGCAATCTTCTCGCTGTTGATTCGACGGCAATTTTAATGAGTTTTACCGAGGGAAAATAGACAACTCCGAGTGGATTACTTGAGTTTTATATGGTCCGGCAATCGTGGAAGGAATTCATCACATTCTTCGTTAGATGAATGAGACTATACCGAATGCACGCTTCACGTGCCATTTATGCCGGACTGGGTCGGAGAGGCCAGTTAAAGTTTCGAATAATGAGCAAACGAAGCAAGGCACATGTCTAGTATTTTTGAGTTGAGAGACGATAGAGGAATCTCTCCTTCAAAGAATATTGTAGATAGATAGATGCGTAGATGTGAGAATTCGGTTTATGTACTAGTAACTCTCTCGAGCAAGCATGTCGTGATTTAACAGTCATCTGCAAAAATGCTTTTCTTTTTTCAAAATGAAACTTTCATTAATCTTGTCGTGAAATAGGTTGAGAGTGCACTCATTGATTTCTCTTTGAAGTGGGAAGCCGGAAGATGTCCAAAAGATGGAATCGAAATATTCCTCGGCCTCGGGTGCCATTTATGGCAACCTCCATAAACCAGCAGTTATCACCGCAGCATGCTTCGTACTTGTAGCATTGGCCCTGTCCCTTTTTCTCATATTTCAGCATCTCCAGTACTACACCAATCCTGCTGTAAGCTCTCTTCTCCTGTATATAATATGATTGATCAGTCTAACTCAGTGTTATGGATGGATGGAACTAGTCAAGTATCATCTAAGCATACCTTGATATATTGTCCAAATGATATTGGAAACATGTAGCCAGACTTCCTACTAAATATCCTGATGGTTAGCTTAATCACTGGGGCCAACTGGTCCTCTAGTATGATAGAAAGACTTTCCTTGCTTTAGTGACAGGATTAATATTTACGAAATTATCTTGCTTTGATCCAATTTCAGGAACAAAAGTGGGTAGTTGTGGTCCTTTCCATGGTTAGCTTAATCACTGGGGCCAACTGGTCCTCTAGTATGATAGAAAGACTTTCCTTGCTTAATCACTGGGGCCAACTGGTCCTCTTGTATGATAGAAAGACTTTCCTTGCTTTAGTGACAGGATTAATATTTACGAAATTATCTTGCTTTGATCCAATTTCAGGAACAAAAGTGGGTAGTTGTGGTCCTTTCCATGGTTCCAGTCTATGCAATCGAATCAGTAAGTTCTGTCTTTGAAGTCCTATTTATGTCTTTTTCCCCTAGAGTTGATCAAGTGATATTTATCTGAACAGGGGTTCTTCTCCTTAACAGTTTCCAGGTTCTTTGCATCAACCAAAAAATATTTTTCAAACATGTGTTTATGAAAGATTGTATCTTGAGTCACACGCTTCCTTTAATTTAAAAGGAAAAAGGAAGAGAGATGCTGCAATCCATGGCTTCAGCCATGTGTTTATGGCTTGATTTATGAATCAATGACGTTGATCCAGTCTGACTGGTTTGTTTTTCTTTGGCAGATATTATCGTTGTGGAACCCAAAGTTGTCTCTTGCGTGTGACCTACTGAGAAACTGCTATGAAGCATTTGCTTTGTATTCTTTTGGAAGATACTTGATTGCCTGTCTGGGTAGGCTACTGTAGATGAACTCAAACTTGAAAAAGTTTTCTTGTATCATCTAGACCCACTAGAGCAATCCAATCATTTTCTAGCTGGAGTTTTTGTTCAGCAGTCTGAATATATGCCAATGAAGGCAAGTTTTACTGCATAAGCTCATGCATTAATTTTTCATTCTAGGTGGTGAGAGAGAAGTTATCAGACTACTTGAAGATGAATCAAGGAAATTGCTCCAAAAGCCACTCCTGGACCACACGAACACAAGTCCAAAGAAAAAAGGAAGCAGAGTTTGGAACTTCATCTTTCAACCATGTGTTGTCGGAGAGGATCTGCTCACCATTGAGAAATTCGGTCTTGTGCAGTATGTGAGTACCTCATTTGAACCATCACAGTTAGACTTATTATGATGGTTCCTAACATGTTTGATGTTGTCCAGATGATTCTGAAGACAGTATGTGCATTTTTAGCACTTATTTTGGAGCTCCTTGGTGTGTACGGTGACGGCGAATTCAAATGGAATTATGGGTATTAAGAAGGTTTTTTCACTTTTTAGAACATTCCATTGCCCCCACATCCCTGTCATCCTTGTCCTTTCTCGCAGGTATCCGTACATTGCCGTGGTACTGAACTTCAGCCAGATGTGGGCATTATTCTGCCTTGTTCAGTTCTATAATGCGACTCATGAGAGACTTAAATCCATAAAGCCGTTGGCTAAGTTCATCAGCTTCAAGGCTATTGTATTCGCCACTTGGTGGCAAGGGGTGGGGATTGCACTTCTATGTGCCTTTCATGTTCTGCCAAAAGAAGAAAAGCTGGAAACTGGACTGCAGGATTTTCTTATCTGCATAGAAGTAAGTGTGAGCTTCTTTCAGCCAAGGAAAAGTATCCGACAGCCAAAAGCACTAGCCTCCTGCACTCTTGAATTTTGTTTGCTTTTGACCATTGATTCCATATGGTCTCCGCGGGTGTTCGTTTTTGTACATACCCAAACTTGCTACAAAGACAACCAGAGTTCATGTATATCATTTTACTTGATTGGGTAGACCGGCATGCTGTATACTTTTGGTTGCTTTGAGCTTGCAAGGATGTTAATTGATGTTTAAACTGTCGACAGATGTCAATGGCAGCTGTTGCTCATGTTTTTGTCTTTCCGGTGGAGCCCTACCGTTATGTCCCAATTGCCGAAAGCCCAAAAGTCACCACGGAAAAGACAGTCGCTGAAGTAAAGTTGGAGGAGGGTTATAAAGAGAAACCAGCCGTGGTTGAGAAGACTGACACGAAGGTGGAGGTTGCTGGTACTAGCATCACCGAGAGCGTCCAGGACATTATTGTCGAAGGCGGTCAACGAGTAAGCTTGAATTCCACCATTTGTGTGAAATCTTGCTTTTATGCAATCATTGTCCCAAGAAATTTGCTTGGCTTCACTTGATCAATGCCGTGTGTCTTGCTTCATCCATTTGTGTGAAATCTTTTTTTTGTGTCTTTAAAAACAGGTGGTGAAGGATGTTGTGCTGACAATAAATCAAGCAATAGAGCCAGTCGAAAAGGGGGTGGCGAAGATCCAAGAGACGATCCACCAAAGATCAGAGGAGTCCGATGAAAAGGATGAACAAGTGGAAGAGGTAGAGGCCAAGGAACGTGTTGAGCTTGAGGGCGAAGGCGGGGAGAGGGAAACTGTTGTCAGCATAGAAGAGAGAGTAGTAAAATGAAAGGACTGGTTGTAAGCTAGAGCAGGACGTGCCAGAGAGTAGTTTTGGACTTATTAATTCTTGAAATGCGTAGTCTTGATTTTGGATTGAGCAAGTAAACCCTGCTTGGATGCTGTTCTTTTCTGTTTTGTGCTGTTCGTATGATAGGTCTTTCCGATTTCCTCTGAGAGGGTACGACAAGCTGCTCCTCGGTTTTTGAGCTGGTGAACACGTCTGAATTCTAGGACGCTAATGCCGATTTATATGAATCCGACCATGTGGATCGCGAGCAACATAAACAATCCTTTCCTTGTCCATGTCCATGTCCATGTCCAGTCACTATGATCTGCCAGAAAGGGAGAGCGAATTGACCAGACAGCCATGCTTCAAAGCGTAGGGGAGTTATTATGGTCCTAATGCATTCTTTTGGATCCTTCAAAGATGTCGTACCTCATAAATACTTCAAAAGCTTCCTTTGATTGTTCAAAAGTTTTCAATGATTGACCGAGATTTGTTCTTTTGTGATCCAACGATGGTCAATCACTAAGGAATGGGTCGTCGGGAATGTGTAGAAGTGCCCCAGGATGTAGATGGTAGTAAACTATTAGTTGCTACTTTGAGCCTGAAGCACAGGGGGCAAATCACAGATGCTTGAATATATTCAATACAGAACAAATGAAAAAAGAATATAGCCACTACATGCCATCTCTGATGCTGCTTTGACCCCTCTAAAAAATGTATATTCTCAAAAAACTTGATCTTGCTACATAATTTCAACAAATGGACAGACGCCAATTTAAAACTGGAGGATCTCAAGGCACAAAACTGACTTTCGATCTTCCTGCCCCCAGCCGTTGCTCCACTGTCATGTGTCTTCATTGTAATGCAATACAGGAACCATTTGGTATTGAAAAACAGGTCCCTGTAATGTCAATCCTAATGAGAAAAGTTGTGCCACCGGCTGTGGCCGTTCAAAGAGTGATGCATCAGCACAAGAATGAAGGCGTCGCAGTTGCTTCTCCGGAACGGTGTATTGCAAAGTGTAAATTTCCTGTCTAAATTTGAGCAAAAAGAAGTTCATTCCATGTGTCAGGAACGCCGGGCAGACACCAGTGCAAACAATCTTGCACTCCTGTTGTGCCCTTAATGCTGAATCGGGAGATGTGACCTTCATCTCTAACCTGCGACAACGCCGTTACGTCCAAAAGCCTAACTTTTGTCCCCCTTACTGCACTCTCTGCAGCAACATCGCTCGATATATCCTGTAACACTTCCTTGCCTATAGACATGGGCATTTCGTTATTGCAACTCCCTCCCGTGTTCCAATCCCCGTTTACGAAATGCCTAGGAGAGATGCTCCGGTAGAACGCCTTAAGACGAGGGTATTTCGGGAGTTGTGAGTTCACCCAACTCACAATGCTGTGGATGGTCAAGTTCTTCGCACGGCCAATTTCCGCAATCTTCTTGTTGGTGTTGCGTGCACCGCCCACATACATTACCCATCGATTAGCGTTGAGCTTACCACGGTTCCAGTGATGGCCAGTGTTAAGAACTAGAACATCAAATCTGTGGATAAACCTTTGCAAAAATGCTGGTGGCCGATCTAGGTGCATGGCATATTCAGTTGCTGGATTTGTTATATCCAGCGGTTCTAGACCACACAAGCTTGCGGACCAATAGTAGAGGACAGTGGTGTTGGTGCTTGGGAATTGGTATGCCCACCCATCAGGGCGGACTGCATGTTTTGCTTTCACCAGCCCATACTCTCTTCCAACATCTAAGACATCAGGCCTATCCTTACCACCAGTAATCATGCACATTAGCGACTGAAATTGCTGCCGACCCAGGGAATCTCCAACAAAGGCCAAGGTCTTGTCTTGCATCCTAACAGGAACATAAATTGAAAACAATGGATGAAGTCCAGCGAAGTCAATGATATATGACACAACAGGAGAGTCACAAGGTGTGACTCTTGCTCCATACTACAAACATGCATGAAATTCTACTGTGCTGAGAGTATTTCTTTCTCCTATTCTTGGTGAAAGGAAAAAACAAATAACTTTTTGGTGCATTGAATGGCGATCAGGAAAACACAAATCTGACAAAAGATGGCCAGAATAGAGCCTGAATTCCTTTTCTTCATACCATGGTCAATAAACTGCTGCAGCTCAACCCCAAGATGAAAAGTGACAACATTGTTCAAAGAGGGAAAGACCAGCACAATCACCAGAGAGGTCAAGAATAGCTATGACCCTTATCACAAGAGCTGACTGCAATTCTTGATCATGCAACAACCTCACTTTGAGAAAGGCAACTGAGAAAGTTCAGTTACAGATTTATGGTCTGAACGAGAGTACCTTTTTAGGAACTTAGAACCTTCAAACTCTTCCATCTGGCAATTTTTAGGTTGCCATTTAAGCGTCTCGTAGTCAAAATTCATGCGCTGTGTCATCCGGCAGGCCCACATTCCTGAAAGCCATCGCTTACAACTAAAGCCAGAGTATAAGGGCCTTTCATCATCCACAACCCATTTTCCTTTGGCAAAGTTACAGGCTGCTGAAAGTCAGAGGTCATATAGTCAGCAATAGCTACCTCCATAACATGCATGAAGTGAGAGATAAAATCAACTGAGGACTTGAGAGCATGTCAACAAGTTGACCACAGATGAGGATTGCATCAATGGAACTTCCACAGAACCAATAATTATGAATTATGTATATAACTGGCAAAGATTCTTCCTTAGCACAATGAAACTAACATCGATTCACAAGTAAATTTCTGCAGACACTAGATCGTTACCACATAGTAAATGATTCATCCAATATGGAAAATTACAAACAAGAGATTCCACAAAGCATAACAGAATAAAATCAGAAAGAATAGAGTTCTTACCTTGATTCTCCTCTAGATTGGGTGCTTTCTCATAGTTTTCACCTGGCAATGTAGCATTAAAATGTTCAGAACCAGGAGGCACTTGAAAATCTATTATTTCTTCTTGTTTTGAATTGTCTACTCCTGAATCATGTTCCTGCTTTCCCCCGGATTCAGTGACGCTTTCAGCAGTGTCATTCTCTTCAGGTTCCACGCCTTTTATCACTTTCTTAGGTTCTTCTGCAAAAATGGTAGCAGTTTCAGCATGACCTCAAGCAATAAGGCCTTGAGTGTAAACTTGGTCGTGCCTTTATGCTCATGACAATTTTATACTTAGACCACACTTGGTAAACAAAAGCAGAACAACTGAAAGAAACAATCTACCGTACAGCATATATTTCGTAAAGGAGACATGTTTAAATTTACAATAAGTATATCTGTAAATGACATGTATGTTTCAGCAATATCAAGTGGAAGCAATACCTTACCTTTTTCCTCCACATGGCTCGTCAAATTTCCACCAACATCAGCCATCCAAGGTGAGCCCTTTGAAGGGGCCTCAAATTGTCTCTTATCTAAATCCTTTATTGTCACTTCCTCTGCAATAGAGGATTTATCAATGCCACTAGATTCAGGTGGTTGAGACATGACTTTGGTCTCTAAATGGGCTTCCGTTTGTATATCTGTGCCAAACATTACACATTAGGACAGTGTGAATCGGGAACTAACCACTGTACATTAAATTCTTTATTGGCTATGCTGTTTTTGTTGAAGTGCTTAATTTTCTAATTGATGTCTAGAGAAACACAGCATCACTCTTGCAAGTCACAAGCATAAGCTTTGTACTTCTCCAGTTTCATTCAGTATATGTGAGACTCCAAAGTTAAATTACTGCACATCCGATAGAACTCCTTGAACAAGATGCAACACAAGTGGCAGATCAGATTTACTCTCTTTGTGCAGTTCTCTCAAAGGAATATGATATGCATCTCATAATTATATAAACCTAAAAACATAAAAGCTGGAACAGAACCAGTATATAGGAAGTCTTCAGAGGCAAAACCTGAAGATAGGGGCAACCATATGTTCTGAGGATGAAGAAAGGAGGTACGGAACGGATTTTTCTCCCATGACCACACGAGAATGCTCATGAAGACAATAGTAATGAGCAAAACAGAGAGTTGTTTGCCTCTCAAACCATAAAAGCTTCCCTTCATCCTTTATGCAAGCAGAGGCAAAAGCAATCCACTTCTTCTGTCAACAGAGCACTATATGTCCTTCTGGCCCTCCTCTGCACAATGTGGCATGAAGACCTTCTTTTGTAAAAGCCAGTAATTCAGCTCCTTCTGGCCCTCCTCTGCAAAATGTGGCATGAAGACCTTCTTTTGTAAAAGCCGGTAATTCAACAAACTACTACATAAATCTGAGAAAATCTGCATTAAGCATGGACTATTGTTATTATTGCTCAGGCATAGACAGAGGACTGGCCAGAGACGACACTTGAGAACAATAAACCAAGTCAAAGAATGTTCAGGTCACACGATGATAATCCGGTTTTAAACATTCTACCCCATATTACAAGTATTCTAAAATTTAAACGAACCACCCACATATAAAATAAGATAAATCAAGGGCAACATATGTCCACTGAATCTGAAACACCAAATGAGCGCCACCTCCAGCTCCAAAAGCAAATCTTGATATCAGGAGCCGCTGCGGGGTTTCAACATACAAGTGGGCATGTGTAGGTATCACTCTACAGACAATCTTAGATCGAACCCAGAAGCAAAGATTGGATTCCCTCCCTCCATTCCAAAACAAAGCATCATATCCTCACCTTCCAAATCAGATACCAGCAAGCCCCACGGCCCGGAGGAAAAGCACAAGATACCCACAACTCGAAAACCACATCCCAGCTACCAAAAAAAGTAGCACCAACCCTGCAGATTCAGGAGGAGCTAAACAAGGCCGCTACCGTATCTGGGTCGTGACGCATACGTACCTGAGACAAAACAGGAACAAGCCCAGGAGGTACCAAAGAAGTACCTATTTTTTGTGGGAGGCGAAGAGGGTGATTCGGGGACGGAGCAATGCGAGAAGAGGAAAGAGAAGAACCGGCGTGATGGTCGGAATAAAGAAATTAGGGAGAACCCACGTCTCGCGAATGCGTATTGCCTTCAATATTTTACGAGATCTAGGAATGGGATATTTGTAGCGCGACACGTACGGAAGAAGGAACGTCAGCGGATACCCGAGGGAGCTTTCCGTGTTGAGGATGCGAATATCGAATATTGGGGAAAAAAAAAAAGCTCCGGCGGTGCGTCGGCGGACGGCCATTTTCTCGCCATCGACCAAGGTTTGGTGGTGGTGATTAGAAGTTCATAAAAGGGACCGCTCAAATTAGGAATTGCCTAGACTGGACCACATCAACCGATTTAATCTAGTTTTCAAGAGTGTTCGTCTGGTTCCTAATTAATAATTCCTAAAAGTAAAACCGGCATCCTAATGATTTTTTTTTCGAATCCAAGGAGAATCGAATTTGGGAATCTAACCAAATCAATTACACATATATTTTTTAATTTCCTTTAAAAAAATAAAAATGGCAATTTTTTTTTTTATTATGTGTGACGTGGGGTTAATCAGATCGAATCGGGAATCGGTTACCTTCTATGACAAAGTCATCGAAAGTCAAATCATGCATGTCAACGATTGTGTTGTTTTTTCCTTATTTTTGTTGTTATTTTTTTAGAGTTGATTAGTTCATAATAGGATCAACCGATTTAATTTAGTTTTGAAGAGTGTTCGTCTGGTTCCTAATTAATAATTCCTAAAAGTAAAACCGGCATCCTAATGATTTTTTTTTCGAATCCAAGGAGAATCGAATTTGGGAATCTAACCAAATCAATTACACATATATTTTTTAATTTCCTTTAAAAAAATAAAAATGGCAAGTTTTTTTTTTATTATGTGTGACGTGGGGTTAATCAGGTCGAATCGGGAATCGGTTACCTTCTATGACAAAGTCATCGAAAGTCAAATCATGCATGTCAACGATTGTGTTGTTTTTTCCTTATTTTGTTGTTCTTTTTTTAGAGTTGATTAGTCCATAATAGGATCAACCGATTTAATTTAGTTTTGAAGAGTGTTCGTCTGGTTCCTAATTAATAATTCCTAAAAGTAAAACCGGCATCCTAATGATTTTTTTTTCGAATCCAAGGAGAATCGAATTTGGGAATCTAACCAAATCAATTACACATATATTTTTTAATTTCCTTTAAAAAAATAAAAATGGCAAGTTTTTTTTTTTTATTATGTGTGACGTGGGGTTAATCAGGTCGAATCGGGAATCGGTTACCTTCTATGACAAAGTCATCGAAAGTCAAATCATGCATGTCAACGATTGTGTTGTTTTTTCCTTATTTTTGTTGTTATTTTTTTAGAGTTGATTAGTCCATAATAGGATCAACCGATTTAATTTAGTTTTGAAGAGTGTTCGTCTGGTTCCTAATTAATAATTCCTAAAAGTAAAACCGGCATCCTAATGATTTTTTTTTCGAATCCAAGGAGAATCGAATTTGGGAATCTAACCAAATCAATTACACATATATTTTTTAATTTCCTTTAAAAAAATAAAAATGGCAAGTTTTTTTTTTATTATGTGTGACGTGGGGTTAATCAGATCGAATCGGGAATCGGTTACCTTCTATGACAAAGTCATCAAAAGTCAAATCATGCATGTCAACGATTGTGTTGCTTTTACCTTATTTTTGTTGTTATTTTTTTAGAGTTGATTAGTTCATAATAGGACCCAAAAAGAAAGCTAATCGTGATGCAATATAAGCGTTGAATCCTTCAATTTTTTTGCGTCATCTGCCTGAATTGAATCCTGACCCACCTACACATATGTAGCTTGGCTCTTTTTGTCGATTTATGAGGATTTATTTTCCTCTGCATATATGGTATATGTAGCACTTTCCTTTTAAATCTATAAGAATTTGCTTCTCCTAAAATATGGTGTATGGCACTTGAAAGGACATGGTTAGTCAACGTGCAAATCGCTCAAGATTTAAAAATTGTGGAACATGCTCCCACGTTCTTAATTCTTATATAATGTCAATTGTCTGAATTTCTTAAAGCTTGATTGATTTTAACGAATTTCTATAATCGTCTCGATCGGTAACTACCGATCAGTAAGCTCTAAAATTATGGTATATAACACCCAGACAAAAAAGGATGATAAATTTGTGGATTAATTTGATGGTGGTTAATTAATTTTTTCACTTTCAAACTCAAAATTTGTCCATGAATGCATGTGATATTTGCTAATGGGCAGCTAAGGAATCTTTCTGGAACGGAGAAATAAAGTAGTTTCTTGAAATTAGGAATCTCAGTTTCCTTCATTTAATAGTACAGGAACTACTTAGTACAATCAATTAAGATGACTATTGTGCATTCATTTTTCGAGTGTTGAAGTATTGGGCTACGATTCCGTATCTTATGCTCTTGGACCAACGCAAGAGAAGACAGCATCTAAAAGACAAAATCAACTTAATTTTCCAAAAAACAATCAATGCACTCGTCATGCAAAACCCTAAGTTGTACTTCGAATATATATATAGTAAGGATGATGAGATAGAAGGCAACATAATAAATGTCGGATCATCACAAAGCGAAAGTTTGTGAAAAGTTGCACTTGTCACGTATGAATTTGAATGAATTATTCAAATGATTGTGCAAACTAGTTGTCATTTGTCTATTATTTTGTGAACTTTACATTGTCTCAATTTTTTAGTGGTTATCCTGTCATTTTTCTAAGGATATCGCTAGCATAACGACACTGTTACCTATTATTTAACTGTGCTGCCGTGACCACAAAGTTGAGTTTGTAAGACATGGGGAACATAAACCTATCTAACGAAATAAATCCAAAGTGGTTGTGATTCAATAATAAAAAATTCATAAGCGGGACAGATCTAGAATAAGTATAAGCAGGCCAATCAGGACGCATTTGTTTAAAATTTTCTTTATCCTAGTCAATATATCATAAAGAATTCTATCACGAAAAAAATTAATCTTTTCATCTATATATAATGTTTTTTAAAAAAAAATTAACTAAAATATATTACAAACATGTTTTGTTCATACTAGAATTAACACTTGGATAATACCATACTTTATATATTTTTTGTTAAATAAAAACTTTACTAAAATATACTACAAACATGTTTTGTTCATAATAGAATTATTTCTTCTTCGCCTGATAGTCGTAATCAATAAAATGAGGACAATAGCTCTTTGACATTTTAAGCCTATAAGCAAAACAACATGACTTTCTTAAATGCTTCCTTAAGGTTCAACAGGGAGCAAGCTTTTATAGACAACTAATATTACCAAAAGTAGATCGCGAAAGTGATATACCCAATGTTTGGATATGCCACATAAAAGTATGAAATTAGGAAATAAATACTGAATTTATTCCAGATTTCATAATCAAAATTATCATTTAAGGTACAGATCTTGATTTGGAAGTATTTTCATGACATAGAAGCTCCCAAGAATATGTCCTCAAATCTCAGGAATCGAAGAAATTTCCAAATATTGGGGGGAGGGCGAGAGATGTATATTTTTGTAAAGTGTTTTTAACTCAATGCGGTCAATGTACAGACTAGAGAACATTAAGTGATAGATGTTGCTCAACAAATAATAACAATAGCTAGTATGCTATACAACTTTTGATTATTTTGAGAGTTTGAAATCCATTAGAATATACAAAGGTGAAAGGTTTTTTTATTTAAAAATTAATATACGGGTCAGTCTTTATTTTTAAACAAGAAAGATTCATTCGACGATAGTTCTCTTTATGTTTGTTAAATATCAAAATATTATCTTTAGAAATACTGTGCTTAATCTATTTTCATTTTTCAAATCCCTTTCAGATAGATGAAATTTTTACAATTAATGAAAATAATACCTACTGCGAAAACGAGACGAATAATATGCTAGCAAAGAAGGAATCATTAGCTCTGATAATGGATTTTAACTCTTATAAGAAGGTTTATGAATTTTATAACAATTTGATTCTGTATTAAAATTCTATGTTTGACCATCCAGGCAACCAAATATAACAAATGTCAAACTTGTGGGAGATGAAAAAAATGTCTTATTAGCATTCTCGTAAATGTTTGAGCTAGACCAAACGTTTAAATGATTCATTACATCCTTTGGATAAACTCTATGTTTTCATGACTTTTGCAATCAGAAAAAGACGTTTATTTGATATAACTATTATAATATTTTTTTATGGGTTCATTTCCGCTCTTCATACGCAGCATCGGCATTAGCCAAAAAGCGAATGAATTTTCGATAAATTGGATAATAACTTTTTCTTTGCAAAGTTTTCCTACGTTTGGCCAAACGTCTAATGTTGTTGTCCCATAGATCATCAATAAAAACCCATGCGAAATATGGGAAACAGAACTAATCTCATATCAGACGGAGCCAATGTTTCACGGTACCTTTAGTTGCAATTTTCTCTCACCATGTGCTTTGCCCTCGTCAGCACTTGTTTCTAAGTTAAGAAGTTGGTCAAGTGGTAAAACGACGATGATATTTGCGCTTCAGGAAGCGTGAGTTTTCAAGTCCGATTCGTACTAGAACACATTGGGTCAAGTCCCACAGAAGTAACTCCCTTGTGAATCCCTCGTGCAAGTGTAGATGGCCTGCATTTGACCAGACAGATTATATGGATTTAGCTTGATGTTCACAGTATCGTTGGATCATTTTAAAACAAAAAAACAAAACAAACGTGATAATATGATGGTTAGCTCAATTATTTCAATGAAATTTGATCGACACGACCTACTTCTGAAGCCTCCACTACATCGAGCAACTATTGCATGAACCTTGGATATCTACCACATTGAATCTGGACAGAATGATTTGGAGGGATTCATACGTGAGACTCCCATGGAACTTACCTAAAATGATCCAGATTCAATTGAACCCATGCACCACCTAGTCACATGCGTGACGTTTCACTAAAGCACAAAAAAACGGCCTTGGAAATAAATTTTGTTGTTTAATCCGGGGAAAGAAAACTTCATAGTTTATAAATAGACGTAGCCTAAACACCATCGAACATTATTCTGAATTTTCTGACTTCATCCTACAATTGAAAATTTAAAGTCGCATCGTTGTTGCTTATTTACTTTAAGTGTTTCAGCTACATGTGAGATGCATATGAGTGGATAGATAGATTAAAATATTTAGGTTAATATAACAAAAAACCCCAAACTGATATATCACCGTCGAAACAGCTTTCCTAATTTTTGAAACTTAAAACCTAATCTGCATACCCAAAAATCAGAAACCTAGAACCTACCCTATCACGTAAGTTCAAGGATCTACCCAAATTTTGCTTATGTTCTTAATTGAACAATTGAAGTAAATTATCACCTCTATAAAATACTAATCACAATTTATATTTATACACACACAAAATATGAGATATATTGTCAAAAATGGAAGCTTAGACTAATGGTTCCACATTACAAACTCATCATTGGGCGTCATGAAATATAGAAGGATCGAGCAAACATATTGAACAAGATAACGCAAGAATTAGGAATGTGCCCATCGAAATTGATTCCCCAATTTTTTGAACATGGAACTTACCCTGTATCTATGCTTATCCCTAGCTATATTTACTTCAAGCTAATTTTAGTATCACAAAAATTTTCGAACGGGTACAACGATACCATATTTACCCTAGACATTTTTGTTGTCAACAAAATTCTCAAATTAGTACACTTGTGTTATCGACTACTTTTGAGTAACTGACTCTCATTCAAATTATTTTAGGTTTTCAACTTTTTTTTACAAAATTTACCAAATTTTGTTTCTCTATTCTAAAACTATTAGTAAATTCAAGTGTTGGTAATAAAGGCAAAATAAGTTTGTAACCCAGTAGAAAAGTTGCGAAATTAAAAAATTTGGAAAAAATAAATAAATTTGGTAAGTAATTCAAATGAGAGTAGATAACCAAAACTAGACGATAAATTAATAGGAAAAAAAGTTAATAAGTCATTCAAACAAAGGTCCATATAAGAGCTTGTAAATTTAAGGCGGTAATAAAAAAGAAAAATACAAGTTAGTAAACGATAAAAAAAAAGGTGATAATTTGCAAATTGTCGAAAAAGTTGGTAATAAAATTGTTGATAAATTACCAACAACTTATGCGGAAATCGGGTGACAGGGAACACTCCTTTACTACCTGGCATAAACGACATTGATCAACACTTTAAAAAATCTATGGACATGAAAAAAAAAAACAAAACAGCAGGAATGAAACAATAGAATCGTCCCCTTGGCTATGTTTGGAGACCTAATGGAAAGGAAAAGGAAGTGAAAACACCTCTAATATTAAAATTTCCCTTCATTCTTAACTCAAAAGAAATTTAAATTTGGAAAAATACTCTAAATAAACAACCTGCGTGTTTTTTGTACACAACCCTATCTATCATCACTGACATAAATAATTAGTCATTTTTCCAAACTATAACTACCCAATTAATGGTTATAAATATGGGTTAGTATATAAAAAATGAGCACAGAAGCTGTGTACTATATAAATATGTTTTAAAATTTTCAAATTCTCCACCCTAATTTCATTATTCCACTTTACGCGTCTTTCCATATATATCATCGAGGTAAGGTCTTTTACAGAGATTCATGTAATTGTGGAAGGAAAATAGAACAAACCCGAGTACCTAGTCTGCTCTTTCATATTGTTTAAAGTCCTTAACAGGTCTTGTTAACATAGAGACACTTGAGAAGAACCTAGAGTTGGTAAGAACAACTTTCAATGCATATTGAAAAACATTGAATTATGAAAATAAATGACTACAATAATTTAAAAGCATTAATCAGCGCTTCTTATCAAGTGTCCTTGGATCGCTTTTCAACAAAATCTATAACATAATCTGACTTCAAAGAAGGAAATCACACAATAAATGCAAAACCTTTAATGCCAGCAATAGACGAGAGAATTAATTTGAAGGAAACAAAAGAATTAAAGATATCTTACTAATCTAGTAGGTCTGCATAAGTTGTTTCTTTCTTTGCTCGAGTTGTTCGATTTAATTCATTATGGTATCATCATTAATAACGTAGCATCTGATTCGTATAATATCCCTTCTAAAATAGATGCAGTCACACACCGATAATAAAGCAAAAGACAAGGGGAAAAAAATGACTTCATCACATGCGACTCCTGTGGCATTCCTAGTTTTTTGCGTTTTCTTGGCCAACAACTCATCTCGAGTCCATGGCTTCAGCATCAGCTTAATCTCGTCGGACCAAGTTGACAAATCTCTGTTTCCCGTAAACCTTACCCTCGAGGAAAGATATCAAAGAATTGCTGAGATATCTGCTGCTTGTGTCCACCAAGTTGAATACGTCACTTCTTCCAATTCAGCAGACTGGAAGCAAATACCCAAATATGAGCCTTCTACCTTACGAGCTCGAATTACTATTCATAACCTTGGTTTCTTTGTAACATCTTTTACTGTTGGCTCGCATTCTTATGCTTTCCACTTGATGGTGGATACAGGTTGTGATGATACATGGATGCAACGTGAAGGATGCACTGAATGCTTCCACATTAGGCAAGGTAACTTCAAGAGAAATGAGTCACAATCATATAGGCCCCTACCTTGCAATGATACCCATTGTATTCCTAGAGTATGTATAGATGGTTGGTGCACGTATAAAATAGATTATCTTGGATCTAGATGCTTTGATTGCTATAGCAAAAGGGCGGCAGGGTTGGAAACTTTTGGCTTCGAGGATGGCAAGGGAGTTGTCAAAAGCTTGCCAGACACGGTATTCGGTTGTGGCCTCCAAAACCATGAGTCAGAATGGGAAAATATTGGAGAAAGAAACACCGCAGCCGGAGTTCTAAGCTTAGGCACTAGGGCAAGATCTATCTTTCCGCAATATAGAAATGAGACTAAAATGCATATGTCCTATTGCCTGCCCCCACAGGGTTTGCCAACTGGCACCCGTGCAGACTTACGTTTTGGGGATGAAGTTCAAATTTTTGGAAGAGCTAGGACAACACGTCTGCTTCCTAACATAAACAAGTAAGCAATTGATGTCATGGATATTACTGTCGCGGGAACAGGCCTAGGAATAGACCCTGCGTTTTTACAAATGAATTCAAATTATACAGGTGGGCTTATATTGGACTCAAGAAGCTTTTAGTCTATACCTGTCCAAACTGCTTAGAATGCCGTGAGAAAGGAGATAATCGATTTTTCTTGAGCAATTATCAGTGGCATCCTAGGCCTCCTCAACCGGGGAAGTTCAATTTGTGCTATGACATGCTTAGAAAGAACCATACATTTCCAACGATAACGTTCCATTTTGAAGGAGCCGATATTTTTCTTCATGCAAGTGATGTGTTTCAAACCTTCAATAGAGGGTTTTGCCTGATAATGATGTCAATAAGTGATGGTGCAACTAGCGTACTTGGATCATATCAATAGGCAAATTATCAATTCTTGTTTGATTTTAGGGCATTGATTCGTTTGTCCCATAAGTGTGTGGTTCCAATTAAGAAGTTATCATTAAAATAATGGAATAGAAACCCATTAGGTCATTGTCTTCTAAAGCTTTCTTCCTGTTGTTGGGTTTGACGAATGGTTCGCTTTAGTTCCAATTTACTTTAGAACATCGGTTTCATAAAGAGGGGCCACGAAACCGGAAGAATATGTCATGATTTTGAGGCGATTCCAGTGGCCTTCGCTATTGTTTTGTCTACTAAATTACCAAGCTTGATTGACCAGAGTAAGGTTTGCAACCAATACACACAATTACACCATATTTAACGGTCCTATGGGGTTGGTCCCAAAAAAAAAAAAAAGTCCTATGGGGAATGAGTTACCATAGGAGAGTCGTTGGTCATTTTGACTCAGTGCGAACACAAGCCTTATCATCGCGTTCACGCCATCATTTAATACTATTTCCTTTTTAGTTTTACATAATCAAACTTGGTCTCTGACAAGGAAAACGACATGATGAACGAAATTGATGCAGCCAGTTGTGGTCCAGACACGAAATCTCATATCCACCTTATATTAAGCAATAAAAAGTTGAGTGTCCCCCTTTAAGATTTCAGGTTAGTCAAGTGAGGATGACTAGGTGAGGTCTGTAAAATGTTTATAGATTCGTTACAAGTAATACTGACATATGCTCCCAACTGAGAATGAAAAACCGTAGCACCTGATTCATGCTATGTGCCCTAAATATTGACCAAAGGATTAGTGGGAGCGAATACTATAATTAGACGAATATATCCCTACACTCCATTGTGCGGGCTCCTAGAGGTTGTAAAAGCCACCCAGAGTACTCTCCAGACTTTCAATTGCACTTCGAAATTTTTGTATCGATGACCGCTAATTTAGCATATTTCCTTCGGTCAAGAATGATCCGGTCTTTGGGACAAGTTAGGAAAGCAGCTAGGTTGAGATGGAGAGAATTGAGTAGGAAAATAGGAGGGGAAAATTGTTCAAAAAGTCCTAAACCTATTGCATTTTTGCCAATTCAGTCATAAACCTTTCAATCTTGCCGATTGAGTCCTAAACCTTTTGACAATTTGCCAATTGAGTCCATTGCACTAATTTATGCCGGAAAATGCTTACGTGGATATCCAGTCAGTGCCAGCCATCCTACATGGTTGGACTAGCGCTGACGTGGACGCTTGACTTAAAAAAATGATGACTCTTTTTTTTTTTTTTTTGCTTTTGGGGGAAAATTCCCCTAAATCACCTCCAAATCAGAACCCTCAAAACCCTTGACAACGCTGGCTTTGACCCTAATTTGCTCGCCCACTCCAAAAATTAGAACCCCATAGCACTTGACTCCGAAAGTTTTCTCGATGACGGTGGACAACACTCAACGACAGCCATCGACGACGCTCAACAACGCTAGGGAGGAACGGGGGATTTCCGTGAGCAACTTTCGAGGGGACCCGATTCGACACGAAGACCTTATCGAGACCCGATTCGATGCGAAGACCCGATCGAGACCCAATTCGTTCTCAAGATTCATAGCAAACTCGATTTTTTGTAGTCCCGATTTTCTCACGCTATCAACACTTAGCAAGCATGACAAAAATGTATGTTTTGTGGTCCTGAATTAAGTGTGTGTAGTATAATCTGTTTGACTCATAGTGTCGGAGAGAAATATTTTTCAATGCTTTTTTATACTGGAGAGAGAAAACGCTAGTGGGCATTTGGGGTTGACTGGTTGTTAAATGTGAAAGGCTCCACATGACCAGTGTCTATGGGAACGAGAAAAGTGCATGTGAATGGGAATTCTGCAAGAACTTTCATTAGCTGCAAGAATTTTCATTAGCTACCTCACAAAAGGAGATGACTTTATCGAATCCGTGTGGATGTGAACGAAAAAAGTACATGTGAAATTTAAGTAAATGTGAATTATGCCTTGACCAGACAATTCAAGAATTGTTTTAGAGTGATAAAAGCTTGGTTGGTTGGATTGTGGTGGATCACAAACTTTGTTAATTATCAAAACATGTCTTTTTTCATCAAGACATTCACAGGGTTCGATTTCATGAAATTTAGAAACGAATATACAGTTTTTATTTTGTTCTAATGTTATAGTAGAAATTCATAAATTGTTGAATGTCCATTACGAGTGTACTTTAGTTTCAAACTTCTTCCATAATTCGCACTAAAACGTATGTTAAATTAAGTTTGAACCATCAAATTAAAACCATCATTATTAATGTCCTAAATTCATTAGTGAATTGATTTTGAATATACGCTTTTTATGTTTTCATGAGAACTGTCAAGATATCTCCTAAATCATCAATTAAGCACAACAACAACTATATAGATTTAATTCAAGCACACAAATATTATCTTCATGGATCCCTTGCTTGGAATCATGATCGTGTCAAATTTATTTATGTCGTTGCTTGTTATTTTCATGTGTGTTACTATGTTATCCCTCTATTACGTGTTTACTTATAATATATGCCTTTTTTGTAGGATTGAGATAAGCAACAAAACAGTGTTGGTTTGCCTTTTCCATGGTGGAAAACTTGTTCATCGCCCAATGTTGGAATATGTCGGGGGAAATATGGACTTAATACATGTTGATATCAAATCAATTAGCTATGAGAGGTTCATTAGAGATCTTGAGGATGGGGTAAATTGTAAATTTGAAAAACTTTATTTGAAAATTCCTGGGAAATCTCTAGAAAATGGGTTGAGATACATATGGAATGATAGCACTGTTATTGATCTAGTTTTCCATTATTTGCATAATTGGGTAGTTGAGATATATAGAGAATATGTTGATGATGAGGTAGGTGACAAAGCTTGTCAATGTGATGGTCAGGATATTGGTGAGGGTGTTAGTCAAGGTGTTGGCATTGGTGAGGGTGCTGGTGAGGGTATTAGTCATGGTGAGGGCATTGATTTAGATAATGAGGTAGCGACTTATGATGATAAAAATGATGATGTAGAAATCTATTCAGAAGATGAAGACACAAACATCATCATCGATGTACGAATCTTGACCAATGATGATGATGATGATGATGATGATGTGGACCTTATGGAAGGAAGGAAAAATATTAGAGAATTTAACAGGAGGGTCACAAAGGCTCAGATTATGGGGGAATCATTCGTGGGATTTGTACCATCTCAAGAATCTATAACTGAATCATTTAATCCCCAACAATCAGATATGGCTATTGTTGAAGCCGGTTACCGAACAAAATACTATGACACTGATGCTGATGAGAGCTTGGTGTCTGATGTAGGTGAAGAAGTTGAAGTTGTTAGAAGAAGGAGAAGCCGGTTCCCAAGGTATGATCTTTATTCTGCAGTGCCTGTATTTACTACATGTATGAGGTTTGATGATGGTAGGCAATTCAAAAATGCTCTCATAAAGTATTCAGTAGCTGAGCGTAGAGAGATAAAATTTATCAAGAATGAAACGAAGTATATCATGGCAAAATGTGTTGATCAAAATTGTCCTTGGAAGATCTCTACATCCTTTGATATTAGAATTGGATCATTCCATGTGAAGACGTATCATGAAGAATATACATATACCATTAGCTTCAAAAATAAGAGGGTGGCAAGTTCTCGGTTGGCAAATCATTATCTTGTTACAATTAGAGTAATGCCAACTATCAAAACCCTTGCTCCGAAAGATCTTATCAAGGAACAGTTAGGCTTAAATGTAAACATAAATCAATGTACGAAAGCTAAGTTGCTTGCCTATAGAGTTTTGATGGGAAATTATAGGAAATAATATGCAAAGTTGTGAGATCATGCAAAGGAACTTAGGGCGACAAATCCTGAAAGTGTTATTACAGTTAAGGTTAAAAAGCTTGATGTGCAATCTAAAGCGTTATTTGAAAGAATGTATATATGTTTTGCAGCATGTAAGAAAGGCTTTCTTGATGGATGTAGAAAAGTTGTGGGACTAGATGGTTGTTTCTTAAAAGGAATTTGTAAATGGGAGATCTTGTGTGCTATTGAAAGGGATGCTAATGATCAAATGTACCCAATTGCTTGGGCAATTGTTAGACTTGAGTATAAAAACCTAGACTTGGTTCTTGATGAATTTAATGTGGGATCTCAAAATTACAAACACATATAGACAAGCATGGGTCATAATTAGTGACAAGCAAAAGGTAAGTTTCTTATTTCTTTTTTATTATTATTACTCTTAGATAATTATAAATGTAGTGTATGCTTTACATTTGAAATCATATTTTGTAAGGCCTTATACAAGCTGTGACCGAGTTGTAGCCAGCAGCTGAGCATAGAATGTGTGCCAGACACATTTATGCTAATTGGGGCAAAAAGTACAAAGGGATACATATGCAAAGATTGTTTTGGAAGTGTGCTAAAAATAGTACTATGGGTGACTATGATGAACATTCTCAGGCATTGAAGAAAATCAGCCCTGCAGCATATCATGACTTGGTTCAAACAGAGCCAAAACACTGGTGTAGAATTTTATTCACTATTGATGTCAAATGTGACATAGTTGACAACAACCTATGTGAGGCATTCAATGGAAGAATAATAAATGCTAGGTGTAAGTCCATTTACAGTATGTTGGAGGGAAATTTACCAAAAAAGTCCTAAATCTATTGCAATTGTGCCAATTCAATCCTAAACTTATTTTTTTGACCAATTGAGTCCTAAACATTTTACAATTGTTCCTGATCAGTCCATCCGACTACAATTGACCGGCTGACACTGACGTGGCAGCCGGCCGATGCCGGCGATGTTTTTTTTAATAATATTTTATTTTTTGAAATATTTTATTAATTTTTTATCTTTTTTTTTTTCATTTTTCCTTTTTTTTCCCCTTCTCCCTCTTCCTCCCTCCTCCCTCCTCCCTCCTTTAGCTCTGGCGACTAGCTAAGCTGGCCAATCGCCGGACTGAGGCAATTCGGCAAGGAGGCCTCGCCAGACGCGACGACGAGCCCCCCTCACCGAATCTGGTGAGGGCTCGCCTCACTCGGTGATCGTGAGGCGAGCTCACGCCCAGTGACGGCAGGGGCGACCGCGAGGCGAGCCCTCACCAGATCCGACGCGAGCTTGCCCCGCTGTCACTAGGTGCTGGCTCGCCCCAACTGGATCCAAAGGAGAGAGGAGGGAGGAAGAGGGAGAAGGGAAAAAAAAAAAAGGAAAAGGGAAAAAAATAAAATATTAATAAAATATTATTGAAAAAAGCTCACCGATGCCGGCCGGCTACCACGTCAACATCGGCTGGCCAATTTTAACCGGATGGACTGATCGGGAACAATTGTAAAAGGTTTAGGACTCAATTGATCAAAAAAAAATAAGTTTATGATTGAATTGGCACAATTGCAATAGGTTTAGGACTTTTTTGGTAATTTTTCTGTATGTTGGAAGAAATAAGGATAATAATGATGACAATGATACATACACAAAGGGATGCATGTGCTAGGTGGAAAAATGACTATGATCCAATGATTGTAAGAAAGTTGGAAGAAAATAGACTTAATGCAACTTATTGTCGAGTAATATGGAATGGTGATGCTGGATATAAGGTGATGGATAAGGATGTGAAGTATGTGGTAGATGTGTTCAAGAGATAATGTACTTGTAGGAGATGGCAACTAACCGCATTCCTTGTTCCCATGCCATTTCTTCTATATGCAATAGGCAAGATGATGCATATGGCTATGTGGATAAGTGTTATAAAAAGACCAAGTTCTTAGCTGCATATCATAACATGATACAGCCTATTCGAGGAGAGAAATTTTGGAAAAAGACTAATAAGAAAGCACCTGAACCACTTCCAGTAAGGGTGAAGCCTAGCAGACACAAACAAAAAAGAAGAAGAGAGGAAGGGGAGGTTGCAAGTGGTATTAGAATGTTGAGAAGATGAATGAAGATGACATGTCGAAGTTGCAAGAAGATGGGACATAATAGTTTGACATGCCCCGCTAAGAAGGTTGGGTCAGCGGCATCACAAACGCTTCTAGTAAGTACTTCCATTTTGTTAGTTTTGCATTTTTATGAACAAATTTGTGCATTAATGAATTTTAATACTACTAGGTTAAGAGTAAAAGTGCCAAACGGGACAAAAGACAAAGAAGTGATTTACAAGCACAAGTTGAATCAACGTCACAAGAAGCTCCAATTGAAGTGCCAATTAAAGTACTAAGGCCATCAAGAAAGAAGAAAAATATTGAGAGGAAGCAACTCTAACCTATAAGAATGATAACCATTTGTGTGGTTGGGTTCAAGGAAGTGACATAGCTGTTTATATTTTTTGTTGGTGATGATGAGCTAAGAGAAGTGATGTGGCTATATCTTTTATTATTGTTAATGACGAGTTTAGTGAAGTGGTATTGTGGCTCTTTTCTTTTTGTCGTTATTGACAAGTTTGCTGAAATAGCATTGGTGGATTTTATTTTTTATTTTTGTTGACGATGGGTTGGCTTAGTGAAGTGATGTTATGGTTTGTTCATTTTGATAACTTGGGGTTTTATCTTCTTCAATCAAATTCTTGTTTACCTATGCTTATTGTTTATTCATTTTGCAGTCAATAAGCCAAAGTATGGATACTTTGCTTGTGCTAAGGATGACTTAGGATGTCAGTAACATCTCCGTGAAGCCCCAAATGGAGGATGAAGACTTTTTATAAGCAATTAATAAATCAAAAGTCTACATCCATCTCACGATTACATAGGGATCTATGCTAATTGTACCCCTTAGGATGAGGACTTTTGCCTGTATTTACGATACTTTGCTTGTGTTTATTGTACACTCATTAGGACTCTTGCTTGATAAATAGCTAAACTATTTTCCATGCAAAGTTTTGCAAGCAAATTTATGTTACAAGATACCATAGTGATCTATATAGCTCCTCACACATGGAGGAGCTGTAAGTACATTGACTTTTGTGGTTCTCCCCATCTTTACTCTTTTACTATTTGAGCATGGGTCATTACTTGGAGATTAACAAAATTTGCTCTCTGGTAGGGTAATGAATAGTGGAGTGGATTAAGTTTTTGTTCTGCTCAATTGGATTTACTAGATAATTGGTTTAAGGTCCCATTTTTATTATAATGTCTAGTTCCTGGTGTGGATGAAACCACCATGTCTCTTGTTGTTTACTTCCTTTTATGAAGTGATCCGATAGGCCATAATTGTTCAAGCAATCTTATTTACTCCATTTGAAATTGCAATCACTTGTTGCTGACTTGCTGTGTTATTCAGATAGTTAGTTTTTTTTATTATTATTCTACTTAGTAGAATTCAGTGCAATGTTAATGTTTAAGTTTATAGATACATCTACAGCAGGTATCGCTTTTATCTCTTGTACATGCGTCTACGGCAGGCATCTTGGGCCATTTGTAGGCCATCTTGGCTTCAAACGATGCTATTTTTCTCAATTTTTCTGGCTGTTGAGCATCTGCAGATATTGTAGGTCCGCCATCTGGTGATTTTTGTCACAATATCAAAGTGAATAAATAATTATGTCGGTCAATGTGCTAAGAATTGACATCCTCAATGCGATTTTTTCTTTGTTGTTATGATGCACATATCAATTTCATCTATATATATTTATATATATATATATTAAGGATAGTGGATTAGCCATCCGTCATGGTTGATATTTCCCCTCTTTATTTCTATACTCTTCGGTTTGCTTTTATTAGTGTCTAATTCTTTTAATCTGGTATGATGTCTACTGCATATATTTGAGCATGCTTTTTGACATATTTAATTTCTATATTGTTTCTTTTGGATTATGCGGGTGCATTATGGGAATGGAAGGGCTTTCTAATTAGAAATGCAATGCTCCTTCAATCATATCATACGCCTACTTGTTTAAGAAGTGTTCCCCCCTTATGCTTTTATGTCTATGAATTATGATAAATTGGTCCTTATAGCATCCATCTCAATAGCTAATACTTGGCTAACTATTCCCCGTGAAACTCATGGGTTTGACTACATGTAGCTAGTCATGTGCATTGTTTCGTTTAATTTAGTTATGTTTGTTTGATATAAGGAGTGTGTCGTTCCATGGAAGTTATCACACGTAGCAACAAAAGTTGCATTTCCTAGTTGTCCTCTATAATGTGTTTTGTCGGGAGAAGTACATTATTGATGCCATAAGTTGTGTACGGCGCTTATTTTGGTGCCAAAAGTTTCCGTCGGATCACTTAAGTGCCAAATCGAAGAAAAAGCGATCATTTTGGTGCCATCGGCAAGAGATTCCAGCCAAAATAATTACGTGGCTTTTATATTTTAAAAAAAATCAAAATATCTTTTAAACGACGTCGTTTTCCGTCTTGCTTAAGAAAACAATGTCGTTTTGCCATCCTATGTGGATGGCCTCACAAAACGACACCGCACAGCTCATTTGGAGATTTTTTTATTATTATTTGGGGTTTGAAATTAGGGTTTTTTTGTCCGTCGTTGCTTGGCCACCGTCGCTCGGCCGCCGTCCCTTGACCTCCATCGTAGTTGCTCGCCACAACAAGACAAAAGAAAAAAAAAACGAACGGAAAATTCCGAGGGAGAGGGAGGTGTCAACGGCGAGGGTGGAGGAGGGGATGGCGGGGCCATGGCCGCCACCATCGTTGCAGTTGGCTTCGCCGACAACCTCCATGGCATTCCAAATCTTCGCGGCTACCATTGGCCAAATCGCTCGTGCTTCTGGAGATTCTTCGAGCTCACACTTCCTATGCGCCGGACGATATTCCTTGGAAAAAGGCGGTGGTGGGGCTAAGATTCGGGGATTTGAAAGGTCGACAAGGTGATTGAAAATGGGGGAAAACTACTGGTGTTGTGCTGGTGTTGCTGGTGCTGTTCTTCCGGGAAGAAGATGACGCCGCCATGGCTTCTCTCTCTCTCTCTCTCTCTCTCTCTCTCTCTCTCTCTCTCTCTATTTGGGGATTTAGGGTTTCGACTTGGGGGTTAAGACGCCAAACGATGTCGTTTGGTAGTTTATATGCTGACTGTGCTCTCCAGCGAGCCACATCGGCGTAAAAAATTAATAAAAAACGGCCACGTTGGATTTCCAGCCAATCAGATCGGAGTTAGCACCAAAGTAAGCGTTTTTCAAATTTTTTGGCACTTAAGTGATCCGACAAAAACTTTCGGTACCAAAGTGAGCGCCGTACACAACTTATGGCACCAATAGTGTACTTATCTCGTGTTTTGTCTGGTCTTCTTGACACTTCCTGTGTAAGAGGCCATACTTAAGTTATAAGTTCTGATGACATTTAGGGCTTCACTTTTTCATGCCCCATTGCGTGCACTTCGGACTATAGGTTTAGGAGTAGGAATTTATTGCCCGAGAGAATTGGATTTTGGTTAAAATTCTTACACACGATCACTTCACTTCTTCTTCCAAATCAAACACGTGATTCATTAGCATCTGAAAATGTTTGTGGAATTCACCTTCATCGTCCTAATGCTTTAAATACTTCCTATGTAGGTGAAGTATTATTTGAATGATATAAACTTGGCTACCACCAACCACCTGATGAGGTTCATCAGCAAAGATCATGAAGGATATGGTAAGATCTGAAGTTTGAGATCTTATGGCCATATTATTATGTTATATGCAAGTCCCTTACTCTAATTCTAGTACATTTATATGCCATAAGTCATTCTTTTGAACTTGTTATACAGTTGCTTAGCTTCTTTGTTGAGTATTTATTGTTGAAGGGGCTCATTATATCCAAAGTCTCTTCTATTTTAGGTGAAGTGATGCAATACTGATAGCTTCTTTCTTCTCTCTATAGTTCCAATATCCCTTGTCATTTCCTTCAAGAAGATTAAAGCCCTCATTACTAGCAATGCCCAACTTTCGTCTATGTTGCAGAACTCGTCAAAATGTGATATTAGCAATCAAGGTTTTTCGAGAGCTGTAGCCCACGAGGTGTAACTGATACTTGGGTCATTTCTAAAGAAACGAGACAATTAGTTGTCCTCCATAGTGCTTTGAGCTCCCCTGTAGAGACAAAGAGAAGACAACCTAGATACCTAAGTTGCCAAGTTTAAAGAGCAACAACGTGACATTATATAACAATGCTTGGTTGGCTTTTATGTTTGAATAAATTCAATCGTTTGATTCAAACTGTTTGCTCCCTCTTGCTTCATTACCCTTTTGGGAGAAAAATTGATTAGTCAATTTCATCTAAACAATCCCACAAGCCATAATACAACCGCATTCAATTTCCAATATGTTTTTTCGTTTCCGTTTTCCAATTTTTTTGTGCTTATTTAGGATGTGCTGTGTCTTTCCTGAGAAATGCAGGTTGAGTTTTAAGTTATGTGATGCTCAAAAGCTTTAGAACCTAAACTCTACTTTCTTCTATTCATGTTGAGGCTCATATGAATGCAAGCTGGAAATCATAGTCACTTTTGGGGAGGTGCATTTATGGAAATTCAATCGATGTGTAACACGGCTCAAATGGGTTGATGCCACCTACTTCTCAATCTAACCCTTTAACTAATGCCTAATGGAGTTGATTCTTTATAACAAATCAAATTAGGTCGCAAATATCTGTTGCCCGAGAGCAATAGCTTGAAGAAACCTGCTTCCTCTTGGTTTGACTTTTCATTCCATTCAAAGTCTTCGCAAAGAGGATATAAGAGCTTAATTCATCAATTACAAATATAAGGAGAGACGAAGACAAAAAAAAAAATCCATGTATGGAACATGGAAATCAAGATTGCAGATATATACAAATTAAAGAAACTAATACTGAGACCTCAAAAGTGGAATTCATTTATTGAAAACAAAACTCTCACTTTATTTCCACAAAGAGAGTGCACTCCTCATATAAAACATGTCGACAAATACAAAATATGTTCACACTAACATACTATGGCAAACTCATTACATTCTTGACCTTCAAATTTCCAAATAACATGTGAGCTAATATTACTGTAGACATTGACAACACAATCAACATTTTCTTTAATATGGAATTTTCTTTCTTTAGTTTTGTCATATTTTGTTTCTCACGTTTCAGTTGTGCCTTGAGAACTTTGACTCCAACATCTATCGAATTGTCATCATCCTCATTATAGGTTGACACTAGTTCTTCTTTGACATTGCTTTGATAAAAAAAATTTAGACACACTCATGTCGATTGACTGGTTTCCGCATCAACCCAAATAAAAAATCCACAATTTTCCGTTCTATTTTTGTAGTTGTATTTCGGGCAACCATGATATCTTCTTCCCCAATTGTCCTTCGTCCTTGCTCTTCGTAGAGGAGGTTTTAGGCCACAATCGCAAAACACAAATGTATCATTGCTAATTGGAGGGACCAACGCCATCGTCTATGCTGAACGGTTCTCAAAATGATCCACGACACCTAGACAGAGGAAATAAGATGACAAAAGTCAACACCACTATAGTAGTTTCAAAATTCAGAGACCATGAAAAACATTATCTTTCTATTTCATATATCTATTGTGTTTCAACTAAAAAATGGATTATAAGCATATGAGTTCACTAAAATAGCAGCCCCACAAGTTTTGTAAAATTAAAGCCAATGTATAAATGAAATCAACATGTTCCGAGAGAAGTACCATGGTTAGAGCAAAATAAAGTTAAAGACATGTAGAACTAAGAAGTGTTATCTTCTAGAACCAAAGTTGCAAGGTATCAAAACAGCAAATTCATATATCTACTGTGTTTCAAATAAAAAATGGATCATACGCCTGTGAGTTCACTAAAACAGCAGCCCCACAAGTCCTCTAAAACTAAAGACAATATAGAAATGAAATCAACAAATTCTAAGAAAGAAGTACCATGCTTAAATCAAAACAAAGTTAAAAGACATGCAGAACTAAGAAGTGTTATCTTCAAGAACCAAAGTTGCAAGGTATCTTTTTTCTTTCAAAAGAAATTGATAATTGCAACCAGTGGCTCTATGCCACTTTGCACATATAAAAATCAACTTCTAACCATCCATGCTAAGGATTTTGGTGAAGCAATTAGGCTGGTCTTTGAACTCATAATCATCATCCATGCATATATTACAAACTTACACAAATAAATTGAGTTACATCACAAGAGTGAACTAGGAATCTGGTAATCCCGCCACACTTTGTAGCACCAACTTGCAAAATTTTGACAAAACAGCATTAACCTACCTCTTTTTATAGAGAATGGAACACACTGCAAAATCTAAAATTGCAAATTTCAGCTTTGGAAGAAGTCATTCATCAAGCCAACACATTGAGATAAAGATGGAGGAACATAAATAGCACAGCATACTACAAACTACACAAACCTCCATAAATCTAAAATATATCTGACCTATCTCACAAACCACATAATTTCAAAAGAAAAAAAGTTGTGCTAATGCACGAAGATTGGATGGGTTGAAAGGGTGAAATGTTGTTTCATGCTACAAACTATACAAACCGCATGATTTGAATGGGTGAATGTGAGAATGCGACGGACAAAGGTGTTGGCCGAAATGGGGAGTTTTGGTCGATTTGATGGAGAACGATTCAAATGGCTCTACCTCCTCTTGCTCTACCAAGTTGCTATCATCAAGGTCCCTCGAAAGCTGCTCTCTAAAATCCCTTGTTCCTCCCAAGCGTCATCGAGCGCCGTCGATGGCTCAAAAGTTTGTGCGAATAATGGTTCAAACTTAATTTAGCATACATTTTAGTGCGAATGATGGAAGGAGTTTCAAACCAAAGTATACTCGTAATAGACCTTCAACAATTTCTAAATTTCCACTGCAACATTAGAACAAAATAAAAACTGTATATTCATTCCAAAATTTCATGATATCCAACCCTGTGAATGTCTCGATGAAAGAGGCATGTTTTGATTATTAACAAAGTTTGTGATCCACCACAATCCAACCAACCAAGCTTTTATCACTCAAACAATTCTTGAATTTGCTGGTCAAAGCATCATTCACATTCACTTAAATTTCACATGCACTTTTTTCGTTCACATCTGCATGGATTTGATAAAGTCATCTCCTTTTGCAAGGTAGCTAATAGAAGTTCTTGCAAAATTCCCATCCGCATGCACTTTCCTTGTTCCCACAGGCACTGGTCATGTAGAGCCTTTCACATTCAACAACCAGTCAACCCCAAACGCCCACCAGCGTTTTCTCTTTCCAGTATAAAAAAGCATTAAAAAATATTTCTCTCCAACATCATGAGTTGAACAGATTATACTACACACTTAATTTGGGACCATAAAACATACCTTTTTGTCATGCTCGCTAAGTGTCGACAACGTGAGGAAATCGAGACCACAAAATATCAAGTTTTCTAAGGAATCTTGAGAACGAATCAAGTCTCGATCAGGTCTTCGCGTCGAATCGAGTCCCCTCAGAAGCTACTCGTGGAAATCCCCTATTCCTTCCGAGCATTGTCGAGCACCGTCAACGGCCGTCGTCAAGCATTGTCCACCATTGTCAAGCAAACTTTCGAAGTCAAGTGCTATGGGGTTCTAATTTTTGGAGTGGGCGAACAAATTAAGGTTAGAGCCAGTGTTGTCGAGGGTTTTGAGGGTTATGATTTGGGGGAATTTTCCCCCATAAGCAAAAAAAAAAAAAAAAATCATCATTTTTTAAGTCTGACGTTCACGTCAGCATCGGTCCGACCATGTAGGATGGCCGGCACTAACTGTATATCCACGTAAACATTTTCCAGCATAAATTAGCCGAATAGACTCAATTGGCAAACTAACAAAAGGTTTAAGACTCAATCGGCAAGATTGAAAGGTTTATGACTGAATTGGCAAAAGTGCAAAAGGTTTAGGACTTTTTGGACAATTTTCCTAAATAAGACCAATCTATGTTTACATCCTTCGATCAGCTAGTTATGAACACATTAAAAATATTTTTTAATTTTCTTTTTTAAAACTATTGATAAATTCAAGTGTTGGTAATGAAGCAAATAAAAAAAAGTTTGAAAACCCAATAAAAAATTTGCTAAATTATAAATAGATAAATAAAAAAGAAAATATAAACTTGATAAGTAACTTAATTGTGAGTAGACAATCAAAATTGATTGGAAACCTAATGAGAAAAATGTTGGTAAGTCATTCAAACAAGGGCTGGTATTGCATATAAGAGTTGTAGATCTAAGGCAAAGGCAAAGAAAAGTTGGTAAATGATAATGAAAAAGTAAATAATATACAAACTATAAAAAATAAAAACATAGGTAATTTCATAAAATAATTGATAAGTTTGCCAAAAAATTATTGGAAAATCGGTAACCAATAATTTTTTTTACCGACAATGGTTACCAAAGAAAAGTTTGTTTTTTCCATTGGGAATTAAACAACAAAATTGTCCATAGGCTGTGTTTGGGAGACCCAAAGGAACGGCAAATGAAGTGGAAGCACCTCTAATCTTAAATTTTCCCTCCAATCCCTTCTCGCCAGCCTTTTAAGTTAAGGAAAAATTTAAATACACAACCTGCGTGTTCTTTTGTGTACGCAACCCATATCAATTATCATTGACATATATAGTTAATCATTTTTTCTTTCAATAAGTACCCAATCAATGGTGACAGATATAGGTTGTATACAAAACGAGCACAAAGGTTGTGAACTTACTAAAAATCTTTTCATTTTTTAAACATTCTCCATCCCAATTTTCAATCTCTCAACTTTCCCCCTTTTTTAAACATATCGTGAAGATTTATGTCATAGTAGAAGAAAAACAAAACAAACCTAAGATATGTCATTATGTGTAAAATCTTTAACGTGTCTTATCAACAAGGGAACATCTTAATAAGAACCTACAAATAGAAAGAATAATTGTAAGTGCATATTAAAAAATTGAATTTTGAAAATAAATGCAAACATAAATTTTAAAGCATTATTAGTGCTTCTTATCGCGCATTTCAACAAAATCCTTAACCTTGACTTTTAGAAAGTAAATCACACAGTAAATGCAAAACATTTAATGCGAGCAATAGACAAAAGAGAGTTGATGAGGAGGAAACAAAAGATATCTTACTAGTTTAGTAGCTCTACATGAGTTGTTTCATGTACTTCCCTTTGACATTATCATTAATTGAGAGCTAAATGACAAGGTAGCACCTGTTTCGTATATAATCCATTCTAAAGTAGAAGTCACATAGTGATAACAAAAGCAAAAGAAGGAAAAAAAAAATGAATTCATCACAAGTGACTCTTATAGCATTTGTAGTATTTTGCTTTTTCATTAACAAGAAGCTTTCCTGAACCAGTGGCTGTAGCATCAACTTAATCCCAATAGGTGAAGTTGACAAATCTTCGACTTACCCTCAAGGAATGATGTCAAAGAATTGTGGAAATATTTGGAGCTCGTGCCCACCAGCTTGAATCTACCACTTCTTTGAGTTTGGGAGAGTCAAAGCAAACAGTTGAATATGAGCCTTTTACCTCACAACCAAGACTTACTAAAGATAACCTTGGTTACCTTATAACATCTCTGACTGTTGGCTCACATTCTTATGCTCCTTATTTTGTGGTGGGTACAGGTAGTGACGATACATGGATGCAATGTGAAGGATGTATTGAATGCTTTCCCATTAGGCAAGGTAACTTCAATAAACTTGAATCAAAATCATACCGAGCCTTACCTTGCGATGATCCCCGTTGTTTTCCTAAAATATGCAGTTTTTGCATGTATAAGACATATTATGTTGGAAATGGATGATTGCTATAGCAAAAGGGAAATTGGTTTGGATACCTTTGGCTCCCAGGACAGTAGTGGAGTTGTCAAAAGATTCCCAGGCACCGTATTCACTTGCGACCTCGAAAATCACAAATGTCACTGGGAAAGGATGGAGAAAGTAATATCATAAGATTCCCAGGCACCGTATTCACTTGCGACCTCGAAAATCACAAATGTCACTGGGGAAAGGATGGAGAAAGTAATATCATAGCTAGAATTCTAGGCTTGGGCATTCGGCAATGGTCTATCCTCTCGCAATATAGAAATGAGACTAGAATGCGTATGCCCTACTACCAACCTCTAAAAGGTTCACCAACCAACACCGTGATCTTAGGTTTTGGGGATGAAGCTCAAATTAAGGGAAGCATTTGGACAACACCTCTCCTTCTAGTAAACCGGTATAATGTCACGAGCGTCAATGTGGTGGGAAATCGCCTAACAATAAACCTAAAGATTTTTCAGATGAAACTGGACCGCACATGTGGGTTTATTGTGGATTCAAGAAGCTTTCTAACTATACTTGTCTGAACCGCCTATAATGCAATGAGAAATGAGATATATCAATTTTTTCAAGAGGTTTATCAATTGCTTCCCTGGCCTCCTCTACGGGAATTCGACTTGTGTTATGGCGCGCCTAGTGGGAATTATTCATTTCCAACGATGACATTTCATTTTGATGGAGCCAATTTTTTTTTTTTTATGGAAGTAATATTTTTCAAATCTTTGACTTGGGTTTTTTGCCTGATGATGATGCCAACAAAAGATGGCGGAACTAGCTTACTTGAATCATTTCAACAGGCAAATTATTGATTCCTATTTGATTTTAGTGCTTTGAAAGTTTCCTTTGTCCAGGAAGTGTGTCCTCAACATTAAGAATTGAGCATTCAAAATAATGAAAAAGAAGATCCAATAAGTTATTTATTATCTTCTATGTTACTTTCTTCCTATTGGTGGGTTTGGCAAATGCTTCAGTTTAGTTTCGTTTTGCTTTATGACTTCAATTTCTTGAAGCAAAATCGCAAAAATTTAATAATTTTCCACCCAGAGCATATGCCAGGATTTTGAAGTAATTACAATGGCCTTCACTAATGCTTTATGTAATCATTTGAGGAATTCCTATACTGCAAAACCAAATAAACGGGAAGTTTTATAAAATTCAAGAGTTCCAACTAAAGCAACTTAGCAAAGCAATATCAAACAAAATCAATCGGATTTGGGTTGAAACTAATTTCCACAATTTACAATGTCTTTAGCAGTCATAACAATGAGGATTGAATTACCATAGATGAGTCGATGTTGCTCATCTCAAGTTAGTGTAAACTTTTATTATCACTTTCACACCATTATTAATTGTTGTTTCCCTTTCGATTTTACATAATCAAACTTGGAATTTGACAAAGAATATGACATGATGAATGGAAATCCCCTTGTAATACCTATTTGAGTATTGTTACTAGGAGTTAACAAGAATGATTAACCCCTTTGAAAATCCTTTAGAGAACTGACCATACATTATTGCATTTTTCTAGGCGAAGACAAAGTGTACAAGGGACTTTTTGTCAATGCTTAGAGGTATGGTTTACAGTTCGGGTTCTTCTATGATGTGTGTACAGAGTTGGGGACTAACTGTTAGGGGACCAATAGTTACTTAGTCTACCACAAGTTGGTATAGAAGGAAGCTAGGCTCTGCACTACAAAAGGTTTTATATTTGCAAGGTAATGTTGGAACTCTTGGCACAACTAATGGTATTCTGCATATTTAAGCTCCTATAGCTAGAAGAGATGAGTAGGCATATTCAAGCCGAACCTCTATAAATCTTATTTGCAATTTTTTTTTCCAAAACTCAGTTACTTTTTGTGGCTTTTATTTCTAGTTCCCTTTGCATGTAGAAGCAATACTTTTACTAGGGTTGGTTTTATAAAACTAATTTGTTTTTAAAAATTTTCCAAAAACCAATTTAATCCCTTCTTGATTGCTTCTTTATACCTAATAACTGGCACGAGAGCATGTTCTCCTTGTCCTAAAAGTGTTATGCCTTTGAGGTAAAAATCAATGGCAACCGTTGTTGGAACCATCTTGAGCGAGACAACTTGATTACTCGCCCTCCGTTGTTTGACAGTGCTAACTATATATATTGGAAGTGTAGGAGGACCATGTTCATTCAATCGATGGATTACGAATTTTTGGTTGATTGTGTAATATGGATCCTTTGGGCCCATAAAGAGAGGTGAATCCTCCGGTACATCCAAAATTGCAAAAGCAAAGCATGTTTTGTATGTGCACTTTCTCTGGCCGAATTCAACAGGATTTCCTCATGTGCAATAGCTAAAGAAGTACGGGATTGATTGGGGATCACTTATTAAGAAACTAGTCATGTATAAGGGGCCAAGATTAGCATGCTCCAACACATTAAATAATTGTTCATGATGGAGCTGCATGAAGGCATCGAGGATACGTTCACTCGTTTTCCGCTCTTGGAAAGACTATCCCTAATGATGACTTTATAGCGAACTTGTATTGGAACACGCAAAAGAGTTCAATACGTGATGGCAACAATCTCATTATTATGACCTTGGAAGAGGTTATTAGCCCTTTAATGTCCTATGAAGCGGAGAAAGAAACCAAGGCCAGCAGGAGAAAGAAGAAATCAATCCCCTTGAGAGTTTATGGTAGTACCCGGTAAGAATTTTTAAGCACACACGAGGAGGACAAAGAAGATGTAGCCACGCTTATTCGCAACTACCGCCTATGCTTTGAGTGTCTTCAATCCGGCCGCATTGAGAGTGAATCAATGTGCTCATTACTCAAGAAGAAATTCAACACGGAGTCGCATTGAGAGTGAATCAAGTGAGAGCAAATTCGAAGCTGCAAATCTATGTTTGATGGCAGACCTTGCAGGAGCTGAGGTATGTATTGATTGATTCTGCATATGACGACTCCAAACTTAGTAATGAGGAGCTTCGCAAGGCTTTTAAAGAGACGTAAACTCGAAGTTGGAAAAAGCTGATAAGAATTCGTCGGAAGAGAATGAGGCTCTTGAAGAAGAAAAAACCGGTTCTGTTCATGCATGTCATACATTTTATGGAATTCCGAAGGTCCTTGAAGATCCAAGAAATTCCTTTCAGAAGGTTAGACTTGGTATTAACACTAAGAGTCCAAACATAAAAGACCTTTTGTTCTAGACCTAGTCCTCGTTGACTGTGAATGTCCTTGCATGTCTGTACATGATCTAGCAATTTCCTTACTTATATCGTGTCCAAAAGCTTTGCTTGCATAACTGCTTTTTGGATACTATTAAAACAACAACATATTGTGAGTTATAGATTTTTGAAAGAATATATCCTACAATGATTTCTAATTATTTGTTATTTATTTTTTTGTGACCCAATATAGGCCATTATTTTCACAATAAATTAAAGATGATTATATAAGCATTTCTCGTATTCAAATTGTGCAACCTCAGTTCTTCCCCGATTTCTCCAATGCTGCTTTATGTACACCACTTTGAAAGTATGACATGATAATATGTATATAAGAAATAATCGAATGATAGTCTTTAATTTACTATGAAAATAAGAGTATTTTAAACCACAAAAAATCAAATAAAAATAATTATAAATTGCCGTGGGGTGCACTATTTTAAGAATTTGTGGTTCACAACAAACTATTATTCTAATAATAGCCCAAAAAATATTATGCCAGCAAAGCCCTATCTATGTGCATGCTCAAGTTCAAATAACACCACAGAAAGATCAGAGATAACTAAAGAGCCTGTTCAGTATAGCTTCCGTAGTAGTAACAATTGTGAAAAAGGGGAGCTGCAATTCCAATAGTAGCAATCTCTCCATAACCGCAATACGTTTACAGTCGCACAAAATTACAGTAACTTTTAAAAACCCGCCAGCCACCCCTCGCGTGTGATGGTCGACCTCGTCCTATCGCCGCTTGAGTCTTCCGTAGCCGTCGCTATGCTCGAGAACATGCGCCCCCATGTTCTTTCTCTCTTGACTACTATTCTAACTCGGTGGTCAAGACCGCCCAGCGTCTCCACATAGCCTTGGGTGACGCCGGCGATGCGGCGTTGCTCGGGGCCAGTGATGCGGCTAAGGCCCCTTGGCTTTTGTCTCTATCTTCCTCAAGGACAAACATGAGCTTCGGAATCGTAACCTCACGACAATTGAGATCACAAACCCCTAGGTAACCTGCATAACCTTAGGCGATGCCACCAATTTTGGGCTTGGCGACATTGGGTCCGGCGTAGCGAGCACAAACCCGACTAATGACAATGAGGGGGACACAGAGCGAGGGCGGCATCGCCTAACACGGCGAGGGCGTCTTCAAGATCCACAATGCCCAACCAATTCTGTAATCAACTGAGTAGTTAAAGCAATTGTTGGTAGTTTATTTGTAAAACAAATCAATAGGTACCTCGTCCCACATCAAAAGGATATAAGTGTCCATGTGAACGAGATTTTTTATTAATTAAAATTTGAATTGATAATTATAAAATAATTATTTTGTCCTATTGAAACAGCGTGACTGTTCATAATAAAGTGACGGTTATATTTTAATTATTTAATTTCGAATTTATTATTTTTTGCCTAATGGTTATCGGGCACTCTTACAACCTTTGAAAGGTTGTGTTTGTTCGAAAATAACTTCTTCATTTTTGACATGTTATATCTATTCAAGTATATCTATTCAACATTTGTGTTCAATTCTTTGCGGAACTTTCAAGTCTTTTAATAGTCTTCTTCTCCCATTTTCATTTTCTTTTGAAGAAAATATAGTAATTATTTCCAATTGTTTCCTAAAGAGACCTTAAAAAAATACTAGAATTATTATTTAGGGGAGAAGTGCCAAAAAAGTCCTAAACCTTTTGTCTTTGTGCCAATTTAGTCCTAAAAACTTTTTTGATGCCAATTTAGTCTTAAACATTTTTACGTTGTGCCAATTCAGTCCTTTCCGGCCAATTTTGACCGGATTTTGCTGACTGGATGCCGGCCGGCTGACGTGACCTGATCGGCGCTAACATAGACAACTTTTAATAATATTTATTTTTTTTTCTGTTTTTCTTTTTTTCTTTTTTTCTTCCTCCAGCTGGTCGCCGGAGCTCGGCAACCGACCAAAGGCGACAGCCGGCGAGGTCGAGGTCGACCTCACCGACCACCTCGCCAGTGGCCGCGAGGGCAAGCCTCGCCGGCCATGGGCAAGGGTCCTTGCCTCGCCCTCCTGGCGCGAGGCCGCCTCGAGGCCTAGGCGGCAAGGGCAAGGGCGAGGGCGAGGAGGCGGCCTCGCTGCAGTCGCGCCATCCCCTGCTCGCACGCCTGTTCGCGCGTCTTCGCCTCTTGCGCTCGTCACCCGTGCCCTACTTGCCGTCCGCCGGAGTTAATCCAACCGCTTGCCGTCGCCATCGAGCTGGCCTCGCTCCAAGCTGGCGAGGCTCGCCCTCACCGGCCATGGGCGAGCCTCACCGCCCAGGCCTCGAGGCGGCCTCGCGCCGGGCGAGTGAGGCTCGCCCTCGCCGGATCTGGCAAGGCTCGACCTCGCCGACCGTCGCCTCTGGCCGGTCGCCGAGCTCCAGCGACTGGCTGGAGGAAGAAAAAAAGAAAAACAAAAACAAAAAAATATTAAAATATTATTTAAAATTGTCAACGTCAACGCCGATCAGGCCACATCAGTCGGCCAGCGTCTAGTCAGCAAAATCCAACCAAAATTGGCCGGAAAGGACTGAATTGGCACAACGTAAAAAGGTTTAGGACTAAATCAGCACCAAAAAAATATTTATGACTAAATCGGCACAAAGACAAAAGGTTTATGACTTTTTTTAGCACTTCTCCCTATTATTTAGTATTCTCATTTGAGACTTTGTTGTATCCTAGAATAAATTTACGAATGACCATTAACAATATTGTAGAATAAATAAATCCTTAAAAAAAGTGATATTACATTTTAAAGTCCGACTTGATTATTTTACCCAATTTGAAGCCATATTTTCCAAGAGCAATACTCCACTAATGGCCTTCATTGACGAGCACCCTTTCTCATATTGACCCATTCACACAACTCATTTCATCTGGCCCGTCCTGCCCTCTCACGAAATCTTTCTTTCATTCACAAGCCTAATCTTCTTCTCGGCCCCTTTCTTCACCCCTCGCGACTTCACCTTCTCCTCGACCGTTAATGTCGTTAAAGAAGGTGGACGACTTCGGGATGATGATGCTTACGTGGCACACGTGTGAAGGGTCCAGAGCCAATGATGTTCCTCCATGTTTCGGTCGTATTGCTTCACGTAAAAAGCTCTCGCAACCTGAGAGCTTGTAGGAAAGCTTGTTAACATTTCTTAAACCGTAATTGTGTTTGTTGCCCTTATTTTCTTACCAAAATCTCCTATATGACATGGACTAATATAGACCGAGTGCACATAAAAATTTCTCATCATGACTCGAGAGCATATAGGGAAGCTCTTAGACATTTCTTGTGATCTTTTGCTCCAACATTCATTGTGATGTGATCTTAATGCTTCGTACCACTATTGACACACCCAACTACTAAAGTGAGGTTAGTGACCTCATGGCAGTCACGATTACCCTGGCCGAACTCCTTCTCTTCCTTAGCACTTTTTGTATCTGACTAACATAACACGTAAAATTTATCAAGTCCAATAATCGATTAGTCTTCAAGGAAAAAAAAAAAGAAACCAATTTGATGGATAAAGTAATGACAGACTATGAAAGGATTTTATTGCAAAATGCTAAATAGAAGAGTTGATTACACAGACAAAAAAATGTCATTGTGGGAAGTTGACTGACTTTTATTTTTGACTTTTTTTCAAATGGCACAGGATGACTTTAACGTGCACTTGCAGTTTCCGCCAGGTGGGCCTGGGCGAGATTGAGCGGGCCAAATGATTCCCAAGCCCATGATCTTGTCTAATATGCATTTGCAAGTTTGTCGAAGCAAAGGCTTCCTTTACGTACAAAATTTTAGGTAAGGCCTTAAAATTGACCTTTAATACCCCTAAAAACAAAGGAAAAAGGAAGCCAATTCATTTCAAGGAGCACCCGATTCGAGGCCCAATTTAGTTATCGGGTCCCGACTGAATCGGGTCGTGGATCTTTTCGTCTCTTCGTAATGATTTTCAGGTCAGGCAATGGATCTCTTCTAAGGTTGCATCGCCCATCCATCTTCGAGCCAAAGAAGAAAGGAATCGATCGACTTTTAACATTTCTAATTTAATTGGTTTAAGGAGGACAGGAACGTGCTCTAGAAGCTGCATGATTGCAGTTCAAGACTTCAAAGTAGTTCAAATACCATAATCTAGTAAACATAGCTTTCATGCTTATTCATCTCCCACAATTCACGCTTACCCTTTAGTTGCTATTATTCAAAGGAAAGAATACTGCAGAGTTCATCCAAAGCACGTGTTGTTGATTATTTGACTCGTACCTTGCCCAAGTCTTGCATGCACTCGCTAGTAAATGTATTTCGCGTTTATTTCAATCAAATTCCACGACAGGGACATTTGTCCCAGAGTATTCCACTAGATTACTTATGTTTCTATCATGCAAATTAGTGGGTCGGGTCAAGTTTGGGTCAAGTTTGGGTCAACCCATTTAATCCATTCTTATGTAGTGTAGATATAGTGACCCATACTTAACCCATAATCACTAGATCCATATTACTAAAACACAATGTTCTAGTAAAACCCGCACCATTTTAAGCTCTTCACATGTATATGCTACTTGGATAAAAACTTCAAAACAAATTTTAAAAAAAAAAAGCAAATTAAACAATTAAAAATTAGCAAATAAAATAAAAAAATGTAAAAAAAAAAAAAACCTATAAATTGAAATAGTTATAAAGAACTAAGCTGGCAAATCCATTTTGAAATTTAGATTTAATGAGCCTAATTTTGTATGGGTAAATCTTTTCTTTCTAGGTGAGTAACCAAAGAGTTGAGAGAAAATAAAACTCATATATATACATGTACATGTATATGTATATGTATATACATATGTACATGTACATGTATACATATACCATTAGTGATCCATGGGGGAACAGCCTCCACAATAAGCAAGTGAATGGGGCTGGCCCGTGGCGAAGGGAAGGGTTCATAAGCCATTTCTCGCCTCAACCCCCTAAATATGAAGAGGGGTACTTTACAAATAGGCGCTAATTGCTTCACACCTGACTTTCCAAAACCCACAACCACCCACTCAAGCAAGTTATGTGGATCTAATTCCATGAACAGTTTGGTGATCTTCAAGGATCAAATTGAGGATCATAAGATCCTACAAAAAGCCACTGTATACTAGCAAATGCATGAGATCAGGGGCAAATGCAAAGAAGAAGACCTTGAATTCGAGCACAATACATGTGGTATTAGAATAGTACATGATGTACAGTACAGTACAACTATTGAGTACAGCAGAAGAAATAAATCTCCAACATCCGATGTCATATCTATAAATTCCTTTTTAGTGAACCCTCGAACTTCTAAGCTTCACAAATAGTACACGACATACGGCATGTCTGAGCAAGCAAACTAGATGTAGAAATCTCAACACATGCATCGCATCTTTAAGTTCTGAATGAATCACACGTGTCGCTTCAAGCAACTACCTCTCAAAAATCATGAAAGTCAAAATGGAAAAATGAACAGGCACATTGCAAGACTTCTTTAAGGTGAACTCGCAGTAGTCTAAATACTCCCTGGGACAACTTGAAGGCATCGCAGTATCACTTGGGCATTCTGAAATGCTTATTATGCAAATCACTAATCAGCGCTGCTTTTGGGACTTTCATACAAAACCTATGCCTCACTTTCTCGACTCTATCAAAAAAAATGAATAAATCAAACAAGCATTAAGTTTGACAAGTTATCGACCTTCATATCCATTGGTAGGACAACAGTAATAAAATTCCCTGCACCTTACATTGAGACAACCGTGATTAACAAATGCCACATCTTGATTGTCTGCTTCTAACAAACTCTAGGTATCATTGGAAAGCTCTTCATGAATATGGCCCAATTGTCCTCTTTAATTTAAATTTTAGTGAAATAGTACTTTCGAACTGGGTAATTATGGTCTAAATCGCAGTGGCAAACCCAAATCATAACCAGTGCTTATCGCCTCTCTCGCTAGTGTTGTCGTATCGTTAGAGCTTGAGATTGGCGATCATGGTTGAAAGAGTATGAATTTGAGTTTGATCGCACACCATCGGTGTGGAGATTTGTATTATATTTATAATATGTACATGAGTAGGAAAACACAATTAAAAAGATTTTACAAAGATAACAATCTACAGTATCAGTAATAACAATCTATAGTATCAGTACAGATTGTGAAATATTTGCTCTATCAACGGAATTGACACAAATCGTGGAAGATCAGCTCAATCAATGGGATTGGCATAAATTGTGGAAGATTGCTGTATCAGGGGAGATTTGCTCTATCAATGGCTGTAGGAGTGCCAATCAAAGCAGCCTATATTAAACGCACCTTGGCCACCGACAAGAGCGCCACTTGTTGCTCAATATCGGCTCTCACCATCACCAGCCCTTTTGCATCGGTCTGTCACCAATCCAGTCGCGCCATTCGTATCGTTTGTTACACTGTTGTGGTTAGTTGATCACCATCATGCATCCGCAATTGCTGGCGGTGGTGCTGCTCTTGGTTGTGTCATTGTCGATCGTCTCCGTGTCTGATTTTGATGCCTCCCATCCTGATTCAATATAGTTCCAAAGCTAGCTATGCTCTTTAAGAGTATTTACTCTATTTGAGGACCGATTTTTTTTCTTTTTTATACTGTGCCAAACTGTGAATATCCTTAAAGAGTTTATCGAAATTCTAGAGAAATTGAAGCTCAGGTATCAATCGCATGTTTTGTGGAACTCTCCATTAGAACTCTCATTGATTCGAATACATGTAATCTATGCTATAATAAGTCTACATAAGTATGAACTTATTAAACATTGACTAAACTGAGATTTATGTCACTGTAGAAGGAAAAGATAACAACCCGAGTACTCAAGTCTTGCTCTTTCATTCTGTTTCGAATACATGTAATCTATACTTGATTAGAACTTTTCAATGCATATTAAAAAAATAAATAGATTTTGAAAATAAATGAAAACACAAATGTCAAAGCAACAATAAGGGCTTCTTACCAAGAGTCTTAAGGGAGCATTTCGACAAAAATCCTTAACATAATCTGACTTCAAGGAAGGAAATCACAGAACGAATGCAAAACATTCAATGCTAGCGACAGACAGAAAGATAATTAATAAGAAAGAAACAAAATGATAAAGGGTTAGATACCTTTGGCTTTCGAGACAGCAGGGAAGCTGTCAAAAGTTTCCCAAAAACTGCATTCGGTTGTGGCCTGGAAAATCACAAAGTTGGGTGGGAACATATCGAAGAAAGAGACATCATAGCCAGAATTCTAGGCTTGAGAATTGGACCGCGGTCTATCCTTTTACAGTATAGGAGCGAGACTAAAATGCGTATGCCCTAATAAGTACTACCTGCCTCCACAGGGTTCACTAGTCGGTACCTACGTAATCTTAAGTTCTGGGGACGAAGCTCAAATTAGAGGAAGCGTTTGGACAACACGTCTGCTTCCGAACACGAACAAATATGTAATTAATCTCATGGGCGTCAGTGTGGCCGGAACATGCCTAAGATTAGACCCCGAGATTTTTCATATGAAACAGGACCATACAAGGGGGTTAGTGTTGGACTCGGATGCTTGCAAACTATGCTTGTCCGAACCACCGCCTATAATGTCGTGAGAGAGGAGATAATTCAATTTTTTTTCCTGAGGAAGTGACGTTGGCGTTCTAGCCCTCCCCAACCAAGGGAATTCGGTTTGTGCTATGACGTGCCTAGTGGAAATTATACTTATCCAAGAATGACATTCCATTTTGAAGGAACCAGACTTTTTCTTGATGTAAGTAATGTTTTTCAATTTTTGGACGGGGTTTTTGCCTGATAATGATGCCAATAAATGATGACGCAACTAGCATACTTGGAACATTTCAACAGGAAAATTTTCGATTCCTGTTTGATGTTAGAGTATTGACCGTTTCCTTCGTCCATTAAGCGTGTCGTTATGATTAAGAATTGAGTTTTTAGAATAATGAAAAAAGAAACCCAATAAGTCATTGTCTTCTATGTCACTTTCTTCATACTGCTGGGTTTGATAAATGCTTCACTTCAGTTTCCCTTTACAACATCGATATAATAGAGGGGGTTGCAAAAATAAATATTTTGCTACCAAAAGGATGAAATGTCTTGGAGCATATGTCATGAATTTGAGAGATTTATACTGGTCTTTGTTGAGACTTATAATACAAGCTAAGGGAGTGAATAGATTGGTAAAAAACTTTGAAAAACTTTTGCAAAATATTTCGAGTTAAACTTTAATAGATGCGGAAAGAATTTGATATAATTAGACACAATTGCTTCTATCAAACAAATAATGCTAGGAATGAATAGAGAGAATATATTGTATACAAAGTGATTTGGCTTATATCTAACCTGCATTCACTTTTAAACTAACAGCCGCCAACAAATCTAGGATCCATTAGTAATTTCCAAAAAAGTTACAAAGTAGTAAGTATTATTTCAGCCCAAAGCTAATAGATGCCATTGTGAATACACAAACATTGTTTTTACACTTGTTTACTTCTCCTATCACATATTACAAATAAAAGCAATCTCAAAAAAAGGTAAAATAGCACCTTGTCCCAATAGTGAGGCCATAAGGTCTTATGTTTAGAATAGAATTCATCTTAATACTAAAAGTCAATCCCGACAGGAAAGAACTAGTTGGATCCTAAAAGTCGGACCCAATAAGGTAAGACTTATAAAAGACACTGCAAGGGGACTAAATACTTGCATTTACTAAGTTCTAGAGTCTTCCAAGGGGCACCACCAGAGACTAAATACCTGCATTTACTAAGCTCTGTTCTAACCATAGCTCCCTTCTAACCATAGCTCCCTTTAGATGGCAAAAGAATTCTTCAAACAAATGCAGTGGCAAATATTGGGCAACCATTCTCTTAGAAGAAATTGAAGACAAGAGATGTGATTCAAAAGTAGAAGATTCACAAATGCTGAAATGTATTATCACTCCACCTTTAAAAAAAAGAAAAAATTGAGCCATTAAGCATGGGATTAAGAAATTTGAATTCCATCTTATTGATTATCATTTTATTGTTGAAATAGACATGTCATCCTTCTAAGTTCAAACAAAAGTACATACCCCATCCATAGCTACTTAGATGGGCTATATGGTTCTTGATATATTCCTTTCAATCCAAGCATATTAAAGGAGACAAGAACTTTTGACAGTGAGGATGAAACATCTAGCAACACTAATAGCCTATACTTTCTCAGTACAGAATTCCCTCTAGAGCCCACGGACCTACCAATTGAAAACCTTGAAACCTCCAGCAATCCAAATCCTAAAATTTGTCATCTAGGAGAAAAGACAAATGATGGATGAATGGATAATCGAGATACAAATCCCTTTAGATGGCAAAGAATTCTTCTAACAGATGCCGGTTCCATTTGTAAATTTCCATCTAAATTTTGTTGTATTTATTGATCTATGAATAATATTTTAAGGTGTGACAAAAAAGTCAATAACTATCTTTTTACTTGAAAACCAAAAGAAAATGTCAAAATTAAAGAAAAAATTAGAGCGGTGTTTGCATTATACTTGATCAGTGGACGGGCCGAACTCAGTACCAATCCTAAGAATTCAAGATGAAGCCTACCATACTACAAAAGATATCGCACTTTCTCCATGAAATGATCGGGCCTAATCGAGCCTAAGTATATGGCCCCAAGTCCAAATAGGAATATTCTTCCCTAGGTTCGGCCGACACGTTTCCTGTCGATGCGTGCGCTCCCACTTATTCATCTCCCACAACTCACGCTGGTCCCCAGTTGCTACTCGAAGAAAATAATATTGCAGAGTTCATTCAAAGCACGTAAAACCATCCCATCAATGTTGATCAAGTCTTCTTCCCTAAGTGGCATCTGCCTCGTGCTTTGTCTCTTGCCACGAACATTAGAAACAAGGCGGCCCGAAATCACTAATCTTGTTGAATTCGTCCACGCAAGCACGCACTACCTGTATTTCACGTTTATTTCAATTTCATTCTTCGACAGGGACTTTTTGTCCTAACCAGGAAGTAGTTGATGGATTGGCTTCCAAATGATCAGTCAAAAGACGAAATGAGAGAGTTGTCGTGCCGAAATAGAACTTTTCTAAAGCGTGCGCCGTCGGACTTGAAAATATAATGTCTTTGCTCGGTCTCTGGGCCGATAACAAGTTAACTCCACGCTAAATGCTAATGTCATTCCTACACGTAGTTAAGGTACTCACAATCTCATATAATCATGTCACTGACCGTCGGTGCCATAACTAGTCAACTACTTACCCGGCAAAGGATCATTACTTTTGAAATGGTTGTTTACGCTTGGATTGTTTGTGTAGAGGACTGTGTATAGGGGTGTGCAAAATACCCGGGATCCGCCCGGACCGCCCGGAACCGGACCGGAACCGCCCGGAACCGGCGGTTCTTGAGGGAACCGGTCCGGTTCCCGGTTCCAAAAAATTGGAACCGGTGGGAACCGGTCCGGTTCCCGGTTCCATGGGCGGATCCGCCCGCCCGCCCACCGGACCGGACCGGTTCCCTTTTAATATTAAAAAAAAAAATTACTAAAAAAAAGTAAAACCTAGGTCAGATCTTATCTCATCGTCTCGACTCTCAGTTCACTTCTCTCTGGTTTCTTCTGCGACTGCCTCTCTCTCGCAAAGTTGTGGTCATCAATGGCTGTTCCTTCCTCACAAATATTACAGAAACAGCTCAAGAATTAGGAGGGCTTTCAGCTTTTGCGAAATTATGAAGGGGCGTTGCCTAGAATTTGTCTGCATGATGTCAACACAAATGGCATCCGTGGATAAGACTCGAAAGAGTGATAATGCCTGATTTACTTGATCAAGCGACCAACAAGGTGGGTGCTTTGGAGTACAAAAAGGGGGGAAGATTGAATGCTGGCGAGTGAAATCAAAAGCTTACCTATCAAAGCGATCGGCTCCCTGTCAATGGCCGATAAACTCATCTCAACGAACGTTAAGAGTAACTCCTGTTTGCTCATCAGCGAAGCGAAGGCCATCTCCTCTTTCCCTGGAGTTCACATTTTCATAATAGCGTACAAAAGTCTTTCATAACACAGCCTATCTCGAGCAAGCGAGAGCTACATAATGTAATATATTCGATATCACACGCTCAAGATCGGTTCCATGGATCCACCCGGGAACCGGACCAGACCGGCGGTCCGGTTCCCGGGTGGATCCATGTAACAAACGGGTGGATCCCGGTTCCAATTTTTCGGAACCGGTCCTTAGCGGGCGGTTCCCGGTTCTAAGTCGGGAACCGCCCGCCCGGCCCATGCACACCCCTAACTGTGTATATGCACATATAATCTATGCCCATGGAGTATAGGACTGTATATGATCATATACTCTATGTTTGTAGTTCAACAACATGTCAAAATAGATCATAAACCAATTTTTTAACCCACATATGATGGGCTAAGTCATTATATGCATTAATTATATTTAGTAAATGAGTTTAAAATGGCAAAACTCAAAAAAAAAAAAAAAAAACAGGTGCTAAATAAATTCACATTTACCTAAACCCAACTCATGTTTTTGACTTTCTATTCTCCTTCTATAAGAAAATAATGGACTCTATAAAGTGTACCAAGTTCAGAGTAGTCTTGGTGAGCCCGCAAAATAGGCCGACTTCACCCTTATTAAAAGGATCAAGACGGATACATTTTTCCCCATTATTTTTTATTTTTTATTTATCTTGTAAGTTCCGTGTATTAGTAATAGGAGTATATCCTTCTTGGGTTGCGTTTGGCATTGTTATTTTTACGTAATATTGTAACCTTAATTCTTGTGATTACAATCCACGGTTAGCATAACTCTGTCTTATTTAATATCTTACTTCCATTCAATTAAAATTTCAACTCCTCCACGTTATTTGTTGTTGTGATTTTATAAATTCACTACCGAGTACTAATTTTTTTCTTATTATTCATTGTGAACAATGTAAAAATTGGAAATGTTAAGCAATGTTGAAAGCCAATTTTTTTTAGCATTTTATAGTCAAAATAGCATATTTATCCAAATAACATATAAACATAAAAAGCTTGAAGTAAGTTAATAAGATGGATAAAAAATTGCGTATATTAGATTAAATATGAGAATATTTTAGTAATATGAGTCCATTAAGTTAATACTGCATAAAAATAGGTCAATTTGGATCAGACAATTTTCGATCCAACACGACCCACCTAGTCAACAGCCCTACTACTTTGTGAAGTGTATGCTTGATGTCATTATTTCATGGACGATGACCCCACTGAAAAATCCTTAGACTACAAACTTGAGCTCATTGTAACAGTAAACTATAAATTGTAATAGACAAAGACTTAAGTTTGAGATTATAATATCGATTTTTTTATTAGAAGAAGACCATTAAAATTCTAATCAGCGCAACTTTTCACGTGGCCTCAAGTTCTTTCTTAGAGAGTCTCTAACATAAATCGAGTACTGGTTCACCAAAATTAGGCTACAAAAATACCATTTAAAATATGAATAGATCGATATGAATTGACAAAGTTTGTAAATGATCATTTGTTAATATTGGAAAGAAAAGTAAATGATAAGAAATTTAAAAGTACAAATACCGGAAACAATCATTCCAGCGATGTAATTTGAGTAAAATAAATGCAAATTTGCATAAAATTGTTGAGTTCTTTTGATTGATTGAGGGATACTTATAAAGATCACAATATAGTATTTATAGTCCACTACAACGGTTACAAATAACAGTTTTTAAATCCAAATACATAAGTAGCTTCCTAATCCTATGATGATTACAGGATGTTACTTCATACGATATTTATTTGTGAGAAGTTATTCGGTAATACTTATCTCTAAAAAAAAAAAAAATCAGTTACCATAAGTATCACCTGTCGATTTTACTAAGAGCAATGTTCTAATGTGTATAGAATGCAAATATGGTGGAAAAAACCAAATCAGATCGAGGGCACGGAGATCGAAAATACGACAAATTAATTAGAACCAGATCAGATCGACAACAAATTATTGAGATACTTTTGCTGTAGTTTATTTGACTCGACTAACAAAAACTCCGGGCTCCGCCCCTGGTTTTGATTAACAAATTTTTCTAGACATGGGCGTCAGATACATAGAACGAATAAGAGATACCCGAGTTTTATAAGTCTGCATATATGCCGTCCTGCATCAACCAAAGGAAAACGAAAGTAAAGGGAACAAATGGCGAGTCGGATCTGGAACGACATTTAGTCACCCGCTCGACCACATCATGGTCGTCGCTCATGATCGACATCCGTAGCACCTCGCCATCCCCTTCAGTGATAGGGGGTATCTCATTCAGCGGGAGGGAAAAAGTTAAAAAGGAGAAAAGGTTTTAAAAGAGTTTTGCGAAAACTCAGGGTTTTTTTTAAAAAAAAAAGTTAATACTAGAAAAAACTCTAAACTTATACACTTATAGCAAATTTACCGTGCATTAATTTCTGTTAAATTTTTTCGTCGAATTACTGAATTGGATGACACATAACAGTTAATAGGTAATACCAATTTGAGATTTTACTCTCAATTTATCACAAGATATCAGTTTTGTAGTTTTTCGTGGTAAAACTAACAAAAAGTAAATTTGTCATAAATATGTCTTTTTAGGTAAATTTATCACAGGTATACCAGTTTTAAATATTTTTTGGTCAAAATTTAGTTTTAAGTATATTTATTACATGTGTATCAATTTAAAGTTTTCTGTGATATTAACTTTTTTTTTTAAATTATAAATTGGAGTCACCATCAATCAATCAAAAAAGTAGGCTGATTGGAAACCTAAGTGCATGTGAAAGAATCCATCGTTTTCAAAAACCGGAAAGACTTGCAATTGGAGGGTTTGGTAACGTGGGGGATGAGTTGGCGTCCCCGCATTGTCCTTTCGGTACCCCATTTTCCATTTTAAGTGCCTTGACTACAATTACCGAATAATACCAAAATTGTTGATGGGATTTTGATGCTTTCAAATTATGCAATCAGGAATATTCCTTCCTCGTTTAATGCTTTGACGTGACTCCGGGTGGCGTGTATGTTGAGTATGTTTGCGTTTGTGGAAACATACAATGACGTGCAAAAATATGTTCGTGTCATAATTTGCGGTATGTATACAGTGACTGGCGACGTGGTTAGATGTTGCATGCTTGGTTTTGGAGTTGACGAGGTCATGTCACTATTTGGCCTACGCCGACAGGTTACGTCGTGCTCCCGACAATCTTCAAGAAGGATTTTTGAAAGCTGGCGACATTTTTAGGGAAAATAACTATACGCCGACAGGTTACTTCGATTCAGGATTCCAGGGGCCTCAGTTCTCTAGGCTTCACCGTCGAATTGATTCCCTCGGTATTTCAATCGATGGGTTGGCTTCGTGCAATGGGTTTTATGATGGAAATATATGAATGGGCAAAATAGAGGTCCGGAGAAACTATGATGTTTCTTACTCGTCGTCATACGATGTTAATTGTATATAAAACGTGTAGATGCCTTACCCATCGCCATACAATATTACGAAATTAATTTAGTCAAAGGAGGACACAGACGTGCTCTAGGAACAGCATGAGTATAGTTTAGACTTCGAATCAGTTGAAATACTCTAATATAAACGCAGCTTTCGTGCTTATTCATCTCCCACGACTCACGCTGATCCTCGGTTGCTACTCGAAGGAAAGAACATTGCTGAGTCCATTCAAAGCACGCAAAACCATCCCGTCAATGCAAGTGACTCTTGACTTTGGACCGGTCTCTCGCCCCAAAGCATTGAAACAAGCTCCCCATTCGGCCGACCATAATGACTAAATCTCGTTGAAACAAAAGATGGTATTTGAGTGAGCTTACCGGCTATTTTCTTATGCGTTGAATGCTAATGCCATTCCAACATGTAATGCAAGGTATTTACAATCTCTTATGTTACGTCACTGACTGTCGGTGCTTATGACCACTTACCCCGCAAAGGAAGATTATCTTTGGAATGGTTGCGTTCGCTTTGGTCGCTTGTATAGAAGACTGCTTATATGGTTATATGCTGATGACTACTCAGATGGTAAAGGAACGAATATGATTATATACTTGTATTTGACAACCGTCAATAAACAGAGCCAAGGGTAAATAGATTAGCTACTATTAATTGGGTGCAAGATTTACCAGATTTGATAAATGAAATAAGTAAATCCCGGTATACACATTAATGTCGTCCTCGTCTCATTGTTCCATGAACTTTGACTCTACTAAAATATTGGGGATCATTGTCCAAAAAATTATAAACTTATTGCATTTTTGTCAATTCGGTTTTAAATATTTTAATTTTGTCAATTGAATCCTAAACTTTTTCACGTTTTGTCAATTGAGTCCATCCGACCAATTTTGGCCAGACATCGATGACATGGACGCTGACAATCGTACGTGATAAATTTAGTGCTAATACAAACAATTTTTTTCATAATATTTTAATATATTTTGAATTTCCTTCTTTACTTTTTTTTCTTTTTTTATTATTAAGGGCAGCATGGGCTGCCACCCATCAGCCGAGACTCGGTTACAAGCCCTCCTCTGCGACTGACGAAGGCTCGCAAGCTCTTGCCCAATGGTCAGCAAGGGTCGTTAGGCCTCGGCTGATGGCTAGACGCCCCTTGTCACCCTTAACAATTTAAAAAAAAATGTAAAGAAGGAAAAAAAAAAGAATGGAAAAAGGAAATAAAAAAGAAAAAATAAAAATATTAAATTTTTAAAAATTATTAAAAATTATTCACGTCAACGCCAATTGTGTCGTGTAAGACTGCTAGTGTCCACATCATCGATTTTTAGCCAAAATTAACTGGATAGATTCAATTGGTAAAATATGAAAATGTTTAGAATTTAATTGATAAAATTAAAAGATTTAGGACTAAATGAGTAAAAGTGTAATAAGTTTAAAAAAATTTAGATAATTTTCCCAACATATTGCGACTAAAGTTTAGTCCCAAACCTTTTAATGCTTTGTCAATTTATTCCTAAAGCTTTTTAACGATTTCTCGATGTAGTCATCTGGCCAAAGATTCAAATACTAGGTTTAGGACAAAACGACTTTTCAATTTACAAACTCCAGTGAAGATATTAACTATTTTTGGGTTATCAACTCTCATTCAAGATACTTAACAATGTCATTTTTTTTTTCTATTTTTCAAATTTCTATAGCATTTACCAAATTTTATTTTTCTTTCTGAAAAACTATTGGTAAAGTCAAGGACTGGTAATCAAGACAAAAAAGTTCGTAACTCCACAGAAAAGTTGCTAAATGAAAAAACTAATAAATTAGAAACAAAGAAATTAACTTAGTAAGTAACACAAACGAGAGTAGATAATCAAAATTAGTTGGTAATTTAATTGGAAAAAAGGTTGGTGAATCACTCAAATAAAAGCTAGTATATAAGAAAACATTAGTTAATTTAAGATATTAGTAAAAATGTAAATTAAGTTGGTAAATGATAAAAGAAAAAAGTTGTTAATTGGTCAACTGTCAAAAAAGTTGGTAATTTCTTATAATTATTGATAAGTTACTAACAAGTTATTGGAAAATTGAGTGATGGGTAGATATTTTACCAACGGTTTTTTAAAACTTATTAACATTTGGAAAAAAATATACGAACACGGGAAAATCAGTCCTTTATTTAGCATAGAGTCGCCCAGAGGCTATGTTTGTGAGACCTAGAGCGATTGAAAATGAAATGAAACGCCTCTTATTTAAATTTTTCCTCCATTCCCTTTTCCCGAGCATTTTAGATTTAAAAATATTTTAAATACACAGCCTACATGTTCTTTTTTGTGCACAACCCCGATCCATCATGATGGACACGGACATTTGGTCATTCTTCAAAACTATAACTTCTCGATCAATGGTGATAGATATTGGTTGTACGGAAAAAAAAAAGAGCACAAAAGTTGTGTACTTTATAAAAACTTTTAAAAATTTCAACATTCTCCAACCCAACTTTTATTCTCTCCACTTCCGCCCTTTCAAAACATATCATTAAAGTTGGGACTTAGGTGAGATTTCTGTCATTATGGAAGGAAAAGAGAACCAACCTTAGTACTCAGCATGCTCGTTCATTCTGTTAAAAGATGTCTTATTATTTTATTTTTTTGGTCAGAAAAGTGGTCTTATTAACAAGCATACATTTGATGAGAAAGTAGAGGTAAAAGAAAAACAGTTTATTATACATGTCAAAAAAAAATCAATTTTGAAAATAATGGAAAACGCGAAGTTTAAAGCATAACTAGTGCTCCTATCAAGTGTCCTTGGGGTGTTTGTCAACAAAATCCTCAAAAAAATCTTACATTAAGGAAGGAAATCATACAATAAATGCAAAACATTAAATGTTAGCAACAAACAGAAGATAGTTAATAAGAAAGGAAACAAATGAATCAAAAGATATCCGATTAGTCTAATTGGTCATGAGTTGTTCATTTATTTCTTTTAGGTATCATCATTAATTGAGAGCTGCAACGGCAAAATTCATGCGGTACCTAACTCCTATATAATCCATTCGAGAGTGGGAGAAGTGCCAAAAAAGTCCTAAACTTTTTGCCTTTGTGCCAAATTAGTCCTAAACCTTTTTTTGGTGCCGATTCAGTCCTAAACCTTTTTATGTGGTGCCGATTCAGTCCTTTCCGGCCAATTTGGCTGGATTTTGCTGACTGGACGCCGGTCGGCTGACGTGGCATGATCGGCGCTAACGTGGACAACTTTTAATAATATTTTAATATTTTTTTATTTTTTTATATTTTTTATATTTTATTTTTTTATTTTTATTTTTATTTTTTTTTGTCTTTTTCCTCTGGCCGGTCGCCGGACCTCGGTGACCGGCCGGAGGAAAAAGACAAAAAAATAATAAAATAATAAAAAAAAATATTTAAAAAATATTAAAATATTATTAAAAGTTGTCAACGTCAGCCGGCCGGCGTCCAGTCAGCAAAATCCGGCCAAAATTGGCCGGAAAGGACTGAATTGACACAACATAAAAAGGTTTAGGACTGAATTGGCACAACATAAAAATGTTTAGGACTGAATCGGCACCAAAAAAAGGTTTAGGACTAATTTGGCACAAAGGCAAAAGGTTTAGGACTTTTTTGGCACTTCTCCCATTCGAGAGTAGGTGCAATCGCACAATGATGACAAAATCAATAGAAAAAAAATGACTTCATCGTATGTGACTCGTGTGACGTTCCTAGTTTTTGTGTTTTCTTTGCCCACCCATCCCAGACCTATGGCTTCACCATCAACTTAATCCCAATAGACCAAGTTGATAAAGCTCTATTTCCTGAAAACCTTACCCTCAAGGACAAATTCCAAAGAATCGCTGAGATATCTGAAGCTCGCATCTAACAACTTGAATCCGCCACTTGTTTGAATTCGGTAGAGTGGAAAAGGATAGCTAAACATGAGCCAAATACCTTACGACCTCGACTTATTATCCATAACCTTGGTTATTTCTTAACATCTTTAACAGTTGGCTCGCATTCTTATACACCCTACTTGGTAGTGGATTACAATATATAGATGCAATATGAAGTGTCCACCGAGTGCTTCCAGATTAGCCAAGGTAACTTCAAAAGAAGTGAATCACGATCGTACTGGCCCTTACCTTGCAATGATACCCGATGTTATCCTAAAGTATGTATAGATGGTAGATGCATGTACAAAAGAAATTATTATGGATCTAGATGCTTTGACTGCTATAGCAAAGGGGCAGCTGGGTTGGAAACCTTTGACTTCCAACACAGAAGGGGAGTCAAAATGTTCCCAAATACCGCATCCAGTTGTGGCCTTGAAAACCACAAATTTGGCTGGGAAAAGATCTGAGAAAGTAACATCATAGCTGGAATTCTAGGCTTAAGACTTGGTCACGGTCTATCTTTTGGCAATGTAGAAATGAGACTAAAATGCATATATCCTACTGCCTGCCTTCACACGATTCACCAACCAGCACCTATGCGGTCTTACATTTTGGGGACGAAGCTTAAATTAGTGGAAGAGTTTGGACGACGCGTCTACTTCGTAACATAAAAAAGTACGCAATTTAACGTCATAGACATCAGTATGGCGGGAACGCGGCTAAGACTAAAGCCAGTTACTTTTCGGTTGAAACCAGATCTCAGGGGTGTGCTTGTCCGAACTGCTTATAATGCCGTCAAAAGGGAGATGATGCGATATTTCCAAAGGAATTATTGTCGGCTTCCTAAGTCTTTTGGACCAAGGGAATTTGACTTGTGCTATAATGTGCCTGGTGGCAATTACATTTCAAACGATGACATTCCATTTCGAAGGAGCCAATCTTTTTCTTGGTGTAAGTAATATTTTTTTTCAAAACTTCGACCAAGATTTTTGCATCATAATGAAGCCAATAAGTGATGGTGCTACTAATGCTTGGAGCATTTCAACAGGCAAATCGTCGATTCTTGTTTGATTTTAGAGCATTGACGGTTTCCTTTGTCCCGCAAGCATGTCATTATAATTTCTAAAAATCTTGTATCCAATTTTTTTTTCCTAAACTCGTTAATTTCTACCAGCATATATTGCTAGCTCCCTTGGTACATAGAAGTAATAATTTTATCGGGAATGGTTCTCCAAAATTAGTTTGTGTTTTCTTGAAAAACCAATTCACACACTTGGTCTATAGCGATTTATTGTAGAAGGAAGCCAGGTTCTACACAATAGCAAGTTCTATACTTGTAGCAACGCAATATTTGTACTCTTGGTGTAACTAATGCAATTCAGCCTATTTTGAATGCTTGAACCGGTAGAAAAGAGTAGGTACACCCAAGTCAAACCTCTAACGATCTTGTATCCCTTTTTTTTTTCCTAAACTCGTTAATCTCTGCCAGCATATATTGCTAGTGATAAGATTGATAATATTATTGGTAAACCATCGGAAGATTAGATTAGAATATGATTTGATTCTGCTAATGGAAGATTAGATTAGAGTATGATTTGATTCTACTATCGAAATATTAGATTAGAGTGGTAGATATGATTTGATTTTAGTCAATCTGTCAAATTAGATATTCAGAATATAAAATAGAAAATCTAGTTGTCTTCTTAATATAAATAGCATTATGTATTGTACAATAATAAAAAGTGTATTATGGCTTTCAGTGAAAAACATTCTTCTCCTGGGAAATTTATCTTTGAATCATTGTTTTTTTTAATCCTCTTATTTTCTTCACTAGCTCCCTTGGTGCATAGAAGTAATAATTTTATTGGGAATGGTTCTCCATAATTAGTTCGTGTTTTCTTTAAAAACCAATTCACACCCTTCTCGGTTGCTTATTTAGACCAAACAATCGGTGTTAAAAGCACGATCTCCTTGTTTTAAAAGTGTTGTACTTTTGAGAAAGATCGATGGCAATCTTTGTTGGAACTAGTTGTGTGAAAAGGGCCAAGATTAGCGTGCTACCACAATTATGAATTGCTCAAGATGGAGATGATGAAAGCGTCAAGGATATGCTCACTCGCTTTATGGACATTATCAACGGCCTAGCCGCTCTTGATTAGACTATCCTAATGATGAATTTATAACAAAAATGTTGAGATCTTTGACAAATGATTGGAATGTGCAAAAGGGTTCAATACGAGAAGGACATGTTCTCACTACTATAACCTTGGAGGAGGTTATTTGCTCTTTAATGTCTTAGAAGCGGACTGATAGACTGGGGAGATGGCATGACCAAAATATGTCATCAATAAAATATAACTTGCCATCAACAGAAAATCGTATTGATAATGCAGATTGAGGTAAGGTTCTTCACGTGTCTTTCAAGGAATTTTGCCATGACCTTTTACAGAGAATTAGATTAATATTACAGCTACATGAAACCAGTGCCCGACGTTTGAATTTGGATCTCTATAAATTGGAGACAACTCGGCCATTAGTTAAAGAGCCAGAAAGGGTAAAAACAAAAGAAATTGAGCATTTTGTAGAGGTTTTAAGTCTGTCTATTTTGTAAGCTTGTATTATCCATTTGATTGTTGTTCCCAAGAGTTAGCAACAGTGGCAGACGCATTTCTAAACACACAAGAGAAGTGATTGTACTTAGAGTAAATGCATTTATCTAGGTGAAAGATAAAGTGCATGAAAGACTTCGGTACATATATTCAGAAGTGGGGTTTATAGTTTAGGAAGAGGATCTACTGTCCTATGTGTACGAGGTTTGTTGTAGAAGGAAGTCAGATTTTCCGCAACAGTAGGTGATATCAGTTATTTTCATAAAATCATCAAGTTTATTTGGGGGTTGACCAAGAGTTGCCAAAGGTTGATCCACAAGAAACAAGGTCCAGAACATACTTTTAACATCAAAAATGGATTCTCGACTAACTTTTTGACACCCATACCACGACAAGAAATCAACAGTCAATGTTTTAACTCATTGAAAATGACCGCTCGTTTTTCGTAATCTCGTCACGAGCGTTCCAACGGCGCAAATATCATCTTCAGCGCCTCCATGTAGACAACCTGATGTCTATGTAGGTGAAGATTTTGGGAACGTGCTACATACTCCATAGACATTTGTATTCGTCATCAATATTCCCTTCTAAGACAGCTTGCAAAAGAGACCAAGCAAACGTTAGAGCCCGATGTCAAATTGACGGACCACAGATCATTAAGAGATCCGGCAACTTAAAGCAATTCCCATGTGAACATCGGAACCTATTCATGCACGCAACCCACAATAATAAACCATGCGAGAGTACACGTGATTGGTCCCCCCTCCTCCTTCCCCTCAAACCTACCAAAGAACGTGATCGACCGAGCTGGTACTGACAGCCGAATTGGTCAGGTTCGAGTCACTTCAGTCTGGACTTTCGCGGACGAGTCTCGTTTCGGATTCAAATCGTTCGGCTTCGGATTCGAGACTACCAGGAGGAGTCAGAGAAGAAGTGACGCTTCGAGACGTTCGAGATGTGCGCAATGGGAACGAGGACATTTCGGAGCAAATCCGAGAGTCCCTTTCCCCGACGTCGAAAACGCTGCTGACTACTTTACGTGTGAACGTAGAAAAAAAACAGACATGCTCGGACCCGCTCCAGTTCGAATGATGCCTCGTGAAAAACTGGAGATGCATGGGGCGAATGCTTTTCCCGCTTTGCCGACAGGGCGGGTCGAGCCCACTGACCGGGACGGCTCCGCTGACGGTCGTCTTGCATGTGGTAACGGGTCTCAAGCATGTCGTGAGTGTTTCCATGCTCGACACGGACCGGCGAGCCTTTTCGGTACGGTTTTTCCAAGGAGAAGTAATGGTCATGGAAAAGGTGTGCTGCGGTTTTAGAAAGTGCAACTACACTACGTTGACAGTTTTAGCAGCTTACTTTACAACTAAGTTTAGAAATCTGCTCCACCCATCCTTGAGGTTTTAAAACTTCATAGAATTTATTGCATATCACGCAGCTTACAGTGCAGCATAGCCAAACGAGCATGAGGATCGATCAATGGTCGGCTTCTAGTTATTTGTCGCATCGAGTAAGACGTCGTGACGCAATTCAACCTCATAAAAGCTATGAACTCGTCGCAAAGGAGAACTAGGCCCGTCAAACAAGTGGATCAAGTCGGGTTTTGGTCGGTCGAAGATGGTTTAGTCCAAATTGACCTGTTAACTTGTTTTGATCAATTTCCATGCAATAAAAATTTAGTGACTTATACCCGACCCATATTACCAAAACATTTCAAATGAAAGCATACAGTGAGTAAAGGCGAGATCGAGTGAGGACAAGAGAGAGACGTAAAAGTGAGTTGAGTATAAATAAGTTATAAACTCATTTAACATTGGTATTATTTTAAGCTTTACTGTTCCAAATTCATTAATGACCTTTATTAAATCATATAACAACTCGATTTATTAAATATGGGTTAAAAATGGGTTTATAAACCAAGTCTAAGGAAGACCAAGTGCCAAATCGAAGCCATACGCGATAAACCTTTAGGTTGCTAAATTGTTTGTTTTCCAAAAGATAATGGATCAATTGGCAAGAATGATTAAAATCGTTAAAGGTTAATACAATGAATAATCTCAAACCAGTAAATTTACTTTCAGACTAATTTTTCGACCACAAAAAAAATCTCAAATTATGTCACACGTGATAAATTAACCTCGAACTAATCTTTAAGAATTAATGAAAAGATTATTCCGTTAGTAAAGTCCTTTCTTATCCAATAGAAAAAAAAAAGAAAGAAATGAAAAAATCCAGAGCAGGTGGCGATTTCGTAATATGGTGGGAACATCGGGGCTGCTTCCTGGGACGACTCCCCCCCAACGAAAAAGAAAACGCAGAGGAGACACGAAGATCACGTGCACCCCCACAAAAATCACGAACCCAATCAAATAAAACCGACCTTAAAAAAAGTCACGATTCGCCCGTGAACGCCCGCCCCCCCGCGGGCCCCCCCCCCCCCCCCACATTTCCGGTGATTTCCAGGAGGGAATCCCCCGCCGCCACGTCACCCTCGCCCCCGGGGCGGGAAGGGGACAAATCCAATCCCTACGCCCCCAGCCAACCAACCAACCCGCTCGCCCTCGCGATCTCGCCACGTGTCGGCACGCGGGCCGTTCCTTCTCCCCCTCTCTCTCCCTCCGCGTTCTCCACACGAAGTCAAAGTTCGCGTGTCCTCCGCTTTGCCAAAAGTCGAGGGAGGGACCGGATAGTATTGGGTACATCGACCGTGTGAAAGTGAAGGAACAATTTTGCTTCCCCAGCAAGGCTCCCACCCCCCATTTTTTAATTTCCCCATTTCAGTACGTCGCCTTAGTTTCAAATTTAAAAAAAAAAGAAAAATTGTTTTTCTTTCGGGCTGGCTGTTTTCTCAATAAAGTCTCGTGACGCGAACTTGGGTACATTCTAAAGCCCAGGCCATACAACCCTATCGGGAATCTCCATCATCCCGAGAGGAGAATAATAGCGGTTAGTATTAGTCACAACCGTGCGAAAGCGAAGGGACGATTTTGCTTCGCTGGCATGGCTCGTACCCCCATTTTTAATTCCCCATTCCGGTACATTGCCACCGTTTTAAATTGATAAAAAAAAAAGTTTTTTTTTTTTCTGACGGGTTGTTTTCACAATAAAACCTCGTGACGCGAGCCTAGGTATGTTCAGAAGATCGGGCCATAGGACCGTATCGGAAAGCTCTGTAGTCTCGAGGGAAGAAAATGATGGCATATGCCTTTCTTGTCGAATGTAGGGTCCAAGCGAGCTTCTATTAGAAAATTGCTCTCGAGCAATACGCTGCCGTTCGATGAGCAATGCTGAAAGTAATAGTACCCTAGGTAAATTGATTCACGCAATGATGCATAGTGATGTTAATAGCTGATAGGGAGTAGCTCGCTTTTCTCACTCCCCTGCTTGACTCTGTGGACAATGGAGATGCATGTTTACACCATTGACAATGGGGTTCTTAAGTAATTTGGTTTTCACATTATCAACCGACATTATTTTTAATCGGGATGACTTTTCACAAGAATCAACACCTTCATACACGGTTATGGTGCAAACTTGAAAGGGACGTGGTAACAAATGAAATTTATATAATAAATAATTAAATTACAGTGCTCCTTAATGACACGACATCATGATTAGAAAATCTGATTCCGATACGCCGACACGTCCTGATTTTCAGTGGACATAGTCCGACTATGATCATCAAAGTCCATTTTGTTCTCTTTCGGGTGCACGCTTTATGTGCGCCATTTTGCTTCTCAATATCATTCATGATTTCATATGGTAAATAGCCAAAAGAAAATAAAAATAAAAATGACCGACTCAATTTCTAGAAAGCCGTCCGCATCCTCCTCGCCCGTCATGCGTTGGCCGAATGCGATTGGATGGGAGGCGAGTGCATCTCGGGCCAGCGTGCTCCCGAGCCGCAGACGATCTCCCGAGCGACGGCCGTCGCTGTCACCGGCTTTTTCCGCACGCGCGCCAAGCTGCACTTGGGGCAAAAAGATTAACGTGCGCTTTGCCGTGCCGCTCTGATTTTTCCAAGGCGGGGTAAAAAAAATAGAAAAATGGAATATAAAGAAAAGCAAAAAGGAGAAGCGCGTGGGGCACACCCGACCGACCCCGCATCACGTCGGCCTCAACCTCCACCCGCAACACGGCACCCCCCCGAACGCCCACTAACGGCGGTTAACGGCCATTCGGATTCGGACGTCGATAGTCGCAGGCCAGACGTGAAATTACATTACCACCCCCACCTCCCTCCTCGGCTTGGATAGGATGCAATCGCGTCGACCCGATATCATGCCGAAATCTTAGCTCGCTCAAACTCAAATCGTGTCCTATTGGACGTTAAATTTTTATAGACAAGCTCGATTGAACTCGACTATAATTTAATTAAGCTACTGGTGAATTACAACTCGAGCTTAATTAAGTTCGGTGATTTTTCTTTACATCTATAAGCGCAGGTATGGTCCTACATGTAATGTTGGACTAGTTGGATTCATAGATTTACTCGTCTATTTTTGTAACTAGTAAGTTCCAGTGAAAAAATCAATAGAAACTTGACGAGGTCAGGAAAGCCTCCTAAGTTAATCTCATCAGGTTTTGTATTGATCAACTTGAACGCAAGCTTAATAAGAAATCTGAGTACCTCCGACTCGAAACTCAACTCTAAATCAGGCGAGCGATCTTGAACAATCATCAAACCATATTCAAGCTACTTGCAAATAATTTGACTTACTTCCATCCCTATAATTTTGAAGTAGGATAATCTCATCTATTGACTTTAATCTCAAAGTGTCAAATTTCACGAGTCATTTACCAAGGAAGATGAAAGAGGAGTTGTAAAATTATTTTTAAAAGGGCAAAAGTCACAAAAAATCCTAAACTTTGCTCACTGTAACATATTTATCTTGAATTTTTTTTTTATGACATAAAAAACCCCAAACTTATATTCATATAATACACCGACTTCAAATTTATATGGAGTCACATATTTATCAGAAGTCAGCAAGTACATTTTTTTCTCCAGCAATATGTTTGGTTTCAAAATAGTATTTTAAAAACCATTTAGCCATCGAAGCAGTTGGGAGTTTAGAACTTGCTTTTGTTTAAACTTTGTCATCTAAGAGAAATATGCTATGTCTAATTTGACCAAGAAAGACTACTTTAGTAATAAGAGTTCTTTTCTGTCTTCCATGCTCATCCACATCAATAGAGGCAGGTATTTTAGGAACATGCCTATATCTGCCTTGTGGATCTATAAATCCTTCTAGAGCGGGAAACGAAAGTTTGCAACTTTCCCTAGCAAGAGAAGGAAAGTCTGTTTCTTGGAACAAACAGATCCCAAAGGAAAAGTTGGCTAAGCTCTTTCTAGAGATTTGGATAACACTAAAAATCCCAAAAAAAATTGGCGACACAAAAACCCCGGATTTTTTTTTTGTAACACAAAACACCACACGAAAAAATATTTGAGGTTTAAGTTTAGGGTAAATATGTTACACATATACAAAATTAGGGTTTTTGGTGTCACAGAAAAATTTGAGACAAATGTGTCACAATAAGCAAAGTTTTGAATTTTAATGTCACAAAAAATAATTTAAAGTAAATGTATATCGAAGTAATGTTTGTTTCCCTTTTTAAAAACGAAATAATTGAATGCACAAAAAATATGGAGATTCAATCGTCAAACCCACTAAATAATTCATAATGGCCATTTCATTTATAAAAAAAATCGTATTACTTTTTATTTTATTTTGGATCCTACTACTATAACGTAACAAACTATATTCACTTTAAAAGAAAATTCAAAAGGGCCTGTGCTGTTACATCGGCAAACTCAAAAGGGCAGTTCCGTAAATTCGACGGAAGGAGGCCAACCGCCGACGGCGTCAACTCGGGACAAAAGGACCACGTGTTTTTTGCAGTTCTCCACAAAAAGCACGAACGCGCACCCCCCAACAAAGACCAGACATATTTAAAAAAATATGAAAAAAGTATTTTCCATAAAACACAAATTAAAAATTAAAAAAAGAAAAAACCGACCCGAAAGATAATAATAAAAAAGGCATTGAAGAAGACCTAGGAAGCTACGAGGAACCTGTCCCTTCCCCCACCCCAAAATAAAAATAATAAATATATTCAATAAAAAAATGAAATAAAGAAAAGAAAAGAAAAAAAGAGGCCTCCCACATATTCCTCGTGCTTCTTACTACTCAACCAACAACACTCCTTCCTTCCCCCAATAAATCACGTCCTTTAACCTCCCCTCTCTATTCCTTCTTCTCCATCTCCATTTCCATCTCCATCTCTCTGCATCTCTCTGCCTCTGCATCTCTCACGGCATCGCAGGACACGACCCCGATCCCGACCGCCCTCGAAACTCTCTCTCCCCCTCCTCCATTCTGGGCTTTTCCTGTCCGGGAGTTCGCGTGCCGTTCTGGGTTCCCGTCGGATTATTCTTCTTCGCCTCGGCAGGACAGGAGGATGTCGTCGACGACCGCCTCGTCGGAGCTCTCCGATTCCGGCAGGCCCGCCAGGTCGCCGGAGAAGCCCGCCATCAACTTCTCCCAGACGTGCAGCCTGCTCAGCCAGTACCTGAAGGAGAAGGGCCCCCTCGGCGATCTCCCCCTCGGTGCGTTTGCATTATAACTCGTTCGTCGTCCTCGTCCTCGTCCGTCCGTTCGTTCCCCCGCGTCGTCGAAAATGGTCGTTTTGCATACGGATGTTCCTCGTGGGAAACGAAATCGAAAATGGGTTTCGAATCCTTTCTTTTTTCCGTTTATTTTTGGGTCGAAAAATCCTTTCTTTTTTTTTTCTTTTTTTTTGTTATCTTGATTCGACGCCATCCTCTTCGTTTTCTCGTGCTGCGTTCGTGCGTCTTTCCACCTGCAAAAGTTTTTCGGTTCTTTTCTGCATTTATGTCGAATGCGTCGTCGTGTTGCGGTGGCGGTTTTCGATTAATGCGATGACAATGATTTTTTTCTCTTCGGGTTTTTTATTATCCAACCACCCTCTCCTCCTCCGACAAACACTCGCGCTTTGAATTTGCCTTCCGACGATTTAGGCAAAAACGTGAAGAAAGTGCCTCCCGATTGCGTTCGCGTTCTGTTGAGATTATCCCTCTTCCGTTGGCTACAGAACCGGGCCTTGGGTTTCGCACCGAACGTGCCCTGGACCTGTATAAATTCGTCCTCGGTAGAGAGGTTTTTTCATGAAGTTTATAGGACGAGGTCTTGTCGAGTGCGAGAGTGTGCGAGGGCGAGATCGAGATGAATTATTTTCTGACGTATCGACATTATTACTATGCAGGTGCGCCCGAGATGTTCCGCCGGGCTGCGACAGCGAACCCAGTGAACTTCGCGGCGGCGGCGGCGGCGGCGCCTCGTCCGCCGGTCAAGTCCATGAATCTGTTCCCTCAGCAAGCCGGGTTCGGCGGCTCCTCCACGAAGGAAGACGTCACCAAAGCTGCTGCTGATTCGACGTGAGTTGCAATCCACCTTCTCTTGTAGAAACTCCATATTAACATGATAATGAAGTGATAAACATGCGTGGGACGAGTACCGTTTGCTGAATAGTGATTTGCTTGGCGAAGAAGCTTGTGCTCGAATGAATCTAATGATTAGTTTATTTAAAGCAAAGCAATAAGGAGGTTGCCCATGTTTCCGAGTCATTCGACATTCTTTACTTCAAGCAAATGCAAAGTCCTCTTCCTTGATTCATGGAGGGACATGGGTAGAGATATTTGTGGAACCTACTGTTCAATTTATCGAAAAAAAATTCTATTTTTATCGTGTCGATAATTTTGGAAATCGTTTTTATGTGCTACAGTGAGGCCAAACCTGCTGCTAAGGAGCCGGAAGCCGCGCAGATGACCATCTTCTATGCTGGACAAGTCATCGTGTTCAACGATTTTCCGGCCGACAAGGCGAAGGAGGTCATGCTCATGGCAAGCAAGGGAAGCTCCCGCAGTTGCTCCCCGCCGGGCACTCCCAATCTGGCCCACCCGGCAAATGCTTATGCTCCCGAAACCGTCAAAAACCGGGTCGATCCGGGCCCGAGCCGTGGGCTCCCCCCGCATCATCCGGCTAATAACATTATCCAAGCGTGCATCGCCGGCCTCCCTGAGCCAACCGGTTCAGGTAAATGAACCACTCTATTTTGGACCGCACGGCTTGATTTCCGTCGATTACGGAAGAACTTCGGATCCTTATCGAGCCGTCCGCTGATGTTTCGTGTTCCCTGTAACTGCAGATCTGCCCATCGCCCGGAGAAACTCGCTCCACCGCTTCCTGGAGAAGAGAAAAGATAGGTAGGCATTCCGATACCGTCGGACCATCGCGATCTTTGATGTTGTTTTCCATCTTCGAATCGATTGATGATCTTGTCTTCCCGGTTGCATTTTCACAGGATAACAGCAAGAGCACCATACCCAACAGCCGCCTCAGCTGCAGCTCCTTCCAAGCCCGCTGCTGAGAACAAGCCATGGCTCACTCTAGCTGCTCAATCACAGTAGTTTGAGCAATATTACTTTTATTATTATTAGTTATTAATTTTAGCAATTATTGAGTTTTGTTAATGATGAATTTCCTTAGCTCCAGTGCCCTTTTTTGTTCTTTTGAACTCTTGGCTCCATTGACCATTGAGCCAGTAAGCTAATTAGGCCTAACTGTCCTTCAAATTCTACCATTATTTTGTAATTAACTCCAGCAGCCCTCTTTTAATTACTACAATTACTACTCAACTGTTTCTGCTTCGCAATTCTCCCCTCTTTCTTTGGCCTGCCTTGATTCGTGCCAAGTTACTTTTTCCGTTCGTGTCTCGACCCGGTGAATCCAGCGGATTGAACTTTTTGTGAGCATGAAAGACGAGTTGGATCTATCTTAATATGAATAGCATCACGTTCGAATCGGGACAAGCGCCCCTACGTTGACACGCATGACCAAATCGGAATCAAATATATTTGCGGAGGACACCGAATCCGTGGATTGGAAAAACCCTCACGCGTCTTTGAAAGTTGAGCACGAGACTGTCCATTTCAAGAACGTAATTGTGAAATCAGAAGATTCAAACAGGGCGGACAAGTATTTTTGTGTGGTCCATGAACTTTGAAAGAGCGGGTCAATAAGTGGGAGGAGGTTAGGTGCCCTAAAGAAAGGAAAGAAGAATAAAGTGAAGCCTAATTTCGAGAATCCTTTCAAAATTTGGGCACATGGTTCACGTCTCTGTCCCGTCTTTGGTATGTATTGAAAATTCTATGTCTTCTCAGGACAGCATAGGTGTAGGTTGGACAGGGCCCCTTTTAGGATTGGCATCACATGCCATGTTTTAAATGGTGGTAGGGTCGACACGATTTGACCGAATCCATTCCTATCTTGTGACTTTAGTGAAACGGAATGCATGTGTGTGTTTTTTCTTTTTCTTTTTTTTTGTATTTTTATGAATGTGGGTATTTTTTTTTTTCCTTCTTGGTGGGTTCTGTTGCTTTTCTTTTCCTTTTTCCCCTTGGTGTGGTGGGCGAGGTGACCAATGGTGGCGAGAGTTTTAGGGTGCGTTTGTTTGTGTTCTTTTTTTTTGTTCATGAACACAATTTTTATTTTTTTATTCCGATGAACAAAAAGATAACAGAAACGCGTTTGTTTACATTTTTGTTCTAAATGTATTTTTTTTGTTCCCGAAAACAAATTTGGAACAGAAACAAGAAACAAGAAAAACTTGTTTCTTGTTTTCGGAATACTTCCGAGAAACAAATTTTCTCTCTCCTAGTTTTCTTCTTCTTTTCTTTTCTTTTTTCTTTGGCCGATGGCCGGCCTCGGCCATGGCCAGCAACCCCGGCGATCGGCCGTCGAGAGCCGGCAACCTCGCGCTGGCCGGCGAGGCCGCCGGCCCTCGTCGGCGATCGCCGGCCATGGCCGAGGCCGACAACCGGCCAAAAGGAAGAAAGAAAAATAAAATTAAAAAATTAAAAAATTAAAAGAAATTAAAAAAAATTTACACAATTTTACCAAACATGTTTCTGTTCTTTTTCTGTTCTTTTTCTATTCTAGGGACAATTTTACCAAACGCGTTCTTCTAGTAAAAAATTGTTTCTCGGAACAGAAATGATTTTTTATATTTTTGTTCCCTAGAACAATTTTTTAACAGAAACATTACCAAACGCACCCTTAGTATCTCTTTAGGTTATCGGTGGAAGCGTTGTTTTGGTTCAATTTTGATTGTTCTTTCTTTGGAGGCAAGATGGGATAGAGCATGATTTTGGTTTTGGTTGCAGGGTCTTGGGTTTTGCTATTTGCATATGCCTTGTTTTGTTCTTTACATCAATTGGAATGGGTTCTCCTATTTGAGGAGCAAATGCATGTTGTTCTCCCCATGCTTCTTCTTTTTTGCAGGCGTAGCATGCGTAGAATATAGTGGCGATTAAATTGAAAAGTCTGTAGTCAAGTTGATGCAACAACCAAGGGTGCCTACAAAAGCGAATGTGAAATTTCAAGCTCGATTCTTGGTGGGTATGACTTTTTTGGGACAAGGAACAGGGAAGTAAATGATTGTTGAGTTATCTAACCTCTAGATGACTTGTCTTCGACAAAATAAAAATGATAATAGTTGATGTGAAATTTTGTGAGACCACCGTCATTTACTCTAAAAGTTTAAACTGTTAGATAAGTATGTTGTTTGATATTTAAATATTCAAATAGGCAGCCTATGAAGTGGCCCGACATATCAAAAGAAAGTCGTTAGACTCTTTGAGCTTTTGTTACGATCGTGAACACTTAGTCGTAGATTTGATGGATCACATGACGATTAAATATAGAAAACTTAACCCTTCGATGTGAGCGTAATCATAGACTTGACAAGTCATGGTTGTTGAATTCTCGAACCTTAGTGCAGATGATTTGTCTTTTGACAAGATCGTAGTGGCCTGACATATCACATGACGATAACATTGAAAAAGTTACAAAAATGATCCGAATGGTGACGGTAAATATATGATTTCCTAAAATCACCGACAATTGTTATAAAAATTAAAAGAATACGTGATTTGATATTTAAATATTATAACAATTAGCTTACAAAGTGGCCTAACAAAAAATAAAAAGAAGATTGTCAACTCTTTGAGTTTTTCTTATGATCGTGAATACTTAATAATAGATTTTATGAATCACGTGAACACCAAATATGGAAAACCTATCTTTTCGATATAAAGGCGTGATTAGGGGTTTGACAAATTGTGGTTGTTGAATTCTTGGACCTCTCAATGTAGATGATTTGCCTTCGACAAGATCTGAAACATGATAATTAGTTGACGAAGTGGCCTGACATATAACATCAAAAAAGGAAAAGAAAAATAGTTCAATCTTGAAGTTTCTCTTGCGCTCGTGGAGGCTTTTATCATGGATTTCGCGAGTCACGAGGCCGTAAAATATGGAAAATATATCTGTTCGATGTGATTCCACATTGATGAAACTGGAAACTTACGGTCAGATAATTTCTTCCACTTAAAGCATGTCGACGCACGAAGTATAATCCCAATCTGCTCCCAAAAGTAAAGCTGGCCTGTCTAGCCGCCCATGTTTTCCACATGCGTTAATGTCGCTCTCGAATTTTCTACATTACTTTAGTTGTTTTTCTTCCTTGTCAGTGATCATTATGCTCGGGATAAAAAATGATCATTATGCTTTTATACAAAGTTGGAAGGTAACTTACGCTAAGCGTGGCTGGTTAATTACGACTACAAGTCACCAACCTCATTCACTGAAAAGATTGGTGTCGATTCATCGTCAAAAGGAGCAAAGCTTCACTCAGTAGTCGTCAAGACAAATAAAAAGGTAATTAGGAAGCTTCGTTATTGGAAAAGTTGCGGAGGTTGTTCGTCTAATATAATAATTGGCAGGCAATCGGGCAGGTTCAACCCAAAAAATAGAACTGAATTGACCTTACTTGACTTATTATAGGCTAGTTCACTAGGGGACTGGTTTAGTATTCCCGTAAAAAAATTGAAGAACCGGCCTTGATCAATTCAGTTCTCGATTTTGTACCGAGAACCATGAGTGTAAGGTCGGCTTTGAACTAAATTTTAAGTCTCTTAAACACTTCCTCATATCTCACTTTCTTATTTGGTCCCATGTTAATTTGTTTTGTGCGGAATTTTACAGTACAACTACAAAATAGATTTGCTTGATTCACGGACGGAGAAATGACGAAACTAAAGAAAGGTAGGTTCGGCATAAAGCTAGTCCACATCTTTGATCTTAAAAAGTTGAATTAGCAATATTAACGGAAAAGAAAAATTGGGCTATTGCAAAAAATAATAATAATAATTCAGCAATTATCGAAGAACATAAAAGGAATTGGGAGATTACGGATTTCACAAGTTAAACCCTTAATTTTTTAATCAAAAAAGAAAGTTAAATCTTAAACCCATTAGAACTTTGGTACCACTGAACTATACATGATTATGATTTCTTTCTGTGTCTTTTGAAATTAAAAACAATTTGGAAATGAAATTATTTCTTTTAATATAGGTGAGAAAGATGGCTCGAATACGTTGAGAATGGAATTTTAAATATAATTTGTAAGTCATAGGCTCCATTTCTTTCGTTAAAAAAAAAATGAATGATTTAGAAAATATTTTCTTAAAGATAATTACTTGTAATCATTATTTTCGTGCAATACAAATAATCAAAATCCAAATAATATATTTGGATGAATTTAACAGAAACATAACGAATACAAATAGAGTTATAGGCATGATTTTCAACCGTAAGAAGCTGAAATAAGATAACTATATGACAACGCTGACTAACGAGGCGATGGCACGCTAAATAACATCGACAAAAGCAAGCCTTTCGATCTCTTGGGCGTGGCGAGACAGATGAGTCATAACCCAAACACAGGCGACGTCGGGGCAGGAAGAAATCGCCGTCGCATCGCAGTTTTTGGCTTGGACCTTCGGCTTCCGAAGTAATGATCAAGTAGAAAATTTTGCCAAGTTTGGACCGGGCTTGTTCATCATCATGTGAAACGTCATTTCACACAACCTTGCGTTGCACTGGGCAAATTCATCGCAAAAATGGGGTGAAACTTCGCAAGGGCTCATCTCAACCTCTTTCTTAATTCCCAATCAGGGTTGGCCAGTTTGACATGTTCTGCACTTGAGGCTTTTGAGGTTTTCAAGCAAAATCACATTCTGGCAACATCACTTCCGGAAGGGTTTTCACGTCAACTCGCGAATCGAACCTCAAATCCTGCGTTTCTCGAGCCAAGAGGTGTCGACGGAGTAGGGTCTGCTTTTGCTCTATGCATTTCTTCGGAATTTTAGGGCCTGGTGACCGGTCGAGGCTCTCGCCAGAGCCCGACATGGGCGGGTCCAATCGGACCGGGGCACTCGCATCTGGCTAATACGGACCAACCGGCCTGAATGGAAGGATTTCGCAATGGGCTTATTTAATGAAACGGGCGGGCCTCTTGAGCGGGCCATGGTCCATCAGTGATCGACTGGATGGTATTGTCCGAAAGTCTTGGACTTAATAACTACGTGGTCGGTTCCATGCTGCGTCTTGATTCGATTGGAAATGGTCATTATACGTTCCAAATAAGTGAAAGTTAAATGAACGCGGAGTTATAATGGATCGCTAATCTGGACCAAACCGTATGTTAAGTTCCGTTCTCTTGCGTGTTGTCTTATCGGACTTGGAATCTTCGAATTAAGATTTTCGAACTCCGTGTAAGAAAATTACCAAGAAAACTTTAAATTTATCATATGGAAGTGACGATTTACTAGTTTAGTAATAAATATTTACATTTGGCCAGTTTAGTTCTCAACTTTCGTACATAGAGAAAATTTCAAATAATGATCTAAAGTGTTGTCTTTTTCTTAAATAATGATATGAAGTGAACATTGTTTCAAATAAATGGCTCAAAGTGTTCATATTTTTCAAATGAGGGCTTGAAATAGACTCTTTTTTTTCAAGTAAGAGTCTAAAGTGACCATATCAATCTCAATGAAAGGTTTACACTCACTATTTGGTAAAGGGCAATTTCTTCTTTTAATTTTTAATTTTTTTTCCTTTTTTCTTTCTTTTCCTACTTTTTTTCTTTCCATAAAAAAGCAAACTAAAAAAATTAAAACTTAAAAAGAAATAAAAGAAAGAACACACATGAGATAGATGGCTCCCTCTTGCCTGTGGTTGCCACCCTATTGCCTAGTGCCCCCAAACCTGGGCGGCAAGATCTAAGGGTCATGGGCTAGGGTGGGTGATCCTTGCGTAGATATGGGAGAGGGTGAGGGTCACTACTCTCTCCTGTTTTTGGTTAGGGTCTGTTGGCTATCACCTCTAGTTGGCGATGGTCGTCAACCCTTGCCCAAGCGCTGATGACTCGGCCAGCCATTATCGTTGCTCCATCAGCGATGGAGTGGCAACCATAGGCAAGAGGGAGCCCTTTGGCTTGTATTTTTTGTTTTTTTAATAAAATTTTTAACCTATTTAAATTAAAATTATGTTTGGACGAAAATATCTGTGATCGGTTGAAATTTTTTGCCTGCTGGCGAGGCTCGACCCTTATTTAAAATAATCATATTTACTTTAAGCTATTCTTTGAGACTAATATAACCACCTCATACCCTTATCTTAAATAAGGTCCATTTCGGACCATTATTTGAGAAAATGAGAGTACTTCGGGCTTTTAGAGTGTGTTTGGTAACGATTCTGTTCAAAAATTATTCTAGGGAACAGAGATAGAAAAAATTATTTCTGTTCCGGGAAACAATTTTTGAACAGAAGAACGCGTTTGGTAAACTTGTTCTTGGAATAGAAAAAGAACAGGAACACGTTTGATAAACTTGTATAATTTTTTTGTTTCTTTTAATTTTTTAATATTTTTATTTTATTTTTCCTTTTTTATTTTTTATTTTTCCTTCCTTTTGGCCGATCCCCGGCCTCGACCATGGCCGGCGACCGGCCGACGAGGGCCGACGGTCGAGCCTCGCCAGGGGCTGGCGACGCTCTGGCGAGGTTGCCGGCCCTCGATGGCGTTGCCGGCACTCAACAACCGGTTGCCGGCCATGGCCAAGGCCGATGACCAGCCAAAGAAAAAAGAAGAAGAAAAGAAAGAGAAGAAAATAATAGGAGAGAGAAACATTATTTTTCAAAAGTGTTCTAGGAACAAGAAACAAGTTTTTTTTGTTTCTTGTTTCTGTTCCAAATGTGTTCCCGGGAACAAAAAAATAAATTTAGAACAAAAATGCAAATAAACGCATTTTTGTTCTTTTTTTGCTCCTCGGAATAAAAAAAAAACAGGAATTTTGTTTATCAACAGAAAAAATGAACACAAACATGCAGGCCCTTATTTGAAATTTTCCCTCCATATCCACAAATCCATCAATGATGATGTAGCTCAATTTAAATTTGTCTCATCTTGCCCAATCACAAGCAAAATGATAATACATGTCATCACATAAAAAGTACAACGATACGTATTAAGAATCTACAAAGATGATCTCGAATGCAGCATAGCTAACTTGAAAAGCTAGAATCGACATATAATTGCACCTCCTCTTAAATTTGGGCTTCCTTTCTCTAGTCTTGAAACCTCCACTTGTAATTCTTATCACTTGAATTTATGTGTCTTCATCTTCGATACGCAGTCAAGAATCAAGAGTGTCTTAAGTAATACAGGAAAAATGTTAGCACTAGAGCAACATAATTAAAGAAGATAAATTGAATATACTCTCGACAGCTCTAGGCCGACACCTGATTAACTTTTCACTAGAATCTTCTTCTTTTTCTTCTGGAATTTCTTGCTCAAGCTCTAGATTTTCTTCTGGATCTTCCAGCTCTGGATCCTTTTTGTTGTAACAGAACTGGTAAACGAGTGTCAATCTCTATTGGACCCCTAATTCTGAGTGCCGTTGATACAATTGGAGGACCAAGATCGAGAGGATATTCCAGCATTGCTTTGTCTTTCTTAGTTGCTTGAGTTGATTGAGAATGACACTGTCTTATACGATTGAAAACAATCATGATGGCCTCTTCATAAGGGCTCTCAAATGTGAAGGAGATCCACCAGTTAGCATACTCTGTTATAACTCTTGGAGAAGGTTGACAAGATTCAAAGTTTGGAAAGAATCGACCTCGCACTGTCGTAGTTATTCGAGAGCAACAGACAAAAGGCTCATTCTTCTGGAAATTTTACTTCTTTTTATTCATCAAGTGATATTTTATAGAGTAAGCAATCAGCATTGGTATACTCTAATAGAGACTAAATTGCCCGGCACAATACTGCAGGAGTAAACTTCAAATTCATAGTAGAATCTTCCTTTTTTGCAGAGCCATATTGGAAGATCAACTAGAGTAAGGACACTTAACCATAATTCATCAAAGTTATCTAGGTAATCAATGCTCGCATAAAAAAGGTAATAGAACTCGGGAGTATCTTAAGGAAAGAGTTCAACATGATCATGGTCAAAGTTTAGTATCTCCCGAAGGAAGTAAACAAACAAGGAAGTGTCATCAGGAGCTTTCCTAGGGGATAGGATAAGTAGTTAATAGCCCTGTCTATGGGGTTTTGGCATATATGACTAAGTGTTCACGATCATAACAAAAACTCAAAGATATGAAGGCGTAGTCATAGACTTGACAAATCGTCGTTGTTGAATTCTTGAACCTTAGTGTAGGTGATTTGTCTTTGATAAGATCGGAGTGGCTTGACATATCACACGACAATAACATTGAAAAAGTTACAAAAAAGATTTGAATGGTGACAGTAAATATATGATTTCGTAAAATCGCTGTCAATTGTTCTAAAAGTTTAAATTATTAAATGAATACGTGATTTAATATTTAAATATTGAGAAAATGTCACAAACAGTCCCTAAACTTCTACTTAATGTGTAATCCCGTCCCTAGACTCTTAATTTGTTCAATTTGGTCCCTGAATTATTGATAAATGTCCGATCTAGTCCCTAACTATTTGAAAATTGACCAATTTCATCCTTCCATTAGTTAAAATTAACGAAATTGGCTTACATGGTTTTTAGTCTCTTAAATATAAAATAAAAAAGGACATGTGGAATATCCACATTTAAATTACCTTTAAAACAAGTCAAATTGTGGCCATTATCCAAAAAATAGATACATACAATTTCTTCTCTCTACTTTTGTGATCAATGCTCTCATTTCTAGCTGACCCTTAATTTTTTTCCTTTTTTAAAGATATATATTGACTCATAATTCTAGTAATCCAACTTAGTTCCACATCATCACTTAACGGTTTGAACAAACGGAAGAACTAGATGGAACATTTGTTAATAGTTCATGGACCAAATTGAGCAAATCGAAAGCTCATGGATGAAATTGAACATTAAATGAAAGTTCATGGACCATTTGTGACATTTTTCCTTAAATATTCTTACAATTAGCTTACAAAGTGGCCTATTAAAAGATAAAAAGAAGATTGTCGACTTTTTGAGTTTTTCTTATGATCGTGAATGCTTAATCATAGATTTGATGAATCACGTGAACATCAAATATAGAAAACCTATCTTTTCGATATAAAGGCGTGATTATGGGTTTGACGAATTGTGGTTGTTGAATTCTTGGACCTCAATGTAGACGATTTGCCTTCGACAAGATCTAAAACATGATGATTAGTTGACGAAGTGGCCAGACACATAACATCAAAAAAGGAAAAGAAAAATAGTCGAATCTTGAAGTTTATCTTACGCTCGTGGAGGCTTTATCATGGATTTCGCCAGAAGGCTGTAAAATATGGAAAATATATCTGTTCGATGTGAATCCACATTGATGAAACTGGAAACTTACAGTCTGATAATTTCTTCCACTTAAAGCAAGTTAAGTTGACGCACGAAGTATAATCCCAATCTGCTCCCAAAAGTAAAGCTGGCCTGTCTAGCCGCCCATGTTTTCCACATGCGTTAATGTCGCTCTCGAATTTTCTACATTACTTTAGTTGTTTTACTTCCTTGTCAGTGATCATTATGCTTTTGTACAAAGTTGGAAGGTAACTTACGCTAAGTGTGGCTGGTTAATTGCGACTACAAGTCACCAACCTCAGTCACTAAAAAGATTGGTGTCGATTCATCGTCAAAAGAAGCAAGCTTCACTCAGTAGTCGTCAAGACAAATGAAAAGGTAATTAGGAAGCTTCGTTATTGGAAAAGTTGCGTAGGTTGTTCGTCGAATAAAAAAATGGGCAGGCAATCGGGCAGGTTCAACCCAAAAAAATCGAACTGAATTGACCTTACTTGACTTATTAAAGGCTAGTTCACTCGGGGATTAGTTTAGTATTCCAGTAAAAAAAATTAAAGAACTGGTTCAGTTCTCGATTTTGTACCGAGAACCATCAGTGTGAGGCTTTGAACTAAATTTTAAGTCTCTTAAACACTTCCTCATATCTCACTTTCTTATTTGGTCCAATGTTAATTTGTTTTGTGGGGAATTTTATATTACAACTACAAAATAGATTTGCTTGATTCACGGACGGAGAAATGACGAAACTAAAGAAAGGTAGGTTCGGCATAAAGCTAGTCCACATCTTTGATCTTAAAAAGTTGAATTAGCAATACTAATGGAAAAGAAAAATTGGGCTATTGCAAAAAATAAAAATAATAATAATTCAGCAATTATCGAAGAACATAAAAGGAATTGGGAGATTACGGATTTCAAAAGTTAAACGCTTAATTTTTTAATCAAAAAAGAAAGTTAAACCTTAAACCCATTCGAACTTTGGTACCACCGAACTATACATGATTATGATTTCTTTCTGTGTCTTTTGAAATTAAAAACCATTTGGAAATGAAATTATTTCTTTTAATATAGGTGAGAAAGATGGCTCGAAAATGTTGAGAATGGACTTTTAAGTATCATTTGTAAGTCAAAGGCTCCATTTCTTAAATAAATAAATAAAGAGAGAGAGAATGATTTGAAAAATATTTTCTTAAAAATAATTACTTATAATCATTATTTTCGTGCAATACAAGTAATCATTTTTTTATAAAAAAAATTCCATATTTTTTATTTTGATGAATTCAACGGAAACATAACAAATACAAATAGAGTTATGGGCATGATTTTCAACCGTAACGAGCTGAAATAAGATAATTATATGACAATGTAAGATGTCTTGGGCGTGGCGAGACTAGATGAACCATAACCCCAACATAGGCAACACGCCGGGGCCGGGAGAAATCGCCGTTGCGTGGTGGTCCCTCGCTTGGACCTTCGGCTTCTAAAATAACGATCAAATAGAAATATGCAAAAGTATGAATTTTGCCAAGCCCATTCTCTCTCAGTATGAAAAAGGCCCTCCACCAACCTTGCATTGCAGTGGGCAAATTCATCGCAAAATGGGCTGAAACTTCGCAAGGGCTCATCTCATCCTCTTTCTTAATTCCCAATCAGGGTTGGCCAGTTTGACATGTTCTGCACTTGAGGCTTCTGAGGTTTTCAAGCAGAATCACATTCTGGCAACATCACTTCCGGAAGGGTTTTCACGTCAACTCGCGAATCGAACCTCAAATCCTGCGTTTCTCGAGCCAAGAGGTGTCGACGGAGTAGAGTCTGCTTTTGCTCTATGCATTTCTTCGGAATTTTAGGGCCTGGTGACCGATCGAGGCTCTCGCCAGAGCCCGACATGGGCGGGTCTAACCGGACCGGGGCACTCGCATCTGGCTAATACGGACCAACCGGCCTGAATGGAAGGATTTCGCAATGGTCTCATTTCATGAAACGGGCGGGCCTCTTGAGCGGGCCATGGTCCATCAGTGATCGACTGGATGGTATTGTCCGAAAGTCTTGGACTTTGTAACTTCGTGGGTGGTTCCGTGCTGCGTTTTGATTCGATTGGGACGAAGTCACTACACGTTCCAAATCAGTGAAAACTTAAATAAACATGAAGTTATGATGGGTCACTAATCTGGACCAAACCGTATGTAATGTTCAGTTCTCTTGTGTGCTGTCGTATGGGACTTGGAAATCTTCGAATTAAGATTTTCAAACTCCATATGAGAAAATTACCAATTTTTTTTTAAAAAAAATCTATCATATGAAAGTGACGACTTACCAATTTAGTAATAAATATTTACATTTGGCTAGTTTAGTTCTCAATTTTCTGACGATTTACCAATATTGCCTTTCAAACCAATTTTAACTAGAAATGGCTAACGTACATCAGTCGTCCAAGATTACGATCGACTCTGACATTGACAATTTTTGCAATTAAATTAAAAAATTTAAGATTTAATTAGTATCGGTAAAAAATGAATCTCCCAATTCCATGGAGTCGCTTGATTTGAAATGATTTGAAATAGTCGAGAAAGAGTGCTAATGTCATCTATACCGCTCTATATAACTGTATAAAGTACAATGGGCTTCATTTTCAAAAAGTTCTTAAATATGTCTCCTCGTCAAATATTGTCAACTATACCATTTTATTAAAAAAAAGAAGAAGCAATTCTCTGGTTACTTTAATACTCGGGGGTGAGGTAGCCTTCGCAAGTTGAACAATTTTTATTGACTTCAGTATCCAAGGAAAATTCTAAATAAGAGTTTAGAGTGCCATCATTTTCTTAAATAAAAACATGAAATGAACATTGTTTCAAATAATAGTTTGAAATGCTCATATTTTTTAAATGAGGGCTTGAAATGAACCTTTTTTTTTTCAAATAAGGGTTTAAAGTGACCATATCAGTTTCAATGAAAAGTTTATACTCACCTTTTGATAAAGGGCAATTTCATCTTTTAATTTTTAATTTTTTCCCTTTTTTCTTTCCATAAAAAACAAACTAAAAAAATTAAAACTTAAAAAGGAAAAGAAAAAAAAGAACACACGGGAGGGATGGCTCCCTCTTATGTCACGGCCCAAAGGAAGGGCCGACCTAAGAGGGTAGTAAACGACGGCTGTGACTCATGCTTGGAACGAGTGACCCTCGATGTCCTTGAGTCCTAAGATTTTTTTGAGTGTTTTAGAATACTCTTGGGGGCGGGCAATATGGTAAATGTACAATCTTATAATAAATGCGAATAGATGGTAGTTGAGGAGATACGATCTCTATCGTTAGATCGATAAGAGATCTACGAATACAATTTGTCCTATACTTGTATATATAAGAGTCTCCTCATTCACAGGTGAAATACAAGTTCAAAGTTTATTTCTCTAGAGTTTATCTCTCTAAAAAGATCAAAGGTTGCTTGAGAGAAATCCTAATGCCGCATGGGTTCGAGAACGCTAGATCGATCAATAGTTCCCATACTTAGGCGGCGAGATCTAAGGGTCGTGGGCTAGGGCGAGGACGCTTGCCTAGATATGGGAGAGGGTGAGGGTCGCTGTTCTCTCCCATTTATGGTAAGGGCCCGTTGGCCATCACCTCTGGTTAATGATGGTCGTCGACCCTTGCCCAAGCCAGTTGGCCATTGCTCCACCAACGATAGGGTGGCAACCATAAGTAGGAGGGAGCCCTCCGGCCTATATTTTTGTTTTTTGTAATAAAATTTTTAACCTATTTAAATTAAAATTATGTTAGGACGAAAATATCTTTGATCATTTGAAATTTTTTGTCGAGATCAGGCCCTTATTTAAAACAATCATATCTACTTCAAGCCATTCTTTGAGACTAATATAATCACTTCATATCCTTATCTGAAATATGGTCTATTTCAGACTCTTATGTGAGAAAATGAGAATAGTGTAGACTCTTATTTAGAATTTTCCCTCTATATCCACAAATTTGTCAATGATGATGTAGCTCAATTCAAATTTGTCTCGTCCTACCCAATCACAAGCAAAATGATAACACATGTCATCACATAAAACGATAGGTTTTAAGAATCTACAAAGATGATCTTGAATGCAGCATAGCTAACTCGAAAAGCTAAAGTCGAGATATAATTGCACCTCCTCTTGAATTTGGGCTTCCTTTCTCTAGTCTCGAAACGTCCACTTGAATTTCTTATCACTTGACAACCAAACTAGTACAAATTTAGCCTTGATTAGTTTCTATTAAATTTTATTGTCAAATTACTAAGTTGGATAATATACGATGGTATACTAGTTTAAGTTTTTACCTTTTATTTTTCTTAGGTGTACTAGTTTGTAGTGGCCAAAACTAGTATGTTATAAATTTGTAACAAGTGTACCAATTTGGGATTTTTCGCATAATTAACTTTTTCTTAAGTAAAAAATAAACTAGCACTATATCAAATTGAACTTATATTATTTTGCTATGGATACAAATAAATATTAAGGATACCGTACAAACACATGAGATGTATAATCAATCTAAGAGTATTCCCGTGATAGATTTATCATAAATTAATTTTTTAACTATAAAAAATCCCAAACTGATACATTTACGATAAAAAAAATTCCAAAATTGTATATTTGTGGCAAATTTATCATGCATTAATTTCCATTAAATTGAATTAATAATATGAAAAACCACAAATCGGTACACTTATAACAAACGAAAGGTAAAATGCTAAATTTTTTCACTTATAATGTAACTTAGCAATTTGACCATAAAATTCAAAGAAAATTAATTAATGGCAAATTTATTATATGTTTATTGGGATATATCAGTTTAGGTTTTTCTTGTGGCATTACCTCAACTTACAAAAAAAAAGAAAAAAAAAAAAAGAAAAAGATACAGAGAGAAAAGCCCCTATATAAATGCGCAGGAGCAGAGGACACCATTGCTTTCGCCATCGTCTTCTCTCTTCCTCTGCTCCCTGCGATCGATCTCCTTTTTTTTTCTTTTCTTTTTCCCTCTCTTTTTTTTCGAGGGTTTTCTTCCATTTTCTTCTTTCCCCCCCTTTTCTCCTCCTCCTCCTGCTCCATCTCCTTCTTCCTTTTCTTTTCGAATTTTCCTCTTTCTTTTTTTCTTTTTCCCTTCCTCCCCCTTCGTTTTTCGTTCGATCTTCGTCTTCCTCCCCGCATCTCCTGCGACACCGAACCCTAGGGGCTCGACTTTTCATTTTTATTTTTGCTTCGTGGGTTTTTTTTTTTTTTTTTTGGTTGCATAAAAAGATCATCGGGGGGATTCGGAGAAGATGCAGCAGCAGAGGCTCCTCAAGCAGCACGCGATGATGCAGCAGTCGCTCTACCATCACGGCCTCCTGGCTGCTCCGCAGGTACTTTCTTTCTTTCCCCTTGATTTTCTTGATTTTCTTGATTTTTGGGTGCCGGTGGGTTTCGTTTTGCTTTGATTTTCTTGATTTTCGGTGCGGGGAGCTGGGCCGATGGGGCTGCGGCTGCGGCGATGGCGCGGCATTTTAGGTTTTTGCTTTCCGATGAATTCTTTTTGTGGAATGAGCCTGAGAGTGTAATGCGCGGGGTGGGTGTGGTGATTTGGGTTGTCGTTCTCTTTCGTCCGGTTGTTGATCAATTCGAGTTCTTGCCGTGCGAGAAGCTTCTGTATGATAGCCTGTTTTTGGTTGGATGATCGAATTGCTTGTGGGGTCGGCCAGGAAAGACTAATTTGTGTGATGGGTGTTGGAATTTCGTCCTTTTGTTTGGTTTGTCTTCTTAAATTTCAAAGCTTTAGTGTGGATGGAAATGCTTGTGATATCTGTCTTGTAGTTTAGCATTACAGAATGACTTATACAACCGGCTATGCCGAGCTACTCTTGTCATTTCAGTGCAACTGCAAGATGCTTTTTCTTTTATTGGATTTTTTTTTTTGGGGGAGGGGGGTTGTGGTTCTGTGGTTTGCGATTGCACCGGATATAAATGTGATATTGAGGTTAAACGTTCAAGTGTCATCTTAATTAATTCTTCATTCAGGCATGTGAGCGGGAGCGCCACTTTGTGCTAGGACTTTGTATGGTTGAGTCTAGTGTCATTTTCCCTCTTTTTATGATCCTGGATTTTTGACATTTGGTCTTTTAGCAGATAGAGCCTATCTTGAGCGGAAATCTGCCACCCGGGTTTGACTCGACTTCATGCCGCAGTGTGTGAGTGTCTGTTTTTCTTATTTCCTTTAGTAGCTTCTTAGCTCTTCTTTTCTGCTTTTCAGCTTTTGTTTCATCTCATTAAGTCTTTCGGCATCTTTTGGGTGGCTGCTACACTTGTTCGTGCCCTTAAATGGATATGGTTATGCAGCTTTCTGTCTCATTTTATCTGATGATCTATTGCAGATATGTTGGAAACATCCACCCCCAGGTCACAGAACCCCTACTTCAAGAGGTTTTTTCAAGCACTGGTCCTATCGAAGGATGCAAGCTTATTAGAAAAGAGAAGGTGAGTTTTCATTTTTCCATCCTGGTGGCCACATTTGCAACTTGAGGATGTTAAGAAGCAGACTTGCATAGGTTCCCTGGGGACTCCTTCAGAGGAGTTGAACCCAAAGTAGTCCAAAGCACAAAGGGCATACGCCTAGGTGTAAAAACGAGGCGAGGTGATGGCTTTCACCTCTATGTCTAGAGGAGGTTCCCTTAACAAGGTGCATGCCCTTCTCGCCTAAGCCATCAGGTGCATGGGGTGCAAGGTGCTTGCCTGATGCAAATTGTATGGAAACCCTAAGGAGTCTTTCTTTTGAGAGAGATTTATCCTTCTCTTTCCAAAAGATAGACAGGAAAAGGGACTCCAAAAAAATTAATAGAATAAAGTAATTTTTAAACCTAGAAGACATTGGTGTTTGACTTTGTTTTCTTTTAAGTTGTATGACATTATAATGTTCGTGTTACTGTTCACTCCATCTCTTTGGCTAAGTGCACCATTTTTTTGCACACTATCTACACTTTAGGTATAGTTTGTATTCTAATGTGTAAAGTTTATTCTTGTTTGACACTATTACTGCTAAAAAGTTTTGCTTTATAGTGCCTTGCTCCGCTCGGACTTGCACTTTTCGTTCTCCTTTTCATTTTAGCCATTTTAGGGTCCCAGCACCTTAACTGCACTTTTGCCTTTGACTACACTGGTTGTGCCTCGATTTGGTTCTGGAGAATTGTCTGGAATTTGTGTTATGGGTAGTGGCCATTGCTTTACTTTTGTATTTATTTATTGATGGAGCTTTTCACGGTTTGATTTGTTGGTAGTAGCCCGTTGTATTGATTTTTGGTTTTAATTGTTGTACTTTTGTAGTCATCATATGGTTTTGTGGACTACTTTGATAGAAGATCTGCTGCTCTTGCCATTGTGACTCTCAATGGAAGGCATTTGTAAGTCCAGAAAGAAATAAAGCCCACTTTGTTTGTTTTCTTTTTCCTTGTATGTTGATGATTTGCTGGCAGGTTTGGACAACCAATCAAAGTCAACTGGGCATATGCTAGCAGTCAGAGAGAGGACACATCTGGTATGTAGTATAATGAATACGTCCTGTACTTAGTATGTCCATAGCATAGGGCCCTGCAGATGGGTAGTATGTTTCTTGCATGCACGTGATGGGTGTCCTCTTTCAATGCAGGTCACTTTAATGTATTTGTTGGTGATTTGAGCCCAGAGGTTACAGATGCGACATTGTTTGCTTGCTTCTCTGTCTATACAAGCTGTTCGTAAGCTCCCTGCTTTGCTCTTTTATATGTTCTTTTGCATGTTTGCAATCTTTTGGTGATTTCGAATGGGAAGATATCCACATATGTGGCCTACAATTGAAATAATGTTGTATGTATATTGACGTTACGACGTTACTCAACTTTTTGCAGAGATGCAAGGGTCATGTGGGATCAAAAGACTGGGCGTTCCAGAGGATTTGGTTTTGTCTCGTTTCGTAATCAGCAGGTACATAGTTCAATTTCTTTGGTAATGTTGCTTTTGCTCTACAAATATACTCCATCCTTTTGAAAAGGTGTACTTTCTAATCATGGTGTAATGTTATTTATATATGATTTGACACTTTGTTTGTGAACAGGATGCTCAGAGTGCAATAAATGATTTGAATGGTATGTGAATTCTTTTCCAATTCTTTTGTATCATTCAAATTTATTTTTTACTCTGGCTCATTTGTAAAATTTGTGATTGTTTTGAGGAAATATTTGAGGGGTTAGACCTTTTTGATATTTCTTTATGGGAAGAGTAAATTTTTTTTTTTTGTTCGTACGATCATGGACTCATATTTATATTTTTAGTCTTATGTTATCTAGATATGGCTTTAATTAGCATCTCTTCCTTTAATAAATTGAGTGTTAAAACTTTAGTTCTGGAATTTGTAGGGTAGTTGGGGGGAATGAAAATAAGTCTCAATATTGTTGGTAGTTGACTGGCATTTATGGTATTGACATTCAATTCATTCTCAGGTATTCACTGATGGCAAAGCATCAAATGTATATGATTGATTGATATACTCAATGACAAAATGCCTTATCGCTTCTTTTATTCATACTAGTGGAATGGTGGAGGGAGGGATGAAGGAGCATTTAATGATTCTTTGCTTTTGACTATTATGAAAATTACTTTGGAAAGTCAAACTGATGGTCTGTATATTGTTCTATCTTATACTTAACAGAATTACCCACATTAATAGCAGGTTTGATTCCAACATTGAATAGATCGGTTGTACATGCGATTCATTTTTAGTTCTTTGTTTCTACTTTCTATTCAATGCAATTCATCCATTTTAATATTGCAGGAAAGTGGCTTGGAAGTCGTCAAATACGTTGTAACTGGGCAACGAAGGGTGCTAATTCTGGTGATGATAAACAGAGTGATGCCAAAAGTGTGGTCGAGCTAACAACTGGAACATCAGGTAACTTTTTTTGGATGGTGTGTATAATTTTATTAGATTTTATACAATACCTTTATCAATATTTATTATGGGTGGATATAGCAAATCCTGAGATCTTGATAGCAATGTTGGGATTGGTGTGGTTACACAGAAGTACGAGTCATTTAGAATCTGATAGACACTGGGTGTCAATTTGTGGTGCTTAATAAGCTGTTTATGATTTGGTTCTGCTGCATGGCCGAGTCAAACAATTTGTCATTCTCCCCCTCCACCAAACCACTAGGCCTGATGCCTTTTTAAGTTTGTCATGTTACTTTCCAAGTGCGAGGTGGTAAGTATTTTTTTGATTTATTTTTTTTCCTTTTTCATTCTCCTTCCACCATGCAGATGATGGTCAAGAGAGGAATAGTGATGATGCTCCAGAGAACAATCCCCAATATACAACTGTTTATGTTGGCAATCTTGCTCCTGAGGCAAGGATTTGGTCCCTTTTTCTTAGACCATTTTAAGTTTTTTGTCTTTTGTCTTTTCCCCCTCTTTTCTTGGTGATCCATTGCCATTAGCTACATCTTTTTTATCTTTCTCTTGCTTGTCTTTTTGTGTCTTTGGATAGAAAGCATTTTATTTTGTTTGTGGCTAAGACCTCATATTGGTCCAGATTCATTTTGCTCATGTTTATATCAAAATTTTCTGTTAGTAGGCTTATTCATATCAATGAAGTTCATCTAGTGTAGAACATCTTACCTCATGGTGATGACAGAACTAAAGGCAGTCAAAGGTTTTAGAAACTGACTCATCTTCTGAGTTTTGCTTTGATTTCTTGGTCTAACTTGTGAGATATTGATTTCAGTTGTCTTTGATTGCCGATTGGATGGCAAATGTCATGATTCACTAGATCTGTCAAACTAGAGGGTACTAGAGTTAAATCATCTCCTTTTTAATTTTGCTTTAACCTCATATTGGTGATTTTGCAGGTTACTTCAGCTGATCTGCATCGGCATTTTCATGCCCTTGGTGCTGGGGTCATAGAAGATGTGCGGGTGCAACGCGACAAAGGTTTTGGGTTTGTTAGGTACAGCACACATGCTGAAGCTGCACTGGCCATACAGATGGGAAATGCTCGCATTCTCTGTGGTAAACCAATCAAGGTATTTAGATATAAAAGTTAGCTTTAAATTTGGTATATTCCGTACTTTTCCTATGCTTAAAATTTTCTGGTAGGATAAATCAGCATCTCATTCCAACACTCGAACTATAAATCGGCATCTCATTCCAACACTCGAACTACTGTTAGCCTTTCTCCAAAAAAAAAAAAAAAAACTACCACTCGCCCATTTCATGGGTCCAAGTGTTTCTTATTCTACAGCTGGATAAGTTGTTGAGGCCCATCTCATATGCAAGTTGTACATTCATCAAAAACATTTTCAAGAGATAGAAAGATTTCAGTCTTTGAAGAATAGGAGCACTGCTATGATTGAGAAGGCAAGAATTGAAGAATAGGACCATGTTTGTTGGGGGCTGCTGATGACATTGGAGGCATCCCCAAAGTAAGGAAAGCTAGTTTCCTTGCATACATCAGTACATTTAGCTTCTTCATTGGTGGACCTGTCCTTATTATCATCTGCAATATCGAACTGAGTTGAATGACAACTGGAATCTACTATCCAACTGCCTTTCTTGGCCCAATTTTATCTAATGTGACAACCATAATGGGTATGGACGGTATTTCAGAGATGGGGACAGAGATTGGTTTGCTTGTTATTGCACTTTGCTTCTGTTGCCTGACTTCTGATTGTGGAGCAATTATATGTTGTCGCTACGCTTGACATGAATGATGGTTTGATTAATTGGCCTCTATTCATTGCAGTGCTCCTGGGGTAACAAACCAACTCCACCGGGAACAAGTTCCACTCCTCTTCCACCACCAGCTATTGCACACATACCAGGCTTTTCTGCCGCTGATCTGGCTGCTTATGAACGGCAAATGGCTCTGAGCAAGATGGGCAGCATGCAAGCCCTTATGCACCCTCAGGGTCAACACATGCTCAAACAGGCAGCCATGGGAATGGGTGGTGCTGGAGCCAGTCAGGCAATCTATGATGGCGGGTTTCCGAGTGTGGCGACTACCCAGCAGCTTATGTATTACCATTAGATTATGAGATGGGATTCTCCCCCTACTGTATAATGATCTGGAAGCAGAAATAAGTCTTGGGAAGAACGAAGAAGAACAACTGTTCGGCATTTTACTTTGTTAATACCGTATTTGCTACTTGTAGGATTTAGATTGCTTTAACTTATGTTTCGCTATGATTGTTCGACTGTTGTGATCGTCTGTGCTATTAGCTCTGGCTTTGGTACTTTAATTTTAAAGTTAAATGCTTGGGTTCGGCTTTATCTGATTTGAGCTGGCGTGCAACTTCCAAGTGAACTTTTACTCTGATTTACTGCTAAATTCCAAGATCACTGGTGGATCAAAAGTTGTTCTCTCTTTTTTGGCTGGAGGTGGATCGAAGTTGTTCATGTCCTTTTTTTTTTTTACCGGTCCTTTTTTACTCCTCTAAGTCTCTCTCAAACTTTTGCCTGCGAGGCGTGAGTCATAATTTATACTTGAAACTAAATTGTTCCCATCCTAATCCTATGATAAGATGGGTTCTCTAACTCTTTCTTTCAAACTTCAGGCTTTCAAACTTCAGGCTTAAGCCATAATTCACAGAAACTAAATTGCTCCTATCCCAATCCTATGATCGGGCTTAAGTTATAATTCACATTTGAAACTAAATAAGTTTCAAATTGCCCTAATAAGGTGAGGATTTGAACGTCTCACCTTCCCTTTTCATACTCCGTTTTCGATCACGATCACACAATTGCAAACCTTCCCTTTTCATACTCCGTTTTCACCTTCCCTTTTCATACTCCGTTTTCGATCACGATCACACAATTGCAAACCTTCCCTTTTCATACTCCGTTTTCGATAACACAATTGCAAACCTTCCCTTTTCATACTCCGTTTTCGATAACGATCACACAATTGCAATGCATTCTAGACGGCCAAGTCTGGGCAAAAACAGAGTGCTTATTTTTAGTGGCCCTTTAGATCAATTGTGATTCATCACTCTTGAGGAACAACACCCCTAATCGAGTATCTTGACAATGTCCGACTCCGCACGGATGAATATCGCTTCCACACGAGTCGACGATGCTCGAGATTTTTCTCGAAAAATGTCATTTTATCTTTTGGAGTCCGAGAGATCAGGAGCGATCTTATCTGAATCGTCATGAACTGGAAATTTCTTCAGGTGTTTGAAGGTGTCATTGCACCTAAAATTCACATCGAGACGGACGACTGCATCAAATTGGGTATGAACCCGCATCAGGAGCGAAGTAGATAAGAGGGGGACTCCCAGACGATGTTTTGTATTTCTTCCCGGGAGCCCCTGGTGTTTCATTACAGGACTTGGAGCTCTCACTCTTCCCTTACATCCGAGCAAAAAAATTTCTTCCTCTCTTTGGTCTCTCTTCTCAAAAAGCAAAGCTAAAGATAAAAATCTCTCTTGTATGGTCATATATTATTATGCCGTGAATATGTACGCGGGTCGTTTCCATCTTCTGGGTTCGTGCGCTAGAGTGCCTCGATCCCGGTCGAGAAGATCCGGCCCTTCGTGTACGGCGAGCTCGAGAGGTCGGCGGCTTTGGATGCCTCGTTCCTGCATTTCCGCTCTCTCCGCTCTTTCCGCTCGTCCGTCGTTATCTGGCTCGACCTGCAGTCGGCGCTGCAGAACGCTTTCTCTCCCCTGCCCATCAAAAGAATTGGTCATTCATTGCTCTCGAAATCGAACACTAAGATCGGAGAAGCGAGAGAGAGAGAGAGAGAGACGGTGGATCTGTGGCAGTACCTGTACATGTAGATGTCCACGCCGTCGAGCTTCTTCCGGCACCAGTGACAAGAACTGAGGAAGTCCAGAAACGGATAGACCGGAGCACCTTCTGCTTCTCCTCCTTCGCTCGCGACCCTCGACGCCGGCTCTCTCGAAACGCCGTAATCGGCGGCGGGGCAAGACCTCTCGCGCTCGCCCGGGCAATCTAGACCTCCGTCGTAGTACACCTTGGTGAAGGACCTGCCGTTTCCGTGGCAAGTCACGTACGTGTAGTTCTCCAGGCAATCCATCTCCACGCCGTCGAAGACACCACCACCTCCTCCGACGACGAACCCAGCACACCCCTTCTTGCCCTTCCCGCCGGCGGCGGCGGCGGCGGCGGAAGCCCCCCGCGGGCTGCACACGCAGCGCCTCCCCGGGACCTGGCCGGACCGCTCGAGGGCCGCCACGATGCCGAGCCCGACGCCGCCGAGGTCGTAGCCCCGGGGGCCCCTCGGCGACCGGGGCGACTGGAGCTTGAGGTCCAGCGGGGTCCTGGGGCTGCCGCCGCCGCCGGCTGCCAGGTCGGGGTGCGGCCCGGCCCGGCCGCCGGGGATCAGCAGGTCCGACAGCTTCCCCATGATCGGCCTCTTGCCCAACATGGCTTTAGGCTTATTATGCCTTCTTCTTTCTTTTTATCTTTTTCGATTTCGTCGAGGATCTTTTCTAGATCGTGGAGGAGACTAGAGAAACTGAAGACGTTCGATGCTCCAAACGAGGAGCAAAGAGAGAAGCGTGTTCGGGAAGCCTTTGAAAACTCGCTCGAATATATGATGGAGGGGAGTGGTTTAGACGGAGCCCACTGGTTTGCGGAAAGAAACCATTCCTGACTCTTTATAATAATAGAACCCAATAAATCAATTTTTTTTTTTTTTAATATTCATAAAAAAATTATTTTTCTTTTTTTTTGGTGGAAATCATTGCCGATGGTCTTTATAATAATACCCAATAAATCGATTTCGCTTTAAAAAAAAAAAAATGCTTTTTTAGTAAAAAGGTCACTTGTCAGTGGGGCCCGGGATTTTACAATGTCTGTGTCCAATGATTGGGACGTTCGTAGGGGCGAGGAGGGATTTGACCCGTCGGGTGGGGGCCCAGCGCGCGCGCGCACAGGGGTAAGATGCCAAATAGATCGTGACCGTCCGTCCGGGGGACGCGTGGCGTGGATCGGCGGCGGGCTGGGGGAGGGATGGAATGATTGCCTGAGCCACTACGGAGTTTAAGCCCACTGAAATCGTGGGGCCCGCTTAATTAGAGGGTTTTTTTTTTTTATGGAAAAAGAAAGGAGGTGGGGCCCAATGTGCTAGCTTGTGACCACTACTGGGGTGTCGCTTTTGTGATGTGATTTTCTCAACCCCTTTAATCAACACTTTTGAAAGGGATGTTTTTTAATCTGATTTATTTCCTAAATTGTCTTTCATCACAACTGAGGACACATATAGTCTCTAAATGCTAATAAAGTAATCTTTGGACTTTAAATTTATTCCCTGAATTTTTTTTTTCACATATTCAATTTAATTCATGAATTATAAGAAAATATCTGATATTATTCTTTTTTTTTTTGTGAAAAAGTAATAAATTATATTAAGTTTGAAACCAACTATACAAGAAAAGGTCATGGCACCAAAAAACCTACACTCAAGTTTGCCATATCAAACTCAAAAAGAACAAAACTCAAATCGAGTCAAAGGGTGCCACGGCGTAAAAGAGAAGCCAACGCAGTGGCAGTCATCGATATTAGCAAAATTATAATCGTTTCCTCTTTTCTGGACCCTATACCCGACCCTGTTTGTATTGGATCATGTACCCGACCCACCATGTTTTTCCGATCCGATTCCAGGGTCAACCCTGTTTCCATTGGAACCTGTTTTGCAATCTTCCGATATCCTATACGACTTTGAATTTTATATTAATAAGCGAGAAAATAACATAATCCTCCTAATTTATATTGAAACATTAAGCAATGGTAATAAATTAATACATGAACATTTGGAATAAACGAAAAATTAAAGATCCATAGGGCTAATTATAATAAATAAAATCATAAGGCAAATAATTAACATCAAACATTGGTCTAATATTAGTTTTATTCCCACAACTACTACATGAAGCTACTCATTTATTCAAACATAACTCTTTATACAAAAGAGAAATTAGGCGAGCCAATCCATGTGATACACAAGAATTTGGTGGCGACAAACACCGCCCGTCCATCAGACGGTGCGAGAGGGAGCCGGTGAGGGAGGGAAGCAAGTGAGGAAGATGAATGACAAAGGAGAAGTGCCATGCGTGTTTGAGAGAGCCAAGAGGAAAAATATCATATGATTGCGAGAGTAAAAATAGAAATCAAAAGAAAAAAAAAATGTTTTTAACCTCTACTTACAAAACCGGTCCAGGAACCGGTTTTCGGGTGAGTAATCACTCGGACCCTGTTCCCGGACTGGTTTAAACTGGTTCCGAATTTGGGAACCTGTTCCCGGACCGGTTTCAATGGGAACCGGTTCCCGACCCTGTTTTCCGGGTGGGCCGGTCCAGGAACAGGGTATACCCGGTCCGGTTGCACACCCCTAATCAATAATGGAAAAACGAGTATACCTTGATAGAACCTATATTTTAAAGTTTTCTTTTTCTTTTTCTTCTGTCTCTCACGAATTGAGGTCCACTTATTTCAATTACTTGAAAAGGGTATATGCTATCGCGAGTAATTCTATGGCCTTCAGAAAGTATCGTGACCTTTGAATGTCTCGTCGTAACATTGAAATGCAATCGATCATGGTCATTAAATAGATGTCATTGTGAATGATGGCGATCCTTTCGCTTTTTCCATCCGATAGGGAGAAAGCCCATGAGACACTGTACCTCCTCGGCTTCGTAGAACCACTCCCTTGCTACTGTGACATCTCTTTCATATGATTAAAGATGGGGATTTTGAGGTGGGGGAGATGTTAAATTTTCTCGTGTCCTTTTCTTTACCCTTTGCGTGATTGTATTTGCTCTTCACTCTTTTTCCTTTTGGCCATTTTCTATTAGGCGTGGGAGGAGGGAAAGAGGCTTTTCCTTTTTCCCCATTTTTCCCTTTTGGGAGCATGAAAGTAAGAGCCCTTTCTTACAATCCACATGAATGAATTGCCCTTTGTTGGGATTAGAGAAGAAAAGGGAATGCTTTGATTTTAGTTTGGGCCAGTGCCCTTTATCTTTTGACATTTAATTTTAACGTCAAATGTTCGACTTTTTGTTTTTCCCCTGATGGGGCTATTTTCATTCCCTTTTCGATTAAAACACTTATGCTTTTGAATTCATTGACCAAAATTAATGATCTATTTTTTCTGATATGGATGGAATATAATGAATTAGAGCCACTTTGAGGTTCCCTATGAAATGAGACATGTAACGAAGTCACTACAAAGAAGTTCCGGGAGTTACGAAGGAAACTTCGAGCTCATATTGGTTACGAGTTGAGAATGGGAAATTGAACTCTCTGAGATTGAATTCCCGTTGTTCCTCGGTAGCTCAGTGGTAGAGCGGTTTGCAAATAAAATTAACTCATCTATGATTTCCCTTTGAATCAGATTGGTAAAAGAAAATTTTTGATAATTGTTCATGAGCTTGACATGTAAATTAATATCAATATAAAAATTGTCTTTTCAAAGGAGCATCATGTTTCAAAGTTGAAAAACAAATTATCTTTATTCGATCATGAATTCATTGATTTGGTGGCGGTATGAGGTTGTTGGTTTGAGTTGATTAGACTTTATTCATTTATACTTTTATTTAAGTGATATGTGATTTTGATGGAGAGCCAAGCCTTGCAATTTCCTTATAACTCTTTTCATGGTAAACCCATAATAAAATTTTATTCTTGATCTTTGATCTTTTCTCATCCTTTTCGTTCTTTTTTTTATCCTATTTAAACTTTAAGGTTTTACAAATATAAATTCGAAAAATATAATTTCTAAATTGAGTTTCTAAGTAGTACATCTTAACTGGTTTCTTTGCCATTCTGAAGGAAGAAGTAAATTATTATCTTCAAAAGGAACACTTTCTAAGTAAACCAAGATAAGAAAGTAGCACTTCATAGATCATAATTGCCTAAAAAATATCGTATTATATATCAATACATGCTAAACCAAAGTTGAAGGCTAATTTTGTCGATCAATTTGAAACTGTGTTTTTTAGCATAAAATGATAAAAAAAAAAATCAGTGTGAAATATCTCCACCCCTTTTAGAAATGTGTTAAAAATCAATATTCAAGATCATATTAAAAATTTCGAAATTTCTTATGAATTGAAATACCATTTTCTATCCTGATTGTAATATTCAAATATGACTTACTGAGTGGCTTATATAGTTCATACTATAGCCCAAATGAAGGATCCTAAATCATCGAACAAGCTCATCTAAACAACCTCGACATGTGAGAATCTATATAATAGGAAGAGTAACATTAGACATTCCGAGATTAATTTACAAAATTGATATGTAAAATGGTGCAACAAATTACAACTTGACCATTATAAATCTTGATAAGAGCACGTCCTATTCTTTATTTTTATTTTTCGATAGTTTTGGCAAACAAGTCCTTGGGGTCCCCAGTACTGTTGATAGTGGTGATCATTGACTAGACGAGAAATAGACATCAAAATTCGCTCTGGCTTTGATTTTAGCATTGATGATTAAATCAATCAATGTTTGTCAATTCGTCTAAGTCCTTTAACAGGTGGCTATCGATCATTTCAATTTTCTCTATTTTCCCATTTTTTTTATTAGGTGATAAGAAAGAAAAGGAGCTTTCTTTTTTTCTTTTAGTATCAAGAAAGTAAACAGCTCCTGTACCATCCACATGAATCAATTCGCTTTTGTCGGTTTTTTTGAAGAAAAATTGCAGAGAGCTCCAATTTCCAATGCCGGAGAAAACTCGTTGTCGTTTCGTGAACCACTGAATGAGAATGTCCATCTTAAATAAGCAAATATCTGATCGATAATATGCTTCGGTAGCTTCGTGAATTCTACAAAACACAAGCCAAAGCAGGAATTGCTTGTCAAACATAACTCGGCGGATCCCGAACGGGCTTCCAATCTCTGAAAGGATTTGCAATAGCTACTCGATCTTGATCGAACGGGTTTGGATCGCTCCCTGTCGTTTTGAACATCGGTACCTACAAACGACATATGCAATTGTGATGGCAATTGAGGGGGCATTTGAGTCATTTCGATCAATTCAAGCGGGGAATAATGTCCGAACCGAATTATTATCGAAATTGTTGCTTTCGGATTGGGCCCCCGACCTGGGAGCCCAGGTTGCTCTCAACAAGGACCTCACGTGACAGTCGGCACCCGTCCGGAATCCGATGCTAGTCCGAGGACAGTGTCACGTGAGCCCGAGCTAGCCCGGTGGACCGGGCAAAGAGATGTTGACAACATTCTTCCCCATTGAATGTGCAATGAATTATTCATAGGTGTCAAAGAAGCTGACGCAAATTTATAGTTTTTGAGAAGTGGGGTTTTTTAAATAAGTGAATCGTGTCCGACGTCAAACAAGATTTCATTCGAGTATTTGTAATTTGATCGACACAAAACCATCAAGTGCCGCATACTCTCAAATTACCCATTTTTTCTTGTTCTTAAATAAATAATGGAAAGCTCATCGAACACGTTATTAGATAGTCGTCATTAACGTATACCGTGCCGCGATGATGTGGTAATATTAATTGAATTTTGTTGAGACCCATTTTAGAGATGTACACATTATTTCAAAATGGAAATGGAGGCCCTTTAGTGGAAAGATGATGTTCGGTCAGCATGATTAAGCACTTGGGCTAAGAAGTTGCAAACCAAGTATGTATGACCCAAATTCTTGGTAAGTTGCAGCTTGCATATTCCATCTTGTCGTTGTCTTTAGTAGGAAATTAGGGCTATTACCAAATTATTGCATCTTGTAGCAAATGGTTATATTTTTCAAAGAAGCCCAGCCCAGATCCTGTGAACCGACGAGAGAACGGCTGGGCTGGGCTTTATCCATGGCTAAGAAAGGTTAAGTAGGTACACCAGCAAGACCGGGACCGGGACCGGCACCACGACAATGCGATGTATTAGTATTATTTTGAACGGAGTTGATTTTTCCTTTTGTTCGGACAGGGTAGAGTGAAGCTTTAGTACGTCATGCAATGTTTTGAATTGATACTAGTTGTAAAGGTAAAGAATGACTCGGCCGAATTGGAAAATGAACGATGTATCTTTGTTCACAATTTATGATGAAATCAAACTTTGGAAAGCATAAGGTGAGGGGGTAGCTTGGTACTTGCATGAGTGGCCTAAAATGTTTGCTGCATCGATGTCCCGATAAGAAAATGAAATCATTTCTTCTGGTTTTGATTACTGTGAACATGAAGAATGCCACCTCAGAGAGATTCTGCTTTTTCCTTTAGGACTTCAGATGAGATGTGGATGCGAAACCGGCTACTACCAAGACCGCTAATGCTTAGTACCAGCTTCTTCTGTTAGCAGTGTTTAAGGTTGCATTAGTGGAGTTTGTTAGGTGGCAAATGCCCTTCAAACATATTGCCATGTTCTATATCTCAGCTCCTGTAAACAGATGAAAATGAAAGATTTAGTTAAGTACTCATTATGCAGGTTAATTCTTGAACTTCTAAACTAGCGCATAGTCCAACTGAAATTGATAATCAAATAACACTCTTTCACAGCAGAGAATTGATAGTAAGTGTGACATGACGAGGTTTATTGTACCCGAGTAACGACTGAGGTGATTCCTCAACTCATCCGGTGCAGTTAGAATTTTTCTTGCAGCTATCTAGTTCAGATACAGCCCTATACTTAGTAAGCGTCATTGCATAATTTGATCCTCACCTCATGGTCATGTTAATCAGCCAAATATAGGTGTTCGTTTTTGCATTAGCTTGCCATTCCCAGTACTGTTGTAGCAAGATGATAGTGCCAGCTCCTGAAGCATTTGTGTTTGCCTAGAATTTGACAATAACCGGAGTTAAAATCGGAAAGAATTGTCCGGTCCGGTTTCTTGTACAAGAAACCGGTGAATCTGAAAACTTCGACAAAACTATTGCTTTACTATATAGCGCTGTTTTTCTGGCAGTTTTTGGTCTTAGGCATAATAGAAATGGCATGATGACAATATCGGCAATAATGTAACTAATAATCTGTATGGAACTTTCCTTTACAGATTTTGATGTTATATGTATTGCACATTAGGGAAGAGTTCTTGCTAATCGCATTGGAAAATGATTTATGCTATTGAAGCGGCTAAAAGGAAAGTTTTCTAGCTAATAAATTCCTCTAGAGTTTGTTCAAGAGCCACGCTTCTCACTGCAATTTTTGGCAGTTCTGCCGTCCACCGATGTCACGATAGATGAAAAACTACTTTCCTAGTTAATGGCTGAGTCTTGGCACATTTATGATTCGTCTCCTATTTTGTGGGCAGCTCGATTCAGATCTCTCATCAATATGCTATGGGGGATTTGTCAGCAAAACCATAGTTTTATAAGGTAAGAACAGCTGCAACTGAGCAGAATCAGGATCAGCAGTGGAGCTTTGTCACTTCAGAATTATTCAGAGACTTGCAATCAGTTGGAAAAGGCTTGTCAGCCCCTTCATGAAAGTTAGATTCTTCTGATTTAAAAGTGGCCTAAAATATTTGCAGCATCGATGTCCCAATAAGAAAATGTAACTCATTTCTTCTGGTTTAGATCACTTGAACTTGGACAATGCCACCTCTGAGATTCTGTTTTTCACCTTTACACTATAGGCGAGATGTGGATGCGAAAAGTAACTCGCATCAAGACACCTAATACTTAGTATTGGCTTCTTCTGTTAGCATTGTTTAAGATTGTAATACTGGAGCTTATAACGTGGCAAAAGCACAGAGAAGTTTTGTATGTTGCCCTTTAAACATATTGCCATGTTTGTTATCTCAGCTTCTGTAACCGGATGAAAATGAATGATTTAGTTAAGTAGTCATTATGCAGGTGTATTCTGAAACCTCTAAACTCGTGCGCAATCCAACTGAAATTGATAACCAAATAACATTCTTTCACTGATAGGAATTGATAGTAAGTGTGATGTGACCAGGTTTTTTGTACACGAGTCATGACAACTGAGGCGATTCCACACTCCATCTTGTTCAGTTTGGATTATTCTAACTGCTATCTAGCTCAGATACAGCCATATAATGTGAGCCCTCATTGCATAATGTGATGCTCCATATAAATACAGAAGTCATGTCTTTCATGGTTACGTTTATCAGCCAAATATAGGTGTTCGATTTTGCATTAGCCTGCCGTTCACTGCACTGATGTAGCAAGACGACAGTACAGCTTCTGAAGCCTGTCTCGAATTTGACAGTAGCCCAGGGTTAAAACGGGGAAGAAATGTCCAGTCAGGTTTCTTGTAAATCCGAAAACTTCGAAGAAAACTGTGGCCTTACTGGGAAGCACAGTCCGTTTGGCAGTTTTTTGATCTCAAGCCTAGAAGAAATGACATGATGACTATATTGGCGATGACGTAATTGATAATCTGTATAGAACCTTCCATTACAGATTTTGATGCAATATGTATTGCACTTTACAAAAGAGTTTTTGCCAATCGCATCGGAATGTAATCAACACTACTGAAGCTGGTAAAAGGAAAGTTTTCTTGCTAGCAAATTCCTCTAGAGTTTGTTCAAGAGCTACACTTTCTCACAGCAAATTTTGGCAGTTCGGTTGTCCACTGATGTCATGATAGATGAATAACTACTTTCCTTGTAAATGGCTGTCTTGGCGCATTTATGGTTCGTCTCCTACTTTGTGGGCTGCTTGGTTCAGATCTCTCATTACTATGCCACGGGGGATTTGTCGGCAAAACCATCGTTTTATGAGGTAAGAACAGCTGAAACTGAGCATAATCAGGAGCAGCCGTTGAGCTTTTGTCACTTCAGAATTGTTCCCAGATTTGCCATCAGTTGGAAAGAACTTGTCAGTCCCCTCATGAAGATTGGATTCAATGGCCAGGACAAGAAGCTGTATAATCCCGGTTCTTGCGTTAGAACATCAAACTCGGAAGGAGTTCAGGTTTCTGGAAGATGACAATCATGACATTATACAAATCATACTTCTGCATGTAAATTACCTGGGAAGACCATCATCGACACGTGAGGTTGCTGTCAATTTGAGCCCATTCCGGGCCTCCTGGTGCTGGTGGAGTTGAGAGGATGGGCAAAGGCGTTGGTCACCGGTTAGAGCATTGGGGCCCTTCTGGCTTTCTGTCCTGCCATGCCAAAGCATGCACCAACGGGTGCAGTTACCATTGTCAATACACATCTAACAGATGCTCGACAAACTGTGACAATGCAATGCAAGGATTGTGGCACTAGTACCACTCAATCAGTTTTGTTTGCAATATACCTTGTGACGGTTCGTCTATTTGGTCATAGTGTGTTCATTTTTTATTTGTCACGTACTTGTCCCGAGATCATTCATAGGAAATGGTAGAAAAAACACTGATTATGTTCGAGAAATGGGTGGCGGTCCTATCTGAGACAAGTTTCAGGCCGTTCACTATAGGAACAGCGAGCTCAAACAATCATGAAGTAAATATATTATAATTTTAGGTTCATCGTACATCTACATATAGTGTTATCATGATCTACAAGAGTCATATTGGGTTGCATCAGGAATAACTTTAGCATGAGCTTTTGAGTTTTGGAATATTTCCTGTCCATCAATCTGCTGATCCACCGACGTTAAGCACGAAGTATCTGTGAGACAGTTTCGTATGTCAATATGTCATCCGACATTGCGATCCTTGATACAAGGCAAATACTTCGAGTTGATTCCAGGATGTTGGATCTCATACATACACTGTTGTTTCTGGGTCGATCAACACAATAATCACTACAAGCGGATGACTCAAGGTTTTTTAATTTCCCAGAGAAAAAAATCATCGAGCAAGGTGACAGTCGAGCAATTCCCCTCGAGCTTGCAACACGAGAACCGCATACAATTCATTATAGACTCTCTCTTACGCTTGGCTCGTAGACATGCATGTAAATCTCATAATAAGACCAGAGGAAAAAGCATGCACAAGCGCAAGCCGTGGTCACCATCCCTTGTGAGTAAGCAAGCGGCATATCGCGGTGCCCCTGCCCGTTCTTGATTATCATGCGACTAGACTTTTCTTGGTCATTGACGATCGAAAGGGAGAAAGCGAGAACCTTGCCTCAGGCAATCGAACATGCTCGTCACGAGTTGGATATCGCTTTCGATTCAATGCTTATTATTTTGATCTGCTGTCTGTTCAAGGGTCGAGATGGTTATAGCAGCCGAAATGATCAGATTAGATTCACGGTCCACAGACTTGACCAACGGAATTGAGTTCATCTTTCCGCTGTCAACTGAAATACAATGGACTGAACCGAACCAACAAAAGCTACGTCTTTTTACACCCTATAAAGTTAGTTCTTGTCGTCTGTATCATCCTAAAGTGGATGATGACCCCACAAAATCTAGTCCATCAAAAGAATTATAGAAAAAAGAAAAAGAAAAAGAAAAGAAAAGAGAGAAATGATCGGCCAGGCTTCTTCCTTCAGTCCACTTCAGATACGCCACGGGAAGCTGTCTGAAGCCAGTAGAGTATCGAGATTCAGCCCCGCGCTCTCCACGCTCGGGAACTGCATGTCGTAGAAAACGTCGGGAGCCTCCTCCACGCCCGGGAACTTCCCGAGATCGGGCTCGCCGGAAACCGGATACGAATCATCCAGAAAATCCAGGAACGACAGGTCCATGTTCAGGTCGCTCTCGGTCGTCATCACGCTGCTCGCCTCCGAGGCCGACAGCGAAGGCGACGGGGCCGGCGATCCGGGTCCGGGCAGCTCGGCCCGGGCCGGCAACGCCACGGCCCCGAAGTTGGCGTAGCTCGCCGCGGCCGACTGGATCTCATCGGGGGAGAGGGACGCCGCGCCGGGGATCTCCGGGCGGATGCCGGGGAAGTTGAGCTTCGCGGCGGGGCGGCCGAGGCAGAAGGCCGCGGCGTCGAAGGCGCGGGCCGCCTTCTCGGCGGTGTCGTAGGAGCCGAGCCAGATCCTCTCGCGGCTGTTGGGCAGGCGGATCTCGGAGACCCACCTGCCCCACTTCCTCTTCCGCACCCCCCTGAACTTCAGCTCGCTCCTCGCTCCCTCGCCCTCCCTCACCGCCGTTTCCTTGGCTGCGCTGCGCTTCGTCATTCCGCTTCTTCCCTCGAGTCAAGATTCGATTTTGACGATCCGGGTTGACTTGTTCTCGGATGGGTCGAACTGGGATGGAGTTCGATTCTCGAGAACGTTGTTGGGTAGGTGTTGTTCGGATGATTCAGGGAGCATTTTTGCGGCTCTTTATATAGGGTGTCCATGAGAGAGAGAGAGATGAGGAAAGAGAGTGAGCTGTGTCCAGTGTTTGCGTGGGGAGGAGGTCAAACCTGCGCGTTCCCCTGTTCCTTCTAGAACTTCAAAGGAGACGAAAAAGGAAAGCGAGCGGCATAGGGGAGTGCTACGTCAGAGATTACTTCAGCAAATTGCCTGGTCCACTCAGTTTTACGCGGTTGGCCTTTTCGGGGACTGAGGTTGCGCTCGCGACGCGGCCATGCGAAAGGCCAAATTCTCATATCCAACCCTTCGCCCCCACCCAAACAACAACAAAAAAAAAAAAAAAGAAGAAGAAGAAAAAAAAGGAGTCGGGTTGGGATGTGTCGCACTCGCTGCTGAAATGTTCGGTTTAAATTGCCATGCATGGTATCGGCTCGGGAGGCATTATAATGATAATATCACGAGTCGTTACGATGTGACGTCACTTGATTTACTAAAGTTCTTTTTATATTTTTTTTTTTGTAAATAAAACCCTAAGGCTGCGTTTGGTAATTGAGATAAAATTCGGGATAGGATATGATTTATCTTATCTTACGTTTGTGCTCGTTCAGGACATGATAAAGTCGGATATAATGGAGATATAGACAGGATAAAATTATCCCATAGGGGAGGTATGATAAATGTGGATAGGATTTCTAATATCCGTAATAAGAAAATTATTTTTCTTGAATAACAAACTTATTAAATTAACAAAATTGAAATTATATTTCAATATAAATAATATTTGAATTCTAATTTAAATAATTAAAAATAATAAATAATAAAATTTTATTTTTAATTAATCTTATTTTAATTTATATATTCAAATTTTTTAATTCTATCTTATAATAAACATTCAATCTATAAATTAAATATTTATATTTATATATATTTTAGGTATTTTTGTATTTTAGGTATGTTAGTACAGTTTACTATTTGATAAAATTTTATTAAAGAATGATGAAAGGGGGAAAAAGAAATAATAATGAAAATAATATAAAAAAAGAGGAAAAATAAAATAAAAAATAAACAAAAATAAATTAAGGAATAGTGTTACGAGAGATTTTCACCATCTCCGTTTATGAAAATTTATGTTCATTTATAATGATATGCCGTTTATATAAAAAAAAATGTATATAATATGATGTGAACATATCCGACTTTAATATTGCGATTCACCAAACAATATACATGATATAAAAAAATCCAACGATTTCATATCCTATCCTATCCAGTCCTATCCCGATTAGAAATCCGAACGACCAAACGTAGCCTAAGCTTCCGTACATGGCTTTAGCTTTTCCTTTTTTAACCTGAGAATTCGAAGTAGTAGGAACATTACTCGAATGGGCTGAGGCATTTTCCCGTGCAATGAAATTCTCCAAAATATCGGTGTGGATTTGGCATGGGGATCCTCGACCCTGATCCTATAAGCTCGATCGTATCACGGCAACTTATGATATGCGGCTTCCAAGCTCAGTTTAAGTTTAACGTGCACATTACGGAATATATCAACTTTTTTCCTATTATAAAGTCCAAATAAATGTGTTCTTCTAATATTAGACGGAATCAATTCATCTCGACAAATCTAATCACTATGGTAATTTCTATTCATTCTTCGTTCGATTTTACACACATTCACCACACTATACATTTTCCCCGGAAGTGAATATGCATATAAGGTCATTTCGGTGATGATGTGGTCGAATCTGGTTCAAGTGTCCTAGACAACTGCCAAACGAGGTAATCAAATGCCCTAATTTGGAATTCGGATTAAATTCGGATAACGATTAGGAAGATGGCAAAAAGCCAGCTTTGTCTGGACCAGGCAGCAAGACATTCCTTTTCTGTGATCAGTAGCTGTTGTCTGATTTTAGTGGTGATAAGCACAAGCAAGAAAAAGATGGAAAGCCCAGCCATTTTTTGGTCAACTGGAGAGCCAAGAAAGGTCATAAGACCGAAGAAGTGCTGGCTTCCTGGAAACAAGTGGCAAGTCTCCTTCAAAGGAAAAAAAAAAGTCAAAAAAAAAAGAGGCTGCGTCACCGTACTCATCAGCATCAAGTTTCTGGTAAACCCAATTTGGCAAGTAGAAAAGTAGGTCATTGTGTGCGTCAACAGAGGAAGTAGAAAAGTAGGTCATTGTGTGCGTCGGCTGAGGACTCTTAAAGAAATCGCCTCGTTTAAAAATTGAGATACACTGAACTCACATACATCTAGTTGGCATGCACTTAAACAATGTTTTCTGTCGTGTGAAATTTGACGTGATTTATTAAAATTGAAATACACTGGGCTTACATGCATTCAGATGCAGCTAAAATGTTTGGATTCGGTATGATTTATTATTTACGAGTCTCATTAGAAATTTGCATAATACATCGGACTCACTTGCATCCGATTGCACTTAAAATCTTTATTATGCAAGAATTTAGCGTGACTTATTATTCAAATATTATAATGCTTTCCCGAACACTGAACGTGGAAATTTAAAATCACATTAACCTTGCGAGTTTAGCCATAAATCCGTTCCTTAACCGGCGATCCGGCTGCGAGATCATTACTATTTCGGTCATTGATTAGTCAACGCAGCTTGAGGTCCGTGTACCGCGAAAAGAGAGCGGATGAGCACACGCGCAGAGGCGATTTCAAAGAGTCAACCTAAGGAAAATTGGGAAAAAGTTGCAGAACCCATCGTCACCTCCTGCATCAGCAAAACACACTCGTGCGTCCCAGTGAACTCGCTGGTCAAAACTCCATTCCAGTCAAACGTCAACATCCGGACAACGTCATCAGTGAGCTCTCCCTCCCCCCCTCTCTCTGTCCACTGAGTCAACCTCAATTTTCGTAATAGAAACTCCAAAACTTTTGTTATTTTATGAACAGCTACATTTTCAGATGTGATATGCGAGTATTATTTTTATTTTTTGACAATTAGCATGTGGGAATTTCGAAATTCCTCTTCTTGTTTTTTTGGTGATCGGAAGGATTTCTAATTGAGCATGTTTAAGTCGAGGTACTATTCGTTACTACCAATGTTGTGGTTTTGCTAGATTCAACTATTAAAAAATTTGAAGGAACGTGAGCAAATTACCTGTCGCTGTAAGAGGCAGGTTGAACATGCGAATTAAATAGGTCGCGTGTTGTGAAAGATCTATAAGTTCAATGCCATTTGTGATGATTGCATTTGGAGTATACATGAAACGGAAGTAGCATATACTTAGTTGGCATCTAACCGGTTTGTCGATTATTGAAGAGCCTTTTACATCACATATACTTGAAACTTGACCATTATGGTGGCAATTATCATGTTTAATTAACACATACACTTTTGGAAAATTTTAAAGCTAGCCCATTTAATAACGGTTAATCGCCCTTTTTTTTCGGGATATACGGCGTGAAAAGAAAATTATTAAAACGTCCCTTTCGGAAGTCAAAGCATCAAAGAGGGAACTAATTTCTTTTGGGTTAAGTTTTATTAATTTTATTAATCATATTATTGTTTTGGTTGCCGAGAAATTTCACATTTGTAAAATTATTATTATTAGTTTTGCCGAGAATTAATATAATTTTTTTCCAGTCCTCATTTTTTAAAATTTTCCCCGAGTGCATATTGTGGGCCTGATCCAAAACCTAATGCAAGGCCATTTCTCAGTTGACTTTTGAATCTTGGCTTGTTGTCGGATCATAAGGCCCATACTTGTCGGTACTAAGTTTTCGATCCTCGTGTTGGGCTTTTGCTCGGATTTTACATTTGACTTTTGATTTTCGGCTTTCTAAATCCAATGCTTGATGTGTATTTTAATTATTTTTCCCCTATACATATTGAAAATCTTAAAGCGTGATTTAGTATTTAAAGTCACCTAATTTTTTTTCATTTTTGCACATATTTATTATGGGTTTTGTTAATAAGTGCCCATAGAGCACTAATTCAATTTACTAAAGATGGAAAAGGCACCTCTCACGATACTATTGAGATATAGGTAATCACAACTTTTAATAAAGACACTCACCTCAAACAGTAGATTTTAAATTTTCAAAGCAAATTTAATAAGATTAAACAAGTGCACAAGTTCCATTCTTTAACATATTTCATTTAAAAGTCCATCAAGATTGAATATTAAAGAATGCAATGCATTTATACAGTGCAAAATCATTTTTGTATGTCTATATTCAAGATTAAGAATCGTTGCCACTTGATAAGATCATTCCATAATGATCTACTAGCATGTCACAATTACAAATACGTATACACCATTATTATTGTATAAATATAGGCAGCCATTATTTCCACCTAAGTTTCGCACGCCTCTCTCTCTCTCTCTCTCTCTCTCTCTCTCTCTCTCTCACACACACACACACACACTAATGCCCTCTGTGTCCCGCACTTGGCAATAGCCACAACCTCAAATCGGCATTAATTCGAGACCGCAAAAGCCCTTAATTCGATTTCGGGCTTCGAATGAGCTTGAGTTGAGATTGCCGTGGCACAAGGTTGAAGATAGAGGCAAGGAGGAGAGGTGGTCGAGGGCGAAGGCATCAATATGAAGAGAGAGATAGACACAACAAATTGGATATGAGGTAGAGGAGGAATGGTCACGTTGTAACAGTAGAGACAAATAACCATAGAGTGACGCGTGCAATGGTGAGGACTTACGTAAGCCAAGGATGATGGTGGTGGTAGTAGGCTCGGCATGGGGTAGGGCGGGAGCAAACCCATTTAATGTATGGAGGCATTAAGGTAGTCTAATAATTGTTATAGGAGGTCAATGAAATTCTCTTATGCACCTCTTTACTCATCTTGTTCAAGGAAAAAAAAACACACAACAGATACTTGAAGTTGCACCATAAGTATAAACTAAGGGAAAATTTCAAAAAGGGCTTGAAGTGTCAACGTTTTTTCAAATAAGAACCCGAAGTGGATATTATTTTAAATAAATGTTTGAAGTGGCTAAAGCGTCTTAAATAAGGGTCTAAAGTGGTTAAATCATCTCAAATAAAGACTTTTGGTTGGCCTTAACTATTCCGACCATCGAAGAAGGGGTATTTTAGTCAAAAAAATTCTGATAGTATTTTTAATTTTTTTTGTTTTTCTCTTCTTCCCTTCGTTGGCATTGGTAGAAGTTGCCGGACTTAGGCGAGGAATGCTCTTACTAGATCTGGGGAGGGACAATGCTTGCCATCATTGAGCGAGGATGACCCTTGCTTAGTGTGGCAAGGGCAAGGGGTACCCTTGCCCACGTCGAGTGACCCTCGCTTGGGCGGGCGAGAAACCAAATCCGGCAAGGGTGAGGGCAGCCCTCACCTAGGCAGGCAAAGGTGGCCCTCACTTGGCCTCGCTTGCCCAGCCTAGGCGAGGAAACCCTCGCCCAATTTGGTGAGGGTAGCACTTGCCCAACACCACTCCGATTGCCCTTGCTTAAGACCAATGACCTTTGCCATGTTCTGTAGAGGGAAGAAGAGAAAAGAAGGAAAAAGAAAAAGAAAAAGGAAAATTAGAAATATATTTAAACAATTAAAAGACTAAAATGCCTTACAGCCAGTGAGGTTAGGCCTTTTTTTTGTTTGAGAAAATTAGAGCACTTTCGGTCCTTGTTTGGAATTTTGCCTAAACTATACCAATGAGGGACTTTACCAAAAAAAGTATACGGGAGGGAGAGTGAGATGATTTTAGCAATTAGTGGGGGTTGAAAATAGTGGTCGCTCAAGGCTCTGTTCGTTTCATTGAAAACAATACTTGAAAAATATTTTCCAAATTTTTCACCGTTTTAGTTCACGGAAAATAATTGGCAAAAGAAAACATTTTCCACAAATAGAAAGAACACCATCAAAAGTACGGAAAATGTATTCCACTTTTCCATCCTCTTTCTTTCTCCTCTAGATCAAGTACTTTCTTGTACTAAACATCTTTTTCTTTTTTCTTTTTAAAAAAATTCGAAATTTTAATTTTAATTTTTTGTTTTTCATGTTGCTTCTTCCCCAGTCAGTTGTCGACCATGGCGGTAGTCGACCACTAGCCATAGGTGAGCTTGAGCCTCACCAAAGGTCAATAAGGTCGAGCTCGTCAGAGCCTCATCAATCTCTAGCAAGGCTTGAGCTTACCCAAAAGGCCTTGGGTAAGCTTGTGTTGCATCAGATCTAGTGAGTCGGGTGAGGCTAGAGCCTCATCCTAGGTTGCCAAGACCTTGCCAACCTTTGGTGAGCTTAGGCGAGGCAGAACCTCGTCACAAACTAATGGTTGGCAATCGTTGTGGTTGGCGATCGATCAAGGAAGAAGTAAAAAGAAAAACAAAAAGTAATTAAAACATTCAAATTCTTTTGTAATTTTCCCAAAAAATCAAATCAGATATTAAGCGAAGGAAAATATTTTCTAATTCATTTTCATATTTCAGCTGAACACTGAAAAATATTGTCATCTTCTTAAAAAATGGCTTCATTGAAAACATTTTTGGAAATCGATACACTTTCTGAGAAACTAATAGAGCCTAAGTGTTATGTGGTTTGATTTAAGGGATAAGTACATTGAAAGTCTTAAAACTTGTCAGTAAAATGCAATTGAGTCCTAAAACTTTTTAAAAAAATTCAATTTAGTTCTAAAATTTGTTACAAAAATGCAATTGAATCTTAAAATTTTTAAAAAATACAATTAAGTTCTAAAACTTGTTGAATTAGCCCAATTAAGTCCTTCCATTGATTGATTTTTTTGAAAAATTTAAAACTCGACTGTACCTTCGTTACAAGTTTAAAGACTTGATTGTATTTTATAAAAATTTAGGACTTGATTGCACTTTCAAGACAAATTTTAAGACTTAATTATATTTTTTGAAAATTTTTAAAGTCAATTGCAGTTTCATGATAAATTTTAAGACTTTCAATATACTCATCATGTGATTCAAAGTAGGAGGGGATACTCGTATCAAGATAGATGGAATAGTGACAAAAGAAATAGGAAGGGGGCGTGGGAGCGTGGGGCTCGCTCAAATTCTGGTGAAAATTCTAGAAGTCTCTCTTGTCATATTTTTAATAAAACCTCTCATCCCCAACTCCCCGGTCTTGGCTATTTTTGTCTTGAAACTTCCATCATCACCTGCTTGTGGCTGCGGAAAGAATTGCAAATAGCAAAATGAAGCCAGGATTGTCCTTGTCTAGATTAAGAAAATGGTCACTCATTTTGAAAAAACTCATCCAAAGTTAAAAACAAACCTAAAAGAGCCACAGCCCAAAAAATGAGCTTTGCATCTTACATACACTCAAATTCCTTTGATGTAATTTTTTTAATAAATTTGTTTATTTGTATCTTTTACGTTATTCTCACGTGAAAATGTAAAAAGTTATAGCCATTGTTTTTTTTTTCAATTTTAAAAATATTAAAATTAATAACTTAATTGGATCACACCAAAGAGCTTTATAAATATGTGTTTATCAAGTAGTTTTGCATTTCCCCAAAGCCCTAAGCTAAAGGCCTTTGCATTTGGCCGAAGGCTTTTTACAAGCACCGGACTAAACAGAGCCTTAATCAAAGAGGACTTGACCCAAAAAAGTATAGAGGAGGGAGAGTGAGATCCTCCCACAAGGCGATATAGCAAGGACAATAAAAAGATTAGATTTTTATTTTGAAAAGTACATTGTTGGCTTATTACATAGGAGTGATTTTAGCAATAAGTGGGGTGAATGTAGCAATTATCTAAAGCTGTATTCGGTCCACTGAAAACAACTTTCAGGGAATATTTTTCCAATTTTTCGCTATTCAATTCATAGAAAATAAACTAGTTGAAGATAACATTTTCCGCCAATGGAAAGAACGCCATCAAAAGTGGGGAAAATGTTTTCCATTTTTCCATTCTCTATCTTTCACCTCTATATCAAGTACTCTCTTTCACCAAATACTTTTTTCCCTTTATTTTTATTTTTTCTTTTCTAAAAAATCTCATTTTTAATTAATTGATTTTTGTTTTATCATTTTGCTTCCTCTTTGTCAGTTGTCAACCATAGCAACCCACTAGCCATTGACAAGCTCGAGCCTCTCCATAGGCCGATAAGGTCAAGCTCGCTAGAGCGTCACCAACCTTTACAAGGCCTGAGCTTGCCCAAACGGCCTTAGCCGAACTCGAGTCGCACTAAGTCTGGCAAGTTGGGCAAGGCTCAAGCTTCACCCGAGGTTGCCAAAGCCTTGCCAACCTTTGGTAATCTCGGGCAAGGCAGAACCTTGCCACAAGCCGATGGCCAACCATCATTGTGGTTGGTGATCAATTGAGGAAGAAGCGAAAAGAAAAAGAAAAAATAAAAATAAAATCGATTTTTTAGTAATTTTCCCTACAAAATCAAATCATATATCGAACAAAAAAAATATATTTTCCAGTTCATTCTTAGATTTCAGTCAAACATTAGAAAGTATTGTACCTTGAAATCATTTTCCAAAATTGTCACACTTTCCACAAAATCAACGGAGCCTAAGTGTTATCGTGTTTTGATTTAAGAGATAAATGCATTAAAAGTTCTAAAACTTGTCAGTAAAATGCAATTGAGTCCTCAAATTTTTAAAAAGTTTAATTTAGTCTAAAAACTTGTTAAGAAAGTGCAATTGAGTACTAAAATTTCTAAAAATTGCAATAAAATCCTAAAACTTGTCAAATTAGTCCAATTAAGTCCATCCATTGATTGCACATTTTAAAATTTTTAAAACTCGATTGTACTTCTGTGATAAATTTAGACTTGATTACACTTTTTAAAAATTTAGGACTTGATTACATTTTCAAGACAAATTTTAAGATTTAATTACACTTTTCGAAATTTTTTAGACTCAATTACACTTTCGGAATATATTTTAAGGCTTTTAAGGGTACTCATTCCTTGATTTAAAGTAGAAGGGGACGTTCGTACCATACTCATCACCATCAAGTTTCTAGTAAACCCAATTTGGTAAGTAGAAAAGTAGGTCATTGCATACGTCAGCACGGAACTCTTGAGGAACTTACGTGATTTAAAAACTGAAGCACACTAGATTCATGTGCATTCAATTGCACCAAAAATGTTTTTTGTCACGTGAGATTTGGTGCGAATTACTATTTAAGAGTCTTATTAGGAATTCACGTGATTTAAAAACCAAAATACATTTGACTCACATACATTCGATTGCACCTAAAATGTTTTTTGTCGTGTGAGAATTTGACATGACCCATTAATTAAATATTCTAACACTTTTCCTCAAACTAAGTGTAGAAATTTAAAATCACATTAACCTTGTGAGTTCACGTAAGGTTTGGAATCAAGGACACTGTTGAACGTCGAAATACTGATCCTTAGGCAATGTGGAAAACTAAATGCACTCACCTGTGCAGTCAATGTACACACAAGTCTGTTCCTTAACTGGCGACCGGGCTCCGAGATTATTAGTATTTGGTCATTGATCAGTCAATGCAGCTTCGGGTCAGTGGACCATGAAGCACTCGTGCAGAGGCGACTTCCAAGTCAACCTAAAGAAATTGTAAAGGAGTTTCGAAACGCATCGTCACCTCCTTCATCAGCAAAACACACTCGTGCGTTCCACTCAACTCGCTGGTCAAAACAACATCGACTCAAATGTCAACATCCGGACAACGTCATCGGTGATCTATATCCCCCCCACCCAAAACCTCTTTTTTTCTCTCTCTCTCTGTCCACTGCGTCAGCCTCAATTTTCGTAATAAAAACTCCAGGAATTTTACTTTCCATACCGAATGAACAGAAACATTTCCAAATGGGATATGCGAGTATTATGTTTGATTTTGCCAATTAGCATGTGGGGATTTCTAAATTCTTCTCTTTTTCTTCTGTGGGTCAAAAGGATTTCTAATTAGGTACGTTTAAGTTGATGTACAGTTACTACCAATAGTTTTACTAGATTCGGCCATTACAAGATTTGTAAGAATGTGGGAAATCGCCCGTCGCTGTGTGAGGCGGATCGAACATGCGAATTAAATGGGCCGCACGCCACGAAAGATCTATAAGTTCGATGCCACTCATAATGATTGCATTTGGAGTATACGTAAAATAGAAGTAGCATCTGGCAAGTTTGTTGATCATTAAAGACCCTTTTACATCATATAGACTCGAAAACTTGATCATTATGGTGACAATTATCGTGTTTAATTAACATGTACATTTTTGGAAATTTTTAAAGATAGCCCATTTAAAACTGGTAATTACCGTTTTTGGGTTAAATTTTATTAATCATATTATTGTTTTTGCAGCAGAGAAATTTCACATTTTCTTTGTATAATTATTTCAAAGTATAATTTTTTCCTGTCCTTATTTTTTTTTTAAAATTTTCCCCGACAGCATATTGTGGGCCTGATCCAAAATATAATGCAAGGCTTCATGCATCAACATTTCTTAGTTGACTTCTGATTTTAGGCTTGTTGTCGGATCATAAGGCCCATACTTGTCGATACTAAGTTACTAATCCTCTTGTTGGCTTTTTGGGCTTTTGGTTGGATTTTACATTTGACTTTCGATTTTCGGCGTTCTAAATCCAATGCTTGATGTGTGATTTTATTTACATTCCCCCATTACACATCGAAAATCTTAACGCGTGAATTTAGTATTTTTTTTTTGGTCAGATCGTGAATTTAGTATTTAAAGTCACCAAAAATATTTTCATTTTTGTACATATTTACTATGGGTTTTTTTAATAAGTGCCCATAGAGCACTAATTAAATTTACTAAAGATGGAAATGACACCTCTCATGATACTATCGAGATATAGGTAATTATATATTTTAATAAAGACACTCACCTCAAATAGTAGATTTTAAATTTTCAAAGCACATTTAATAAGATTAAACACGTGCACAAGTTCCATTTTTCATTTAAAAGTCCATCAAGATTGGATATTAAAGAATGCAATGCATTTATACAGTGCAAAATCATCTTTGTATGTCTATATTCAAGATTCAGAATCACTGCCCCTTGATAAGATCATTCCGTAATGGTCTACTAGCATGCTGCAATTATAAATACATAGACACCATTATTATCGTATAAATGATAGGCAGCCATTATTTTCACCTAATGTATTATCAAATCCTTTCCTCTTAAAATAGTTGACCACTATATCCTTCAAATTAGAAGTTCACTTTTAATTGTTCTCCCTCTATGTTCTTCTGATGAAAAGATCTTACTCTCCCTCCTTCAAGTGGATGCTTTAGCTGCAACTTGAATTTTTTTTTTTTTTTTGTGGGAACCAACATGAGCAAAGAGGTGCATAAAAGAAAATGTCATTTGTCATCAATACCACTTCCAATGAAACCGTCACTAGTCACCACACCAAGACCAGCGCTGGATTCAATCACCGCCACTCTTCACTTTTCTCTCCACGATCCTTCCTCCCTCCCTCCCTCCCTTCTATATTTCTCACTAATGCCCTCCTAATGAGACTCGTAAATTATGAGCCATGCCAAATGAGGCTTGAGCCTCGCCTGAGTTCACCCGAGTCTCACCGATCTTTAGAGACGTCGGGGGATGCGGAACTTCGCCATAAGCCAGTAGCTGACCATCGCCATGGTCGATGATTGACTAAGGAAGAAGCAAAAAGAAATATATATATAAATAAAATAATTAAAAACTCGATTTTTTGTAATTTTCCATAAAAAATAAAATCAAATATCAAATGACATAAAATATTTTCTAGTTCATATTTAAATTTCAACCGAACCCCGAAAAATATTGTTATTTTCTTTAAAAATGGTTTCCTTGAGAACATTTTTCAAAATCGTTACACTTTTTGCGAAACCAATAGAATCTAAGGGCACGTTTGGTAACAATTCTATTCATGAGAGTAGATTCTGATCAGAAATGATTTTTTTTTTATTCTGTTCCCGGGAACATATTCTAAGCATTTTAAGCCGTTTGGTAATTGTCCAAAATTTCTAATTCTGAAATAGAATTGTGTTTGGTACCATGCTTATTGATTTTGTTCCAACCAATTTCTTTTAATTTTTAAATAATTTTTATACTTTTTTCCTTTTTTTTTTTCTCCTATTCTTCCGGCGACCGACTAGACGAGGGTCAGCGACCTCACCGGAGCGTCGCCGGCCCTCAGTGAGGTCAGCCTTTTCGAGGCTGGGTGAGGCCTGCTTGGCCACCGCGGGGGCTGGGCGAGCCTCGCCTGGCCACCGATGAGGCCTGCCCAGCCTCGTCAGTGGCCAGGCCAGCCTTGCCGAGATTGGGCGAGGCCCGCCTGGCCACCGGCGGGGCTAGGTGTCGCGAGGCTTGCCCAGCCCTAGCGTGGCTCGGCCTCGCCGGTGGCTATACTTGCCTCTGGCGAGCTCGCCAGACTGGTTGCCAGCGATCGGTGGACGACGGCGGACAGCGATCAATGAAGAAGAAGAAAAGAGAAGAGAAAATGGAAGAGGAATAGTTGTTTTGATTCTTAGATTTGTTCTCAGAATAAGAATCAATTTTTATTTATTTATTTTTGATTATGTTCCAAATCTACTTCTTGGAACAAAAAAAATAGAAATTTGTTCTCGGGAACAAAATTTTTACCAAGCGTGATTCTATTCCTAAACTACTCTTAGGAACAAAGAATCAGAATTTGGCCATGTTTGGATAATTACCAAACATAGCCTAAGTGTTATCGTATTTTGATTTAGGAGATATGTGTATTGAAAGTTCTAAAACTTATAAGTAAAATTCAATAGAGTCCTAAAATTTTAAAAAGTTAAATTTAGTTATAAATTTTTTCACGAAAGTGTAATTAAGTATTGAAACTTTCAAAGGATGCAATAAAATCATTAAAATTATCAAATTAATCCAATCAAGTCCATTCATTGATTGCATTTTTTTTTTAAATTTAAAATTCAATTATACTTTCGTGGTAAATTTGAAAACTTGATTACACTTTTTAAAAATTTAGAATTCAATCGAACTTTCAAGACAAATTTCAAGATTAAATTATACTTTTAGAAGTTTTTTTAAACTTAATTACACTTTCATAATAAATTTTAAAAACTTTTTGCATTGCTTCTTCCTTGACTTTAAGTAGAAGGGGATATTCGTATCAAGATAGATGAAAATAGTGGCAAAAGAAAAAGGAAACGGGCGTGGGGGCTCGCTGAAACGGGGGTGAAAATTCTAGAAGCCTCTCTTATCATCTTTATAATAAAACATCTCGTCTCCCTCCCCAGTGCACGCTACTAGGGTTTTTATCTTGAAGCTTCCATCGTCACCTGCTCAAGACCAACTCCCCTTCTTATCTTCCTTGTCCCGCGCCAATCCTCGTTCTTACAAGGTGCGTGCATTGCAAAGTTGCAATCTTTTCTCCCCTTCTCGCGAGCTTTGACCGAGCTCTCTTCGATTGATTCGAAAAGCGACTGACTTTGTTCGTGATTCTTGGAAATTGGGCAGAGAGAGACATGGCGAGCGGTCAGCTCACGGCGCCCACGTTCTCGGCTAGGTTGGTCCCGTCCTTCGATGGGCTCAAGCCGTCCACGGTGAAGTTTGCTTTCGTGGGTCCGTTCAAAGGTGGGTCCTTGGCTCAGAGGTCCTTCAGAGGGCTCGTCGTGCGGGCTGCCACCGTTGTTGCTCCTAAGGTGGGTTCTTGGTTTTTTGGCTGACCGTTCGTTTGTTCTATCGCTTGTCGGTTGAATGGCCTTTATCTTGCTGTTTGATGAGGTAAAATAGTTATGGGTCAAAGGTGGAGGATTGTGTTGTTAATTGAGGTGGCTTCTTGGTAGTCTGATATGATTAGTTCAAATTACAATGATTCCTAGTACTTATGTTTCCCGAAGGATGCTCGAGTTTTGGGTTTCATCTGGGTAGAAGCAGAGTTTTGAGTGTTGAATTGGCTGTGAAGTTAGTCGTGCAATTGGCTGATGATAATGCTAACACATTGGGGAGTTATTGTTTTGAGCATCTATTTGAAACTCGAAAACATGTCGGGCATTGCAGAGAGTGTCTCTTGCTATTATTGTTTAGCTTTGCTTAGGAGAACTACACGATAATAACCTAATGAGTGGGAAAAGGTAGTGGCAAGTCCAGGCTGGTGGTTCTTGGATTATGGGGTCAGTTGTGTCGTATAATTGGATGCTGCTTCTATGAAGTAGGTTGCTGCGTTATTATCTTGACTTTGATTTTATGCATTTAACCATTCTTGACTGACCCCATGCTGCAATAATGCAGTACACTTCTCTTAAGCCCCTCGGCGACAGAGTGCTGGTCAAGATCAAGACTGCTGAGGAGAAGACACAGGGTGGTATATTGCTCCCATCAACAGCTCAATCAAAGCCTCAAGGAGGAGAAGTGGTTGCAGTTGGAGAGGGTAGGACAATTGGAAAGTCACAAGTTGACATCAGTGTGAAGGTAATTGTGTGATCCAAATAGTGAGCCATTAGCCTCACACTGTTATTAACTAGTTAAACTTTGACATCACAATAAGAAAGATAAAAATTAATTCGTGGCAAGACTATCTGAGCCTCGTCTGGATTTGTTGTGTTGTGTATGCAGACTGGCAGCCAGGTTGTCTATTCCAAGTATGCTGGGACTGAGTTGGAATTCGATGGTTCAAATCATCTTATTTTGAAGGAGGATGACATTCTTGGTATCTTAGATACCGAGACTGAGGATGTAAAGGACCTGAAGCCCCTGAATGAGAGAATCCTAATTAAGGTTTGTTACATGACCAGGTGTAAATGCTCAGTTGTAATTACCAACTGTGAATTCTTAATTGAGTTCTGTGTATCATCAATTCTTTCTGGTAAAAGTATAGTTTCCGAACTGGCATTTGTTGTGCTTGGGTAATGGGGAAATGAAAAATCTTTTGAGTTCTTATGATATATATACACTTAATTGGTTTTTATTCACGTAGCACATATTTTTGTTGCTTGTTTGGGTTAAAATGATGTCTTCTATAATGTCTTACCATTTCATGAAGGTTGCTGAGGCTGAGCAAAAGACTGCTGGTGGCCTTCTATTGACTGAAGCTAGCAAGGAAAAACCTTCTATCGGAACGGTGTGTCCCATTTGTCCCTTTAGTCACACATGACTAGCATTTTGCCCATGCCTGCTTGTGTGCAGTGCGTTGTATGATGTGGATGACCTATTACTAATAGCAATGTTTTTTCTGTTGGTTATTGTTTGCTAATTTTACATGTTCCACTTACGATCGGACAGGTGATTGCTGTTGGACCTGGTCCTCTTGATGAAGAAGGGAACAGGAAACCGCTCTCAGTCTCTGCAGGAAACACAGTGATGTACTCCAAGTACGCAGGCAATGACTTCAAGGGTAGTGATGGTTCGGATTACATTGTCTTGAGGGCTTCTGATGTAATGGCAGTGCTCTCCTAGTCCTTTTCTATTCAGGTCTAGTTTCTGATTGTGCCATAAATGTAACTGAGAACTTTCACGGCGAAATGGGGCGAGGTTTAAATTTTGATTTCGACGAAAGTGAAATATAATTCATGGTGATGGTATTGCAGCATTCCAATTCTCCGGGGGAGAACCTGTTACAACTTTTTTTTGGCTGAGTGAATTGAGTTATAACAGTATTTGTTGGGCGAAGATGAATTGCCTGTGTGATAAATCTTTTTATAAGCTTTTGCTCCTAGACCATATCTAGCAGCTTTGAACAGTTATCTATTCAAGTTATAAATCAAATTGCCGGTGATGTAATCGGAGCTCCCTTCTAGAATCAGTGAGCTTCAGCACCCTCATAATAGAATTGAAGCAACTGGCAAGCTTCGAGTAGCTTAAAATTTTGCGGTTTCTCGAGGTCAATCGAGCTGGATGAAAATCTGAAACATTTGTTGCTATGTTGAAATGGGAATGCTAGATTTATCGAGAGCTGTTAAAAATATCGATATGCTAGAGTATGGCAGCGCAGAATATTATTTGATCAAATTATGACATCAGAAAGGTCTGGTAGGATTCTCCTCGGTTTTAGAAGGAGAGTTGATCACCCGTTGTTGGGTCACTGAAGGCAACCGATCATGGACACATCTGCGTCTTCCTTGACAAAGGCGGCTCCCTCTTGTTTAAGAACTCCCGGAAGCTTTTCTGACGGTCTAAGAGGGAGTCTCCCTAGTTCCGAAGGCATAGGAGCAACGGTCCAACTCTCGTGCTTTCCCTTCAATGAAATCGCGGGAGATTTCTTGTTATAATGGAGATTAACGGAGGGGGTTCTCTGGTTGTCTTTTTGGCTGAGGGACTGAAGCAAGGGTTTGGTGGAAGGTGTATAGTTTGCATCATGCCTTGGGCAAAAGTCCTCGGCTCTTGGAGGTTTGTCCAAGTCCCGGGAGTGATTCCGGCTCAAGGAATATTTATCTGTCAGCAATGGGAGGCTTTCCTCTGCGGCTGGTTGAAAATTGTCCACGTTCTGGGTGTTGCTCAGGAGGGAAGTTTGTTCGAAGTCTCTTTATCGAGGTTGTATAAGGTAGTAATAATGAGGAGAAGCTTCCTTTTGCCAGGTCGGAAGCTTCTCGCCCTTCTTCTTCTGAACAGCGAGCATTCCTGGCGGTTGAGTAGCAGACTGCAACTGTTTCAAACTAGTCCTAACAGCAAATTCTTTTCCCAGAGGTGGTCCGATTAGTTCAACAAATGCTAAGGCTGGAAGCTGTTCAGAATAGATTTTTGTGGGGGAGATTACGAGGAGTCGCATAAATTTCATCTGATTAATAGGAAAGCAGTTCAGCAACCTTACTATAATGGCGGTCTCGGCATCAAATCGCTTTTCTAGCTTAACAAGGCTCTTCTTGGCCAATGGTTATGGCGTTTCAACGTCGAAAACCATTATCTTTGGAGGAAACGGGTGGTTGCTAAATTTGGCCTTGGAAGAAACTGACTGGATTTCCGAAAGTAGGAGAACAACTCATGAGTGCGGTCTTTGGAGGCGGGTTGAGAGCTAAGCGGGATGAGTTTTTCGCTCAGACAAATTCTATTTCGGGAGATGGCAAGCAGATCCTCTTTGGGCTCGACACTAATTGCAGGAATATGCTATACAACGATTGCTTGCCTGACCTCTTTGACGTGGCCGGGAACAAAGAGGCTCTTCCGTGGGAAAGTAATTGCATCTCCAGGGAGATGCGAGATGCGAATTAATGAGACAAGCCCAAGATTTCAAACTTGAAGCTTTGGTCAGCTTTTCTGGTCTGCTGTATAATTCCAATATTTCCCTCACCAGTGTCATGGTCTCTCTTGCAGAAGTGTCAGATAATTTTTGTTCTGTGAAGTCTTACTATGGTTTACTTGAAAAGTAGGTTATTCACATTTGACAGTCAATAGAGAAGAGGGACCGTGCTGGCCTATAGTACGTTTTTTTTCGTAAATCAGTCTTATAAACCCAATATTGCTCGCGTGGAAATGTCTTCGTTTTAATTTCGATATTTCGCCAAAAAAAATGCATGCTAAAACCTTTCCATGTGACTGGAAAAGAAGGAATGGATAAAGTTCAGTGAGTCCAGATCCTACATTAAGACCACGGTGAACCCGACCTTGATTGAACATAAAGTGTAAGTCGAGATTGGGCCAAATTAACTTGTTTCAGCTGGCAAGAGGGTGGCAGCTGCTGATGCTCATGTGACTCTGTTAAGATCACCATACAATTTACAGAGGGAAACTACAGTCAGCTTTCCACAAGTATATATACTTCCACTCATCTTTTTCCCATGTGTCAATGAACAACTTCTTGCCACATCTATTGCCTGAATCTTCATATCTACTTCTACAATCCACAATAATAATAAAAAAGGTCACAAAAAGGACAGCCACTCTGGGTTAGCCAGAAGATTAATTATGCGCCGATATCTTCGTGTCACGATCCCCAAATTATGGCTTCTCATCCGCTTGAAACTGAAAACAGCTTGCTTGACCTTGAATCTTACCACGTGAATCTCTTTGGTCACAGTTCCAGAGAGCAGTTGATCTCCCTCTGCCAACCCGCGGGCTAAAGCATTGGCACTATCTACTAATCAATATATCACCTGCAAATCTTATCGGTTAAATGAGGCGGCTGAGTTATAGTCGTCTTATCGGTTAAATGACGCAGCCGAGTTATCGTCGTAGTGACCTCTCCATGCGTTTCCGCTGTCGGTTCCACTAGACGCTTGGTTTGGGATGGGTATATGGCCCAAGTCCCCATCCAAGCTCATTTGCTGTACTTCGGCAGATGACAGAATCTTTACGCTTTGAACACATGTTACAAATTCCCTGCGAGAGCCAGGAAAATTTTACAGTTTAGAAAACACAAAGCACTTCGATGCAAGACTGGAAAAACCTGAGGATATCACTTACTCCCAAGGATCGTCACCAACAAGCAGTATGTCATTTTCATGATCCATGTAGACTAGCTTCCAATCTGTCCGGTGTGGGTCTTCTAACTGTCCTTCAATTCCAAACATGCGAGCCAAGTCTCTCCTAAGTTCATCATAATTTCTATAACGGGTTATGTCGATGGATCTCCCGACGGAACCACGCTTTTGAACCTTCAAGAATTAGGACCACTTTTAGTGCCAACAGAGGTGATGCAGAAAGAAAGCAAGAGTTGCAAAATACCACTTGTGACGAGGGAAAAGCAGGGAAAATAATTTAAACTGACTTGACAGAGGAAAGCTAGGGACTATCTTCAATAGATAATCAAAGGATAGAGCATCCCATAACACTTGTGATACTATTTTAGCTCCAACAGCAGAGACTACTTCAGAAAGATATCAGAAGTTTAATGGTACAATAAAAATATGCGGTTCCAGTCTTCCATAAAGCAATAATCTGCATCTACCAGTATTGGTGTGACGAGTGGTTATAAAACAAACATAGAAAAAAACAAATAGAAGAGGAAAACATTGATATTAAGCGGATTTGACTTTTATTCCTATGCCCAATGCACTTTTCAATAGCTATAGATAAACAATAAAAGCTCAAGACTTGCTGAAGAGCAATAAGGCATATGGGTACATCTCAGTTAGATTTTGAAATTTGAAGCTTCTAGGTAAAACCACACTTAAGGGGGGCAGGAATGAGGAGAGGCATTCTTTCACAAGGTCAAGAACCCATCCACACAAAAGCTAGATATATGCACTATTTATGCAAGCAGTTTCGAATGTTTGTAGAGTACTAGGCCTTACCACTAAGTCACAGGCAAATTATTGGGTCGCTGAGATGTTATGGTTCAAATGGTATATTCTATAGTGGCAGTGGAACATTGATAACACTCATAGGGGTACTTACCTGGGTGTCCCTCTTCTTCTTCTTCTTTTCTTTTTCTTTTTTTTTTGGGGTGAGTGGGGGGTTTATTTTATGGGATGAACTAGTTTTTCAGCCATTTGCATATTGAGGAAAAAAGCATGTTAGCGCACTGGATTAGACTATTAGGAGGTGCCCCTATGTACGCGTGAAAATAGATGTAGAATTTAATCTTGTCGGTGTAAAATGTAATTTCAATGCAACATCAAGATTTCCAGGAGGATATGATGCCAAATATATATTCCCTCTCAGATCAATTGATTAACTTGCCTTCTCCTTCATACGTGCAGGTGCTCTAATAAAAAGTTGTTTCCACCAAGACTAAAGAATGTACATGATACAAACCTTGGTATATGTCCTCATACGTTGAGTCTGACTAGACCAAATTCCACCATTCAAAACCCCAGTGTCATTGATTGCAACATCGTTTGAACAGCCAGGCTTGAAAGGCATGCTTGGCACCCCAAACGACTGTGAACTGATTGCAGCAGTGGATAACTCAGTCTCGATATCTCTTGGAGTACCACCATAAGTTGAAAGCAAGTTTTGAAGATCCTTCTGAGAATCAAAACCCCTCGAAAGCAATGTATCAGGTGCCAAATTGTCGATATTAGCAGCAAAAGGTGAGGTGTTGCGAGGTTGTGATTGAACATCACTGTCCAAACAAAATGTGGGAAGCGAAAAATTCTGCTGAGCTGTGGTAGCATCTAGGCAGTATGATGTAGCAGATGATGACACTTCTAGGGGATCAGTAACAGAAGCCTTATATTTCAGTTGGTCATGCCCCTTTGAGCTTGGCAATTCATGCTTGATGCGGGCATCGGGCTTCATTTGACGTTCTTGAATTAGATGATGCATGGGTTCTATTAAAGATGAATCCCCAACTAATAAAGGTTGCGCTACTTGATTCTTGCAGAGAAAGTTAGACGGGGGGTTATGGCAGTTATTAGTAGAAGGAGAGGTAGAGCATGAAGGACCATCTCCATCTGTGAGCCCAGAGAGAGCTCTAACAGCAGTAAGTGCCTTCTGTCCATGGAGGTGGTTGGGATTTGATTGTTGGGGCGGCAAGAGAGCCGGAGTGGGAAGGCTGTTGCAGACGAGCTGTTGTTGAGACAAAGGCATCTGATTCTGTGGAACAACTTGCTGTTGATGTTGCTGATGCTGTTGCTGTTGCTGTTGTTGTTGCTGTTGCAATTGAGGCTGCAAAAGAGGGCCTGCAGGGTTGGGCAGTTGTTGTTGATGCTGCTGCTGCTGCAATTTCTGCAGTTGTAGTTGAATCTGCTGCTCTGATAAATTCTGCTGCAAAACCTGCGGAAGCTGTGGCTGCAGTTGTGGCTGTGCCCTTTGTGTCCAGCTCTGCTGCAGAAGTGAGGAAGGTTGCATCTGCATTGGCTGCTGTTGCTGATGCCTCTGTAAGAGGCTAGGTTGCTGCTGCTCCATCTGTGAATGAAATTTTGAATCTTGTGATACAGATGTTGGATGCACAGGAACTTTATTGATACTGAGTATGCTTGGCTGGGATGGTGCATTTTGGGCGGTCAGCAGTTGCTGCTGCTGCTGCTGCTGCTGCTGCTGCTGCTGCTGTAGTTGAGAGTATAAAGCTGATTGCTGCACCATCTGGCTGGGGAACTGATTAGATGTAACCACCCCACCATTTCCAAGAGACGTTTGCACTACTTGTTGCTGTTGTGATGTTTGTTGTGACGGCTGATGAGGTGATTGCTGTTGAAACTGTTGTGGCTGCAGCGGCTGCTGTTGAGGTGGTTGTGACTGTGGCAGCTGTTGGGGCGTCTGCTGCTGTGACGACTGCAATTGCTGCTGCGGTTGGCGCTGCAGCTGCTGCTGCTGCTGCTGCTGCTGCTGCTGCTGCTGGTGGCCCAGAGGATTCTGCAACAGTTGCTGAAGCTGGTGCTGTTGAGACCAAGCCATAGAGGGTTGCAGCAATTGACTGACTTGATTTTGTGGATTTGTTTTATTAAATTGAAGACCTTGGGTGGGGGCTTGGAAACTTAGCAATTTGGAGGGGTCGTCGATGCCAAGGTTATTGTGTAGACCAGTGGAAGAAAGCATTGGAGGTAGAAGTCCAGATTGAGTGGCTTGAAGTGGATTACTCTGCTGCATGCTCATCCACTGCATCAAACTCAAGCCAGGGAAGATTGAGCTAGGCGTGTCCTTGATGCCAAACTCATCTCCAAGCCAAGGCATGGCCCTCTTGAAAGCGTTTTCTACATCAGACTCATCATCTGCCGAAACACGTCAGCGATCATAAGGAAGATTAGTAGAGAGGCAATCAAATGCATTATGTTATAACATATAGGCTAGTTATTGGTAATTTGGAAGGTCCATTCCAACATATTTGCCAGAGATGCTACTACTCAAATCTTTTTGAATCACAAGAAGCTAATGAACCTAAACAAAGATTACAGGTTACAAGCTTTCATTCTTTCTAGATTCACAATAATGACCACAGATTCTAGAGCTACATTTACAGTAGTGGCTACATATAATAAAACAGCAATATCTGGGTTCTTTAAAGCTCATTTAGATAAATTGTTTAGCTACAGTCAATATAGAATGTAAGTGCTGTGAATTTACCAGGCATACCAGGTTGCCTAGGAAACTTGGGCCGAAAAAAAGGAGGTGGACATATGTAAAAAGGAGTTACAACAGGCTCTATTTCCCACATTGAAACTCTGCTTGGTCGTTCACCGGCTGTCGACTCGTCCCACCCCACCTGTAAAATAACAAATCAGGGGATGTCAAATTGCCAGATATAAGCCTTGATAAGATCGACAGCTGCATCAAGATGCCAAGGAGTCGAAATAAAAAAGAAAACAAAATCTAAAGTTAGACTCGCCTTAAGGTATCTAGATTCACCGGATGAAGACTTTGTTACATGAATCTGATGGGAAGATAAACTTAAGCAAAAACTATATATGATCTCTCTTATACTTCTCAGCTCTCACTACTTGAACTCACCCATTACATATAAAACCAAATGGCAACAAGTTGATGCGCCTGAAAAAGGCATTCCAATATCTAATCAAACAAATATCATGCGCCCGATCTTGAACTGAAATAATAGTAGCATAAGGATTCAAAAGCTAAGATGTTACAGAACCTGGCTAAAAGCACCTTCAAAAAAGAAATGTTACCTGGAGATTGCGCCACTGGGAGCTTTTCCATCTCACAGAATCCAAATCGCTAATGCCAGTGATTGTACCCATGTATCTACGGACTCCTGACTCCTCGGTCTCAAACATCATTCTGAATCTCATGCCAAGAGAAACTTGAGTATAAAATGCTTTATTGTACTTAGCCAAGGGGATCACGAATTCGGAAGGACTTGCCCTATTGAAAATGAGATAAAGCATTAACTGTTAGACGCTGTCATTTGCATAACATTTCTCATAGGAGGACAACCACATATTAGAGTTGAGTGCCTGTACCACCTCGGATTGTAAAATATAGTGAAAGGGCTGTTGTTTGCCGCAGCATGAGCTGCAGCTGCAAGAATTCCAATATGCATGCTATCGCTAGATATGACAGATGAGGAGAGAGCGGGCTGCTGCCTATTAGCTCGCCTTATCCCCAATAGAAGCTGTGACTTTTCATCCCTTCAAAACCAACAAGATGCTTTTGGCTCAGAAACTGAAGCTATAGTAATTCATCCTGAATTCATTTTCCTAACCATCTCAGACATACCTAATGAAGAGAACAGAATCACCAGCAAAGAGCCTCTTTGTGCTGACAAAGACACTCCAACCAGTAGTGAGCAAGTGCCTTTTTGGCTGGCCTGCAGGTATGAAGTGTGCAATTTAGTTTATATCTCGACAGTTGATACATCCCTTTTCACAGTGTATACACCAAACATCCAATTTTATTGCCATAATTGGTTCATAGCTTCATGATAAGTACACATTTCTTTGTACCCTTAAATTTCAGCACTTATAGCAGTGCAGGTCCAACTACTGAGAAGCTGAATCAAATTTCAAAGTTTAGACACGGAAGACTGGAACAAACTGCTAAAGTGAAAAGGCTTCCTATTACAGCATCATAAATCACACGTTTAGGTTGACCAGCTGGTCCTTGTTTTCCTCATCAACAAAGGCTATAACTTCATGATACAAATTGTTGAGAAATATAGTAATGATACTAAATATATCTAAAAGGAAATAGCTTTCAGAAAAGGACATATACACAAAAAAGAAGAATTTTTATGTGTATTACGATGAAATTTATTGTCACAAATACAAAACAGTAGGAGGGAAATTGGAAGACAACTCAACTTATCTTCACTGTCAAACTGAAAACAGAAGACATGAAGAGAAGATCAAAGAAATTGCAGAGTCAGCTAAATGGGAGGAGTACCTCGGTAAATATGTCTGAATGTCCATGAATTATCATGCAAATCTTTAGCTGTTAGCTCCTGGGCAGGTGGCTGCATGGTAAAATCCTGGAAAAAGAGCAAAAGAATCTGAGGTAAGCACTTAACGTTTCACCAGTGCACAGACTGCATTTCCAAATAAAAGCACCATACGCACTAGTGGTGGGAAGATCTTCTCAGCAGCTCGACGAGGAACAGAAAATCCACCGTGAGTACTTGTGTCGCTAGCCGTAAGCGTCTTGCAGAAAAACTCTGTAGGCTGCCTGCTTTGCTTGAGGCCCATATCAGATGCCAGTAACGCCTCCTGGTCATACTGTAGTTGAAATTAGTCGCTAAGCACATTATAAAGCAAGGCCAAGTAAATTCCTTCAACCATTGTACCCAGTGCTCTACTATAATAGCTGACCTACTTTGCTTACGGGTTGAAGGGTCATTTGTGCATAGACTTCATCAGTTTCGAGATCAGCCTGTTTCAAAGCAGCACAAAGGATCATCACCTATTTGCATTGAAGGAACATGGATTCACAAATATGAATCCAGTTTAAATGGCTATAAACCAACAGAGGGATCCACTCTCACAAGGACTGAAGACATGCAATGAAAGAGTGGTTAACTTCTGGCACGCAAGGGTCCGAAAAAAATGATACGATCATGCCTATCTACAGTATTAATCTGTCATGGTATTATGGTGCTAGCGATTTGCTCCAGATAGCAAGTGAGAATCACATACATGCAATGTCACATTGTGAAGCATGCATATCAACTTTGAGGGCAGATTGGGGTAGCTGGGTACACAAGTAGTCTCCTTCTGCATTGATGCTGCAACCTGAAATATTAAACAGCCAATAAACACCACTAGCTTCATCATCAAGAAATTGAACACCCAGTTAATCCTCAGAGAAGAAACTGCATACTTGCTCACTGTGGCCTTGGGGAAAGTAGACCACGAGACTCCCAACTGGAGGCAAAGACACCAATGGCCCCGCACAAGCATGCCATAACTCTGAATTTATACTCTTCTTTTCACCTGTTCCGAAAGAAAGCCAAAGTTCTTAGAAAAAGGTAGGTAGGTATTTGAAGAAAAGAAAGGGGTGTATGCTATGAGCGACACTTTAAAGAGGAGTCTGGAAATTGCAGTGATTGACAAGACAAAAAGAAAATAAACGCAAATGCAGCAACTCTACCATGATTATTTAGCTCTATAGTACCAGAACATAAGTCAGCAGGTGCCATTTTTGATTAGGTTTAGTTTGATAGAATCTTCTGAAACTATAGCCCAAGAAACTTGATTAATTCTAAGCATCTTGTATCACAAGAGCGTTGTGCACGCATATATAAGGAAGCACACAATCTTTAGCAAGAATAATCTGTCATATTTGCTAGGCAGCAAGCAAAGGAAGTAGAAGACAATTAATATCTGAGACCAAGGAATCTTCTTTTATCATCAGATCCTGCTGCTCAACGTTAGAAACTTTTGAGAAGCAATCATCGTCCACCAACCTCATTGAAACTGCTTTCACCTCGTGCCCTTAGGCAAGGGTGGAGAGCTGGATTGCAAAGACTTCACTTAGATTCAATGCATTTTTGCCCGAAAACAACAACGTTGATCTATCCCTCAACAACCATGAGCCTCAAAGGAAATGGAACTGCTTATCTTTTCCAATTTGCAATCTATGCAACTAAAAGTTTGCTTCTCCATATGCAGCTTAAAAATTTGTAGGAAGCAAGATTCTTCGGATAAAAACAACATTTTAGTTTCATGGCGATTATCACCAATACAACAACATTAAGAGCAAGTCAGTAACACTCAAATCAAACGAGCAAAGGACAGGAAAAGAAGATTATACACACCTTCCCCACCACCAGCTAAAAATCCATTGGAAGGAACCTTCATACTTAGTATCGCCAATTAACTGCGCCAAACTTCTATTCTGAACCTCCTTTCAAGTTGGCTTCCACAACAGACCTCAAAGTACTTCACCATAGAAAGAACTCCACCTCCAACCCATTTTCCCAAAGCAATTGCGGCAATCAATTTCTTCCAAATACAACCGCGACACCATCTCCACACACGAAACCGACCAATCAGAACCCACCTCTGTTTCTACCCACCAAGTGCTTTCAGCTCAAAGACTACACCGGGGAAACTCTCAAAGCTCCCTTCTCAGCAGCCTTCAGCTGCTTCCCAGCTGAAAGAGAAAAAGAGAACCCCGCGACCCAAAAAAGATTTGCTAAAGATTGCCACTTTCCCCACCCAAACCCGATTGCTTTGCACCCGTAAAGTTCCAATGATGCACAGAACAGCTGATTCAGCTAAATCTCCAGCCAAGAACAGATTCCGGGCAGGCTATAATCCGAATTCTAGATCCTCGGAGAAAGAAAGAAGGGGGGAGGAAATCAAGAACTGGGTAAGCAGCAGCAAATAATGGGGAGCCAAAAGAAATGGAGAAGGAGAAGGAGAGAGACAAAAAGAGAAGATTTTGGGATTTGAGACAGAGCAAGAAAGAGAGAGAGAGAGAGGGTGGCCGGGATCAAGGTGGAGAGAAACTGACTTGTCGCCGAGAAATCAGAGACCAAGGAGGAAAAGCAAAGAGAAAAGGCAAGCAAAGGAGCAGAGCCAAGACAGCTTTATTTTTTTAAATGCTTATTGTGCTTTCTTGCTATTGTAACAGGCCGACATGAAATAGACTGAGCTGAGCATGGCATGGTTAAAGAAAACCCATAAATCCTTTTCCCCATAGTTCACCTTCTTTTCCTCAAAATCTCGATGACGGACCGTGGAAATTTATGCACGGAAGCGCGTCGTTATATGCCTCCTCGAGTGTCATTATTTAACCTTCCTTCCTGCTCCTCCTCCGCCTCCTCCAATCAGTCCCCACGAACATCTTTTCAGCTCCTCAGATTCCACCTAAGTTTCGCACGCCTCTCTTTGATGCTCTCTCTCTCTCTCCCTCTCTCTCTCTCTCTCTCTGGCTATTGATACCGATGAGCATGAATACTCTCTCTCTCTCTCTCTCTAGAACTAGAAGTTAAAGCATATGAAATTGCTGCATTGCACTATTTTGGGTAAATTTTCCAGTGGAGCAAAGCCAATGGTGCATGGGGCCTCCTTCGAGAAGATATTCCCTTGTGAAATTCTCATGCCGGGACTGAAAAATAATCGAGAGAGCGGCTCAATTTCTTGGTCTAATTCCACAACATAGTTAGCTCCAGATATCACGCGTGATGCGAATTCTAATAATCTTTATCGATTCAAGTCTCAACCATTTTTTGACCGGAGAAAAGTATTTGTTTTTCCTCCTCGACGGGGGCAAATTTTTCTCGGAGGTCCGGACCCACCTACCACATAGAAATAGAAATTTAAACTAAGCATGGTCTAATGATGCCCTTCTTTAAAAGCATATTTCTTTCTTTCACCCCCCGCATTATCACCGCAAGAAAAAGACCAACTCATCCATCTCACTAAACAAAGAAAGTCTACTCTCCGGCGAAAGAGACTCGAGCTTTTTAATCATGCTTTGAGATCAAAGGAGGGTTTTTAACTAAAGATCAAGCAAAGGTCAGTCCACATGATTATCAGCTCCATAAAGTCATCTTTATTGACGATCGTACATGCTTACCTTTTTTCACGTGGGAGGGCTATTGCTTCTAGTGAATAATTACTATTTACCCACATGCGAAAACAGAATAATAATATTAAAAAAAAGTATTTTTTTTTTCGATTTTTCTCCAATTTTGACAATGTTTTAGGACATCGGTCGTGTATTAATCCAAAGAACACGTCCGTTGACTACATAAAGGCACCTTCTAATTCACTTGTTCAATTTCAAAAGGTTAATGAATATGCCGCCTTTTGACCAATGGTTGATCAAAGAGGTGGAATTTAAAAAGTTAGGGCAGAAAACATCCTCAGATCTCCATTGAGGTAATTATATATAAACTATAAGAAGGCGGAGGTAGAAATCACTTCACTTTCAAGTCATATTGGAAAAAAGAAATATGCCACATCAGCGTTTTGCGTAAAACTAAGTTTCAGTATCTCTTTTTCATCACTAGAACTTTATTTGACTTGATCTGGCTCAACTGCAATTGCCCTATCTCACTTATGAACTTTAGCTCAACGTGTATTATCGTTTATGAACTTTTAATTTGTTCGACATGGTCCTTAAACTTTTTATATATGTTCAATTTAGTCTTTAAAATATATGCAAACTTTCACTATTGATCTCACATTAATTTATGTTCAATTGAACATCGTCATATGTTCATGGGTTGATTGAATTTGTATGATAAGCTCGAGAATCACATCGAATAAATTAAAAACTTAAGGACGGCATTAAACATTGGAGTAAGGTTCATAGACTATAATGAATAAATTAAAATTTTGAAGACAACATTGCTATTAGGTCAAAGTTCATGACCATTTATCTTGATAATACTCAATATAATAGGAAGCGTACTCTTGGCCACTTGAATATTTGTTAAACCCTGAAACAAGTTATTGAAATTGAGAAATTTGCAATATAAGACATGACCTTAGTTTAGCTTAGGACCCAAAAAATGTGGTTCCAAAGCAAGATTTAATTTCCCTAGCGTGGGAATGGGATTGTGCCATTGATGGCGACCCTACTACACCAATCCCTTGTACGAGGCCAGCTAGAAAGAGGGCCATAGAAAGCAAAACATATTTTATTAATTTATTAGGGAATGATATATATATTTATTACAAGAAAGAATTAATTATTTGGGGAGGGGGGGATTATTTTTAAATTGTCATTAGGGTGGCCAACTAGCCGCAAAAGCAGGAGATCTTCACATGTCACAAGCATTGTTCTTTGGTTCCGGACATCATTATACTCCAATTAAAGTGTAGCTTTCATTGTTTATGAACATGCGAAGGGAAAAATTAATCATTGTCGAGATACTCATCAAGGGAAATCATTTTTTTATTTTAGGGAATTAGGTATGGTTTGACAATTAATATGTCCCATCTAAAATAGGACGATTTAGGTATCAATTTGCTTTAGCTTTTCCCGGATTCTCAAATTCCGGGTCAATAATTTTTGCTATCTTTCTTTGTCAGCTCAACTAAACGCCCACAACGAGAACACTAGTTAATAAGAAAAGTTAATTAAGCGGCTCATAGTATACTCATGGAATTAATGCATTTACATATTCATCATCCGATGACATTCGTGCCTCTTTGTTTTTTTCACAGTGATAAATTTTTAAGAGAAAAAGAGAGGCGAATTACTCGACCAAACTCGTTTTGTTTTTATTATCAATAGTGGAATTTAATAAGTTCGATAGGCTAAACAGTAAAGGGAAAAAAAGGGGAAAAAATGACTTAAAGTGTATAGTTATCATTTTTCGATGGGTGTGAGAATTTTATAATGTTATATCCTTTTGGCTAATCTTCAGTGCAATTATGAAATGGAAGATAAACGAGGCCAATTGCCATACTTTTTCTTGTTCCAATGTCAATAAAGTGAAACAAAATGCAGGAAAACAGTATTATATTAAATCAAATATATGGCGTTGACATCTATAGCAGAAGTATCGTGGGTCTATCGTTTTCCTTTTATTATAATTTTTGTGCATAATCTCTATGCATTCGATTTGCCACAAAGAAAGACCAGCACCGCCGTGTTGGTCATAGTCATATGGAGATATAATTGCCAAATCATTGTCGATTAATTATATTCTAGATTAAAATGAGTAATAGTATTGTGACAGGTATACGATCAACACACCAATAACCGTATTTCGCAAATGTGTTTCTTTTTTTAATCTGAGGCATGGAGAGCAGTTCTAAACACAAAGGAAAACAAAATGACGAGCAAACTTAAATTGCAATTCGAAAGCAATATCTAGTATTTATCTTTCTAATATAATCGTCGTAAAAAAATTGAAACACGAGTGGAGAACATATGACTCAAATGAATCTCAAAATCGTGTCCAAACATATACTAGAGAAAGGACATTCACTCAATACTCGCGATTCAAAACCAACCTAAGATAAGATATGCATCGCAAAGATTTATCCCAATTACACATATGATAGTTAAGGCTAGGCCTTGACTCCTACACCAGTATTACCAAATCTTCCCTTACAAGAACTACATCAACTTTAGAATTCAAGCACCGACTTGGATGGAAGCTTAAATTTCGAGAATAATTAGAACATGTTAAATCGACAGAGGTATATGGGCAGAAATTTATAATATGACCCGACTGATATAATATTATGTGAGAGAGCATACTCATGAGAAACCCTAGAATGCATGTGAGAGAGCACAGCTTTTGTCGGGCCAACCACCTCCAACTCCGACCATGATGTGGGGTTTTCATTGCTTACACTTGCGTTTCTTCTTCTTCTTCCTCCGCCTCCTCCTCTTGTTTATGTTCTGTTTGGAAAGGAAAAAAAAGAAAAGTGTCACCTCCTTTTTTAAGTGGCCATAGATTAACGTTGATTCCCCCATCTTTTGTTGTGATTGATCTCTGTAGGTTCTGGCCTTTCTATGGTACGGAATACGGACCCTGCCACCCTTTCTTTCCACCAGCAAGAAGCATGCACGTGGCAAGAAAAAAGAATTTTCAAAAATGTTAATAAAAAGGGTATGTATAATTTGGATGGCTTTAAGAAATGAATTTGAATTCTTAAAGATTGGGGAAGTTCTAATGTGATTCTAGGATTTATGAGGAAAATTACAAGGTAACCATGATTTGGATTACCATGTTGACCCTTTTAGATTAGGATAATAGCTTAAATGGGGTATGAACTTTTGTCCAACATACAATGTCGTTCTTAAACTTTTAATTTATATAACGTGGTCCTTAAACTTTGGCCCACTATATAATGGCATTCCTAAATTTTTAATTTATTCAATATAATCTCTAATTTAATCATTAAATTATATAAAATATTTAAAAGTTCATTAAGTTTCAAGGATGTCATTGCATATTCGATTGAAATTCATAAATCACATTAAATCAATTAAAAAAATCCAAGGACGACTTTGCATAATGGATCAAAATTTATGGACCATTTGTGTCAAATTCTTGTTTAAATTCTCATTATTCATTGTCATTCCCTATGCACGCGCTCAGAAGAATATGGAAATGAATTTTAAAGGCGAGGACATCCATTTGATAAAAGCAGGGAATTTTATAGGTAACCTCTCGGAAATGTCGAATTCTAATTAGCAACGATATCCAATGTTCTTTTTATTTAGTTATTTTTTGTTATAATGAGATCAAAGAGGGGCGTTCCGTCCATGAAAAACAGTGTGAACCTGAAAATAGCTTTTTGTGGAAATGTGGCTCGAGGGGGATTTCTATTTCTTCACGACAAGCAGGCAATCCCCGTGCGTACGCTGACACCTTAGTGCAGAGAAGAAAAGGATGGTGGAAAAATCATTCGACTTTTTGACCATGTCTTGGAGTATTTTAATGCGGTGCCAGACCACGAAGTAGGAATTGGCTTTCTAGGGTTTGATAGGGTGTGGGTCGGGAGAGAACGACACCAACACGTGAGGGTGAAATTTAGGGAACGTGGAGGAATCGAAACAGCATTATTTTCCTGGCAACGATAGATTTCATGTTGAATACGATCATCTTGAGTTCGTGTCGATCCGTGTTAGTTTCGAATTTGTTAATACCCGCTTCCCTGAGCGTGGCAAATCGCAAGTCTTTCCCGAGTATAAATTCGATAGTTAGGATTCTAAGGCGTGAAGCATGTGAGCTCGACTGAGGCGGAGTAATCCCGAGATTTGGTATGGATGCTGCACCGTTTTTTTAAAGTATGTCGATTTTCTTAAAGAGGGTACTTGATGGCAATTTATCTTTCTATGGTTGATTGTTTTAAGCACGTGTAAAATGATCTTGAACTCGTGTCTATACTTGCATTCCTTTCTCTCCTACAAAAAATTGACGGAAGGATTTACATCGAAAATTTCACACAAAAATCTAGAGCTCAATTGGCATCGAAAAGTTTATGACCGAACCCATTAAACAATCCCATCCTGAAATCTCTCCTCGCATAGGTCCACCTTGTCAGCTTTTCTAGCTTGTAATCGCACTATGACGTGCGTATCTCATTCGATACGATTTGGTTGCACTTTGGTACGTGACGTATGATGTTACAAATCCCAGCGGACCAGGGCTATTGAGTTCGTTCGTCCCCACTAGTCGCAACCCATGCGCTATCTCCACAGCTCAACGAACTCGGCATACGGCGGCGACACGTGGCGGGCGCATTGGTTCAATCATGGAGGGCGAGAATAAAACGTTCTGTCCAAAAAAAATGAGAGTCGACAAGACACGACTAAAGACGACCGAGTCCACTAGGACATGAATCTCACGCTATGTCGCCTTTGCGTAGCAAGAGCAGCATATATGATTACGGCTTGTGCCATCGCCATGACATCTCGGGGCGTGTGGTCATCGAATCGCGGCCGAGATACGTGCTGAAATCTGCTGATTCGATGCAAGAACATGGCTTTCGATGAGCAGAAGAAACGGCGGCCGAAGGTATGAAAACCCCTGTTTGGAACTGAAGACGTCTCAACAACTCCACGAGCTATGTTTGCATCGAACAGGCTGGTTCTAGAGGTGGCTCCCGCGGCGTAATCTTAGCAACGGGTTCCCATGATTTTGATCGGTGCACGACACCGACGTTAGTTGATGATTCGACACGGTCCGTGCATACGAACTGAACCCCCGAAGGCGTACTTGAATGGGAGATCTCCGAAAGGTGGGACTCTACTTATGACATAAGCTACAAGTCCTTCTCCATATCCGACGTGAGATCGACGTGTTACAACAATCGAGGGTCTAGAATTCGTATTCGCATGTCGTTGTGGGTTTGTCTAATTTGCACCGGTTTGTGTTAGCATAAAATACAAACAACCTATTATATTAAAAAATGGAAGAAGTGCCAAAAAAGTCCTAAACCTTTTGTCTTTATGCCTTGTTGCTTCCTCCGGTGACTGGCTGGAGGAAAAAAAGAAGAAAAAGAAAAACAGAAAATTAATAAAATAATAAAAATATTAAAATATTAAAATATTATTAAAAGTTGTCCACATCAGCGACGATCAGGCCACGTCAGCCGGCCGGCGTCCGGTCAACAAAATCCGGCCAAAATTGGCCGGAAAGGACTGAATTGGCACAACGTAAAAAGGTCTAAGACTAAATCGGTACCAAAAAAGAGTTTAGGACTAAATCGGCACAAAGACAAAAGGTTTAGGAGTTTTTCGGTACAAAGACAAAAGGTTTAGGACTTTTTCGGCACTTCTCCCATTAAAAAAGCATCGATTCGTGTCAATAGAAAGTGTCGTATCTGATATCATCATATCTTCATAATCCGTCTCTCCATCGTGTTCATATCATGTAAATAGGTCGCGTCGAATGTCATCCGGCGCGAATTTCCTCGAGGAGGCCACATGGGGATCCCAAGATTCCTGAACAAAACGGTGGAGAAATCAAACAAAAAAGGGACAAGCGAGGAATAAACTCGTTCGGGATTGTCCCTCCCTTGAGAATTGGTGTGCCCTTTTTTGCTTGGCTAATCATGGGATTATTCCTCCCACTAAACAAGAATTTCATGTGAGGAGCTCGGGGGCTGTTTCCGATGGGGAACGTTTTCAAGCGAAGAATCAGATGTTAGAATATCAAAAGACATCGACACGACATCAATATCTCTCTCTCTCCTTTTGACGATTCATCCGCCATTAAAAACCACGAGCCCTGGTCCCCCACTCCATCCCCTCCTCGCAGATTTAGCATCCGTGTGGGGTTCAAGGGAACTGGTCTTATTGAAAGAACGAGGGATGGAGGAGTGGAGATTTTGAGTACTGCTCTCTAGCTTGAAAATTTTAGGGTACGATATTTCTAATGTGACTTTGAAAGCCGGTTTCGAACGGAATCGTCAGAACGTGTGATTCGAAAGTTTAAGTAAGCGACGCATGAGAGGTGTTAAATTTGACTAGCCAAGACTGAATTTGACTTCGATACTATGTTAGAATGTCCAATCCAAAAACCTAATATTATCTGTGAAGTGAGCCTATATATATATATAAAGTTTATATGATCCTTGTAGATAGGCAGCATGATATTATTTACATGTATTTCGAATAATCATGTTGTGATAGGTTTTTGTTCATTTGATTCACTGAAAAGTAGCGAGTTGAAAGTCGATATGCAAGAGAAAATTACGAGCTAATGTTAACCTAGCATAAGATTTTTCATATTCATTACTCTCGGCCATTTAACGATTTAAATTTTTTTTCCAGTAATGAGGTTGCGGGCTCATTTTAATAAAAATCGGTAGTATTTCTTTTAAAATAAACAAAGAAAAACAAAACGAGAAAGAACTCTTTGTTTTCCTGGTCAAGAGAAAGAAGCTTTAATGGCGGGGAATGTAATATCTTTATCCGTTTCTGTACCCCTCCTCCTGGCTAATTAATGAAGACAGGAGGGCAAAGGTGGTTGCATCTCAGCTTCAGCAAGCGATAGATATAAGGTGGGCGCTCTACATCTTTTATTATTATTATTATTATTATAATATTCATGCAGTATTATTATTATGTGAATCTTATGGCCAAGAGGGAAAAGAGGAAGAAAGTCTTTTAGGGTTCAATACACAAACACAAAGCAAAAGGTGATGTTGATAATGGAGTCACTCAAGTCCCCATCCAGGTGATTCAACACAATATTTTGCCCTAAAGGAAGATCTGAGAGCTCTTTTTGCAATATTATACAATATTTCACATTATCTTTTTGATTTGCTTCTTGTTTTTTCGGCCCCCCTTTTGTGGGTCCCCCCCATCTTTTTTTGGTTTTGGCAAAGGCAATTCAATTTATTTGCACTATTTCAAAAGGTGGGGTTCAATCAATCAAACTCCTCTCTGCTCTTCTCTCCTCAGTTGGGGATATAAAGATAAAGAGATTTTTGGGTGGTGAGTGAATATTCTGCATGTTCTTCTTCATTCTTTTTATTGCTTTCCTCCTATCTTTCCTCTTGATGACTCATGAATGCCATAATTAAGATTCCTTTTGCTCCTTCACATGGACCTCCCTTCCCTCTCTCTCTCTCTCTCTCTTAATGATCAATTAAATGTCCAATAGTGCAACCCCTTCCAGGTAATTCAACTCTTATCACTTTGGAGGAATCGATCGAGATTATCAAGCTTGTTTTGAGGATAAAGCCAAAAGGCTCACTATTATTTAAGGGAGATGGACCCTAGAAGCTTACCTTACTCCTCTGAATGATTAGTCTGAGTGCCAACATTACAAATCTCGTCTTATTCACCTAATGGAGAAATCGTGGGCTCTCACTCATGTTGTCAACATTATGCAACAGTCATAGATCAGGTACCGTAAAAAGAGAAGAGAACCACTACAACTGCAAGCTAAACATGGGATAATGCAATCGATATTTGTCTATACATATCAATTTTCTTTTAGGTTCATCGTAATCTCAGCCGAGATAAATTTATGCATTCGATATTTTTGTGAATGAAAACAAACTCATCCAATTATGAATCATCATTGGCCCCTTATCATCTGGCGCACGAGACGTGTTCACCTCTGATGCATGATAACAATTTGAATCTTACACGTTTTTGTGGAATGGATACCCTTTTCAAGCCCTACATCATCAAAAAAAGAAAAGCCAAGAGCACAAGCATGATCTTAATGGAATTGGCATGTATAAACATATTTCTATGAACAGATAAAAGTAAATAGAATATCCAATTACACTTCTATACCATGTTATACATACAAGAAAATCATGGGGATATGGAAAGAATCCACCCAATGATTTCCACCTCCATTGAAGTGCATTACCCGATGAACTAAACAGGAAGCTCTCTCCCCTGAGCATCGAATGAAAGCACTACATAAGATACAGTGAACAATGAGTGCGAACTCATTCACATGATCAGGAAAGAGGGGACACGGGAGCGAGATTCACGGCGGAGGTGAGCGCTGGAGGGAACCTGCGCCTTACACCGTGTCCCATGTACTTTCTGCTTTTATAAATTATTGAGAAGCCGTAAATATTTAGATATATGATTGCTTCTGTCTCCTAGGGCATTTTAACCCTAGGAGATAATTATAAAATAATAGCACAAAATGAAACGAAATAAAATGAGATGAAACCCATTTTTACAATTCTTTATGCACAGAGAGAGAGAGCTTCGTGCGTGTTATTTTATGTATATAACGCCGACAGCTCATGAATTTTCAATTATTTGGTCTTTTCTTTGAAGCTCCTCTCCCACGGTTTACATATATTTGCATGCTATTATTGGCCTTCACGTGGGGCTGTGGTCATAAATTTTGGGGTTTGTTTTCTTTTTTTTGCACTATTCTTGTTTGGCAAATTGATTGTAAGTTGAGGCTTGCTGAAGATGTTTTGGAGAGATGTGATGGAAGGGAAAGGAGTGTGAAAATAGCTTTTGAGAAATTAGAACTTTCACGAAACCGTAGAAATGTCCAAAGGGACTCCCTAGGAATTTCGACTTTGAAGAAGTGTCTAGAGGATGATCTTGTTTATATGATGGACAGGACACTATTGAGAATGTCAAAGGAATGCAGGTATTAAATGTTAATTTTAGTAATTTTGTGAGTGCTTTCTATACCAATTAAACCCAGGTAAATAGTTAAAAATAATTTCTTTTTGGTTATGGAAGGCTTGACAAAGACTAAGGAAAAATGATGTCTATGAAGCAGCATTAATCTCATGATCATATGTGCTTGTAGTGTCTGAATATTTGCAAACTAAATCAATGTTTTCATTTAATAGTTTTCTTTTTTTGGTCGGTTTTCATTTAATAGTTTAAAATTTCAAAATAACTAATGGTAGAGTTAAGTACATAAAATTATTTCAATAATTATTCTAGTTGCTTTTTCTGTGCATTCCTACATATGTACCACCATTCAATAGCTTGCATGCATTACGATGATATTAATTGCAAGTGCGTGCCGTTAACTTCCCAGCTCACAATAATATGGTGGCAATAAATGTCATGTGCACCTCAAAGTTTCTGTAAATAAAGCTAAATCATGTAACCCTAGACCATACACGTACGACTATGCAAGTACAAACTAATGGTTTTGGAAAAATAATATCATGCGAATGGCATTATTTGAGTATAATGTAGCATACATTTCAATAATTCTTCTCGATTATAATTTCATGCTACATATCAATGATCCATCCTCTTGCTTCATTATTTCAAACATAATTAATGAGAAAATGATCTTAACAGAGCTAATAGACTTGTGTTAAATAAAATGCGATCGATCCATGACTTGATAAGATCTCTGGCAATAATAGTATCACAAATAGACATAAAATGACATAATAAACAGAATGAAATATCAATTGATATGCCTCGTATAGTCCACAACTATTCAAAATTTTCAGCTAAGCAATTGAGACTCCATTTATTTCACGGAAAATAAATAATCTGTAATATATTATCCTAAAGATGAATAATGCAAATATGTTCCATTGATAATTAAGAATTTTTTTTCCAAATCATTTATTTTCCGCAAAATAAATAGTACTATATATTCTGTGATTTGACCTCAATTTCCGGTCCACAATGACTATTTTACCCTAGGGAAGAGTTTTGAATGTCTTCATCAATTGATAAGCCTCCAAATTTCTCTAACGCACTTAAAGTTTAGGGACATCAATTTGCACTTTCCGATGTCGAGGAGCCATAATTAGTCACGTTACAAAATTAGGGACGATCATTAATTGGTGTGATTATCACAGCCATCATGGACGATGACGCATGTTTTGGGGCTGCTAATCACTGCCAAAAGAACCTTAGGGAAGACGTCAACGATCTTAATGATGGTGTTAATCCCGCATTAGTGATGGCGCAGCCGACGCTTTTCTATGCAAGTTGCCAACGCTCTCCCGATCAACAAGAGCGGCTAGATTTCAATAGCTTGGGCGGCAATGAAGCCTTGTCCGTTGGATTTAGGCTGTATAATGTGGAATTCGGTGCTGACAATTTTGTTGAAGTGGATCAAGAAAAGTCAATATTATATTTATATTTATATGTATCATATATTATATAAGCTGGAATTGATGGTTTGGATCTTCTAGTCGACCGATCAGTCGGGTCGAGGCGGTTTCTTACCTTTGAAGATCAAGCTAACTTCCAACGACGAAGAAGCCTGTTTAGGAAGGTTAATTCAAACCCTAAATGGGTGATCCAAAATTGAAATTGTTTGCACATGATGCAATGGCTAGAAATCATCCTACATTTAAAGCACTGATACATTCTATTTCCTTGGCGACTAAACCAACCCTGTGAGGTTAACCTCTAAATTTAGTAATTTTTGTTTATCACGAAACCTCTCAAACCTATTTTCAAATGCTCCATCGTCAATCAAGTAGTTCAGGAATTGATTGATAATTTGCAAAAGATAAAGGAACACCAAAAGCAGAAGGGGAAACGACTTTATATTCCTATAGCGTGGATAAATTACACATTGCTGAGAGAGTCGGACTGATCTCGAACATGCACGAACTCTTTCCTCGGCCACAACAGCTGCAAGCCATCATGTACTATCGATTTGACCCGACTTTTGTCTCATCGGATCAATCGTGCACTTGCGACAAAAAACCTAACCATTCGCTATTCGATCCGATGTTATCAGATAAAAAAAAAAAAAAATACCTACTTCGGCAAAAAGATGCACGTGATCATTTTAAGTATGCGATTCGCTAAATACATAAAGCAGACTTAGAGATATTTCTTTCCTTTATAAGAATTCGATAATAAGCTCTTTTTTTTTTTTTTCTATTTTTAGAATATGCTTCGTGAAATTAAATGATCCCGGCAACCGATCCGTGGAGTAGGCCACGACGAATTAGACGACGGGCCTCGTCCTGAATCAGGCACCAGGCCCACCTTGTCAATTTGCGAGCGGCCTGGGTCCCGTCGTCCGGGCTGACGTGGCGGGGCTCCGGACCGCACGGCGGACCTTATGGCCGCGCGCAGGTCAACGTGTAAGGCGGTCCGCGGTGGCCTTTTCTGTGCGGGCGGGCCCCCGCCTCATCCGTGCATGTGCATCTGACGCTGACTCCACGACAGGAGGGAGCGTTGAATGGCGAAGAGATATAGAGAGAGAGAGAGAGCTACGTTTCTTTCCTTATAGCGACTCGCGGCCAAAAGAGCGAGGAAAGAGATGGCTATGGCGACGGCGCACCGGCGGGCGTATGTATTACGTCGAAAGGGAAGGCCGGCCGACCCTGGAGCTCTGAACCCCACAGCCTTCATTGCTTTGCTGGTCGCTAGTCAAAATCTCTCCCCTCTCGACCCTGTTGGCGGTACGGGACTCTATGTGAGGTCGCTCTCCGGCAAATGAACTAGTCGTCGTAAATGTGATCATGGTTTTAGAATAGAACTCGGAACTTAAAAACCGGATCGACGGGAGTCCGTCTAGTTTTAGGTTTCAAGGTATATATGATAAGTTCCAAATTCCAAAAATAAAGGAATCTATAGGTTATAAATTCTAGATTGGTGAAACCTAGAACTTGGAACTTGTAATCTAGAACTTAGAACAATTTTTTGGGTTTTTCTTAATCTATGTTTTCGCGCAATCCTGCAATATCCCATAACGTATAATCTGGAAACACTAGTCTGAGCTGAATTTCCATTTTATAATCGAGACTTTTACTTTGTTAATATTTCATATTTTGCATATATTCAAATATAAGTTATAATTAGTAAATTGTAACAATAACTGGTAATCATTAAAGGGTATAATTCATTGTGATCGTTCAATTAATAATATAAGGGAACAATGGGCGAAAGTTTAGAATGGGTCACGCCCTTCATTTAACACCGCCCCACGGTCGACGCTGACCGGTACCAATGAGTCTAAATGCGCGATGGATCCGTGCGCGCAAGGAATCCTCGTAGGGTCCGACACGGGCTATTCGCGTTGCATGTGAGGCAATTAATGCGTGCATTGCATATGGCTCTCTTCTTAGGTTGAGGTCCCTAACATTTAGGTATGTCATATAGCCTGGCATCTGGCAAGCAGTGTCCTTTCGATTGAGCACCCCACCTCCGTCGCGAGCTAAAAAGAGCAGCGGGAACGACGTGGCATCGTCTCGCGGCACTAGACGCGATCGGCTGCATGATTCTACAGTAAAGACAGACGACGACGACGACTGAGAAGACAGCGACGATAAACAAATATTCCCACCACGTAAGGTGGACCACCGGATTCGATAACTACAAATTAAGAGCCGTAAACAAGACTCGAGTTCTACAGTGCGGTGACAGGGATGAGGATTAGACCAATGAATGAGCCCTCTGATTTGTTATGGTCTTAGGATGCTCCTCGCATCAGTCATTCCAGTACCAACCTCGACAAGAAACATCGCAGACGACGACTGCCCAACAGACTAATAATTACGTGCATGAACAGAGACGAGAAAGCGATTAAGGTAGTGAGACGGCAAAGGTACGTGATCTGCTCGCAACAGTATACGTGCTCCAGCGTCACATTTCAGTTCTTTGAAAAATTTCTCTTACAGCCAGTATGACACAAAATGGATGTGACTCTACTTACGCTTAATCTTAAACTCCCGGGCTAGATCATATGCCCGGAGCGCAACCTATAAATAATTTTCCAGCTAAAAAAGAACTAGCTTTTACAGAAAAGAAGAAGAAGCCACTAAGCGGATGTACTTCTCATAACTTAATTTCAAAATTTTGCCTACGGTTAACCATCCATAAACCTATCTCCATCCTTTCTTCTTTCGTAATGAGTATGAAACCCTGAAGCCAAAAGTGAGCTCAGCTTGTGTCATTGAATGGTCACAGGGGTTTGCCTTCAAGAAAGCTGTGATGGAAAACAGAAAGACCGGTGAGACAGTCAATTCATCACCAGCATGCCCAAAAATTTCCATTATCAGGGGCAGTCAGGCTTAAATGTCCACAGGGATGGCTTCCGATCAGTACTCATGTTTTCCTGCTGACCTTCCTCCTTTTCGACAAGCCCTTCAGCCTTTGATCTCGTTTTCTCTTCTTTGCTTGCTTCTGGAATGATTGCCCCACTAAAGATGGCTGTTCTTTCAGGGCAAAGCTCTTTGCAACATGGCCCAGGTGAAGTTTCTTCACCATAAAAATTCTCTTGAGCTCCCCTCGATGGGCTGCAAATGCACGGACCCAAGAGCAATACGCACTCTTGGCAAGGGTGTTTATTCTTGCCTGAGGAAGAGATTAGACCACTTAACAGCATGTAAAAATAGGATGCCATTCGGCCCAACAAAAGAAAATAACAACACACAACAAAACCAGATGTTGCAAAGGGTTAAGAGATTATCTAACATGATCAGAAAACCCTAATAAAGAAAGAATCCGGATATAATAAAGCCATCACTCTCACCCACCTTGGGTTATACAATCAATTATTGCAGCTGAGTGAGATTATGGGTAACCTGTTGTTAGCCCCATTCACAGGAGTGGCATTCTTATACTTATCGCAATAAATTGAATAATGCTATGTGTCCACAATTTCCGATAACATTAGAGAAATGAGATGCAAAATTCTTCTCATTATACTATTTTCCTTCAGGTTGATTTTTGATTTATGCCTATGTGGTAGTGTGTTCAGTTAAACATAAGGAACGTCAGAAGTCTCGAAAGTTTATGAAGCGCTTAAATAGGCCATAACAAGCTAAAATAATACTAAAGGTACTGCACATCTAGCATAGATCATCTTCCAGTTTCTATATTCTAATGAATACAAACCAAAAGCCTTTGCAGAGCATGTCCTCAACATTTTGGCAAAAGAACTGAAAAGCAAGAAAGGGAAGCACTAGAATCTTAAAATCAAATCATATGAGTGCAGAAGACAAGTACCTCGGCTGAAATAAAGAGCTCAAGTCCCCTTTGCAGAGCTAGCACCCAAGGATGTAAATCCAAGAAAACAAATTTCTTGTCATGGAGCTTCTGGCCGTACAATGGGAAACTATCCAACACCTTCAACACGGGATATTCTGCCAAACTTACACCATGCTTCTCCAAGTCCTGTAAATAATCCATTTCGGCCGGTTGCAAGAACAAGAGAGCTTCCCCTCTTTCATCTAAACGGGCAGTTCTGCCAACCCTGTCAAATCACTTTCAAGATGGCATCATACCCACTAAAAGATTTCCAAACATTATTGCTGTAGTTTTATCATCAAGATTTTCTATCCACTGAAACTCGTCCCTCCTGAACAAGGTTCACCAATAATGTACTAGAAGGTCCAGCCCATACATGAAATCAGGTACTAGTCTCGGCCGATCCCGACATGTTTTATGGTGTATTAATTTGCCCCAAAACCAAGCATCAAGTTCAGGAATCGCCAATTTTCGATGCAAATGGGTATTTCACCCAAAATAAGAACAGGCTGTGTGCAGGGCTCAAAGCAGAATGCGTTATAGTCTAGGCAGGCAATAGACGATATTAAAGTCCAAAGCCAAATATGCAGCAATTCGTACAGATGATGTAAAACTTAAACAAGAAGTATATTGAGGTCTCACAAAAAGCAGAGAGATACCTGTGCACATATTCAGTAGCCTCTCCAGGAGAATCATACTGTATTATACATTTGACTTTTGGGAAATCTAAGCCTCTAGCAGCTACATCCGTAGACACAAGGAGAGCCGATTTCTCTGTCTTAAAGGACTGAAATGTTGTTCTTCTATCCTCCTGCTTCATATTTCCATGTAAACGAAATGTTTTGCACCTCAAGAACTTGCCCTTGACTTCCTTTTCTTGTGAATGCGGAGACCACAGAAATTCACTGATCAATGTGTAATGGAAGTCTACTGCATCACATGTTGAAAAGAATACCACAATCTGCAACATGAGCACAAGAATGCAATCTTGTTACCCTCTCATTTTATCCATAGGTAATACATTTTTTATCATAAGCAGCATAACTCAGAGAAAATATTCAAGAATGATAGACATCTGATGTCAGGAATTTCAGGAAAAATTAGTATAAAAAGAAAGTACTAGCAGAAAAAAAAAAAAAAAAAAAGGGCAACTGCCTTTGTCAATAGATTATAGTTGTTGAACATTAGAATACCCAAATTCTTTCTTATTACAATGTTAGAAATCGACAAAAAATTGTCCATTGACTACCATTAACAGAAGGAGTATCCTTTAAACAGCAGGGACATCCATCTTGCACCAAAAAATTCACAAACCTTTTACACCAGACACTACTAGAGTACTTGACCAATACCAAGGTGCATATTAGGTATCCAGCAACTCAAATAACAGGCACTGATTAAAATTTCATACAGCCAAAGGTGTAGAGAGCATAGAAAAGAACCTTATGTGAGGCTTCTCTCTCAAAAAGGTGCTTCAAAATGGACAGAAGTATTGCAAGCCGGGAACCACAAGGTACTGTGCATAGACATTCAGTCAGGACTCCCGCAATAAATATACAATTTGGGAGGTTTCACTAAGAATTTACCAACATATACCTTTCACATATCTCTGAACTAATTGCGACGGAAGATTGTAGTTGCTTGTCAGTGACATTTCTCTTTTACCGGGAAATTCCAATTCTTCATCAATGTCAGATCCTGAAGATCCTACTTTTTGCGGTGATGGATGTAGTTGCAGCTTCTTCTCATCAAGACCAATTAGAACAGGATCTTTTAAGCTAATATTAGCAAGATGATTTACTTTCTCATTTAAGGTGGCAGACAATAGTAAATTTTGCCTCTGAAATCCAGCATCCCTTGAAGCTCCAGATTTCTCGCCAGTAGAATCACTTTGCTTTGACCCCAGTATGTTTAATATCTCCTCTATTTCTTTCCCAAATCCCAGCTCCAAAATTCTGTTAACAGTCAGGGGCATAGTTATTAAAATAAAATAGGAGGTTCTGATGGAGTATCACGATATTATGATCACAGCGGGCCTCATTAGAGGATTTCATACAAACCTATCTGCTTCATCAAAAACTATCCATTGCAAATTCATACGAACAAATGATGATGTATTCTTGAAGTGATCGAGAAGGCGTCCAGGCGTCGCCACAAGAATGGATATCCCTGAACATGTATAACATTGCTCATGTTAACATCCTGCGTGAAAAGGATGAAAGCAGAAAAAGTCACAACGTAAACGTAAAAATCATGGTTCTATCAACTGATCCAACCTTCAAATTCAGCTTGGTAAAGAATGAGTACCCAATTGAAATACAAGGTATTAGCAATCCAAAATCACCTAATCTAAGTTATCCCATTGAGAGGGAGCATTCCAGTTTTAACTGGAGGAAGTGATCAAAAGTCAACAAAACAAAGCTGTTGGCAGGTCATTCCCAAGCAATTTGAAACTTCTGAAAAGATCTACATACAGAATGCACGTCTTTGAAAATATCCAACCAACAACAAAAAGTGCCTGTACAACGTCGTCTTCAACTGCAACACTATTCAGAGGGTGGAAGCAATAATCATAGCAGTAACTCCTTCCTTAAAGGAAGGCCAGCTAGTTTTCTTTCACCAAACTTATTTCACCCTAAAGCTTCCAACTTCAGATGCCACCCAAATTTTCTACTTTTAACTCTAATTTGTCGAACCATTTAGCAGGTTCAGATAAATAATTGCAGAATAACAAAAAATTAATGACAGCTGTGAGACAGAAATTTGACAAATATCAATAAGCCTATTATCACCCGCAGTTCAAGAGGTAGTCTACTTGACGAGATTAATTGAATTGCAACTGTAGTCCCAGAGCTCATCAAAATAGCAACAGATACAAGCAAAACTTCTCACCTTTCCGCAGCCTCGCTTTCTCCTTCGACCTGTTTTCACCGCCCATAATATAACCAGGGACGATCCAATGAAACCGGTGCAACAGCTTCTGCAGGATTTCATACACCTGCAGACATAACTCACGCGTCGGTACAAGTACCAACGCTGTAACCAGGATATCAATATAATCTACACACCAACTGCATTACCACTAGCAAATAAAATGCCCTAAGTCTGAATTGGCACCAATTCACAACTCTTCTCTGCTCTATAATCAATGAGAAAGACCATAGATTTAAAACATCGGCGGTGAATCAAGCATGCCGAATAGGAAATTACAAAATTACAAAATCAACGAAATTAAAAATAAATAAATAAATGCGCACCAAAGGTTCCATCGGACCGTTCGATCCGAGGATCGCGTTTCTGCAAGTGATGAACGATCGGCGCCAGGTACGCGATCGTCTTCCCGGTCCCCGTGGCCGCGCTGACCAACCTGGAAAAAAAAAAAATCCTTCACCGAGTCAAGACGCTAAACCACAGCACCGACGAGAACCGGAAAATACGATACGGCAAGAGGAGCGAAAGCGTACACGTGCCGCCCGGACAGGACGACGGGAATCGTCCGGGCCTGGACGCGAGTCGGCGCTTCGAATCCCAGCCGTTCTGCGAGAGAGTGAGAGAAAAAACACACAAACCAGACGATTCAAACGCCGCGAAACGGAACACGAACCGCGGCCGCCGGGAGAGCGTCGGCGGCCGGAGGAAGCAAGCGGGCGGGAGGGAGGGAGAACCTTTGAGCTGGTCGCACAGCGTGGAGTGGAGGCCGAGGCTGGCGAAGGAGCAGTCCGCGAAGATCTCGTCCCTGTCCCCCTTCTTCGAGCTCGATTCCTGCCGCTCCATTGCAGCTTCCTCTGCTTCTCTTCTTTAGGGTTCTTCCCGAGGTTTAAGCGCCACGGCGGAGGAGATGAGAGAGGCATCCTAAAACGGCGTCGTATAAAGCGCGAGTACCGGGCCGCTGTCGTTTTGGGCTGCGAGCCCAACACCAGTTTTATGTGGCCCACCGGTGTTGCCGGGCCAGGCCCAGGATGCTTCAAACGTCCAATTTCTGTTGACAAAAAAGTGTTCGGGAAACGACGATGTTTTGATTAAAAATCGCAATCCATCTTCTTCGAGAAGATATTGGGTGGTCCGGGACCGCCACATCAGCGTGGTCCCGGACCACTCACGTGGCGCCATGTGTGCGAGGAGGGGACAAAAGAGAGAAAGATGAGAGAGAGCGTCAGAGAGGTGGGCCCAGTGGGCCCGGTTCTGGTCTTTTGTCCCCTCCTTGCACACATGGCGCCGCGTGAGTGGTCCGAGACCACACTGATGTGGCGGTCCCGGACCACCTAATATTTTCTCATCTTCTTCGTGTGTGGCATGACCAACGTTCGAGATCGCAGCGGAAGCGGGCCGGGTTGATATACCTGGACGACAATATGCAATTGGTGATGGTATTCCATGATATTCGGTGAACATTTTCTTGGATTCGGAAGAGTAGAAAGGTCTCAAAATGTATGCTCTTTTTCCCAATTGTGGATTTACTTGACCACCTAAAATTTCTCTCGTGGACTGTGTCTAATGAGAGCTCTCTTTTTTGTCCTCGTTTTTCCCCCTAGAAATATCATGTCTCTAATAATCATGATTGGCGGCAAGTAAGGGCACGCATGATAAAATTTCTACTTCTCCATTTCTCTGTTTCTCTATTCCCCGAAACAAGTTTGGAACAGAAGCCCGTTTGGTAACGCAATTTGCTTTTTCTATTTCCGGAACAGATTTATATTCCAAAAAATAGATTTAAATAAGAAATCAAAAGCTAAAATTTTTAACTTCTCAATTTCTAAAATAGAAATTGAGAAATCAATTTTTGTTCCTGAAATTTTATCATGCACACCCTAAGCATCCCGTCAAAATGATTTCCATCGATCATACGCAATTACCCAAGGGCACATATGGCCCTAAAACAAACCTTTTGGCCCAAGACTTAGTGTCGCTCTTCTCTAAGTTACATCGAGTGATCAACTTGTTTCTATCTTTTTTTAACCTAGACTTCGACTACCGAAGGTATGTCGGGTGTCAGTAATTCCCGTGCGTTACCATAAGAGTTCAACACCAATGACAGAGCATTTAATTTTGAGCCATAGATATTGTCATTTCGAGTGAGCTTGTCGCTATGCTAGTGAAAGTAGACCTAGAAATATCTTATGTCATGTCACACGGTCAAATGCACGCCACAAGTGAACCCCATTATCGCTATGTCATGTCATTTCGAGTGAGATTGTCGCAGATATGTAACGTAGATGAAGTCCAAAGGGCCAGCACTCTTTAAAATTTCGATTATTAATACTATGCATACACCAGACCCATGGTGAGTTATAGAGGAAAGCAAATTGCTTTCAACAAGCCTTTCGATTCTGGCTATATAGGGATACTATATATTTCCTCCAAAAATAATTTACAAAAATAAATACCAAGGTTTAATCTATAGATGAATCGTACAAGAAGCGACCGGACAACACATATCATTCAAACGTCTCAAACAATCAAATATGACACATGTCATTCATACGTCTCGAACAATTTTATCAAATCACGCTTCGAATCATAGGCATACTCTAACGGATAGTTAGCAAGATGCTTGGCACTATTCCATGCGCCAACGAACGACATTACTCGTTGGTCATCGGAACCAAAAGACGGGTCGAATGAACAAACAAGACATTACCGTACATTATGAGAGTATGCTCTCTCCTCTCACAAATATCTCCGGTTCATGCGAATGAACTTGAGGCCGCCTATTAACGACGTAACACACTCGGCCTTTCCCCCTTCTTTTATAAAAAAGAAAATCGAAAAATGCATCTATCGAGCGTCTTTTCTTGCTTACTTTTTTGCATGTCAAATGAAACGGACCCACACTCTATAATAAATGATGACAACATCATGGCCAACTTCAATGAAGCCAGATTTTCTTGGCAACAACAACTCATTTGCTTTGGCGGCGATACAATTAGCAGACACAAATAGCTGCAACCACTTTTCCCTTAATGAATTCATTAGATCTTCAGGAAGGGGATGAGGTTTATGACGAGAGGGCGAGGTTGGTTGCCCCATCCCCCTCGTTGACATTGTCCGACTTGCCCTCAAACAACGTACAAGCCCATTTGCTTTTGATTCGTTCGGTGCTCTCGTTCGCGAGGCAAGCGTTCGTTTGGGTGATGGCGATGCTGAATTGATGATGGCGATGGCGATGGTGTCTTTTGTTGAAGGAAAATCTTGTTGGGTCTTCCTTTGCTTTACCAGTTTTGACGCCTGAGATCAGCATTTAAGGCCTCTCTCTCTCTCTCTCGACAATTGATAGGGGGTCCAAAAACCCGATCCGACCCGACCCGAACACGAACCAAACACGAAACAGGTTGAGTACATGTTTCGGGTCTTAAAATTATTCAGATAATTATTATGAAATAAGAAAACAAATATGTTTTGGGTCAGGTTAGAGTCAAAACATTGTTCGGCCCGGAACACAAACAAAACAAGACTCTCACCCAAAGTCCCAAAGTCCCAAACCCAAACACTTTTCACTCTTCAGTCTTCACCCAAACCCAAACACGAAACAAGACTCTTCACTTCTCTGGTCGTCAACTCCGCCTCCACCGCCGTTGCCGCTCGGTGAAGGACCGAAGCTGGAGCTGCTGCCTCTCTCTGTTCGCTGTTGCCACCGCTCTCCAACACCGGCAGTGCCCTCAACCACGTCCCCGCCGGTAAAGACGCCTCCTCCTTTGTCTCCGCTCGTGGGTGCTAATTGATGGGTCGCTTCATCTTGTTCCTTCTCCGTGGTCGTTTGATGAAAGAATTGATTTTTTTGCCTCCATGTGTGTGTTCTATTCGGCCATTGATTTCGTCTTTCTGGTTAATTTTAGTTGCTCTGGCTGAATTAAGTATGAACTTGGGCTGGGGATGCCCGTGGTTGTCTCTGGCTCTAATTTGCTTGAGTTTCAAAAGGGATCTATACTAAGTGGTCATTGGACCTCTACAGTTGTTGGGTTTCTAGTTTAAGAGGCATGTTTAGATCTGCTCGATCAATACGGCATCTTTGGACCTGAATTTAGCTCAAATTTGTTTCTCTGCAAATGGGTATACTCTCAAAAGGGATCTATACTAAGTGGTCATTGGACCTTTGCAGTTGTTAGGTTTCTAGTTTAAGAGGCATACTCGATCGGTATGGCATCTTTGGACCTGAATTTAGCTCAAATTTGTTTCTCTGCAAATGGGTATACTCGACCGTGGAGCTACTGTTATTGAATTGCGCGAATCTACTCAGTGTCGATGGGCGTGATTTGGGTTTTTCTCCTTTCGGTGTTGTTGTTTTAATGTTCATCGGTTGCTAGTGATTGCTAACTTCTAGTTCTTCTTGTGCAAGGGTGTCTCTATTTTTATTTTTTGTGTTGGTCCTACTCTATTTCTATTCTAACGCTCACTTTTAGACTTTTAGTCTGCCTCTTCCACTCCTGAAATTACAGCGTCCCCACCCCAACCCCCCTGAGAAGGTGGGGATTCGAACTCCTCACCTCTCACTTTTAAGTTGGAAGAGTGGCCACTAGAGCAAACCATGGTGATTGCAAGGATGTCTCTAGAACAAGTATAATTAACAACAATTTCCATTATCTCTCTCTCCTCCCCTTGAAACCCACGAGGAGAAAGAGAAGTCGTGGGAGGGAGGGAGGGAGGGAGAAAGAGAGGGAGGGAGGGGTTACTTCCACTGGTATTATAAGGCACTGGACTTGAAATACCACGTGAGTTGATATAATAATCATCTTTTTTTACTTTGAAGCACCGTCGTTTTCGCCAAATTTCCCATACAAAAATTAATTTGTGAATTGTATTTAAAGCACCGGTATCTGTTATTGGAATTAATGTAATAAAAGCAATCCAAATAAAATAACAGATTGCAAATAGTTATTCTTGTTTTTTACTTAATCACTAAATAATGTGACAAACTTTGAGTGCTTCACTGTAAGCTATCTTTTCATAATAATGTCAACAAGAGACAAATAAACCAAATACTTTTTCTATATCAATAATTGCACAATACAAGCAATTAAAATCTTTTATATAGATCTAGATTCAAAAAAAAATATGGAAAATAAATGTAAACTTACTATAAGCAATAGCATTGGTGCAAGACATTTTCCACCCTTGTAGTTTTTTCAATCAAAAACTTGTCTATTAAACGTCAACAACCCCAAATTGAAAGGCCTAGGGTTAGAGAATCGGGTTCTTTGAAGAAGAAGAAGAAGAAGAGAAGAAGAAGAAGAGGAGGAAAACCCAACCCGACCTGAATTTTCGAAGAAGAAGAAGAAGAAGAGGAAAACCCAACCCGACCTGAATTTTCGATAAGGGTCTAATGTGTTTCGGGTTGGGTCATAGAATATGACCCTTATAATTCGGGTTGGGTCGGGTAACATCAAAACCTGACCTGACCAGACCCATTGACACCCCTAACAATCGACATGGATCTTGGCCCTTGCGGTTGTTGGATGTTGATTTTAGGAATATGGAATTCCCCCATGAGCCATGAACCCTTTGGATGCATGAATCCCGCGAATTCATTGGAGAAGAAGCCGGACTAAATACGGCGGTACAACATAGCTTGGGCTTTAATTTAGAAAGAAAATTGTACAAAAAGTCATCGATATATTGCATTTGAATACTCTTGTCTTTGTCAAAAACACTTTTGCAATATACATGAATATGTTGGATTGGCTCTAGTGTTCAACCGGCTTCAATTCGAATACACTTGTCTTTGCCGTGATGAGAAAACCCATCTAAATAGATAACTCCTAAGCCCATGCAATATCGAGAGAGAATTGGATTTGGTTAGACAATGCGTGGTTGGTAAACAAGGATCGGTTTTTTAGCATTTATCAGCTTTGTGGTTAAGGTACCGGTGAAAAGTCTAATAGAAGGAAACTATTTTTTTTTGGTTAAGGAAACTATTTGCACTCAATGAACCGATAATTGAACTGTTGCAGTACAACTAAGAATTAACATCACGAAAAACCCCAAACTAATACATCTATAACAAATTTATCTTCCATTAGTTTTTATTAAATTTTAGAGCCTAATTGCTAAATTGGATGACACGTGATATTTGACGGGCGTATCGATTTGGAAGTTTGCCCTTCGATTGTTACAGATGTACTGATTTGTAATTTTTCGCGATATTAATCCAATTTATCACAAGTATACTAATTTGAGAAATTAAAAAAAAAATTAATAAATTTATCGCGAGTGTACCAATTTAAGGTCTTCCATGATATTAACTCCATAATTGTAATAAAAATTATTCTCATCGTTCATCAACCAGTCTTTCATCTGTCGCCACCAACCGCCGTCTGTCAGTCGCCGCCTGCCGCCTATTGCCGTCGATCGCCAGTCGTCAACCAATTGCCGGTCCACCGCCATCTACCAGTCCACCGCCGTCCGAAATGAAGAAATTTTGTATCGTTATCGAACGAATTTCTATTTTTAGAGTTCCATGATATTAACTCTATAATTGTAATAAAAATTCTTCTCATCGTTCGTCAACCGGTCCTTCATCCGTCGCCGTCGACCACCATCCGTCAATCGCCGCCCGTCGCCACCACCGCCCGCCGCCATCGGTCCACTGCCGTTCGTCGGTTCGCCGCTGTCCGAAAGGAAAAAATTTTGTGTCATTATCAAACGAATTTCTATTTTTAGAGTATAAATTTTATATCGTTATCAAACGGTTATTTTTGCTTAGAAACTCATTTAGAAATAAGAATAGAAAAATATATTTCTCTTCCAAAAATCAATTTCTGGCCAGAATGGTTATAATTCGCGTCCTAAAAATCCAAATAGTCAAATGAATATCATAATGCTCTCCACTACGCTCCCAAAATCAAGCAGCAAATAAGGACCCTATAGAGATTCGGGTACCTAGCCTCGTATTCTTAACATCACTAGCGTTTTTACTGAATTAACTGTCGAATGCTCTAAAAGCTTAAGCCGCGCGACGAGGTGCGATCTTTTCCCACTCGAAAAACAGGGAACGCATGAAATGCGTGAGGAGAGACTGGGTCCTGGGAGCGTGCGTCCTGGCGGCAAAGAAGAAACGAGCACGAAATAGGCGTGATCGGGAACGAGTGGCCCGGCGTTGGACAAGCGCGCAATCATGAGCCCGCGTTGACTCGGAACGATCGTCATTGCTGGGGCACCGGGCTGGTAATGGTAATTTTCCTAGATTTCAATGCAATGCTCGTCACGGTACTGCTTAAAACATGAATTGCTTTTGCGCTCTCAACAGCCCAAAAGAGTCGTCGATCTTAGACAAGTCCTAACCCGAAAATTTAAAATTTTCATAATAGTCGATGGTGGTTCCGGAAATTTTTTCATAAAATTGAAGTTGAAAGTCCTAAATTTAAACTCTTCTGAACCTCATTGCCTCCTCAAAAAATGTTGGAATCTTTAAAATCGCGTATTTTTTTGGACAATTTAAGCTTTTACAATAATTATCGGAAGTCCCATCAGGTCTCACGAGGGTGACGTCAGCTCGAATGAATGCGAAGGCCAGCATTAAGTATGAATTGATTATTAATGAGTTGTTGATAGCGAATGCACATACGATTGACATACGATGGCGATTGGTTGATGATTGTCGCTTAGCAAATTTGGTTGAATGTTGAATATAGAGAAGCTGGAGAACGAAGATGCTAATGGAAGATGAAGATATTGATTCATTGTTAAATTCGACCGACTGTAAATGAGGTCGACCTACTATCATGGAGTCTCAAACTATGGAGATGCGGTTGTAACCATCAATATCAATATCAACGGCCTGTAGGCGGTTATACTTTTTAATAGGATGCATAAAGCCTCGTTGAATTGTCCTAGAGAACACAAAAACTTATGCATTCCATCATTTTCAATCAATCAATTTATTAATTTTCATTTTTTATTAGTACTTTTAGGACAATAGCAATTAAATTTATTTATTGTCCCTTTTTCTTTTTCTTTTTTCTATTCTGCCTTTTGTTTTGGTCGATGGCACACATGCGAAGTCGAATCTTTTCAATTAATTATAGGGCAGAGAAAAAAGCAGTTGGTCCGAACTCGGGGGAAAAAAGAACACAAAAAAAAAAAAAATCTCTGAGATCCTCGTCAGTTTCCACCGAATAAATAATAGAAAGAAGAAAATGTGCATGCGGTGCCAAAAATGCTTGGGACGTGGCCATTTTGGCATTTAAGTGGGAGGCAAAGCAAGACAAAAAACGACATGAATAGGCGAAGTATTAGGTAGGAGAATCCTTTCCAACCATCAATTCCTCTTCGATTGATTTCGAAAGAAAATGATGCATAATTGCCATGAGATATTTGTGCATTTTTTTTTTGTTTATTGATGTGACAGCAATTTCCATATCAATTGCATTGAATGATTTCGTATAGATTGTGGCTCTCGAGACTTTTGGATGGGCTTATGAAATTAGCAAAAATTGTGAACTTGGGACCTTTCGTGTTCTGAGGCGGAAGGCCTCGAGCTGAATGTCTAATTGTTGTCAATAACCCTTTTATAGATTGTTTTTTTTCATTACGCAATGTGGCAGATCAACTCTGCTTTTCTTTTCATGGTCGTAGCTTCTTCGATTGATGTTTCCTCTCTCGCCCGGGGAAACTCTAGAGTTGAAGCACTTGGCATGTTTTGCCAAGTCTGTTCCTTTTTTTTTTTTTTTTTGGTCGGTGCCAAATCTATTCCTAAAGTCGCTAAAAGTATTAAAATCCTATCGTGAGTGAAACTCATTTATTAATAAACTGTTTGGTTGTAGCAATGTGAAATCAAACTATGATATGATGGTTATTATCTCTGTAACACACTAGAACCATAATAGCTATCAAGTTGTTTCGTTTAAGTTAACATAATGTGTGCTGCACCTTTTAATATCACAAATGACATGTGCAGCTAATATTATAATAAGAGGAATCACAATAATTTATAGAATCAAGATTTGATTTTTTTTTTTAATGTACGGATGGTTATATTTAAAATTTAAATTTAAACACATGAGTCACTTCAATACGCAATCACGAGTGTACTGCCCCATATTCATTATCAAGATATTAAAAATTTATAAAATCTTATCTATTATCTAATAATTAACATGTTTTTGATTTACACCCATCACGACAATATGCGAATATAATCAAATAAATAGAATTTATTACATGGTTAATGCTTAATTTAGATAATCGTAACTAAAAGCAAGCAACTAATAGTATGCTTATTATTACATTAAGAATAAATATTAACATAATAAATAAAACATGCACTATCAAGGTAACCCCATCATCATTACCTCAATTCTTCAACTTGAATTGACAATTTTCTTATCTCTCACACGACATGTGATTAATTCGAAATGATTAGGATTCGTATTCTCATTAAGTAGACAATATTACTCAAATTTTAATCGATAATCTAACATTGGCATAGTGAGCAAAGGAAAAGATCTAGTGATTTCCAGAACAACCATTACAACTTTAACTATGATAAGAACTACACTGTACTGATTTTCATGCGAGTAGCTTGTTAGAATATTTAAATAATAAACCACGCCTTCATCTAACAGCTTAAGCTTTTAGAACAGTTGGCAGTGGTCCCATAAAATCTCACATGGTATCAAAGCTAGGAGGTCCTGCAGACTGAGCGTGGGGAGGAGTGTTAGAATATTTCAATAATAAACCATGCCTTCATCTAACAGCTTAAGCTTTCAGAACAGTTGGCAGTGGTCCCATAAAATCTCACATAGCTAACGTAATAGACAAATCATCCATAACAAATTCGTAATGCGACGATCGACATTGGCACGGCTAAACGTGCTACAAACGATAACGCGACCGAAACCACTAGGTATGGCGAGGCACACGGGGTACAGGGCGCGATATAATAATTGCAGTTGGTGCACCGATCTTTCTACGTCCATGAGATACCGAGAGCAATAATATATCGGCCCCCTATTTTAATTCTTTCGTACGCAATTTATGAGGCCGGCGTCCCTAGCGAGCTAGGGAAAGGACTCCGCCAGTCGCCCTCAAACATCAGCATCATCACATCCTAATCGCACCCCCTCCTCCTTGTCCCAATCTCCCCCAATTCTATCGTCTAATCGCTTGGCCGCTGAGATTTAATTTCGATCCCTATTGTCTATGGCGCCCGCAAAATAAATGGGTATGGCAAAAGAATGGAAAATAAGTACAAATCGGGTACTGTCCGGCTCGGTAGGTTTCGTTTCTACGAGGTTAGTGATTCTCATAGAACGTTATCCAGAATAAGAAAGAGCCCGAGTTTGATAAGATCGGCGTTCGCTGCCGATTGCTTAATTCCTTTTCTTTGGGGAAATTTATTGAAAAAGTTATAAATCTGTTGGTTTTGTGCTAATTATGTCATGAATCTTTTGATTTGATCGATCGAGTTATCGACCTTTTAATAATTTGTTAATATAATCCATCCGGTAATTTTAATCGGAAAATCATTGACGTAAATGTTAGCCATCCAACGTGACACGATTAGTGTTGGCGTGACGATTTTTGTAATTTTTAATAATTTTTTATTTCCCTTTTTTTTTTTTGTATTTTTCTTTCTTCTACTACTTGTCACTCAACCTTAGCAATGATTGGCAACCGACCACAAGCAACTACTAATCACTCAACCTTAGCAATGATCGGTGACTGACCACAAGCAACTACTAATGAGGCGACCCTTGCTAGCCTTAGTTGAGGTCGCCTCTACCAAGATATGACGAGGTGTCCTTGCTAGACGTCAATGACAGTCAAAGTTGGCCTACCCTAGAGGTTGGTGAGGACTAAGGACCCTCACTGTTGATTATTTTTGGCTAGTTGTCGAGGACCGACTATTGATGGAGAAGAAAAATGAAAAAAAAAAGTAAAATAAAAATAAATAGCCGATTGTGTTGCGTGAGATAATTAGCATTCTCTTCAATGATTTTTGATCAAAATCGACTGAATGGACAACATCGATAATTTTTCAAAACGTTTAGAATTAAATCGACACAAATATAATAAGTTTAGGACTTCTCCCCTAATTTCTCCTTTTTTCTTTGCATCGAGTAAATTGCAATGAGCCTTTCAATTTGTTGAAAAGAGCATTTCGGTTTTTTTTTTTAAAGGGTTCTCCTCAACGCGTGCATTTATTTTATATAAACATATATATATATATATATATATATATATATATATATATATATATATATATATATATATATATATATATATATATTCGGAGCAAAGAGCGTCAAAGTTGAAAAGTCGTGCGTAAGGACGCGTGGAGGGAGAAAAAATCATTAAATAAATATAGGAAATCCATAAATTTTTCTTTTCCCTCTCGTGTTCGGAAAAAAGAAGAAGAAAAAATCCGGGATGACATCTAAAGTCACGTGACGAGCGCACGCGCACGTTAGCAACTCTCTTCAGGGGGAGAAAAGGACCTCAGATTTCCCTGGAACCCCTCCTCCGCTCGTGCCGATATATATATATATATATATCTCGAGCAGTGCAGCAGGTGCCTGCGCAATCCGTCCCTCATTTAAACAGAATATCGCACTTTTCTTTATATAAATAATTTTTTTTTATCTTTTTAGAAATAACATCACAAAAAATTTGAGATTGATACACTTATCATAAATATATTCAAAATTAATTTTTTGATCACAATTTTTTTAATAAATTCGTATCAAATTAATTTACTGATACATTTGTAATAAAAAATTAGATTAATATTATAAAAAATCACAAAATCGGTACAATTATAATATACAGAGAGCAAAATCCTAAACTAGTACATCAATTAGTTGTCATACGTCATCTCGTAATTTAATTATAAAATAATCGATTTGGTGTAAATTTATAGTAGTTTAGTGTATTAGTTTGAAGTTTTTCTTAGTATTGATTTTTTATTTTTTTAAAAATATATACAAAAGATGAGCGTGCGCGTCTCCGATTTTTTCCGGTCGCGGATCCATGCGCAGGAGGCAATATATTTATTTAATTCCTTTTTTTTTCTGGGATTTCAAATATTTTCCCGAGCGTATTTATTTCGACTTACACGAGTCAGATTGCGTCCCCCCACTCTCTCTCTCTCTCTCTCTCTCTCTCCTCTCAATAATGTCATAAGAACACCCCCCCGCAACGGGAGACGGAGAGCTGCTGGAGCACTTGGCGATCCCCTGCTCTCGCCACCATCCATCTCTCCCTCCCTCCCTCCCTCTCTTTCTCTCTCTAGCGCGCTCTCTCTCTCTAGCTCGAGCTCGAGCCGTTTCGCCGCCGCGCGAAGCGCCCGCCGCCGATTCCATCCCGCCCCGCGCGCCGGCGACGATCCAAATGCGGCCTCCCTCGATCCGCCCCGTCGCCAATCCGCAATAGTCCCCCGCCGGCGCCCCCGCTGATTGGCCTCCTCCTCGGCGTGAATCTCCGCCCCCCCGCCGGCGCGTCGGCCTCCGGCGGTTGCGGCTGCTGCTGCTGCTTCCTCCTCGTCATCTTCCTCTTCTTCGGTCGTTTGTTTTCTTCCTGTTTCTCCCGGCCCTGCTCCTGCTTTGAATCCGCCGCGAGCTTCCTTCCCTCCCTCCCCCCCCTCCCCCCGGCGGCGGATCGATTCCCGATGGCTGCGTCCACGGTCGCGTCGCCGCTCTGCACGTGGCTCGTCGCGGCTTGCATGTCGGTGTCGTGCGAGAGGGACGGCGCGACGAAGAGGCCGGCTTCGTGCGGGTTCTCGCGGAGGAGGAGGCGGAGGCTTCCCGTGCCGGAATGTAGTCGCGGCGGCGGCGGGAGCTCGTCGTCGTTCGGCCTGGTGAGCTCTTGCCTGGCCTTCGAGCCTTGCAGTGAGTTCTACAGCTCGCGAGCGGCGTCGTCCTTGGGATTCTTCGGGGAGAATGGATTCGCTTCGCTTTTCGGATCGAGGAATCGCCAGATGAATCGAAGGCAGAGGCGTCTGAATCGCGCCTCCGGTTCAGGTATCGTTATTATAATTGTCGTGGTTGTTGATGTTGTTATTATATGCTAATTTGAGCTGTTATCGTTGTTCATAGCTTATTTCTAATCTTATCTTCACTGTAGTCCAGGAGAAGTTAGTTAATATATGGGCTCAGTGTGCTCCATTGGTTGTCGAAAGCTTGATTTGCTGCTACTTGTTTGTTTATTCATTTAAAATATATTTGTTTTCGCCACATTTTTTGTTCTGATTCATCATTAGTTTCGTTTGAGCTTAAGAAGATAGAAGAAAGGAGTCTACTTAATATATACAAATGCATATTCAATGATGGAGGTTGAGACTTTGCCGAGCAATTTAATGTGTTTGCCTTGTTTTTTCCTAGCTGAATTGTTAATCTGGCTGACGTGCACATGTTACGGAGGGTAATTGGGACTAAGGTTAATCTCTAAACAATAGAAAGAGCTAAGGAAGGTCATGCGAATCGAAGGGGAAGTAGGTTTCTGATGTCCACATTTCCAATATAATTTTGGAGAAATTACTCCCTCCTTGGATTTCCCAGTGAAAATAAATCTTCAGAATTTTCCCTTCTGAGCCTTTTGAGTTGTTTTTGTTGGTCAATCAGCAATTTAATGTGCTACGAGCGTATATCAAGACAATTAGATGGTGATACTGTTTGATCATCGCCTGTGAAGGATGGAAGCAATTATGTTTTTCTTGCTTTGAGGGTGTGACCTTTAACTTAGGAATTTTTCTCTTATCACCACTGCCATCATTCGTGTGACACTTGCCATGACATCCCAGGTGACTGCCTTTGGTTACCTGCCATCATATCATTGCACACCGGGATTAGAGCTATGTCCATAAACTTGTTAAGCTGCAAGTTGCATATCTAGCTGATCGATTTACTTTTTGAGATTAAAAATACTCGCACCACTTCGTGATTGGTCATTTAGGTGAAGTCATGGCTGTGGCAGTGCAAGCTGCACCAGAGTTTGTCACGAAGAAGAAACCCGTGACGAAGCAAAGACGTGTAGTTGTCACGGGGATGGGTGTCGTAACCCCACTTGGTCATGATGTGGACACTTTCTATAACAATTTGCTTGAAGGTGTTAGTGGCATAAGTGAGATAGAGACCTTCGACTGTTCTGAGTTTCCTACGGTAACACTTCTTGCTTCTGGAAGATTTCTACTGTTCTGCTGCTTGTTCTGAAACTTCTTCATGACGCCCCATCTCTTACTTTTACAGAGGATTGCTGGGGAAATCAAGTCATTTTCAACTGATGGATGGATATCACCAAAACTTTCTAAAAGGATGGATAAATTCATGCTTTACATGCTCACTGCCGGAAAGAAGGCCTTAGCAGATGGTGGAATCACAGAAGACGTAATGAATGAGTTAGACAAAACTAGAAGTGGCGTTCTGATTGGCTCTGCAATGGGGGGCATGAAGGTAAACTTAACTCCTGTGATGTTTCTTGAGACGAGTGCTTCAAGGATGGAAAATGTGTGAAGAGATTGAGGACAAGCTCCTTCAATTGACTCATTTTCACATCTGCAGCTATCTTGTTTGTAAGAGGACAATGACAATTTTGGGATAATGTCCATGTTGAGTTTTGTGTGCTTCAAAATGTGAAGGGTATCTTTGAAGAGACACCTAACTGGTGAATGTAACTATATTAGGAATGTTATGCTCTTTAGTAAGTTGGTTGCCGCTAAAGTGGCCTATGTCACAGCTACTTTGCTCACAGCTACTTTGCTCCCGGATTGGACAAGGAGGCATATTAATCCTGCAGTTCATCATTGTTTTGTTAGTTTGCTCTTTGATACCATTTTTCATGTCAACTGTCCAGGTATTTAATGATGCCATTGAAGCTTTGAGGATTTCATATAGAAAGATGAATCCCTTTTGTGTACCTTTTGCTACTACAAACATGGGATCTGCTATGCTTGCAATGGATCTGGTCAGCTCGTTGATTGCATGAAATTATATGGTTTTTCTTTCTTTTGGTGGAAAATATATATTTAATAGATATTTTTACACACTCAATTGCAGGGATGGATGGGACCGAATTACTCAATATCTACAGCATGTGCGACAAGCAACTTTTGTATATTGAATGCGGCAAACCATATAATAAGAGGCGAAGCTGTAAGTGTTCAAAAATCAAAACATATATTGAAATGAAAACAAAACCCTTTTGGTCCTAATTTGTCCTTAATATTTGTTTAATATGATTCTTTGAATTGGAAGCTTAAATATCAGATTGTCCGTTCAACTGTGTTTTCTTCATTTAAGGTGTGAGGATTTTGCAGGATGTCATGCTTTGTGGTGGTTCTGATGCAGCAATAATTCCTATAGGTACTCATCTCCCTCTGGCTGCTCCACGCATTGCGCTTGTAGTGATTTGGTCTACCATGAAGTTGAGAGGCCTTCATTGATATTTTCAATAATGCATGCTGCAGGTTTGGGAGGTTTTGTTGCTTGTCGAGCACTATCGCAAAGGAACGATGATCCCACCAAAGCTTCCCGACCATGGGATATGGTAATTTTACTGCATTTGTCGCTTTTCTATCATCTTGCATCTTATCTTTTACTATTATTTTATTTTTCCTTGGACTACCATTTCTGCAGTTTAGAGATTGGTCTGATGTGTCGTTAATACCGAATTTTTCCCTGTCAATATCCTTTGGTCTCGTCTTTTAAACAAGTGCCAGATGGTAGTGCACTATCACAATTTTTTGCCGCAAACATCACATATAGAAGTTCATTTTTTGGTTTTCAACTAATTGAGCCATTTGGAGTCGTCTGTGTTTGAAAGTTATTCCACAATTAGTGCTGACTTCGTAAATTAGGGGTGGTCACTAACTAGGCTAGTTTTTCATGGAAAACTTGTATGAATGTCTGAGTATTTGCCTTTGTATTGGGATTTGTACAGTAGGTTATATATGTCGGGCACCTTAGCTCATCATGGTATCTCCTCTGAGTGGCACCACATAGGTTATACATATGTCAACTACTTTTTAAGTCATTCTTATCAGGATCTCCATGGAAGTTTTTACTTTGTCGACTGAAAGACTTTAATAGTTCTTTTATATTTCTTGGATTGTAAAAGAAGACTTGCAAAGCTCCTTTTCTTTTCCCCCATCTCTTATGAGATTATAAGGAATCAACTTATCGGCATCCTAACCTTCTATTTTGTCTGCAGAATCGTGATGGATTTGTCATGGGAGAAGGAGCTGGTGTGCTGCTCTTAGAGGAATTAGAGCATGCTAAGGTATATCTGATAATCCATGTCACAGCTACTTTATAGTAGAGCATTACTAATTTGGTGCTGCTCAGCTTAACAATTGAATATCGAAGGACCTATTTTTCTTATGTAGTGGTTTCCTGCTTCTATTCTCTATTGTTATCATGCAACTGAAAAGCAGAGAATGATCTGTCCCTCTTTGAGATTCAGTTCAATATGTTATGTTTATTGTTCCATTTAGCACAAGGAATTTCACATACCTGTGTGTTCTATAGGCATATTTAGCTCTTTTAAGTATTTCTTCATACTTTGTGCTAATTTATTTTCTTGAACTGGGGGATCCTGTGCGCACATAGTCAGATTTTACTCTCCCAATTTTGCCGATGCTAAAAAAATTACATTTCTGTTTCTAATTGTTGCCTTAGTTGAAGTTAGAAAGGACCTATTGAATGCTGCTTCAAATTCAATTCGTCAATGAACTCATTCATTTTTTGATGCTGTTCTGCACCTTAGCTCAAGAAGGGATGTGGAGTTTAAGGGGAAGATTGCACTAGAAGTTATGAATATCATGCACGGAGATATTTAATCAATTCTCAAACAATTAGCTAAAAGTGCAATATAGTCCTTGACCTGGACCAACAAGTGTAATTTAAGGCTGCAAAGCAGGCAATTTCCAAGTGCCATGTAGGTGATTTTTGGTGATGTTCAACAGAAGAACTTAATTGCACTTTTTGAAATGAGTTTAGAACTTTTTTGTACCAATTGAAAATTATGTGCTTTGATCCTATTCGGATAAATGTTTGTTACTTTATACTTTTCCCTGAGTCTAGTAAGCAAATTCAAGTCAACAGCCTTTTTCAAATGTACATACCTGAAACGCAAGACTGTTTTTCTTCCTAAAAGCAAGGAGCTGTTGCTACTCTTATCAGCTACCCTAGCTGTTTCAAGATTTTAGCTTTTAATTTGAGATGTTGAAAGTGCTCTTTGTTTTAAACACCCACATTTATACTGAGCTTTCGGAAGGGTATAGTTCCACTTTACTAACTGATAAAAAATTAACCCCTTTTTTCACTTTGGTTAAGTCTCTGGATTTCAAGCATATCTTTTGTGATTTGATGAGATGTTCATTGTTTAAAATGTAAAGTGTTGATGCTGTCTAATTTCGAGTGTGCTCTTAATTCTGTGTATCTTTTGATCTTCTGGATACGTGCCTTTCTGTGCATTAATATTACTCACAGGTTTTATGAAGAGAGAACTCTGTTAGTAGTTAAGCCAATGCTTCTTCAAATAGGCTAGCTTTCTATCTTTAACAGTTGATTAGATGGCATTTTCTATTAAAACCTTTCTAGTTAGAGCTTAGTTGCTTAATTTGTTATTCATTTTGCAGGAGAGGGGTGCAGATATCTATGCTGAGTTTCTTGGTGGAAGTTTTACTTGTGATGCCCATCACATAACTGAGCCTCGCCCAGATGGTAATTTTCCTTTCTCTCTCTGGTTAAACATATGCATTCTTTTGAGCATTGGATTAATTAATTAAGGTACCAGATAGCAGCCTTTAAATGATTGTAGCTTTAAATGATTGTAGCAGAGTTTTCTGTGGTAGAATTTCTTCATTGCCTCAACTTTTGCTTGAAGAGAGGATGTTCAATAATATGATCAGGAAATTACTGTAGTAAACATATTTAGATTCTACTTATGGTAACAGTGTTAAATGACATAGCAGATAATATTTTGATTGGATTCTTGCCTATTCCATTGAAGTTGCATATTTCTCTACCATATCAGAATTCTTTATATCATCAATAAGGAAAAAAATCCTAGCTGTTGATTATTAGTTCCTCATCCGTCTCTGTTTATGCGACATCACTGTCTCGTCTACTATTCATCGAGGTGATTGTTCCACGCTATTAAAGCTGTGCATCATTGTAAGATTAGTCTTAAACTATGAATAGTAGACTTAATTATAAGTTACAAATAGATCCTGGTAAACTACAGCTCTGTCAATAAAGAAGAGTTTCTCAAAGCTGTATGTCTGTAATGGAAGTTTAGCTCGCCCACTTGCCCCACTGAGAACAGTTGAAAAGGCACGGTAAAACACAAACTTGTCACAGTAATAATCAGTTTCCAGTTTTTTTCTACTATCTGATTCTCTAGTCCATTTCCTAGCAATTTTCCTTTGCGTATATAAGTTAGGATTGCCCATCGGGAATGAGGGGGGTATGGAGCAATCACTTGTTTAATATTTTTCCAATTGCTGTATGTCATTTGGGCATGCAAACCGATTCCAATATGGAAGGTTGCTTCAGCGGATTACAGTGGTTGCTTTAACAAACTTTCTCTTCAAAATATGGAACTCGTCAGATCTGTCCTTTGATAAACAGGGGTTGGCATCATTCTGTGCATAGAGAATGCCCTAGCTCAGGCTGGGGTGTCCAAGGAAGATGTAAATTACATCAATGCTCATGCTACATCCACTATGGCGGGAGATATTATGGAGTACCAAGCTCTTACTCGTTGCTTTGGCAAGAATACGGAGGTAAGCCGAAAACCTAGACTTCCTTTCCATCTCCTTAAATTTGTTTTCTACAATGTTCTGGTGCTTCATGGAGTTTTTTCTATTGCTCATATAGTTGAGAGTGAACTCTACAAAGTCTATGATCGGTCACCTCCTTGGAGCAGCTGGTGCAGTGGAAGCTGTTGCAGCAGTTCAGGTAATTAATTCCTGGTTTGTTCTAGATAGAGTGTGTTAGAAACTATGGGATTTTTATTTTATGTGGCTGGCTGTGGCAGCCAAGAGTTGTATGAGGTATCTAATGAATGCATCGATTTCACTTACCTTGGTTACTAATAAGTTCAGTAAATCAAATGGGTCAATGTTGGTGCCCCATTATATGTATTTTCCCCTCGTCAGATTTAATTTGGCTTTAAATCATGTGCCGTTCACATGCAGGCAATAAGGACAGGGTGGGTCCATCCAAATGTTAACCTGGAATCACCAGCTGATGGAGTGGTACATTTCCTTCTTGTCCTCATCCCTTTTTACATGGCTCTACAGCAGTGGATAATCTTACTATAAATCTGTGATGCACTTTGATTAGGACATGAGTGTGCTAGTTGGTCCAACAAAGGAGAGAGTGGATGTCAAGGTTGCCTTATCTAATTCATTTGGTTTTGGTGGCCACAACTCCTCGATCTTATTTGCTCCTTACAAATAATTGGCTACTCCAAGTGCCTACGATATTTCTAGAGGTATGTTGGTACATACTGCTTGTTTTGTCAAATTAGTTGCTGAAGATGATTTTGTGGAAACGATTGATTTTATTTATTTTTTTCGCCCTTTCTCCCTCTTCTTGTTCATGTGATGTGTGGCTGTGGATGCACATAAAACCTGTATTACACACATAGCCTTGAGAACAATGGCGCTTTCATGGGGTGCATAGTCGATGATTTAGCTTTTGAAGATTTTAGCTGACTCAAGTGGTTAATTCTTCATTTTATGGATGGAAGCATCCGGGACTGTGTTCTTACTTAAACAAGGAATTGGGGGGTTTGGGGAAAGGTGGGCCAGTACAGGTTGTGCAATGTTGGACGTTAGTGAGATATTCATTTCGACCACAGACTATAAGATTATAGGGCTCCACGAGTATGTCCAACATCATTGCTCTATCTAGCTTTACCGAGTCCTTGGATGATTGTTCTTACATCAAATTGGGTGTTGATAATTTCTCAATCTAAATCGTGCAGCTACTGTGGCCAAATGGCATCTCATAGGTGCGCTACTTCCTGGGCGATCGCTCGCACATAGTCATGTATACTCGGTACAGCTGGGGGATGCAGCAAAGCCTTTACAGAACCATCTGTAGCATGAAGGTCGATACTCAGGATTCGCTAATTGCTCATACTTTTCTGCTATCATTTTTCGCTATAATTATTTGTTTCTAGTCATCGGTGTTAGCCATAGCGGGCCTTCATTAGAGCCCACCGAACCACAGCAAGCCCGCAATCAATTAGCGTCGTTGTACAAGTAGATGGCTCCTCAAAAAATGTTTCACCTACTCGGTTTTTCAGTAACGGATCAGATACTTACTTAGCTGTTAGTCGATTTTTGCTGAAGTTTCATGATGACCTCGGACAATTCTTGTTTGATGAGGCAACTGGAGACTCCATCGTTGAGCGGGTTCTCGACTCTCGCTACGTTATTTTGATGGAAACGGGCAATTTCCTCGTATTAGCAATCACGGATTCATTCGGGTTTTGGCTCCCTCATTTTGTCTGTCTAGCACGGCTAAGCAGAACCAGAAACGAACAAGAGATCGTACGCCCCATGATTCGTTCCTTTTCGTGATGAATTCGATAATCTTTATATATATTCCCCACCGTCGGTGCACGATCTTTTTCGGTGGGGTCATTATCTAAAGGGCCAGTGATGGTCAGTGTGCTTTCCTGCACATAAATGCACGAACCAACCCGAATTCAATGGTGTACAGAAACATGATTCCGATATTGCATAAGACCAAGTACTTAAAATGACCTGTCCCATGAATTCCGAAGTTACGGTAACGTTATTTCACTTAGATTATTTCGCGATGACTCTGCGATTGCTGCAAGAGGAAGAGACAAAATCTGGTAAATGCACGTCCGATGTCACATGATATAGCTTTTTGGTTAGTGGGTATGGATGTTCCTTGCTAGTTCACTCGTCTATTTCATATAGTACTAACTCGTCGCGCAAGATCAAATTAAATTTATGATGATTGATTTAAGGCGGATAAAGTGTCAGAATTCCTAATCCTATTTTATTAATGCAAATTTATTCTTAAATATTTTGAATTAGAATCAATTCAATTTTTCCGGTTAATTTTGACCGAAGTATAATAATACTTATGTCGACATTTTAAATAATTTTTGAATTTTTTCTTCCTTTTTTTCCTCCTCTTTCCTCCGTTAGTTGGTGAGGGCTGACCTCCCTTGAGCGAGGGTGGCTCTCACTGGGGCAAGGATGAGTGCCGACGAAACTGCCTTTGCTAGACCTAGCGAGGCTTAGGTGTTGCCCGGCGGCGAGGGTCGGCCTCGCTCTGGTCCAGGCAACACGATTCCCATCCTCTAATTTCCTGCAAGACGCGCCTCTCACCACGTACGCCTCTCTGTAGCTGTACGTACCCATTTGAATTCCGACACCGCAACTTCAATCGCGCCATCAATGGGCCGCCATCCGCCTCTCCGTCTTCAATGGAAAAAATATCTCCCACGACCAAATCCCCCGAAACAATAAATACAATAGCCGTCCCCTAATTCCCTATCGCCTTGTCTTTTAGCTCCCGTCTCTTTCACGACCACACAAAGACCCCAAAGTTAGCTTGCGCTGGCTGGCTTTATTGGAGCGCGCGAGAGGACAGCACTCTCGCTCTGAACAAACGTTTTTTCAAACTGGATGTAAGGAGTGGTTAGTGAATGCATGTTCCTAGATAATTGACTCGTCGGCCATCACTCGTTATACCTCTTTGGTCAATGCGTTAGGTGGCAACTAAATTTCATGATCAGCAACACAACCGCGGCCGATTTTCACCATTATGACATGTGATCCGAGGCTGCTGCTCAACTACTGCTTTCCTAGGCGCTAGATGAATAGGAATTCTCCGATGCTATGCACGGGCACGCGCGTGTTTTCCTTCTAAAACATCTAGGTTCAGAGACGTAGGATGTCCTAATCCTAAGCCCTCAAAAGCTCGGACTCCTTCCCGTCCCCAAATGTAGGGTTACACATGGAAAGAAAGAGCTCGACTCTAATCTAGATCCTTGCCTGACTGCCTTTCCTTTCGTCGGGTCTTGGTGCGCCGTGCCTTAATGTCCTCCGGTGCGCTACAGATTATGGATGACCTATAGAAAAATGGTCTGCACATTTTTCCTGATTGTTGGGAAAAAAAACTCCTTGACCTACTTGATCTTCGAACAGTTTTAGTTGGAGCTTGTAAGAGTATAATCGGCTAGATCAAGAAAGAGAGTACAAAAAAACTCAAAATGAAGGGAGAAGTCCTTACAAACTTACACGAACACAAGCCAAAAGGCCAACGGAAGCATGTAACTTATGCATATTTTAAGATGTACTAGGCGCATATAGTCCATAGATGACTCCATAAACACACTCCAAGTCACTCTATAGTACAAGTAACTTCTCATGCAAAAATACTTGGAAGAAATGAAAATCAACACCATATACCCAAGCCCACAAACGTGAACACGTACACATATGTCTGTGTATCTACAAATCCACATATGTCGTCGGTCCAAAAGTAAAACTCGATTACACATTTATAACTTCAGGGGAAGAGAGAGAGAGAGAGAGAGAGAGAGAGAGAGAGGAGGTTTTGAAGGACCCACGAGACTAGTAATCTGCCACGACACATTCCACGATCCAGCGATGTCAGAGCCGTCCGTCGTCGCCGACCGTCACGAACCCGCCCCTTCTTGCCGGCCTCCTCCCCCTGCCGCTTCGGCGGCGGCGGCTCGTGATCTCGTCGAGCCGGTTGATGAGGTACAGGGCGTTGCTCGTGACCCTGGCCACGTCCGTGATCTTGCGCCGCACGTCGCCCTTCACCGTCCCGTCCACCTCCTGGAACCCGTCGAGGCACGTGTCCTCGTTCGTCAGCGCCGCGCTGACCCACGTCTCGGCGTTGTTGAGCTGCCAGCGCAGCTCCTCCCCGCCCCGCAGGCGCTTCAGCTCCGCCACCGACTGCCGCAGCTCGTCCACCGAGTCCGACAGCTGCTCGAGGCAGTCCGCGAGCGCCCCGCGCTCCCGCTTGGACCTGAAGCCGGAGGCCTGGCCGCTGAGGTAGCTGGCGGCGCGGCGGGCGCGGGCGAGGCTGATCTTGAGGGCCGCCCGGGCCACGTCCCGCGGGTTGTCGGTGGGCCCCGCGTAGGAGTTGAGCGTGCGGAGGCAGAGGTCCGGGTAGCGCGCGTGGGAGCAGGACGTGCGGACGAGGTCCCCGTCGTGCGGCGCCGCGTTGCCGCCGCGCGGGGCGGCGGAGCAGCGGGCCGCGCCGGGGAGGAGCGCGAGGAGAGCGAAGAGCGCGAGTGCCGAAGGAGTCATTGGAGAGAGAGAGAGAGAGAGAGAGAGAGAGAAAAGGTATGCTGGTTAGACGACAGAATTCTTCGAATTCTTCGAATTTAGATTGGTGTAAAGGTGGTGGTTGGGCAGGTTTTATAGGCGGGAAGTCTGCATGTGTTTAATGCCCCATGGATCAACGTCGTAATAATTTGTACGATCAAGAAAATCACAACGATCCCATCTACTTCGTTCACAAGGCGAATAAGCTGTATGCGAAATTTTCGATATAATAATATTCTTTTGTGTATCGCGACATATCTTACTATCGAAACGATAAAATGAGTCTAATTGAGTTGATAAAAAATCGATGCCTTCTAGAGCATTAAGTTATGTACCTCATGCATACAGCTATTCATTTTTGCTAGCAACAACTCTTAGTACGATGGCAATGAAAACTTTATGAAAGTCGCAATCTTCCATCGTGCACCCATATGCCAAGCAATTATATTGTTGCGGCATACCGGTCTATGATATCGAAAGGCGACCTCAATAAACTTTGGATCTAGAATTCACGCGAGAAAGATCGACGTGCGCCCTAGCAGGACGATTCGGGTTTACTTCATGTATAGTCGACTTCAATTAGTACGTACAATAGGCGTCCGATAGAAACCCTAGCTTAGGGTTAAAGTTGAGATCTACACTTTGTGGAGCGCACATGTGGAAGCTGTGATCCACATCAATGCAGGACGTTCATTCACGCAGCCAGTGTCCCCCTTGCTTTTGCAGCTATTCTCGTCTCAATAATTCACTACCTAACCCCACCATTCCCCCTCTATAATTCTTCGCCTCCAAAGTAGAATTTTTTTTTTTTTTTTGCTTTTTTAAACTAGGATTGCTACCTTACCTAGACTTAAAAAGAAATACTATACAATTCCATCTTACCAAGATCTTTGATTTTTATAAGGGTAATCTTAGTTTGGAATAAAATTTGTCCGATCGGTCGGTGTGCTTTGAGATCTTATATTGATTTCGTCGTTTTGTAACTCTATATTATATTGATTTAAGGGAATTTTTTTTTCGTTTTGTATGCAATTGATGTTGACTGATGTTGATAATTTTTAATAATATTATAATATTTTTTAAAATTTATATTATTCTTTTCTCTCCTTTTTTTTCTTCTCCTCCTCCTCTAGCAAGTTGTTGAGGATAGGGCTGCTGAGGTCGACTTAGCTCGCCTCTAGCAAAGCTCGTCCCTGCCAGCCACTGGCAAGGGCGAGCCTTGCCTGCCCCTGGTGAGCCTCGACCTCACCTAGCGACGGTGAAGGCGAGCCTCACCAATGGCTGGTCTAGCAAGTCGACTTTGCTGGCCCTCGTCTTTGGCTAGTTATTGGCCATAGTCGAGGCTCGGGGATCAGCTAGAGGAGGAAAAAGGCAAAGGAAAAAAAGAAAAAAAAAAAGAAAAGGAGAAGGAAAAAAAAAGGAGAGAGAAAAGAATAAATAAATTATTAAAAATCGTCACATTGGTTAGTATCGTCCGGGCCACGTAAGAGGGCTAAGATGGCTAACATCCATCTCAGCTAATTGGATGCACTCAATTGACAAAATATGAAAAAATTTAGGATTCAATTGATAAAATTTAAAAAACTATTGATTGAATTGGTAAAAATATAATAGGTTTAAGACTTTTTTGACAATTTTCTCCTTTTATATAAGTAATGCAACATGGAATGAGCCTTACAGCTTCTTCACTTTGTTTGGAGACATAAAGGAGATTGACAAAGAATGAGTAGCACCAAAGGCATGGCTATAAAGTCGCCAAATCTCTCGTCCTTGTTCACATTGTTCAAATGGCTCTTCTCAATCTCCAGTTTTTCCAGCTGCTATGTCTCGGCTTATCCATACAATATGGCTCGTAGATTATTAATCACTTCATTTCCGTTAGCCCATCGTCACATGATTCCTCATCACAGATCTTGATTCCTAAACCTCGACGCGATTTTTAGCCGAAAGATTGGAGAAAGATTAGGTTTCTCAAAACTCCGATTGCGCGTGATATGAGATTCGGTCCGTCCGAGGAACCTTTTCTTGTCGTCGGGGCTGCTGTCCTTTTAAGATCACTGTGACATTACGAGGTCGATACAATCGTGAAGGCCCCTACCCATGATTAAATGCTGAAATCGGACAAAGTCCCACTAATCGCGGCCGCGAGAGATCGAGTACATTTCACTGCTTGGTGGCGAGGGATATGGGCATCGTTTGGTCTCCCAAAACCAGAACCCCATCCGTGGAAATGTGCTGTGCTTGTGGCCCCTGCCCTTTTTCCATTATTGGTGAGGAATCAAGATTCGAAGAGAAAATGCAGGTGTGCACGACCCAACGAAAAGCCTCCCGGTCTGATCACGATCACGAGCCATGTCGTACCCTCTCTAATGACCCGGTCCTACAATGGCAGGAGTGATCGTTGGGACTAGAGAGGGCTTGGACAAGGTGCATGATGGTAGGAATGGACTGAATTCCACATCATCGCCCGGGTAGTGAGGTAAAGTGTCGTATATGAGATGACGCTTATCTTAATTTGCAACGGGACCTTTTCCGGACAGAGCCTAGGAAAACAAAACCATGCGGATTCTAACTTAAAGCGGATAATATCATCACGAGTGGGGTCTGGATCTCATGCCCTCGAGGCATGACCTACCGCTGCTGATGGTGGCGGCTAAGCCATTGTGCCATCCTAAGCTGTCTTCCTTAGGTCGTATTTTTCTCTAAAACGGAATGTCTCATCTTCGTTTCTCTTCAATGGTAAAGGTTGTTTACGGTACTTTGTCGACCTTTTTGGCAGACGGCTTCAAGCTGCGATTTCTGATTTTGGTGTTAAGCATGGGTTAAAAGGCGCTGAGCGGGACGGTCGGTCTGAAAATGTGTGCGGCTTTCCTCGCTTCATGTGTCTAAGGAAAGCCAAAAGGAAGCAAAAGCAACGATGCACCCTCCACATGCTCCACATGCTCCTAAAGAACAGTGTTGTCCTAGTTACTTTTTTTTTTTGTCAGTACTACGCTAATTCTACTCTAATACTCACTTTGCTCTGCCTCCTTGCAGGGCGTGGGAGTCGAAGCCCACTCCTGAAATGAAATCTTCCCCACCCCAATCCCCCCTGAGAATGTGGGGATTTGAACCCCCAACCTTCCCCTTCCAAGATGGAAGGGTGGCCACTGGGGCGAACCCCCAGTGGTTGTTGTCCCAGTTACTTGACATGTCGATTTCTCTACGCCCAAGTTCCATGGTTACACGAATGCGCAACTAATCCTTTCCATAAGTGTCCGATACATTCTGACCGACGTCGTTAATCAGGACGCTGCAGATTCTTTGCCCTCAAGAGCAAGGCATCTCGATTTTAACCCGGCGATGGTTTCGAAAAGGATGAACGGGATTGAAATTGGAAGTTTGTCGGCGACTTCGCGTGTCGAACAAGAGCAGAGGGGCCTCTGACGTGTGATTTTGCTGTTGTTGTGGGTTCACATCGCTTGATAGGAGTTGCACATCTTCTTGAATTTTCTCATGTGGGAGCGCGTTGTGAACAGAAGTTCCGACAAGGTTTCAATAGAATTTAAGGATAGTAGACCCTATCTTTCTTGTGCACGCTATGGTCCGTCCTTAAACGAGAGGTCCCCCGTTAATGCTGGCTATTGCTCACACCACGTACGGAACCATCCCTCCTTCAGAGGTTAGCCCTACGGGTGTCAGACGGATTGGTTTGGGTTTCCTGAAAATCCAAATCGAACTGAACCGCTTTGATGTGTATTAGCTTTGAACCGATTTGTAACCCGAACCGAAGATTAGGTTCAATTCAGTTCGGTTTTTTGGATTTCTTTTTTATAATATAAACAAAAGATTCAGTGACAAAAGAGAGATCGTGTAAATTGTAATATTAAGATGGACGATTTTCAGTTTGGTTCGAACATACCAAACCTTCCGAACCGAATAAAAAATAATTATTTTTTTATAATCTAAACCAAAACTGTAATTGAATTGAAAATGCATGAAAATTTAAATATATTGGTTCCGATTTCACTTTTTCGAGTCGGTTCTAATACCACTAGCTTTGCCCCCACTGTTGTCTGCATTTAGAAAACTATATGAATGCATTCGATTCATCAGAAGAAGGAACAAGAGGATGAGGAGGAAGCTAGAGAAGAGAATGGTGAATCAGATGCTTCGTTTTGTTTGTAGTTTTGCCATCGCAAGTCCATTAATATCTTGTCAGATTTATCATGACGAGGCAATCTGTTGCTCATCCCGAGGAGATACCTGTGGGAGTGGGCTGTGAACGTAAGCTCCAACAAAAATTTCTACAGATTCCAAGAACAGTACTCCCGAGGTGCTTCTCTCTTGGATTGTAGCTAACTCATTTTCTAGACCACTAGTTTCTGGGATGATCTCGAGAGGGGTGGCAGTCTTGCTGATGGGTCTGATGGTCACCATCCGATCCCTTTTAGCGTGTTCAACAGAGATTCAAATTCTTGGAAGTGACACGAATTAATCATCCACCTTTCTCGAGCACGCTCTAATGCGTACTTAAGCAAGAGATCCTGCGTTATCGCTGGCTATTGCTCACACCATGTACGGAACCGTCCCTCCTTTGAAGCTTGGTCTAGGGCACAGTGGTTTGGTTTGGTTCAACTTTCTTGAAAGCCTAAACTGAACTATTTGAATGTGCATTACCTTTGAATTGATTTGCAACCTGAATTGAAGAGTTAGTTCGGTTTGATTTGGCTTAGTTCGGTTTTTCCATTTTTTTGTGTGTAAAATCAGGAAGATATTTTGTAATGAATGGGGGAGATTATGTAAATTGTAATATTAAGAAGAGAGATGATTTTCAGTTCAATTCGGTTAACCAAATTGTATTGGAATAAAAAATAGTTATTTGCTCATCATTTGAATTGAAAATGTATGAAAATTTGGTTTTGTTCAAGTTCTAGTTTCAGTTTTCTGATTCGATTCTGACATCACTAGCTTAGCCCCACTGTTGTCTAGCATTTTTAATATTATATGAATGCATTCAATTCGTCAGAAGAAGGAACGAGAGGAGGAAAAGGAGGAGTGAGAAACACTTAAAAAATGCAATAGATGGGACATACGACTCAATTTGGTATTATGAAATCATGGAAGAGCTCATCTATAGAATCGATGAGTTTCGACTTTTTCTATTGAAATATGAGATCATGATCTTAGTTATTCTTGTTTAAAGTTAGATTTCCGTATGAAATTTATAAATTCAGAAAGGGTAATATCTTGTCTATCAAAATTGTAGAGCGTGTCACACCAAACAAATGTGGTCAGATGTGATTTCGTACTCACTTCTTCCACATAACTTAAATTTTAAATGGTATACCATCTACAATTCACCAGCAAAGTTATTAGTCTTTTTATTTCATTTGAAGTTTTGAACAGGTAAAAGGGCAATTTTGAGCTCTCACCTTAATTTCCAATTCAGTCTCAGCATTGACATAAAACATGTTACTTTTCCTCTTTTTAATGTTAAAACTCGGTTAAATTCTTCAAAATTTTCCACCGAAATTAAACGTATTAAAGAGCCACAAGCGTTTTCTCTTTTCTGAATCATGTAAACCACATGCTCGTAATCCGTCCAATCATTTCAAGAAAACTCGAAACGCCCTAAGATCCGAATCCGACGTGGGTTCGGGTCCATCCGGCATGGGTGGGTCCTCTGGTTAAAGCGGAATCCCATCTTCCATGGCACCATTCAAATTCTTGGTAACCATGGAAGGTGATAACCCTACCACCAGCCAATAAATTCTACCTAAAAGTCATGCTCGAGTGTACGAATCGAAAGAAGGTATTGGCAAATGCTATGCCACCAGTGCCTCTCTTGCTGGAACACAGTCCAGTCCCCACAGTGGTTGACGATCCAGCCAGCTTTCGCGGCCCCCATCATGTCATTTCATCATCTGGGAATGCTATCGATTGTCCTTCTTCTTCGCCAGCGAAAGCGATGGGGGTCGCTTTTCCATACTCGGCTGAAGCTTTTTCATGGCTTGATTGGCCACTTGACAAGCCCGTGCCATGTGCATATACGATGCTCTCGTCTTGGTGCTGTATTCCAATGATGTTTCGGACCTAACTCTTCACTAATCAAAACTAAGCCTGCTTTTATCGTCTTGGTTAGAGATGAAACTGCTCTGGTGTCGTCATTTGGATGTACGTCCGGAGCTACTTCCTATGAGTTGGTCGTCATCAGATGTTATGCGTCCATCGAATTAGATGTGATCGGGACCGGGCACTTATGGAGTCTCGTTCGATCGGTTTATTAAGTCAACTAGTGCCTGGATATGTTCATTCAAGCACTGAAAATGGAAAAAAGTTCGAAAGATTGGTTGAGTGGTTGAGCGGTTGATTTGAATATCGCAGCTTCCTCACTTGAACCACATTGTCTTCCTCTCATAATGACCACAATACCGACTACCGCCTCATGAGTGGAGCTTTATGCGGTGCCCTTTAGGCATAATAGGTTAGCCAAAGAGAATACTAAAAGAAATTAAAAAAAAGAAGAAGGAGTAAATGGACAAATCATGAAATAGTCCTTAACCGGCGGAGAAAGTGCATCACCAAACTATTGCACAAACACTAACCGATGATATCTCACGTGGGCCGAGCCTCCTAGGCCCATGTTTAGGCCCATGTGTGAGAGAGAGAGAGGTATCTAGGACTGGGATCTATAAATTTAGGTTATGATTTTTATTTTTTTTTATAGATGATCTCTTGATCTTTAAATTAAGGCATAAATCGGCAGCAGCATAACCACTCCCCAGTTAGTATGGATAAATGCTAGATGGATCCAACTTCTCATGAGAAATATCTGTTTTGTCAACCATTTCAATGCGGTGATACCGAATTACTCTGAAACAATCAAAAAGTCGGTGAAATTCATGTGATATAAGAGTACGGCATCGATATTTTCTATGAAGGACGGTGCATTTAATATTTCTAATAACCAGGAGGTAGCAATCGCTTCGATGTGATGGGTGAGAATGCGTTCTCGACATTGTAATCACCATCAATTTTATAGTACGTTCGTGGAAATTAGTTAAGCATACGTGTGTACAGGAAGGTTATTTTATTTCCAATTCATATACAATATGATGCTACAATAAAATTTACAATCGATGAGTGAGGTTCATTCCCGATGGCCGGGACATCGGAATTTCGTAAAAAAGACCCCCTCAACTTGTTTAATCTTACTAATAACTACATTCATCGACCGACCTCCTCGTGCCGAAATGAGGTAAATTGAAGAGCAGAAAATCGTTACTATTTACTAATCTTCTTTTATCTTCTGCTAACTCTCTCATCCCACAGCCTCACCACATTGCCATTGATCACCATCAAGTCCTGGAAGCTGTACCACCCTCTCTCTCCATCCCTCAATCTCGCCGCTCTCTCCCAGCTCCACCGCCACTCTCCGCCACCAAACGCAGCTTCATCTACGGTTGTCGTTGCCGGCGGCGGCGGTTCGTCGTCTCTCTGATCCTCCTCGTAATATGTCGTGAACTTCCCCTTCGTAACTCCACCGCCGTCGTATTCAAACCATGTCGGATACGAAGGAGGAGGAGGAGGAGGAGAAGAAGAAGTAGAAGCACCAGGTTCGAATTCTTCCTCCACAGCGCCACAAGACGCGGGTTGTGGAAAAGATCGATCCGCATTTACAATTTCATCTTCACGAGATGACAGCGACTGCGACGACAAGGATTCTTCGCTTACTCGTCTAGCAATGGCAGAAGATGCTGAGGCTCGGATTCGCCAGAAACTGAGAGCCGCTGTGCTGATGACGGCGATCCAGGTCCACAAGTTGTTCACGGCGGCGAGGAATCCGAAGCTCGCGTAATCTGACGCGAGTGCTACGAGCCGGGAATCCAGCACGGTGCTCATGCCTGAGCAATGAACTCTTCAAAACCGAAGCCCCGGCCGCGAGTTCTCCGAGCCTGAACTCGCAATAGGTCGATCGACTCGTGACGCCTTCGTTATCCGTTCTTGCGGGACATCAAAGACAAAACCCACGAGGAATCAGCAGCGGGAAGAAAAGTTACAAGGAGATGAGAGAGAGAGAGAGAGAGAGAGAGAGAGGGTATGGGAGAGAAGGAGAGCCAAGAGATGGAGAGATGCCAAGAGCAGAAGATGCCAAACTGCGCTAGCTGGATCGTACACTTTATACTGCAACGAGCGCAGTTTCAACTCGCCAGTGGGGAATGGCGCATGAAAAACAAGGACGGTGTTGTTAAGCTGTGAATGGCACATGTGCCTGACACGCGTTAGCTGAGGAACTCGGTGCAAAGCCCTACCCTAGGGTCATTAAAAGCCCTTCTACTTTGCCGGAACAAGTAGGAAATTAGGTGAGTGTGCACTCCTGGAATTTCTGGCCAAGCGTTGTGTAAGGAAAGCGATAGAAAGCTGACCAGCGAACCGTCGTGATTCACGTCCAGAGACCTACGTCTCTCTCTCTCTCTCTCTCTCTCTGCCATAAAGAAAATGGGGAGTCGCGGAGTCAATAGTCATCTTTGTCCCAATATTCTACTGGCGAAAACACAGTCCGCTCCGCGAAGCTTTGATCGCCCTCCGATGGACCTTATAATCTAGTCCGCACGATCTTTCATGGCACGTGCTGAATCCGTGAAAGTAAACGTGTAATAAGTCGTGAAGATGGAGCGAATTGCCGGTTGCCCGGACAGGGATATTGGTCGGTATGGGAGACTTCATGCGGCGTACAATCTCTTTCCGTGCGTGTGTATCGAGTCTCTGTCTGGGTTTCGACATCTTCGCTATGACGCCAGATCGGGAGAAAAGACGGTCCATTGACACTGGCCGCTTGGGGACCGCTGGCATGACAAGATGATGAATGCTTTGTACTTTTGAGTTTGCATGTGAAACCATCCGCGGGGACTACAAAGATTTCGAAATTCAAGCGAGAGTACCAAGACTGTCAAGGAGATCATCATCCGTAACTTGAAAAAAGAAAGGATGCGAGTGTCAATGCGCTATGTGAACGATAAACAGAAGAGAGGCGATTTTGAATTTCCAAGGGGAGTTCACAACTTGCCAGGGACAATAGAGAGACGGAGAGAGACCAAGCCCAGTTTTCATGCGTACAAAAGGTGGACATCTTTGGGCCCATAAAAGCAACTTCCCACGGACTCCTAGCCTATGTTTGGTAGTCAATATACAATTTATTATATTTTGCGTTTGGTGCCTATACAAGACATGAGAAAGTCGGATATAAGGGGATATAGACAAGATAAAATTATTAATGGGATGAAGGTGGATAGGATTTTTAACATCTCTAGTAGGAAAGTTATTTCTCTTGATTAACAAACTTCTTAAATTAACAAAATTGAAATTACATTTCGATATAAATAATATTTGAATTCTAATATAAGAAATTCAAAATAACAAAAATAACAATTTAGTTATTTTAATTAATCTTATTTTAATTTATATATTCGAATTGTATTCTATTTTATAATATAATTTCAATATATAAATATATATTTATATTTATTGCATATTTTAGATATAGTTATTGCATATTTAGGAGTTTAGTATTATAGGTATATTAGTACTGTTCACTGTTTAATAAAATTTTATTAGAGAATGATGTAAGGGGAAGAAAAAAATAAAAAAGAAATTAATTCAAAAATTAAGAGGAAAATAAAATAAAATAAGCAAATAAAAATTAAAGTAGACAAGAGTGTTGCGAGAGATTATCATCTCCATTTATAAAATTTTTGGATCATTTACATTAATATGTCGCTAATACTAAACAATATACATTATATGATGTGAATATATTCGACTTTATTATTGCAATCACCAAATAATGAATAGGATATAGGAAAATTCTTGGATATCATATATAATCCTATCTAGTCCTATCTTGGTTAGAAATCCGATTAACAAACGTAACCGTAGAGAATGTGTAGAGCTGATGCTGAGGTAGAGAACCAATGGCAATCATTCAATCATATGTGATCTTAGCAATTTTGCAAGACCTTGCCTCATTAAACAATTTTTTCAAAAGAAAATTATCCAAAAACTCATTAATCTATTGCATAGATGTAACGAAAAGAAGAAGAAGCCAAAACAACGTTAAGGGTTGCTAGGTTTTCTGGCCAACAATTCGTGGCCCCCAAATCGATCTTTGGCCGAGTTCGGATGAACCCTGATTTGATCTCATCCAAAGTTCTTTGAAATCTTCGCCAAGATTCAATCACTTCTTGCCATTTCTCTCAACTTGAGTCGTTCTTCCGTCAATCGCGTTTGTTAATTGAGATCAAGCAAAATCAATTCGGCGAAATCCCCAATTTAGAGTTGGCCACAATCGCGAGCAAGCAAAATCGTGAAGAACCCTAATTGGCAATAAGGTTTTCCCCCAAATTCGATCACTTCTTGTCATTTCTCTTAATTCGTGTTTTGAGGGCCGTGAATCGTTGGGTAGAGACCTAGCAACCAGCAATGTAGTTTTTTTTTTTATCTGTGGCTTTTTAAAAGTGAAATGGCTCCACTTCTTATTTTCGGTGTCCACGTCAATATTAATGCGACCAGGTGGGACGGCGATGTTGACTAGGTATCCAAGTAAGACCTTCTCGAGCAAATTGACCGAATAGGCTCAATTGAAAAATATGCAAAAGGATTAGAACTAAATTGACTAAATTAACATGTTTATGATTGAAATGACATCCGTATTTCTGGTAATTTTCTCTTCTTTTTTGGACACTTCATTTTGTTTAATCTTATCAATGCAAAAGTTCGTTTTCATGTGGGGTTACTAGTCCATGACATCGTTTTCATGTGGGGTTACTAGTCCATTGTCATGCGCGAAAAGTTCATTGGCACTTATACCAATTTGTTGCAGAACAACGCCAAAAGATATGCCAATGGAAACACAAGTAGTAAAGGATAAAAGCAAAATTAAAAACACGTGAGACGCAAGATATTCGCGGAAATCCAAAATAGGAAAAACCACAGGAAGAGAGGGGTTTTACTATCTTCAACAATGAGTATGAGAGTATAACCTAAAAGCTCAAAAAACCACTTGGTAAGCCACAAGGTCTAAAAATCCAATGAGAAGATAGGAAAAACAAAAGTAAGGGAAATAATGTGGAGGCTAGGGTTTTTAGATATGCTGTTAAACACATACTTTTATAGTTTCCCTTCAAAATATCCTAAAACAAATATGCATGGTCCAAAATACCTTTATCACTAATTTAAAAGTCAAAACTGAACACATGCACTTCAAGAAACTCACATGAACCCGAGTCACGTGGATCCCACGTGATCAACGGTTGTGACAATCCAAGCAAAAAAGTTGTCCACTCACTTCATGCTTTGCGACAGTCCAAGCAAAAAAGTTGCCCACTCACTTCATGCTTCTCTATCAACGCCTCAATCTAAGGAGAGAATTTTCCTAGGAATGGAAAATTTCCAAGTTGTTTCCTCGAGGACCCGTTTAGAACGAGAAATAGGTAGACCTTTCAAAAAGGTCACCTTTGTTTCCAAGTCGGAAACAGGCCTTCTTCTTTTGGAAGCAATTCTATGTCATGCCATCGGGTCTAACACCTTGCAAATTTAGAGATTCCAGCATTCTCTTCTTCTTTCTTGAAATATAGGCTGGCTTAGTATCAAAATAAATTTACCTTTCCACGTCAAGCAATCATCTGTACATGCTTTGATTTCAAGATCGCTTATATAGAGATTGTAGCCAGTTTAGGATACCGTGGGACACTACTCAATTTGATAATTCGATTGGAAATTAAAAGAGGGAGAAAGGGTCAAAACTGGATCAATCTGAGTGGCAAACTTCATTGAATTTCTCTGCAAAATCTTCCCATAACTCTATATAGAAATTGATCATATCGACTAAATCTAGTAAGTTTACCTTTGCAATAATATTTAAATAATAAATCACGTATTCATCTAACAACTTAAGCTTTTTTAATAGTTAGCAGTAATCTCACAAAATCTTATATGGTAGAAAAGATGGAGGTTCTGAGTTCGAATATTTTTATGTCATATCTACCTCTCCAATTAAATTTCCACAAAATCTTACATGATATTAGAGCTGGAGTTTTTGAGTTTGAATCTTTCCGAGCCTTATTTATCTTTCTAATTAAATTTTCATGCCTGTTACTAGTCAAAAAAGTGCGAAGAGGAGTGTTAAATAATAAATCACACGTCTTCATCTAATAGCTTAAACTTCGGACCAAATCTCGCAATTTTATTTAGCATTTTATTGTCAATTTTCAGACCACCTCATTGCTAGACGAAGCACAAAATCTCAACCGTTTTATTGGCTCAATGAGTGAGTATGTAAGAGTTCCTTCCAGATCGCCCCCTCCCCAGGTTGGATTAAGCGGTTTAATAATCATTGACTTAGGGTTCAACTACTCTGTCCATGAGTTGGGAGGATGGTCCGCCCGAACCAACTCTCATCTCATTTAATATCCCATCTCATCGTCCCCAAGACAAACATTCACATTCAACCAGAATCTGCACACATTATTATTTTACTCCGGCGAGTCAATTTAGGGTTCGTGGTCCTTTTAATGAAAGTTTGACATTTCATGATGAACGTGTTGGTCAAGCGGATCTTCGAAGTCACACTTGGAATAGCTTGAGTCTTTATGTTCTCTGTCGAGAATCTCGCATGAAGCCCAACTAATTCGTCCTATATCCTCATATTCAAAGGGCTTCGCTTACTTGTCATAGGGCGTAGACTAAAAACTTTTCGAGGAAGTAAATCTCGCATTGCCCCCCGCATGAAGATGCGTTGTAGCTTCGTGGTAAGATCCGAACTGCCGCCTGTGGTCAATTATTCGGATAAGCTTAAGCAGTAACTTCACGAGTTTTATGTCTTGATTCTTTTTTATCTTTCTGTAAAGTTCGAGCATGTATTCTTGGAGAGAATATCTCTCGACGAGATGTTCCAGATGTTCTCATTGGAATTTGAAAAGAGAAGAGAACCCACTAAAAAATACACATTCATTATTGTCATTATTGAAGCACGCATGTAAAGTTGGTAGCTGGAAATCCATAGCGGACAAGTACACGGTGCATCTTCGCAGAAAAGAAGCGAGTCCAAAGCTGGTGGCAATAAAAAACCATTGGAAAAGGAAGACACCAACCGGCGTCACGGCTGAGATAAGAGGGGAGTGAGGACTTTGATTTCCAAGGCCAGAGAGACGTGTAGCACTTCGATTTAGGAGACGCAGAGCTTGTGCTTCAGGAGAGTGCGTCTTTGCCTTGAATCTGCTTCCTGTTTTCTTGGATGCTTCCTGAGTCATAATCATCTCCGGAAGGCATATACTTTTCCATATGTCATTAATTGTTGATGGAAATGTTGCATCTAGATTTCTAAAATCATAAGGTGGATTATTCATGCGTGGTTTCGAACAAAACAAGGGTCTCTAAAGGAATTTTGTTTGTTTGCGAGAGATGACTATTTTAGTCAATTTTGATCCAATGAGGTTCAAAAGCTTCACAGAAGTTCGCTGCCAACCTAATGGGACTTTACTATCGGTCACACTCAGTGAAAGACCGAGAGTTAGAAAGTTAATTTTTTGACGAGAGCGATGTTTTAAAGCCCATGTTTTCTTTCAAATAAACATGACTTTGATTGGTGGATTAAAACACAAACATTACCCATATTTATATTTAGTTAAATTTGCATGTAAGTGATGTCTATAACTTGTTTTTCTATCGATAAGAGTTTTATGATAAGAGGAAGTTTTCTCTACCTAGGAATAAGAGAAAACATAACCCTTTTTCCAATTAAGTTAACTCGCCACTAAAGATATCGTCAAATCAAAAGGAGTTCAGTCGAGTGATTACATGGACACTCTTTAATGATGAATGCATGGCGATCCCAACAAATTTAGTCCATATTTTATAGTAAATAATACAACAGATTTGTATTTGTACAGGCACGGGTATATAAAAGATTGTCCATTAATGCCAACTTTCTTTGCAAGGTCTCTGTTCCTTTTGTTTAAGGGAACTTATTTGCATATAAACTATAATTAAAATGTTTTTTGTCTAGTTTTTCTTGAGATTTCCTTCATCGATTATGATTATGGGGAAAGAATTGAAATATGGACATCTTATTATAAAGCCCCACCACTTGCAAATCTAAGTCTCACAAATCTATACAAGGAATCGTACGAGGAATTTGAATACTGAACATGGGACAAAAAATATTTATTTTATATTAAAATAATGTTATTGATTATGCTATCGATGTAGAGAAATGAGCCATTAGAAGAAAAATATTTCTCATCATGTATGATGGTGTATGGAGAAAAATAAAGCAAATGGCACTCAATCTAATTTTTTGGAAGATTTTCCCTTCACTAAGGGTGGCACTTTCCAACCACGAAGAAGCCCTTAATTACTTCTTAATTACCTAACACAATCCCATTCCCTGCCACTACACAGCGTGATGTCTTTTCCTTCTTAGATGTTGAAAATGAGATATTCATCACCTTACTCAATGTTATAATATATAAACATTAAACCAAGTTTTTCGTATAAGAGCTTAAACTTTCAAAACAATTAGTAATGATACCATGATTTTTTATATAATATCATAACAGGAAGTCACAAGCCTAAATATTTTCAAACCCCTTATTTGCTTCCTATATATACCCACACTTTAATCTTAGGCATCGTGGAGAGTGTCAGAACATTTTTAAAATTAAACAAAGCTTACATCTAACAACTTAAATTTATAGGATAGTTGATAGTGGTTCTGTCGGTTTTCTCTTGTTTTCAATTAGAAACCAATACACAATCCGGTCATTCTCATGAGTTGTTGTTATTAATTATCATTATTATGCATTTTGAACTCAAAGAGCGTTAAATTTTGTGTGTGTGTGTGTGTCATTTAGATGCATTGTATTGTCAACATCCAATTGCAATGAGCACATATGAATACCGCTGCAGACATATGACTATCGGACTGAAGTTACATGCAAAACACGTACCATTGTTGAGCCACGGGCTCACGTTGCCTAACATGTCAATTTCCCCGAAATGGGCCATGAGGAAGTGAGATTTCAGCAGCATTGACCACGTGTTATGACAATCCAATTTCTAATTGACTAACTACAATTTTTGTCCCCCAATAATGTAAACACTATATTAGCGTTATAGGTAATTATAATTAGGCTTTGCAACAAAAATTAACGGAGAGTTGGATACGTAAGATATATAGACACATCACAATTTTCACATGTATGTAAAATAGTGTGTCAATTGTCATGTCACATTGATCATAAAAAATAAATAAATTGTCATGTCACCTTTCCATCGGTTATTTGGTACCCATTCTAATTATTTTACTTTGAGTGGGATTATAGTAGATTCTCATTAGGGTATTTTGACTAACTTTTGCTTCTAATATTTTGCTTATGCGTATCAATTTAACTGTTGAGAAAATGAGTTTTATTTCTTAGCTTGAGTGTTAGAGCACTTATTTTTCGGAAAAATACCATTTTTGGAAAATATTTGTTAAGAGGACAATGACTTCATTATTCGGTGTTTGACTAAAATTTGAAAAGACCTAAATTTTTTTTTCCATAATTTGGTAAGAAAAATTTGACGGGGAAAATTATCAAAAAATTAGTATTTTTAATTATCTTTTATTATATATATTTTTTCTTTTTGTTTCTTCCTTGGTTAGTTGACGATTGACGATCAGTCACTAGTAAGCTCGAGCTCACTTAAGGTCAGTGAGGCTTTAGCTTGCCAAATTCTAGTGAGCCAAGCTAGCCTTGGGCGAGGCACCGCCTTGCCAAATTGGTGAGGTTGAGCTCGCACAAGGCCAACGAACTCAAAGGTTGCTAATCTAGCGAGGTTGAGTCTCGCCTGAGGCTAGTGAGGCTCGGCTCACTAGAATTTGGCAAGCTCGAACTCGTTGTGGCCAACGATTTGCCAAGGAAGAAGCCGAAAAAAGAAAGAAAAAAGAAAGAAACAATTAAAAATAATTCAAGATTCAATTTTTTTTTTTAAAAAAAACATTCTTGTAAGAAAACGTTTCATTAAATCAATGACTTGAGTTTGAGTGCCGAGGACCTACACATGGCCTTTGTGGACCCAGACTTGAGAGTCAAGATCAGAGCTCAAGCGTCCGGGACCTGAGCATGACCTTTACGGACGCGAACTCAGGTGTCAAAGCATTGCCTACTAGCACTAAGCCTCGATGGACCCGATCTCGGCTACTAGAGACCTGGTCCTGAACGTGGGGATTTGGGAACTAATATCGAGGTCTTCATGTTCAAGCATAAAGTTTTGAGTTCAAGTGTCGATATCTAGTCATATTTTGGAAACCATTTTCTGGATTTTTAATGAGGGAATCATTTACCTGAATTTAAGTTTTGGTAAGAAAACCTTTTCCGCTGACTAGAAAAATATTTTCCGTTGACTCATTTTTCTAAACTAATTAAACACCGAAAAATGTCAAACATGTTTTTTGTGAAATAAATGGTCATCTAAAATCACGAAAAATTTGCTTTATGGACAGAAAATAACAATAAAGGAATTGAGATGAGTCAAACGAAATAAGCCTTATAGAGCCAATCAAGTTTTTAAAATCATTTCTAGTGTAGGACCCTATTAAGAAATACGCACATGTACATTAGGTACGCGATTGCAAGATTTTGCAGTGTCCATACTAAGCTAATTCATTTGACTAATCATGGAGAGAGTCCATACCTAAAAAATCATGGGAACTTCACATGAATTATTTTAATTCAAGTGGCCACAATGATAAGATTAGTCTAATAAGGAATTTTCTTTGCATGGTATATGCAAATTACATCAAATGTACACGTCACATTATATAGCACCCTCCCCATGTACACCATGTACAATGAATTTCGAATTCAATCGGGTTCCTCAAGGCCTCGGCCGTAGAAAGAAAACTGGTCAATCGGTTCGCTACTACTTCGAGATTGCTTTTGAAGCAAGGCCGTGGTTCAATTCCAATGCAACTTCCTCTACAAGCTCCTTCTGCCTTGGAAAATAAGCGAAAAGAGAAGAAAAAATTCAATCACGAGGGAGGAAATCTCCTCAGCAAGCTCCTGGAACTTCCCCATCAAGACGGACCAACTTCGCATACACTCACTAAAGAATTTAGAACAAGCCCCCAGTAATCCTTTTGTTAATTTCCATCGTCGGTCAACACAACCCTTTTTATGATTCTAAACGTAGGTGCTCATCCCTTCCCAAACATCTCTCTCTCTCTCTCTCTCTCTAAAAGTCCATTTCACGTGCCTTTTTTGTACCATATTAATGCAAAATGGCTCCTATAAATACACCCCATCTCTCTTCATCTTTGCACACAGATTGAGCAGCTATACAAGAAAACCCTCATTTCCATTGCTCTTCCCCATTCCATCCGGGAAAACCCTAAACCTTTAGCCCATTTTGAGCTAACCCCATTATGGCTAGTGATGATAGAAATGTCCAAATCTCGAAAATTGGCATCATCGGGGCCGGGGTGAGCGGTTTAGCTGCTGCGAAACAGCTATCCCGTCATGAGCCGATTGTTTTCGAAGCCACCGATTCGATCGGAGGTGTTTGGAAACATTGCTCTTATAGTTCGACTAAACTTCAATCGCTTCGTTGTGATTATGAGTTTTCTGATTTCCCATGGCCCGATAGAGATAATTCATGCTTCCCTTCGCATGCTGAGATCGTAGATTACCTGGAAGCTTATGCTAAACACTTTGATCTGTTGAAGTGTGTGAGGTTTAACTCAAAGGTGGTGGGGGTTCGCTTTACCGGCGACCAGAAGATCACCGATAATGGTGGATCATATGGAAGTTTGTTGCCAGGTGAGCCGGTTTGGGAGGTTGCTGTGCAAACTGGTTCAGACACTATTCAGGTATATAGCGATTCATATACATATGAGAATCAGTTCTCTTCATCTCCTGCTACGGTTTCATGAAAAGCAAAATAAAGACCAAGACATGTCATTTTCTTCGTACTACATGATTTTGTTTGGCTATTTGAGGAAAAAAAATCCTCACCGGGTCAGGGGTTCGACTCCTAGGGGTTCGACTCCCAGAGTAGTTTCTTGATTTAAGCGGGGGTCCCGGCGATGGGTTGCTGGGCCAGTCTCTCCCGAGGTATAGTTGGTGCCGTGCTCCCGTAAGGTGAGCTAGGCCAAATCATCGGCATATAAAAAAAAAAAATCCTTACATATAGTCAACGAAGTAAAGTTTCTACTTTTGCTAAGTGATAAGTACCGTGAATTTTCTTTAAAAGGTTTAAACTCTCATAAAACTAGTTGACCTACTATATATGTAAATTCACAAAGAAAAGCTCCTCATGATAAGGGTTTTCAACACTATATACCCTTCTCGGTATTTGAATGTTCTTTGCTTCGAATGAAAACCTAGCGAAGGGCAACTTATCGATCCATTGATCGATCGATCGTGAAGGTTTATGATATACAACATGTCTGACAATTTAAAATCACTGATGCAGTTGTATGCCTTTGAGTTTCTGGTTATGTGCATCGGGAAATACGGGGACATACCCAAGATGCCGGTCTTCCCAAAAGGCAAAGGGCCGGAGGTGTTCCAAGGCAAAGTCATGCACTCCATTGATTACTCGAAGCTGGACCAGGAAGCTGCCACTCAACTTCTCCGAGGAAAGAAGGTTGTGGTCGTTGGCTACAAAAAGTCTGCCATCGATTTGGCCATGGAGTGCGCCGAGGCCAACCAAGGTATATACACATACACATGCATATACCCATCAATCCATCTTTCCATGACATCAATCTCCCTCCTCTTTCGTGAATCGCCCCCGAAAGCTAACTAAATCGAGGAAATTTGAGAAACATTCTTTCGTCTCGACCTTCCTTATCACTAGGCTAGAAAATACTTTCGGACATCTTGTCATGACTGCAAATAGAAACCACCACAAATATAAACCGCAGGAAAAGGAATGTTCCCGTAGCCAGCACCTAATCATTTTTCCACTTTGGTCATTAAATTTAGGCCGGCCTTCTTTCGTGTTTAGAAAAAAGCTGGCGTGACAAGATGGAAAATGCATGGAACGGACGTCATGTCATGCACGCGTACATCACGGAAAAATAAAAAAAAGGGGAAGCAAAGTCAAACCCCGGTCGTCGGTCCCGGATCGGTTCAAACGGAAACCGGATGAACTAACAGTGAATTGTCTGATCCTTGTTCGCGTTGACCGAAAAGGACAAGGATGGAACCGCCAGTCCTCGACCGCACACGACCACACGGGTGTAAACCCTAGAAAGTCAGCCCTGACTTTTCACTTCGAATGGCGTGACAAGACGAGACAAGGACGCGTGCGCTCGTGGCTCCCACCGGGCAGCATAAATCTGAATCACATGCTCGTCTGCTTGCTGTTCCGACTCTCCTTTTCCGTGCGGTTCCCTTTCCACTTGCCCCCACGTTGCCTGGTCTTTTCGCACGTCGCGGTCGGCGCTAGAAAGTCGTTCGTTCGCACGTGGGAGATCTGTCGAACGGGCCAGCCCGATTTTGACCATGAGACTCGTCGGTCCGGTTCCGAGGTTCGGAAGTTTCTCCTTATTGGACTTTGGACATGGCGGGTTTCGCCGCTCGAACACGACCCGTCCCAGATCCTGTCGAGTTCGGGACCATGAGCCCATCTCCATAACCCATCTAGGAATTGCCGGATCGATTGCGCATGAATAGGGAACGATCTTTGTCATTGGATCGTGTGCGATGCATTTTTTGTTGGACTGTACGGACGCTGATTTTCTCTGCTTTGCTGTTTTGGATCGCAAAAGGGCCAGAAGGGCAGCCGTGCACCATGATCGTGAGGACGCTGCACTGGATCGTGCCGCATTACTGGGTCTGGGGATTGCCGTTCTTCCTGTTCTACTCCACCAGATTCTCCCAGTTCCTCCACGAGAGGCCCAGCCAGTCTCTCCTCAGGACCCTCCTTTGCCTCCTTTTCACTCCTTTGGTGAGTTCACAGCCCCTTTATTTTCCTAGTTTAGTACTAAAGTTTCGATTTTTTCCCTAAACATATCTGCTGTTCAATAGAGGCGCGGAGTATCGAAGTTCATCGAGTCCTATCTGCTGTGGAAAATGCCCCTGGCGAAGTACGGCCTGAAGCCGGAGCACCCGTTCGAGGAGGACTACGCCTCGTGCCAGATGGCGATCGTGCCCGAGAATTTCTTCGCCGAGGCGGAGAAGGGTAAGATCGTGTTCAAGAGGCCGTCCAAGTGGTGGTTCTGGGAAGGAGGGATCGAGTTCGACGACAAGACGCGGGTCGAGGCCGACGTCGTGGCGCTGGCCACCGGCTTCGAGGGCAAGCAGAAGATCAAGTCCATCCTGCCGGAGCCCTTCCGCAGCCTCGTCGAGTTCCCTTCCGGCATCATGCCCTTGTACAGGTAACCACCAATTCATATTAGCTAGAGAGCACTAGCCCTCGTCGGCGGCGCCGGAAATTAAAACCGATGCGTGCTGCAGGGGGATGATCCATCCGCTGATCCCGAACGCGGCGTTCGTGGGGTACCTGGAGAGCGTGTCGAACCTGCACTCGGCGGAGCTGGGGTGCAAGTGGCTGAGCCGCCTGGCGGCGGGGGAGTTCAAGCTGCCGAGCGTGGAGGGGATGCTGGAGCAGACGGCGAGGGAGGTGGAGGTGAGCAAGAGGACCACCAGGTTCTACAAGCGCCACTGCATCTCCACGCACAGCATCAACCACGACGACGAGATCTGCGAGGAGATGGGGTGGAGCGCCTGGAGGAAGACGAACTGGTTCTTCGAGGCGTTCAGCCCCTACTCCAGCCAGGACTACGACAAGGAGAAATAAAAAGTAATCCATAAATAAATAAAAAACCAATAATAATAATAATAATGATAATAATAATTATGTAATAATAATAGTAGTGATTTGGCTTGGTGTGGATATATTTATAGAGATTATATTCTTAGAAGAGAGACGAAAAGTTAACTGGTGAAGAAGTGTTGCTTGTTCAATTTTTATCGGTTAATTTAGTTCTATATATATATATATTCTAATTCCAAATACATTATTCTCAAATTTTCTCTCTCTATCTCTCAAATTGTTCAAAAATAAATGAGAAAGAAGGAGGTAAAAAAAAGGAGAAATGGAGTTGCGGGGTATCGAACCCCGTACCTCTCGCATGCAAAGCGAGCGCTCTACCATGGTTAGGGCAATGGAGGAGGAGGACGCGCCGTTTCGCTCCAAAACGGCACGCGGGTCTGGGCGTTCTGGGGTTTTGAGACGAGGTTTCATTTTAAGCAGGATTCTAAAGCAAATCTTTTCTTTTTTCTTTTTTATTTTTCGGATTGGATAGCAAATAAGTTAATTCTGTTGGAAAAAAAAGCGTCGCGAGTTTTTTCTTTTTCATATAAAATTAAATTAAATATTAGGAACAGATGACTAATATCGTCGAGTACTGAGTTTCATGCCCATGATAGAATATTAATTTGAATCGAAATTGCCGTCAAACGACGTCGTTATTACCGTCTCATCACAATACTAATAAAAATGTAAGATTATTCCACACTAGTGCACAACTTAAACAAAGACACGAATGAACCACTAACATTGGTTGAAGATCCAGGCTCTGCGAGCATTCATAATTTTACTCAATCAAATTTTCATTTACTAACGAAATGTGGTAAATTATATAACATGTAATAAAAGTTTTGTTTAATTTTACGCCAAATATGTTAAATAGAGTCAACAAAGCAGCAATAACTTATGATTAATGTCCATTAGGGCCATATGAGCCAGACCATGGTGCAAAGAGGTTGGTCCAAGTCGTTCAAGGCCAGACTTAAAACTCCAGTGTCCATGCCCAAGTCACTAGCAACCATGCCTGACTACTCAGCTCCTGGAATCAAGTCACCAATGCTCAAGATCAATCTATCAAGATTCGGCCCCGATCTCCGGTGCCCATGCTCAAGTTTCGAACGGCTGGACCCAAGAAAATTGGAACCTCAATAGCATATGATATTTTCTGGGCATTTCTAATAATATCAAGTGTTATTCCTATTTTGGCATGCTCGAGTCCCCTAAGGTCAAGGCCTAGTCTTCGACCAAAGTGGGGTCCTCAACACCCGGGTTCGGGATCATAGCGACTGGGCCTCAGTCCCTCGAGACTTGACCCAAGACCTTAATGCCCCATGCTTAGGATCTCGGCAGTCATGTCCAAGTCTTTGGGAACTCGTCGGTCGGGCCCAGGTCTAATAAAATGAGATGAGCCTTAGCTTTATTAACTCAAAATCAACATATTCAATTACTTTAAAAGTCTAGTTAATGAATGATACTATTTAAATTTTTTACCAAATTATATTTATAGACTGCCAAAGCAACGAAATTTTTTATCCATGTACACGTGCAATGTGAATGGTGCGTGTTTCTTTAGGAAAGAAAGTTAAGCCATCATTTCCAAGCGACGGAAAACTAATCTACAGTTCATTTTCAAACTTCAATCAACTTCTGGAAAATATTACTATTTTTCTAGAAAATGACTTCTTTAAAAATAGTTTTCAAATCGCAAAAATTCCTGCGCAGTAAACGGAGCATACAATAAAAAACTAAAGGCCTCTTTGCTATGGTAGAGAACAAGTGGTTTTATGGACCAGCTTTTGAGAACAGAGTAAGCCCCGGGCTCTGTTTCAATCCAATGCAGGTCATCTCCGCTAGGACCGGGGAATCACATGGCATCAATTATGCAAAAGCTTTCCATCTCATCCAACCTTTAGCTGCAAATTCGTAGATATAGAAGTACAGGAGACAAACGCAATGACTTGAAGTCCAAGTTGCTAATCTCTTTGCTGAGAGAGATTTGCACTGAGTAGTCATCCACAAGTTTTTTGGACGAATTCCAAAGTCAAATATCTCCTCAATACTCCTTTAGATAATCAAATTCATCCCCTCACATGGCTCTGGAACGGCAAGAGCAAGCCTCTCAATCACCCTGCTGAAGTTAAAGAATACCCTAGAAGCTCCATGTAGTGTACATAGCTTTTGTTAGCTTCAAGATAAGTAACAAGTCACAATGATCCCCACAATTAATACACAAGATCACAGCCATCTTCCACTAAGATTCGGTGGGATGAGTCGTCCTCTGCAACGAAGAGTAGTAATGAGATTCGAGCTCTTTGAGACTGGCGGCTGCCTCCTCTGCAATTCTAGACAACGTACGATCCGATTTTTCGGCTTGTTGGTTGAACTCGACGATTCTCTGTTCAACATGGTCATTTAGAGATGCGAATCCTGAAAATATGGCAGTCTGTTTCAGCTCCGATACCAATTTCAGCAGTGAATCAGCCGCTTGAACCTTTTTCGCATACATGCATCAAATGGCAGAGGAGACAAATACATGAGCACAGAGAAGCTGCTTCTTTGATAAGCTTTGGAAAGTAAAGAAGAAGATCGATCCAGGGTTAAAATTTCTGAAGCATTACAAGTAGGTGCTTCCACCGCTTAATAATATTCCTTGAAAAGTTTTTAGTCCTTAATCACACACATCACCTATTCAAGTAACTAATCTCAAGGTTATGCCACTTATTTTCCCCCAAGTTCATTTGAACTATAGAAAGATGCTCTCGCCACTTCACCATATTCCTTGAAAAGTTAATCATACTTAGCCACCTGCATTTTGCAATTTGAGTAACTATTTTTGGATTGACAATTTGTGTTCCCTCAAGTTCATTTAAACTATACAGAAAATCCAGATTGTGAGGGTCATTTCACATTATGGTTATTGCTATTGCTAAATGCTAATACACGTGTGGCAAAAGCAATCTCTGAGATAATGAAATTCCCATTATCATGAAAAAGAAATCCCACATCCATTTTCTAGAAGTCTCATAGCCCTGAAATTTTGAGTCTCTCGTGGATTCAGCAGAGGATTACCAAATTGACATGTGGTAAACATATATGCCAAACATGAACTGCTTTTTAAGTTAATGAGCATAATTAACTATCCTTTGTTGGTTACAATAATTAAATGACCAAGCCTCAATTCAGATTAAAGTCCAAATCTTACCATTCTTGCTGCATGCATCTCCATCATGAAAGCTTCTTGTGAGTTTCTGACTGGAGGGTCATTCACCTGCCACAAGTGAGAAGATTGAGTCAATACCACAATGGATGCTCTTCAGATATCAAACCCCTCCCAGTTTGGAAATTTCAAATTGAAGACAAAAATATAGAACAAATGTTCTTTTATTTTCAATAAGAGTAATATCTCTTCACATGTTACATAAAGAAAAATCTCTCAGAGTACACATGCTACTTGAATCACTAGAATGGCAAGGACAAACTTTACTTTGTACATGCTACTTGAATCTCTAGAATGGCAAGGACAAACTTTACTTTTATCATCTCCTTGATCTAAGCTCATAATTTTGAAAGCATTGGTATCAGGAAGTAAACATCCACATTTTGAATATTATCCATACTTTATCAGTCTGTATCCCCTCACCACGACATCTTAATTCTGATATTAGGTCTCCACTCTTCATTATCAAAAGGTCCATCCCAACAGCCTTCTAAGATCTAAAATGGATTTCTTTCCATTTGGAATATATATAAAAAATTTCAATCCTCCATTCATGAAGAACAAGATCATGGAAACAATACATCTTTCCCAATTTCAGCAGCTTACAAGAGCCCAAGCAACCTGACCTCCTATCTGTTGACATAATTTCACGATACCTAAGTCCAGCATCAAGTCAATACACTGAAGCAAATGTAGACCTCACACTACATGGTAGTTGATAAGTGACAAAGAGATGGCTTGTCAATGTTCCATCTAGCCACACACAAAGGAAAAGCATGGATAATCTCAACTGTAGTTATGACTGTTACTGACAGGGATAAAGGTTTCCAGACTGGACGATGGCAAGGAGAAATGTATACATACTCTCGCGACATTCACAAGATGACTGAAATTGTTGACAATGTTGCCAATGTCGTTGTCAACTCTTTGTAAGAGTGTCTTCTGCTTCTGGGCAGCTGCAACTGCTGCAGCAGCCGTGGGCCCGCTCCCACTACCTAGTCCTGCTCCTGCTCCTCCTCCTCTGTTCATTATCTACATAAGCAAGTTAACATACACTTAATCTTCAGCCATAAGGCAATACATGACTGTACGTGTAAGTTTACAGACGATCACTGTTTGTTAGTTTATGTGAAAAGCAACATATTGTGACAGTGGACCAAGCTACACCATATGGGTGTTTTCCATCAAGGAAAAAGAGAAAAGGATCATGAGACATTAGCCACCCCATGTCAAATTGTCCTGTCAAATTTGCGAGCAAAGGGCAAACGATGTCAACAACTGTAAACATTGTCCATCCAATTAATCTACCTAAAACAAGAAGCAGTCCAATCTAGAAACCAACAGAAACGCCAACGTCAAGTCATGGAAATTACTGAAAAAACAAAGGGCAAGAGAAATCAAGATAGAGAACTTCGAGCTATCCATAGACTGAAAAAACTATATCGAATTTTTAGATAAACGACATTGCTTTGCAAATTACACCTCATCAAAACAGAGGACATAAGGCATACTATTCAAACTAGGTTAATAAACAAGTAGATCCATTGCAAACTAAAAGTAATTCTGAACTTCCAAGATGAATATAAACACGAAAACCACAGACATCGAAGCTAAAGCCAAACAGCAAGCCCCCTTGGCAAAGCAATTAACCGACAATATGCTGCGAGACAACATAAAGAAAATCAACATATCATAATGAAAGGCCAAAAAAACTGATTGTCCAATTCGATGAAGAGAGCGGCGGCAACAGCAAATGTCGCGACCCGATCTCGCCGCCCTTGAAGTTAAAGGGGGAAAAGGTCGGGTTTAGGGGTACAAGATCACAAGATCACAAGCTCTCTCAAGCTCGTACCCCGTGTGACAGCGAATTTTGTACAGTCTAATTATTTATGACATTCTAAAAATATACGAGAGTCGCCACTAGCCTCGTTTTAGGGGTCGGCTAGAAAACCCAATCGAAAGTCGGGAGTATTCCCTCGATTCCTACGCAACCAAATATCTAGCTTCGGGGACTTGGGTTATGCTAATATTTCTATTAACGCCCTTTCGGTACCTAAATAGTATGTTGTGTTTTTCCTAATATGTCCATGCGTTTCTTTTTACATTTTCGAGATCATTAATTCTAGACTAAATGATCATGCGTGGTTAGTTACTTCCATTCTATTCTATTCTTGGAAAAGCATGAAAGGAAAACAATCAATGAAATTGAAATTGCAAGACATGAAGTAAACAATCAAGAAACTCGGTAAATCTATCATGCAGTTCTAAAAATATAAAAGAGAAAACAATTGGGAAAGAAAGGAAACCCACAACTTGTTGAGTTTTATCAATGCATAAAACCGAGACATATGTCGGGAAAAACGAATATTACATAATAAATGGTCGGAATGGATATCGACCTCCACCATCTTTATGCCTTCTCCATCTACGGGGTCTAATCTAACCCTAACCTAAGAAATCTATAACTAGGTACATATGGCGGGAGAAAACAAACAAACACATCAAACAACCAAAAACAATACATCATATCAAAATCAATTGTTTAAAAGAAGTACAATGTGAAAGTCAAATTTGGAGATATCCTAAGGTTCAGCATTGTTATGTGCCGCACCTAAATCATTCATCTAATGATCACGTGCAAAGCATATAACATGACAAGCATCCAAGCCATATAACCTTGGTTCTCAGTTAATCAAACAAATGAATGAGCTGACAAAGGATCACTTACTAAACAATATGCATCTTTAAACATGTGAAATTGACAAGGGACTTGAACACGTGATATCACTATCCCACGGGCAAATAAAAAAAAACAAGCTAAGACAAAATCCATCTAATCTATGCTTAATCCACAACTTCCAGCATGCAATCAGAATTGTAACGGAGCACACGAGACTGCAAATTATGATTGTTTGATGACAAATTTCCATGAAATTGAAGCTATATCTTCTCATAAGCACGTATGAATCTACTTGATCAAAATGGCATCAATCCATAACCAAACTAGCCTCAAGTTGGAATCAAATGCACACCCAATCATGGGAAACAACTTTCATGGCAAAAGTTTTTTAACATGAGCTACATAAAAGTTTATGAAAATTCAAGAATGCACAATACCACGTCAGAAATGCAGCAAAATATCAGGATGTCATGACACATTAATAGTGATTTGATCTAAAAAGAAAATCTGAAGAATATGAAATTTTGCCACAGCGTGAACAAAAGAAAGACGAACAACTTTTGTTAAGGACTCAATCTTAGAATCCTTAACAAGAAAATCATAGAAAAATGACAAGAGGTCAGCTTCGACAAGGGAAAAACAGGGGTTCTGAATTTCATTTTATGACAGATTTCTATCATGCACATCACAAGAGAAGTTGAGTCCAATTGATGTGCAAATCATGCGAAATCAGCATCATAGGAAAGATTAAAATGAGCCCACTTCCTAAGAGAAGTTGAGTCCAATTAACGGCAAATTGATAGACGGAAAATGATAATCATGAAAACATGCAAATCAGCCACAAGTGAATTAAAACATAATGCATAACTAATGGTTTATAAAACCATCCAGACAATGCACAAAGAGTAGTTCTAAAAAAATGAATCACAGCAAACCTACAACTTTAAAAGGGTCGACAAAAGTAGCAAACCCTGTTTGTATTTCTACAAACTTCTGCCTATATCCGCCAACTTCAACCATCAGTTTTACCCATCAATTGATCTCTGCTTGATCTAGAGAACTTCCCAAATTTGAGTAAAACCAGACCAGAACAGAGATTTATTACTTTCTAAGACTCAATCTGGTTCAAAGTGAAAACGGATATTACTCACAATCAACAAGGCCGATGAGCACAAGTTTTAAGCATGCCATAATGCTAAAATTGCTCATATTGATTAGATCGACAGTAAGCAAGATGAAATCAATATAGGCATTATGATTTAAGTAAGCCATGAATATCTTGCATATAGACTGATGAAGACATGACGCAGATATTCATTCAGGCATCTTCACAAACATATGACAGGCATCTCATTTTAGTGACCAAAACGCGAGGGCGAATCAGCGACTTAAAATCATGCGACCACAACATCATCCAAGCAGGATCAAATCAATAGTACATCCTCAATAAGATGCTACTTTCACCCTAAAGTTCTAGGTCTTACTCCTATGAGCAGCCTCAGCTTCCAAAGTTTTACCATCAGAGGATAACAATACGGAGTTCATGAGACCCTTCCCTTTTTCAATAACCATTTCCCCTAACAAACGAACACCAGGAATTCCCTCCCATTGACCAAACATGCGGAATACGGAAGCGGAAATAGGTACGAATCACATTCAAATATGTTCAGCAGAAACTACCGAATGAAAACTGATGCTAAATCTATGTCATTGCTCTACATAAAAGAAATGCGAGACAACTACGGCGTTACAACTATACCTGGATTGGACCCCAAGAGGATGGCGAGCAAAGCAGCGAAAGGGACAGTTCTTGAATGAATCGGCGAAAGATTGATGTCCAGAAGCTTCTTTCTTTCAACACCAGCGAATCTACACTTCGGTTCTGCCCCTCGGAGCCGAGTTGAGACCTCCGAACTCGGCGCAGTTCCGAAGCCCTGCACCTCGAGCTCCGCAAGGACGCGATCCGCGACGAGAGCGTCAGATTCAGCCGAGAGCAAGATCACCAGAGAGAGCGATGGAGAGGTTCAGAATAGACGCTGCATTTCATCATCTTCTTGAATATATATACTTTTTTTTCATTTTTGACTTTTGACAATACACGTATATTTTGACTCCGTTTTTTAAAAAAAAAAAAAACAAACAATAAATGATTTGAAAATCATTATTTTAAAAATAATTATCTGCGCTATTTAAAATAATTAATCAATAAAAAATACTTTATTCGAGGGCGATAAAAATTATCATCCATTTTTCCTGAGCGACATGAGCAATTATTTTTGAATATAGGATTTTTCGATTAAATTCGTTTTCCACAACTCAATAAGGCTTTAATCACGTTAGGTGTTTAATATGATGCACGTAACTTGTCATAGAGATTGATCATCACTAGAGGTGTGCATGGTCCGGGCGGGCGGTTCCCGACCTAGAACTGAGAACCGCCCACTAAGGACGGGTTCCGAAAAATTGGAACCCGGTCCGGTTCTCGGATGGATCCATGGAACTGATCTTGACGTGAAACAATTTTGGTTTTCAACATAAAACGACTACGTGACATCAAAGCAAGCCAAAGAAAGAAAAACCAAATTTAAGTACGTGGAGATGCGGACGGCGAGAGAAGTAAACCGAGAAAGAGAGAGAGAGAGAACCGAAGACAATGGGAGTGAGATGAGATTTATGGTTTCTTTTAATAATTTTTTTTTTTAATATTAAAAAGGTTCTGGTCCGGTCCGGGTGAGCGGGCGGGCGGATCCGCCCATGGAACCGGGAATCGGATTGATACCCACCGGTTCTCATAAATTGGAACCGGGAACCGGACCGGTTCCCTCAAGAACCACCGGTTCTGGGCGGTTCTGGTCCGGTTCCGGGCGGTCCGGGCGATTCCCGGGTATTTTGCACACCCCTAATCATCACACACTAAGACGACACGCTGTGAGAAAATGGGAGACCATTAGGCCCAATCCTCACTCAATCCCAATGACTTTCGGCTTAGTCACGCAAAAATCCCCCCGACATCAACGTGATTGATATGCATTCAACTTAATCATAATCATGAATTCATTGTAGCTGGTCATAAACATACCATCTGCTTATTCATTCGTTAACTCATAACCTTTTCTCATTAATTAATTAGATATAGATATATTTATGAGAAAAATGATTTTGAGAATCACTCATTTTCGGCAACACAACACAGCTTTAGTCCCATCATATGTTTAATACTGTCGCGATCAAATTTTCGGGTGCACCACCTAAAATTAGGCTAATGGATTGCTAAGCCTAAACTTAATTTGGGCTTTCCCAAACCCATACCAACTCGCGACTTAGGTTCAAATATCTAGCATGCAAAAATGAGTCACCACTAATTAGTTTACGGTATGTCGATTAGACACCTAAGTAAAATAATGGGAGAATTATTTTACTTTTACGAACCAGAGACCTTGGGTACGGAGACTTAATTACACTGGACTATTCTAGTGCCTTTTTGGTACCTTTATCTTTTTATTTTGAAAAAATGTTTTGCAGACAGCTTAAATTGATTTTAATTCACTTTCCTAACATGTGAGGCGATCATGCGAGTGCGCAAATCATTAATTTAACACCCAAGAAAGCGAATAAAATAATGTAGAACTTACCTCAAAGCAACGAAAGTATCTACGTTGTTAAATTAGAATTCACATCGGTAATCCTAAATATGATTTCTAATTAACACGTCATCACTCAATTTCTAATTAAATGAACCTAATAACAATTACTAAATAATGCCGTGCATTTCATGAACCTAGTTCTATATGACGTGCTTTTCATGAGCGGCGGTGTTTCCACCAAGGCTTGGCCGAAGGACCCCTCTTCTCTCTCTCTCACGTTGCAGAACGCTCTCTCAATGACCGTGTGTTTCTATATGATCTGAGAATAGGATTGCCGACCAAAAAAAAAAAAAAAAATCATTTGTGGCCGTATATTCAATGTGTGGCCTCCTCCAAAATCCTAAGCGAACAAATCTATTTATAGGCCACCGATTAGGTTTTTAATCTTTCCAAATCGATATCCACGAAAAATCTTTTTTTTTCAAACATAATATTCGTTTTGCCGAATGCAATATTTATTTTTCCACTTGCCCTATCCGAATTAATCATATTCTGGAAAATTTTCAAATTTCTATTTTCACAAGATGACATTTGATCATTAAAAAAAAATGGGCTTGGGCCAATTTGCTCGCTTCATAGGCTTAATCCGGCCTGTGTGGTTAAAGCTCAAAACCACTAATTCGAATTCATTCGTCACTGGTTCAAATGCAAAACATGTAAATTAAAAATAAATGCACCTAAATTTATATGCTATGCAATTAATGTACTTTTTTTTAGGGATTAAATTAACTTCTAATTTTCTATGCAATAAATAAATGACCGGATCACTAAAATTTAGGTGTCAACAAATACGACACACTTAACAAGCCTTGCAAAGACTAACCATCAAGTGATAAGACGATGCGCTGCGAGAAAAATGCAAGACCCCCGGGCACAATCCCTGCTCGACCACCAACGACTTTCGGCTCAATCATGCGAATGTCCTTTTGACACTAACGTGATTGGTATGCACTCGACCAAATCGTAATCATGAATATAGTTCGAGAAGTTTGGAAACATTCGATCCACTCATTTAACCGTCTACTGATAGTTTTCTTTCCCTCAATACTTAATTAGATACAATGTATCTAGAACATTTATGAGAAAAACATTTTTAGACACACAAACTAACTATCACGTGATAAGACGACATGAGATCCTCAAGCCTAGTCCTCACTCAGCCCTAATGACTTTCAGCTCGGTCACATGGAAGTTCCCCCTCGACACCAACATGAGCGGTATGCACTCAACCGAATCACAATCACGGATTTCAGCTCGCTAGGTTGGAAACATTCGATGTACTCATTTAACTCTTTGCTTATAATTTTATTTTATTTTTTTGGTAAAGACTTTGCTTATAATTTTACATCTCGTTACTTAATTAAAAACAACATATTAAAAACATCTATGAGAAAACGATTTTCAGAATCGCTCATTTTCTGTGATTTAAAACAGTTTTAGTCTGGGATTCGCCCTGGTGGCCACCTTCCAATATGGAAGGGGGAGGTGAGGGGTTCAAATCCCCACATTCTCAGGGGAGTGGGGTGGGGACGCGTAAGTTTTAAGAGTGGGTTTCGACTCCCACGCCTTGCAAGAGGCGAGACAAAAATCTGAAAGTGAGTGTAGAATAGGAATAGAGTAGGACTGACAAAAAAAAAAAATAGCTTTAATCTCATTAAATGTTTACCACGACACACTTGACTTCACGCGGCATGATTGGTATGCACCTGATCGAGTCACAACTGCGAATTCTAGTTCGACATGTCGGAAACATACGATGTACTTATTTAATCCTCCCGCTCACAGCTTTTTACTTTCTCATCGTTGAATAAGATGCGATGTATCTAGAAATTCCCCCATTAATCAAAGCTAAATCGGTCACGCCCACGTCGTAAAATAATCCACCCTCAATTAATCAGATTTATTTCCCTCCTTCAAAAGAATAAAAAACAAATAAATAAATCGAAAGCCGTTGCCTCTCTTTTGGCGCACAAAGAACCGAGAAAGAGAAAAAACGACCGAATACACAGACGCACACAAATAAAAAAGAAGGGATAGAGAGAAGAGAGAAACAGCTCTCGATCTTTGTGCAGCGCGAAAATCTCTGCGACTCCCAATCCGCCGTATAAATCGGAGGCCCTCCGACATTCCTTCGCCAATTTCGCTCCGGGATTCGATCCGCCATCGACCCATTCTCTCTCTCTCTCTTTCTCTTTCTCTCGCTCCGTCTGTTCGTGTGCCGCGCTGTTTTTTGGGTTGGTTTGTTGGGGTGGTGGGGGTGTGGGGTGGGGAGAAGAAAGATCCCGAGGCTGCTCCCGAGGCTCCGCCATGGCCTCCCGCCTTCTCCTCCGTCGCTCCTGATCCCCTCTCTCTCTCTCTCTCTCTCTCTCCAGGTACGCGTTTCAGTCTCTCTTTCTCTCTCTCTCTCTGTTTTTTTTTGGGTTTTGATTCGGGTTTCGTCCCTCGTCGCGCCGTTTTCGGATTTCTGATCTCGCGATGCGCTCGCGCGTCCTTCGCTTTCGCTGCTGCGTGCTCGAGCGTCGTCTCGATCGGTTCCGCGTTGATTTGTGCCTGCGTTGGCGCGAAACGAGGGAATGGGCGCGTTGGTGTTTCTGTGGAAGGATCTCGTTTGGTTCGCGGCGCGCGCGTTGTTGTTGAAGTGTGGATTCGCGGTTTGAATTGAGGTGTGTGTGTTTCGGACGGTTGCGCCTGGCATTTCGAACGATTTGATGGATGGATGGGGGAAGGGGGGGGATTAGTGTTCCGTTCGATATGATGGCGGTCTTTTGCGGCGTTGGTTCGATGATTGTCTTGACGAGAATGCGGCGATTTGGTCGTAGTGTGCTTGATCGAAAGCCGAGATGAAGCATTAGATCTGAAAGTGGAGGTTCACATGTGGAGAGGACAAACTGCTTGTTTCAAATTCATTAGATTTTTTTTGTTTTGTTTTGCTTCCTGTTTTCGGAGTTTTGAGATCTCGACATCGAAAGCTCTGGTTTTTATCGAATTCATCCTCCAAAGCGAGTTTTTCTGGCCACACGATCCATTCTAGTTGACTCCATCCTTAAACCTCGGTGAAAACTCGAGCCAATTTTATGGAATCAATAATCATAGAAAGAGAGATGTACTGCTAGTTGTTAGATGAGTGGGATTTTATCGTGAGACGAGAAGGAAACAGAAGACTAGACAGGGCCTCGAACTTTCGCTAACGATAGGCATGCGATTTGTTGTGCCTTGTCGTTGTATTCAATTTCAGAGAATGATTCAAAATGTTATTTTACTTTTGCCAGACAATATGGACAGAGATTTTCTGTTTTGTGATGGAGGATTATGAATGATTTCCATTCAGAAAACTTCATTTTCACTTATGTATTAAATGATCGTGCAGTGGGAGAAGATGCTATGAGATTGCTGATCTGGAGGTGGACACTGTGCATTCATTCCGAGATTTTTCTTTTGCTGTTGCTTTAGAGGTTCTATAATGGATGATAATGGTGGCGGTAAGTTGACTGGAATCAGGCAGATCGTCAGACTTAAGGAACTCCTCCACAAGTGGCAGTCTGTCACGCTAAACTCAAAGGCAGACAACCCCGACCCTGAAGAAGGCCAAGGGAACATTTCACCTTTGGTTAATAAGAGGATAGCGAATTTGCAGTGTTGTGACTCGGATGAAGAGAGCTGCCCTAGCCCCGAACCACCAGCAGATGTTCCGAAAGGGTATTTGGCAGTTTATGTGGGACAGGAGCTTCGGAGATTCATCATTCCTACTGGCTATCTTAGTCATCCGCTGTTCAAGGTGTTGCTGGAAAAGGTCGAGGAGGAATTCGGGTTTGATCACAGCGGCGGGCTCACAATCCCATGCGAAATTGAGACCTTCAAGTTTCTACTGAAGTGCATGGAGAATCATCAAAATGCAGAACCTGACCCTGATGAAAGCTCCGGTAATTTGCTTGTCACAATTTCACTTGCTGAACTCGCTTTCCAATGTTTGAGAGTAATGAACAATCTATGACTGGATGATCCTGATTATATGAAATAGTAGACCCTCGTTGAACAAGCCACAAAGCATGCTGAACTTTTTAATTCAAAAGTAGCTATCCAAGATTTGGTTCGGCCCAATGGAGCTAGCTTTAGTGGAACAAGATCAACCTGATGGCTTTGCATCTATTCCTACTGCACCTAATGAAATGACTCATGATCATCCTTTTTCTGCAGCACTTGCTAATAGCACTTGCTTGTGTTTTCTAGAAGTGGCCTTGCTGTGTCTTCCAGTGCTTCTTTATTGCTGGATTTACTGAACTTGTGGTTCCTTGTTGGTTATGCAGCGGAAAATTCAGAAACTACTGAAGAGTAATGAAGGCACTGTCGGTAGATTGGCCAGATTCTAGGACTGACTCTGGTTCCGAGCAAGGTCTCTCGTACGCAGACATCTTGTTTTACCTTTCGAACAAATTGTCTTCGAAATGAGGAACTGTAGGAACTCTTTAGTTTAGCTTTTAAGGGTGTGTTGGCCAAGTTCAATGGTAGGAGTTCATAACAGATCATTTCCATCTGAATGTTCTCTGGTACTTGCATGTGACCTCTTTCTAAATGTCAAATTGACCACAATCGCAAAGAACGATGAAATCAACTGACACCTTGTATATGAGATTGAAGCATTTTCCATATGGCCGCATTTCTTTTCCTGTTACACCTCCACACACTATCAAAGCATACAACATTTAATCAGTGCAAGGCATGTCATTTTCTGCTATGTACCATATTTCTGTTGCTTAGATCTCTCTCTCCCTCCCTCTCTCTCTTTCTCTCTGCTAAATGGGTCGACACGAAAAGGTAGAAAACGGACAAGCGGTTCCATGTGCTTTTCTGAAAGATGATCCCTTTACGCTTATCTGGGTTGATTGGTACTGTCTGACAGATAGATAACTTATATTTTAAGCAGAGAGTTTCTTGTTTTCAAATGTAAGTAGTTCAGATTCCTGAACACGGCAGGTTTCATGTGCTCGTGATGGTTACTTGGGATCTTATCCCAGGAATGTTCATTTCTTTATGTTTTGTTGGTCGGTGACTTCTCCTTGAACTCTTAAAATAACTCTCTCTCTCTCTCCCTCTCCTTTTTTTTGTCCTGTTGATCAGTCATGTCTCCTTGAAGTCTTCAAATAACTCTCTCTCTCTCTCTCTCTCTCGGTGTGTCTGTTGCATAATCACCTGATTCGGAGACAAAATTTTACATTAACACTAAAGGCCACCATTGTATCTAGCTGGTCTGGAGAGGAAGCTGAACGTGGCTCTCGTCATTTTTAATCCCATACGAGAACCAACTGCTGACTTCTGAAATCAAGGCCTTTTCCAAGTTGTTGCTCTAGAAGGCCAATATCCAGATAAGGCTTTTCTTGTACAGCCTCATCTTCTTTCTCCTCCGTGTACCCACTTCACATCTTTCTTTCTGGCGATATTGTTCGTCATGACCTATCGTGTTATCCGTTCGAGCCCGCTCCTGCTAAGGCCTCTAGAGATTGGACCAACGCCAAGGCTCATATCAATGGCGGGAGCGAGAAGAGAAAGGTAGAGATTCCTTGAATGTGAAGTCCTCTTTTTCCTACGAAAGAAAAAAAAAAAAATTCACCTTTTCTCCTTGGGCCTAGGATTTTAGACTCGACATGAGTTGGGTTCTCCTTTAGGCCTCATCTGTGGATTTTCCCCCTCGTGAGCATTCACGTTCTTTCCTATTCCTTCTTGTGGCATGAGCAACATTGAAGGAGGAAGCTTTCCGGTCCTGAGATTTTGCTTGTGACTTTCTTAACTGCCACGGCGCCCAAGTTGTTGAAATGAAGCCCCCATCAACGCTGTCGTCGGCCTCCCGTCAGAGTACGAACACATACCCGCTTGGCATTTAGTTGGAAGCTTATCCTCAATGAGCTTTACACTATCGCTTGTGCTCGCAGCTACTAATTGAAGATTTGCAATGAAGAAGATGAACAGTTAGGGCTTGAGAGAGATAGAGATTGATCAAATCAAAAGTTTAAAAGCTCAAATTCAAAAGCAGGACTTCTCTTCACTGTGAGAGTTATGACTCTAAAGCGTGTAAAGCTGAACTTGGCTTCCTTCACTGTCAACCCATTTGAGAGCACCTAAAAGATAGATCAATCGTCCCTGGTGAATTTGGGATTCGTAGGTCCGGGGTGATCCGAACCCAGCACCAGTCCCTCATAGAATAATTCGGCCTATCAGGTTGCTTGTATCCTGGGTAGCCACTTGAATCAAAATAGCCGAATCAGCCCGGATAGAGCCGGCCTCCCAATGAGCTCGCGAGCTCGCCTGGGCTTAAGTGGAAAATCCACTTCTTTTAATTGAGTAAATTTATATTAGGAATTTCGTACCTACTGCCCAAGTACCGAGTAGAACTCGTAAGTCTGAGATTTTTTTATTTTTTATTTTCAAGGGAAGCGGAAGAGCTATCTGATTGGGTGGTTAAACCCAAGCAGAAAAATAATCTCCCTCCTGATTAGCTGTTTTATCCCCCGAAATCTATGTTGCATATTCTAAACTCAAAATACAAACTGTAGGTTCAGAGAACATATGATGCAAATGAAAAAATAAAATAAAAACAAAGTACTGATTACAACTTAAAATACAAGTGATAGGCTCAGAGAACAGATGATGCAAATGAAAAAAAGAAGAAGAAAGTGCGGAATAGAATTCAAAATGAAGGTCGTAGGTTCAAAGAATAGATAGTGCAAATAAAAATAAATTAACAAAAATAACGGCTTGAAAACTTTCAACCTCGAATGCTTCCTCTTCCGACAATTATTCACGTCTTGGTTACTGCGACAATGAGGTGAACCAAATTGAGCCCGTAAGAACAAGCTAAAATTTATCCACTTCAGCACCGACGTCGACGTTAGCAAATTCCTGCTAAAATTGGTCAGATGGACTCAATTGACAAACAATGAAAATGTTTAGGACTCAATTGGCAAAATTGATAAATTTAGGATTGAATTGACAGGAGTACAATAGATTTATGATTTTTTGGAAAATTTTCCCCAAAAAATTGCTAATGTTCAAAGACGAAGGGTATGGATACTTAGGATTGGTGGAAACTATGGTTAAGGATTGATTTCTTTCGAAGAAATTTACTCCGATACCATGGAAGAACAAAAGTGTTTGATTCTTAATCTCAATATACAATTGTTGAGATGATTTCCATTATATATAGATATTACAAATGTTACACTACGTAAGGAAATGTTATAACAATGAAAAATAATAAATGAAAAAATCATTATATTACAAGAGTTATTGATCCCTTTATTATAGCATATCCAGGAATCAACTTGTGATTTTGATTGGATTTTGATTGATACCTCAAGATTCTTTTTCCTTGATTGATAAACCAATGCATTTAACTTTTTCTCTGCATTTTTATGGTTTAGGGGAAGGGTAGCTCTCTTCATCCGGGTCGTTTAGGGGAAGGGTAGCTCTCTTCATCCGGGTCATGACAGTGTGGATGTGCTATCCTCTTCTTAATTAAAAGTGAATATGTTTACGGCACTTGTTTGTAAAAAAATTGAAACTTCACATTCCTTAAATACCTAGGCAAAAATATTTTGTAAGGCTAAACACACCTTAGTAAATGTCTTTAAGTCTTCTAGTCGAGCAAGAACTTCTTCCAAGAGTGTCACGACGATCCATCCCCACAGAAGGCGATCAGACCTTCTCCATTGTAAAAACTCTGGATTTGTCACTTCCCCAGTAGAACATTTTTTAAGTCAATGCTCTTTTGACTCAAATTGATATGAGCATCACCAGTATGGGAAACTTTAAGCGAATCACCATTTCCAACCATTTCACTATCTTTCCCAATATATGGTCATAATTTGAAAAGATTACCTTCATTTCTAGTCATGTGATTTGATGCTCTAGTATCAGTGAACAATTCTGCATCTTGATTATCTCCAACAGTAAGTGTAGCAAATGCCTTTGGCACGTCTGATGGGAGGAAAGATTCATTAAATCGACTAAAGCAATCCAAAGCAATATGTCCTTGCTTGTTACATATTTGATAGGAAACGACTTTGTCTACTCCTTTCACAAGCTTCTTGGTCTTGCTTTGATTGAATTGTGGCTTGTGACCTTGCGAATGCATAAATTCAGCCCAAGAATTTTTCATTCTTGGACCATCATTAGAAAATCCTCTTCCATGTGAAGAAAAATAATTGTCGTTGGAATGTTGGAATTGTTTTCCTTTTTGCTGCTCTTAAATTACTTCTTTGACCAAAGAAATTCACCCTGTATTGAATTACATGGGAACTTTTATTCGTGAGCCGGCTCTCAAAGCTTTGTAGTTGAGAAATCAAGTTGAAGAACACTGGAGGCTTCAGCATGTAGGTTGTGATTGAATCATATTGATCACCTAAGCCATTCAAAACAAAGAGGCCTTCTTCTTGTCCTCAAGAGGACATCCGATAGCAAATGACGCATTAAAATATATTTTAGAAAAGCGCCAAGATATTCGTGAAGAGATGAAAAATTACCTCTATACATTTTTTGGATTAGGCTTCACAATACCAACGCGTGCTCGAGTAACCATTGAATGATTTGGAGTGGGTGAACGTGCTATTGAAAAATCAGTAAGGGCATCCATAAAGGAATTTTCATTTGCCAAATTGCATGGAGAATTAGTTAGAGCACTTGATGAGTCACCAATTTCAACATGATTTTCGAGCATGTGATTCACCTCCATCAACATTATCTTCATGAGAAGTATCATGGGTAGCAGAATTATAATAAGTCATCCTGTGGTTGATTAGAGATTGCACCTCGTTGCAAATATAAAGGTGAAAATTCCGAATTCAATGCTTTCATGTCTTGATTTGGCCAACTTATAAATTTACATGTCCTCGCTACATCACTTTGATCCTGAAATAATGAGTTGGGCACAAGATAAAGAAATACAGTTTCATAAAAAATGACATGTCGTGAAATATAGATTCAACTAGTTGGAGGATAGAGACTCGATGATCAACAACTGGATTTTGTACTTTCCTAGGTAGCAATTGTATATCATGGAGTGCTAAGAAGCAATGGACGGTTGCTCAATTTAGTACCAAGGCAAAGTATCGTGCAATGGCATCGACAGTTGTAGAGATTACATGGATATCATTCCTTTTGAGAGATTTTGGTATTCTTCTCCAATCCACTCATTTTATTTTGTGATAATGTCAATGCACTTTATATGTCGATTAATCCAGTGTTCTATGCAAGAACTAAACATATCGAATTAAATTATCATTACATGCGAGAAAAAGTAGCTCTTGGAACACTTGTGACTAAGTATGTTCTGTTTGTGTATCGAATTGTTGATCTCTTCACGAAACCATTGTCTAGAAATGCATTTCGAAACTTTTGTCACAAATTGGGAATTTGGGATTCTCCTATTCCCAATTTGAGGGGGAGTAAAGGCACTAGTTTATCAATCAAGGAAGAATAATCTGGAGATGTCAATCAAAATCATAAACTGATTCTTGAAGATGCTAGAATAAAGGGATTGACAACTCTTGTAACATAATGATTTTTCCATTTATTATTTTTCATTATTATATTATTTCCTTATGAAGTATAACATTTGTAATGTCTATATATAATAGAAATCATCTCAACAATTATACGTTGAGATCAAGAACGAAAAACTTTTGTCCTTTTAAATGTTCCCGCAGCACCATCAATTCAATGAGTGATCATCCCTTGCTCTCTAGCAATCTCTCTTCCGCGGCTTTCATTTTGATTTTATTCGAGCTCGCATTCGCTTGCAAATCTCGCGAGCCCGCTCCTGCTGAGGCTGAAGAGATGGGACCAACAACAAGGCCCGTATCATAGGCTGGGACGAGAAGAGAGGGAGGGATTCCTCAGCTGGCGTTGCCCATCCTTCTCTCTCTACATACTTCGCCCAAAGTTCAGTCCCCTCGAATGGAAAGTTCTCTTTGCTCCTTGATCCGCGCCCTTGCTGAGCTCCTTGGGCCTAAGATTTTCGGACTCTAAAAGGGCCTGCTTTTCTAGAAATGGGTTGGTTCTCCTTTGGGCCTCTTGTCCGGATTTTCCCTCATCATCATTCACATCTTTTAGCGAGTTGCTCTCTTCTTCGAGGTTTTTCCATCCGAACTCATTCGAGTTTGCATGCATATTCAAATTCTTTTTCATCTTTCTTGTGCACAGATTAGGGGTTCTCAGTCAGTCAGGTTTTTCTCTTCCTTCAGGATTAATCTTTACTGTAATGAAAGTAAAGTTCTTGGAAGGGACGTGTATTGGTCCTCGAAGAACTTTCATTTGATTTTCTTTGTCCTTTCTTTTCCTTTTGCTATCTTTTACTTTCTACAGATTATTGCTATATATACAATTTATCAAATGTGTCGACGACAATAAGCTCATTTAAATTTATAATAAAATTTTAAAAAGTTTGGATGCATAATTAGGAGTGTTGAAACTTATGTCAAAGCTCGTAAGAAAATTTAGTAGTATGCAATTTTATTAGTTTAGCTTATTTTACTCGAAAAATTTTAAAAAATAATATGATTATGGACTTGATATAATTTGCCATTCGAAACAATAAATAAAATAAAATAAAATGAAAGGTCCAAATTTAAAGGTGAAACAACCTATATATATAATCCCACGACCAAATTAAAAAGCATCACTTTATAAAGGTCATAGGAAGAACATTCTTGAAAAAAATGTTGGATTTTACTTCCATATTTTCTCTGTACAATTATTGTATAATTAGTGTATAGGGACAAACTCCATTTGATAAAATTTACGACATTTAATGGGGACATGTGTCGCTCTTTAGAAGCACCACATGTCAGCTTGTGGTGAACTCCCCTTGGCGTACCACTTTACTTTTATATAGTTATGCTTCTACTGATTTGTTTTTTATGGCCTTCTATTTGATTTCATTCACATTCTTTTTATTTTCAATCTTGTGCATAGTTGAGAGAGAGAGAGAGAGAGAGAGAGATATATGACTAAATGAAACCATTAAAACTACTATTTTAGTCAATTTTGATCCAATGAGGTTCAAAAGCTTCACAAAGCATGTCGCCAGCATGAGAGAGTTGACGGAGAAGAGAGAGAGAGAGAGAGAGATGACTAAATGAAACCATTAAAACTACTATTTTAGTCAATTTTGATCCAATGAGGTTCAAAAGCTTCACAAAAGTTCGCTGCCAACCTAATGGGACTTTACTATCGGTCACACTCAGTGAAAGACTTTTATGCCATGTTCAGTATTCAAATTCAAATCCTCAAGAGTTATGACTCTAAAGCATGTCGCCAGCATGAGAGAGTTGACGGAGAAAATAGTGCTCACATATTCCAACTACTAAGGGTTCGTTCGTTTCGCGGAAAATGACTTCCGGGAAAATGTTTTTCGGATTTTCCGATGTTCGTTTCACGGAAAATGAACTAGTCAAAGAAAATGTTTTCCATCATCGGAAAAAACAACCTTTAAAGTGGGGAAAACGTTTTCCATGACTTCTTCCCTCTTACTTCTTTTTATTAATACATTTTTGTTTTATTTTTATGCTTTTTTTTTAAAATCAAGTTTTAAATTTTTCTTTTTCTTTTTTTTTTCTTTTTTTCCTTTTCATCTTCTTCTTTGGCGGTGCCGGCGACCGGCCACGGCGGCGTCGACGACCAGCCGCAAGCCAGCGGCCGGCGACCTCGCCAGCCTCGCCCTAGGCCAGCGAGGCTCCGCCTAGCTTGATCTGGCGAAGCCGAGATCGGGCCTCTGCCATATAGGGCGAGGCGGAGCTCTCGCCGGCCTGGGCGGAGCTCGCGGCTCGCTAGATCCGGCGAGCTGGGCGGGGCTCGGGCCTCGCTCGAGCTCACCGCAAGCTTCGCCGAGCTCTGGCGAGCCACGAGCTCGCGCGGATCTGGCGGCGGAGCTCGGGCTCCCGATCCAGGCGAGCCCGAGCTTCGCCGCCAGATCCGGCGAGCTCGGGCGAGATCGGCCAAGCCTCGAGCTCGCCGGATCTGGCCACCGGGTCTTGGTCGGGCGCCGGACAGCCGGCCATCATCAGGCAGGAAGGAGGCGCCGGCGGCGGAAGGAGGAGGAGGAAGGAGGAGGAAGGAGGAAGGAAAAGAAAAAGAAAAAAAAGAAAAAGAAAAAGAAAGAAAAAATAATAAAAATTTCGATTTTTTAAAAATATAAATAATTAAAAATTCATTTTTTTTAAAAAAATAAAAAAATAAAATTAATTTTTTGGTCAATTAAAAATATTAAAATTCAATTTTTGATAATTTTTTTCCAAACAATTAAATGAGCTAACGAACGGTGGAAAATGTTTTCCACTCAAATTTTAGGTTTTAGCCGAACACCGGAAAATAGAGTCATTTTCCTGGAAAATGACTTCCAGGAAAATGTTTTCCGAAAACATGATATTTTCCCCGAAACGAACGGACCCTAAGTGCAAGTTCAAGTAAGGTGAAGCCATGACTCAGCTTGGATTGCCATTAGAGAGAGCTTTGACGCCATATTGTCTTCTCATTGTCCTTAATATTATACATACTTAAGCAATTGACTTGAAGCATGCATAGAAGTTTAATGACTATGAAAAATCAATTGACCGAGGGATAACCAAGGTTAAGGAATTGAAAGCAGTTGCATACCACAAAAACGAAATGGTTCATAAGAATACAAGGAACAAAGGCACAGACAATACACTAGATCAACCACACACAAAACATCATTTACAAGCGAATAAGATGTCAGATTCTATAGATGGGAAGATCATTCGCAATGGGTCAATTTCGATTAGACTTTGTTCAATTTGAACTTGAATTGAATTAGATTAGATTAGTTTGCCAACAACAATGCTCGTCTTTATTTATAAAAAGCTTTTCGACCATACTTTCTAAGCTTTTTACTTTCTCTACGCATTTCATCAAACATCTCCATTAAAAAGTTTATGTATCAAGTAGGCATGGCATCAAGAATGTAAGCCGCGTGTCGTGATTCAATAAACTCTCAAGTTGTTGCTCTAGAAGTCCAATATTCAGATAAGGCTCATCTTCATTCTCCTCCGTGTACCCATTTCGCGCCTTGCTTTCTGGTGATAATATTCGTCATGACTTATCACATTATCCGTTCGAGCCTGCTTTTGTTAAGGCCTGAAGAGATTGGACCAACTCCAAGGCTTGTATCAAAGGCGGGAGCAAGAAGAGAAAGGTAGAGATTCCTTGAATGTAAAGTTCTCCTTTGGTCCTTGGGCCTGGAGTTGGAAGCTGTTTTCAACTGGAGTCGGCTTGTTCCACTGACCATATTTGAATAGACAGTCTTTGTATTGCAGTTCCTTGCAATTTCTCAGCAATCTTTAGGGACATTAAATGAAATAATTAAAATGGGGTTATGAATGGATTAGTGGATGATTAGAAGGAACAGCAGAAGTTCAATTACTAAAAAAAACAGTGTCCTCGAAGCAATAATGATCAATTTCAGAAACATATAGGGACTTCTAAAATAATCGAGAGTTAACCTTTGAGTGGAATTGGAGAATTTTATATGGTCCACCGGAAAATTTAGATAATGTTCATCCGAAATTATGGCTCTTGTTGAACTTTGGACAATTTATAAAGTATTTGTTTGGATAATCTCGCTTATCTATAACTCTCATTTGCCATTTAGTTCTTAGGTGTCATTTCCTATTTTGATGTACAATGAAGAGCATGCAATCAGAGACAACAAAGAAATACGGAGGTTTTTGGTTGATAAGGAATTATGATGGGAGAATTACAGATGAAGACATGATCAATACAACGGAAGACTTTGACATCAAAATTGCATGGTGAGTGGAGGTTACACTAGTGTCTATAGAGTGCGATTGCCCAATGAAATATATTGTGGTGCTGGAGAAACTTCACTATCTTAAAGTAGGGGACCTATCTTTTTTCACAAGAGCTTCCGAAACGAAATGAAACAATTGACGAAAGTATGATATAAAAAAATAATTAAGCTCCATGATTTCTGCTTACACAACCGTCGGGTGTTCTTGTTTTATCATACATGATGGAAGGGGGAGTGCAATTCGTGTTTTGAGAATTGATGCCACAAGGGTCACTATCATTTGGGATGTGCAACCCGCTCTACACGCCTTGTTAGTCAAAAGAAGAAAAGGCTGAAAAAATTGGTCCATGACCTTTCCCTTACAATGGGTTAGAAATTTGTAGAGCCAAACATCACCAAGTAAAAGTGTCATAAAGACCATGACTTCCAATGAACTATTGACCACGTACTGATCCAAAAGTCAATACACATGAAACCCCAAAAGATCTTGACCTCTTCATGGATGTGCGCAAGATCCATCCTTACATGGTTTAAATCCTTTTCTTTTGGTGGCATGCTTTTTTAAATTCTAATTGAATCATAAAACTGTGAAATTTAGAGATTTCCATGTTTGCTCCAAAATTAGTGGCATAACTTCTAAAAAACAAATTCCTAATATTACATTGATTTTCCTTACTTGAAAATCCATTGTAGCATTAATTTAATATTAAATCACCAATGTGATTTGCCATGATTCAATGCCACATAGGAATTCTCAATAAATAAATAAAAACCTACGTAACTTTAGTGATTTATTTTTAAAAATTATGACACTTAAATGTTTGCTTTAAAGGTTTTAACATTATTGTGTCTTTATACCCTCCAATCTTATCAAGCAAGTGATGGTGTGAAACATCAAGAGATGTCATGGCACTCGACTCAAGATTTTATCCATATCAATTGCTATCGCTGATTTTAGTTTGCATAGCCTCCAACTTATACAGTATGAATTTGTAGATTGAACTTGAAATTGAACTTCTATTATGCTCGTTATAGTACTTCATAGGATATAAGAGCTAATTTTGTATACTTTGAGTATTAAAAAAAGTTATTAGCTCATGGAATAAGGGTGATTGACTTGCTACCACAACCCTGCATACCTTGACATGTAGTCCAAAATAAGTTATTAGTTTTTTTTTTATTTTTAGTACAAAGTATCTGAACTAGTTGCCTCAAACAAATGTCACGAATGCATGCAATTTGCCTCGTTACATGTATCTAATAATGTTCCATCCATAGGATGGTTGATGAGATTCTTCTGAATACGAGACGTTACGACAAAATCCGTCGTATGTAAATTAAATGTTTAATCACTTAGCTAATAATTCAAGGTTTTTTTTTAAAAAATGATATGATTAACACGAAAGTTATGATCAAATTATATTGATCACAGAGTCGTCTTTCGAACAATCATTCTTTATATTAGATGCGAAGTTATTACGTCCTCTTTGGTGACCAAACTAAAGTACACATGTGTTACACATCAAGCTTCAAAACAAAAAGTGTAGTGCGAAGTGTGAATTGGATCTGTACTAAAACGACAAGGTGTTGTGGATCTTTGGTGGTAGTTAAGGTTGTATCTCACCGCTACATAGGAGCCCAGAGCTTCATTGGGGGCTACCTCGCCTATCAGGTAACGTTGGTGGGTTGATAGGATTGTATTCCTTATTTTTATATGTTCGTGATCGAACACCCCACCCCTAGTTAGAGAGGATGTTTTTCTTCCTCTACTCTCATATTTTACATCTCAGAGTTCAAATGGAGCTGTTTAAGGTCATACTCAAGATTGAAACTAAAATACACGTATTCCATGTCAAGAGTCAAACATAGAATAGTGCAATGTGAAGTGTGAATTGGATCCGCGTTAAAACCACGAGGCCCCACCGCTTGGTGACCACATGATAATGTGCCGTATGGGGAGACTTGGGGAGACTTCTAAGTCGTTATGTTGAATTGCTCTCCATAGAGTAATTTCTTTTGAATTGCCCGTCTATATATTATAGGCTACAACAAACTTTGGCTCTCTACTTCCCAAGCAAAAGAAGAGATCCTCTCTCTCTCTCTCTCTCTCTCTCTCTCTCTCTCTCTCTCTCTCCCTCCCTCCCTCTCCCGCTCCCTCTCCCTCTCCCTCTCTCTCTCTCTCTCTCTCAAGCATGAATCTTGCTGCTAAATGGATCGTTGTTGCACTAGCTCTCTCCCACAACTTCCTTGCCCTTGCCACCAAAATAGAGGCAGATGCTCTTCTTTGTAGTAGGTGGTGGCCTGACTCCATTACGAGCAACACTTCTTTGTCACATTGCATGTGGCCTGGCATTTTGTGCGATGATTTTGGAAGTGTCATCGAATTAAACATACCACCACAATACTACTACCATTGGTTCCCAGGTCATTGGAGCAACATGAATTTCTCTCTGCTTCCGAATCTCACCTCTCTTGGGCTGCCTGATAATGGCCTTGTCGGTGTCATTCCCCTTCAAATATGTGCACTCCCAAAGCTCAGACGCCTCAACTTGTCCTACAATTACCTAACCGGTGAGTTACCTCTTTGTCTCCAAAATCTCACCATGTTAGAAGTTATTGACATTCATAGTAATCACATTAATAGTCCTATCCCTCCCGGAGTTGGAGATCTAAAGAGGCTAATCCACCTGGATCTCAGTTCCAATTCACTTCATGGTACAATCCCTCCGACTCTTGGTCTCTTGTCCAATTTACGCCTCCTCAATCTTAGCCATAATGACTTAGATGGCTTCATCCCACTTGAGATAGGAAACTGCGTGAACTTGTACAATGTTGACCTAGAAGACAACTCATTTGTTGGTCCCATTCCTCCATCTCTAGCAAAATTGAGGAACTTGATGCATCTCGATTTGGGAGGAAACTCCTTTAATGGATCCATTCCTCTGGAAATACAGAACTTGACAAACTTGGCATATCTGAGTATGGAAGAAAACAAATTCAGTGGATCTATCTTGCCAGAAATAGGTAAATTGAAGAGCTTGATTGAGTTGAGGCTTAGCTCTAATTCCTTTACTTGCCCCATCCCTTTATCTCTAGCCCATTTAACCAACTTGACTGTTTTAGATTTACATGGGAATGCATTTGATTGTGCCATTCAATCGAAAATGGGAGATCTATATAGTCTCACTCATCTAGATTTGAGCTTTAATAACTTCTCTGGAAAAATCCCTCTTCAACTTTGGAGTTTGGTCAAGTTAAGCCATCTCAATCTTCAGAACAATTCTCTTCACGGTTCAATTCCAGATTTTAATAAGCTTATCAACTTAGATTACATTGACTTGTCGAACAATCATTTCATGGGAAAAATTCCACATAATCTGTCCATTCGCCGTGGAGCTTTGTATAGCATTGATGGTTCGAAAAAGATTGATGGATCCAGAAGAATGTCTAGTGTCATGCACATAACGGTGATTACCATGTGCAAGGTTATGGATGTGACTGTGATTACACAACTTATGGCTATACTATTGATATTTCTTGGGTCTTGCTTCATATCTCGATGTAGATGTAGAAAGAAGAGTATGCAATTAGAGATACTAGAAAAAAATGGAGATTTCTTGTCAGTATGGAATTATGATGGAAGAATTGCATATGAAGACATGATCAATGCAACTGAAGATTTTGACATCAAATATTGCATTGGGACCGGTGGTTATGGTAGTGTCTATAGAGCGCACTTGCCTAACGGGAAAGTAGTGGCATTGAAAAAACTTCACCGTCTAGAAGCAGAGGACCCAGCTTTTGACCAGAGCTTCCGAAATGAAGTGAAACACTTGACAACAGTACGGCATAGAAGCATAATTAAGCTCTATGGTTTCTGTTTACACAAGCGATGCATGTTCTTGGTTTATGAGTACATGGAAAGGGGAAGTCTATTTTGTGCTTTGAGAAATGAAACCGAAGCAGTGGAACTAGATTGGTCTAAAAGAATTAATGTTGTTTGGGATATGGCACATGCCTTATCTTACTTGCACCACGATTGTGCCCGGCCAATTGTTCATCGCGACATATCTAGCAACAATATTTTGCTCGACAACAAATTGCAAGCTTTCCTATCAGACTTCGGCACGGCAAGACTTGTAAATCCTAATTTCTCATCTAATCTCACTACAAATATTGTAGGTACTCGCGGATATATAGCACCAGGTGAGCAATGATCCTCACACTTTTCTAGAATGTTTTTACTAGAGGAACATTGCTAGATTTGATATATTTTACCCCTCATGTGGTGAACAACACCTTTGATGCTTCATCGTGCTTATAAATTTATCGGTTGATAGTGCTTAGCTAAATTGATAGCTTGATTTTGAGCCTCATCTAATTTAACAAATTCATTTTCTTTTTTCCAGAGCTCGCTTATACTTTGGTTGTCAATGAGAAATGTGACGTATACAGTTTTGGGGTGGTAGCAATGGAAATAATAATGGGTGAGCACCCGGGTGAAATAATTTCAATGCTGTCGACACTCGTCAGAAAAGAAATTATGCTACATCAAATATTAGACCCGCGCTTGCCAATCCCAAGAGCGAATTCTGTCACAAGAAATATCATTTTGGTAGTATCTCTAGCGCTTGCTTGCTTAAGAAATAATCCAATGTCACGACCCACAATGAAACAAGTTTCGAAAGCTTTTCTAGCTCCAAAACTTGTGTTGGCCCAGCCATTCCATTCAATCTCACTTGCGCAGCTCCAAGAAAGTAATCAATGAGTATGGTGGGAAGGTGGATCATTAGAAACTTGGTCGAGCCCAGAATGGAGCAAGGATCAAGAAGTACTTGTCCCAATACTAGCAAATAAATTCCAACAAGTGAAGAGTTGATTGATACAATGATGCTGCGAATTGGCCAACGTGGTTGAGCAATATCAAGTATACTGCTTCTGCAATTTTTAGTCATGTCAGTCTTTTTCTATACTAGCTAGGCTAGAATTTACGTAAGTAGCAATTACTAAGGAGTGAAGAAGCATTTGTCAGATAGTCGTTTATTTTTCATCATTTTAGTAAGATCGGAATGTATGATAAGTGATAATATGTTGTTGTTGCCATGAATATTTGGCTAAATAAGGATATATCCCTACGTATGATTCCGGATCGTTTCGGTTTAGTTGAAGGCTTGCTAGTCAATTAAAGAAGGTAAAGTGACCAGCGTTTCCTTTTCGACGGCTGAAGGTCCGACATCGCGACAACAACAAAAGACCACGATTACTGTAGATAAACCGCGTCGATTGGTCCAGCAATCAACACGTCTGAAGACCTTGACTTGTTGACTTTTGAGGTGCCTGCTCGACAAAGACCTTAATTAATTGAATCTGTCCAACTTCCATATGGACGCTCACTAATTGAATCCTCGTTATTTAACCGTATAGTTTACGATGGAGGACCGGCCACTTCGCAATCACGATGTTGCGGAATCAGAGTTCATCCATTATAAAGACGCTATCAATCGTATAAATTAATTTATGTGTTGAAGTTTTATAATAATGAACGTAGCCTTTAAATTAATCAGAATTGAATCAGAATTGATGAACACAAGGACACAGACGAGGAAACCCATCGACGCAAAACAACATCCCCCCCCCAAATTTTTTTTTAAATCATAAGATCGCTCCTTTTTCTGCCTTAAAATCTCGTATGCTACACTTTCTGTATATCTTAAGCACACTTTTAATTAGACTGCTTGACTTAAACAAATATTACAGCTGCGCGCAATTTGCTTGTTCATATGCATCTAGTAAGTAAAGCTCTATCTGCAGAACAGTTGGCAAGATTATTCTACATGTGAGATTTTTGACGAAACCTGTCTCATCCAAATCAAACGTTTACTCACTCAACCGATAATTCGAGGTTTTGAAGCAAAATGACAGGTTTAAACCTGTGTGCACGGTTCGTGCATGGGTGAATCGGAGACTTGGTGACGGTGATATGAGACTCATTGCTTTCTCGGTGCAAGAAGACTCCCAAGTCATCTTAAAGTCTTTCGAAGAACAAGACAAATGCTATATTGCTGCACAAGTTATTAGTCAATTAGTCTTATAACCCCAGGTTGATTTCTTTTATTTGCCCTGATATATTACAGCAAACTTCCCAGCGAAAGAAGAGGTCCTCTCTCTGTAAAGCATGAAGGTATTCCACGTGATTCATTTGAATCCTGCAAGCAAACCCGTCGGCTTGCAAGTTCTCCCGCATATGACCGCAGCTACATGGATCGTTATTGCGCTAGCTCTCTCCCACAACTTTCCTAAAGCATGACTTCCCATGAATTATTGACCACGGACTGATCCAAAGTCAACATATGTAAATCCCCAAAAGATCTGGACTTCTTAATGGATGTGCACAAGATCCATCCTTACATGGTTTAAATCTTTTTCTTTGGCCGATACACTTGTTTACATTCTAATTGAATCACAAAACTGCGAAATTAAGAAATTTGCAAGAGCAAAATATTTTGTTTGCTCGAAAATTACTGGTGTAATAAATCGAATATCTAAAATTACAACAATGATTTTCCTATCTTCTTGAAAATTCATTGCGGCATTAATTTAATATTAAATCATCCAATTGATTTGCTAGGAATCAATGCAACATGGGAATTTCTAGTAAAAAAATCACCTATGTAACCTAAGTAAGCTAAAACATTACGACATTTAAATGATTACTTAAAAAGTTATAACATTAGTAGGGTCTTTATATCGTTCAATTTTACCAAGCAAGTGATGGTGTGAAGCATCGAAGGCCAAGCATGTCACAACACTCGACTCGTGATTTTATCCATATCAATAGCTATCCCTCATTTTATGTTGCATAAAATCATACTTGATAAAGATCTACTTACAAACTCTTTCAAGAATTTACGAGCACTGAAGTAGATACGTTTTTTATTTATTTATTTATTTATAGTAATTAGTTAGTTTCCCTTTTACAACCCTACGAGTTGATAGCAACTCCATCATCTGGAAAAATAAAAGGGAGGGAGGAAAGACTAAAAGAGTTGCACTAAATGTCAAGTCAATGAAAAGATAACACGTGAATTGTGGAAAGCGCGTTCACGTGTTAGGAGAGTGTCTTGCCTTTACTTTATAAGTGCCATAGTCCAATGAATATGGCAATGACAAGTGACTAAAGCTGCAACATGATGAGCATAATCTGCAATATGTCCTTAGCTGTACTGGTACTATAGCTTTCTTGTGCTACAATTCAATTGTTGCAGCACCAGAACCTTCTACACAATAAGAGGCGAGTGCGCTACTCCACAGCGGGTGGTGGCCTCCCTCCGTCACAGGCAACACTTCCTCACCTCATTTCCTCACCTCATTGCGCGTGGCTTGGGGTATGGTGTGACACCTCTAGGAGCGTCAACGGCATTGACTTGACAACTGAGTACCAAATATTTGTGGATATGAAGTATACTGCTTGTGCAATTTAAGTCATGTTGAACTTTTCTTATACTAGGGAGGCTAAAAGTTTACCCAAGGAGCAATTGCTTAGGAGTGAGAAGCAATTACAAGATAGTCAGTTTATCTCTAGTCTTTTTATGAAGATTGGAATACATGTTGAATGATAATGCGTTGTTGTCGGCATGAATGTTTGGCTTGTTAAGGACATTCACTACAATTTGAAGGATTGTCTCTGTTAAGTTGAAGGTTTGCTGGTCAATCAAAGAGTAAAAATGGCGCAAGTTACGTTTCCTTCACGCTGGCTAAAGATCATACATCACGGAAACGGCCAAAGACCAAGACTTCTCGTGAGCGTGTAGACGACCCATGCAACGAAACTTCTAAAGACCTAGACTTTGGAATTGGGTTTTCGACCAAGACCTTCTAGACTTCTTAAACGTGTCCAACTTCCATTAAAAAAGCCGGTTCAAGTTCTAATTGAATCACGATTTTGTTTGCCATGAAATTTACGATGAAGGGGCTGCCGGCCACTTTGCAAGAATGATGTTGCAGAAATTCGGCTTCTCCGATTAAGGGTGTGTTCTACACTTCGATTGTAAAGAAATAGTTAATCGTGTTGCATAGCAATTCCTGCAATTAATTTATATCTGCAGAAATTTAAAACAAGGTACACTCCCTATTAGTGTCCTTTAATGATCGCCACTAGGATTTGTAACATGCAAGATTTTGATCATTGTTTTTGCAGCGAAAATTTTTCTCGCACTCTCCACTCTTCTTGCTTTGGACACGAGTGTCTATATGAAGACCAGGGCTTCTCACGAACCATGCGAGACACGGTGCCTGTGGTCCAGAAAATCAACACACGAATCCACAAAGCCCAACTGAGGAAATTTTCAAGCCTAGTTATGAATTCCAATACCAAAGCCCGTTTCAGCAAGTCCATCTTCTAAGCCGTTCTTTATATATCACTTCGTTCAACCAGAGAAACCCTCGATTTCAGCTCCTCCTTCTCGTCCTTAATTTACAGTTTTCTTTAGGTAAACCGCAAATCTATGGACTATCTCGCTAACCTCATAATCCAGTTAAGGGGCAAGGCAAAATCTTAATAGGCAGTCGGTCTCAACATGGAATTGTTTTCATTTTGTGTGTATTGGGAAAGAAACCTATGTTATAGGTTTAATCTGTTGGATGAAATCTCTTAAAGTATTTTGAAGTTGACAAAACATTTTTATCAGTCTAGTCTGAAGACTTACAGACTCTATTGACAAAGTCTGAAGATCAAAGTCTGAAGCTAGCAAGACTCAAGACTTATATTTCAAAGTCTACTCACATGGACAGTTTCCAGGACGACATTTATTCTGATCTTATATGATCTTTATTCTAACGACTAGTGGATATCTTTCTACTGGATTCAGCACTAAACGATCTTACTTTCATATGGAATATGTTTAGATTCTCTAAAGATTTCGCAACTTATATTTGGAAGGATCTACTTATGGAAACCGAGATCCTGATTGTATGGGCGAGCAGGATTGATGGGCTATCAACACTTACCTTAAAGAGCTCGAGATCTCTCTAATTGATTCTGTCCAACGGGTTGATTGGAAGAACTTCTTTGGAAGGTGCCAACGGTATTGAAGGCATGAAGAAGTATATAAGAGAGATGCTCTAGTTGTTGAAGGGTGCGGATAGAAGAATTCCAAAGTCTGAATCTCCTTTTCTATTTTGTGATATCATTCTTTGAGCGTTACATGTAATCAAAAGAGAGATCATATTGTAGTGAGACCTTGAGGAAGTGTAGTAGAGTAATCTACACTGTGGACTCAAGAGCGTGAGACTGTAATCACTCTTATTGATTCTTAGTGAAATCCAGCCAGAAGGGCTGTCCGTGCGGGAGAGTGGACGTAGGCTTGATCTAAGCCGAACCACTATAAATCTGGAGTCTTGATTCTCTATCCCTAATCCTTTATATCGTTAACTGTTTTCATTTGCTGCAATTGTTGGTTTTAAGTTACTTATATCTCATTCGGTTTAATTTATTAAAATCGCTTTAAACATCTATTCACCCCCCTCTAGGTGCTAATTCTAGTCCTAACATAATCCACACATGCAAATTCATTTCTTTAACTACTAAATCAACCTTGGGTTTCATTCGCAATTGACCCATCTTTCCACCTTAATCTTTGCTTGCATTTGGCAAAAAATTAATAAATAACGAAAATATCTGCTTGCATTCAATTTCTTATTTGGACCTTTACTGAGTCTTTTAAATATTGAGGTACATTTCCACATGTAGGGACAGATGATATTACACTCGAAGTTCGTTAATCCCTTACAAAGCTCATAACTTACTATCTTAAAAACATGGAGCTATGTTGGTCCTGTCGATCCAAAAACTTATCTTATCAACGTGCACACAGGACGACAACCTTGACTTCCTTTACGTTTGCGTGCACAGAATGCTCGTTCATATTCTAGTCACCGATCAATTTCGTGGCTGCTTGCTATCATCGATGGGTGTAGGTACTGGAGAGAATGTGGAGCGGAAATGAGAACGAAGAGAGCTTATTTTATATCACCTCTTGCATCCTACTGATGTGATGTAAATTTGGATTGAACTTCAAACAACACTTCAATCAAGTGACTTAGAGCAGCTCTGGTCTAATTTGCTCCCATTATATGATGAAATGCACTGAGGTGATGTACCACCATGATACAAAGTAAATTTAAGGGCAAAGTTTCTCGATTTTAATGGAAACCGCCCAAGTAGTGCATCTATGTTCTATGTTTGAATCACAAAATTCAGTGAAAGAGTGACTTTTCCATGACTCGATCTTGAGAGAATGAATGTAAGTGGTAACTAAAACTTGGGTTTCCATACTTTTCAGAAGTAAAGTTTATGTGCCAAGGCAACGTTAGCTAACTCTCTTTGTAGGAAACTATGTAATATTTGAGTTTCCTCCAAGTTGTGAAGAGAAAAGTCTTGCAGGGAACTTCCATGAAACCGTCAACATGACACGGTGAAATACATTTATGATAGTATGGCTTGTGATGAGATGCAATCGAAGTTTGTTTCTCTGTTTTAGTTTGCTGAAGTGACAGATTTGGAGAGCAATCCACGTTAGTTTGGGTGGCTGAGATAGAGTAACGATGGGTTGGACCAAGGTTGCGATTCATTTGGCATGAGTCGATTTTGCGGCTTCGTTTAGTCTGATGTTTCTGCAAGTGATTACTTCTTTAAACACTGATGTTATTAGGAAAGCACGAAATATGTCCATATGCTAGAAAACAAATTCAGTGGATCTTATCCTCCAGAAATAGGGAATCTGAAGAACACAGAGAGCCCTCTATTTGCATGTAGACAGACTGAATGGATCTATCTCAATGGGCAATTTGGAGAAATTAACCGATATGAGCCTCAAATCAAATTTCCTCACTTGCCTCCTCCAGTCAAGTCTGGGAAATACAGCAAGCTTGATCGTTCTGAATTTACGGAAGAATAGATTTGACTGTGCCATCCCATTTGGAAAAAGGAATGTGAACAATCTTACTTTTTCAAGATTCGAGCTTGAACAACTTCATTGGAAAAATCCTGCTGGAGATTGTAACAATCCGAACGATCCCAAGTAAGAAACAGAGAGAATTTTACAGATAGAGATACAAAGGAACTCAGTTCCTTAGCTTGGCAATATGCTTTGATAACAAGGCAGAAACCTCAATCCCAAGAGCTGCACCTTCTAACATCTTGTGAACCCTCGCAATAATTCTCTTTCGGGCTCAATTCCCTCATTTAAAGAGCTTTCAAACTTAGACTGCCTTAACTTATCATACATTCATCTCAAAGGCCTATTTGACAAGATAGTCTCATGGGTTCTTTTCCCGCAAACGCTTTTTTCGGTAACAAGGATTTGCACTAGTTTGACGACCCTTACGGAATAAGATTTAGCAGATTGGAGTAAATATGGTCAATATAATCGGCTGGACATTTACAAACTGCGCGTTGGTATCATTGACGAGTTAGAAATTTTTAGGGCCGACCATCACAAATAAAAAGTTCATGAAGATCATGACTTTCCATGAACTATTGCCACGTGTACTGATCCAAAAATCAAAACACGTGAAACCCAAAAGACCTCGAATTCTTCACACTCGAATTGCATACTCGTCAAGGACATTGACTTCTTGAGGGATACACAAGTTCCATTCATACATGCATGTGTTACGGCCAAGAGGTTTCTATAGCTAATCTCGCTCAGATTCCCAACAAGTGCTCTTCCGAAACGTTCCAAGGGCGGGCGATACGGTCATTACAACAAATTCTAGAAGTCTCTATTGGTAGTTGGTAGGTTTGGCGGTACGATCTCGTCCGTCAAATAAATTCACGATCAATGGATGTAATTTGAGGGCCTCTAGTATAAGAAGGGGTGCCCTCTCCTCATTTGTAACAATCCAACCATTTAAGCAATATATAGGCTCATTTTTTTTCCAGAGCTTCTCTCTCTACGATCCAGGTGAAGCGAGCGAGTGTGCGATTGATCGAGCAAGGCTTGGCTTAGGCATCCCAACGATCCGAGTCGATCCAAAAGTACCTGAGTCGCCGCACGGTCACAATCCCAATCGATCGACCTGTAACACATGATGATTTACATTATAGTTGAATCATAAAACAACGAAATTAAAGATTCTTGCGAGCAAAATATTTTGCTAGCCAGTTGAATTTTTTTAATGATTTTTTTTTCTTCTTATTTATTTATTTATTTTGGTTTTTGGACTAGGGCTGGCAAAGTTGCTTGCCTCTCGCCGGCCACTAGTGAGGGCCGGCGACCCTTGCTAGCCATAGGGGAGGGCCGGACAACCCTCACTGGCTTTGGGTGAGGGCCACGACGCCCTCGCTGGCGAAAGCGAGGGTATTGCGGCTGTCACTCGCCAATAGCTCGCGAGGGGGCACAACGCCCTTGCATAGGCAAGCAAGGATCGGCCAGCCCTCGCCTATGACAGGCGAGGGTCAACCCTCGCCTGTGGCCTGCAAGGGTTGGTTGGCAACTCTTGCCAGCCCTAGATTCAAATATCTAAAACAAAAGTTTTAAAAAATTAAAAAATTAAAAATTAAAAAATTAAAAAATTATTAAAAAAAAAAGTGCAACGTTAGCAAATTCCGGCTAAAATTGGCTGAACAACTCAATTGGCAAGAAGTGGAAAAATTTGGGACTCAACTAACAAAATTAAAATGTCTAAGACTAAATTGACAAAAATGTAATAGGTTTAGAATTTTTTTAACAACTTTCTTGAGCAATTTGAGGTAACGGCGGCTAATCAAGGTCAGTCACATGCTTCCAGAAGCCATACACACAGTAGCAATTCAACAGATTCTCAGAGTATACTTTCCATGTATACCTTATCAAAAGTGAAAAAAAAAAGTAATTACATTAAAAAAAACCGTATTCCCAAAAACAATGAACATCATTTAAATCTGAAAAGCCATGTTTTTATATGCCCATTTCTCTTCAATTCTCTGCACGGCACACTCTGAGATTTTGTCCCAGTAGCTTTTGTCGGTCTTGTACTTCTCGAAAAACTCCACAAGAAGCTCGGCCGCTTAGCCTGATTCACCGTGCACATCTCAGCCGGCCCACCATTGCAAGTGGCAAAGGTCGGCAATCCACAAGTCATAGCCTCAACCACGGTCAACCTGAAAGCTTCATAGATAGCCAGTTGAGCAAAAACTCCCTTTAGCGGTAGAGCTCTCCGTTCCTTCTCCGGTTCATCTGGCGGCGCTGCAAGATGCCGTTGCCCTTGGCTTCAACCCTTCAACACGAAAACAAAAAGATGGAATTCCACCAACTTTACATGGTAGACTAGATCCACCCATCAAGATGTTGTATTTCAAGAACACTTGAATATATCCTCTTCTCGTCTTGCTTTTACCTTGACGGGAAGTTCAAAAGATCGTTGTGGCAAGCAGAGCAGGCCTCTTCAAAACGCTTGTGAATGCTGCGACTTCGGGTCAGCACACGATCAGCCATGGCTTGATTCTTCTCTCAGAAGAACTGCACGAACCACCGAAGCGAAACACACACACTGCGGGTTAGAAGCAGAACCCAACTTCCGCTAATAGAGTGAAATACGCTGAGGTTTTGAATAACCTCAAGAGAGAACACTCGGAGTGGGCGACATCTCAAACTCGCTCAGCCGCCATTAGTTTCCCACTTAGGGAAAAGAAGAAGAAGAAGAAGAAAAGTTCGAAACACCTCTACGCATTCGCACCAAAACAGTAGAGATTTCAGCCTTCGAACGGTGGTGCCGCGAAATGAAGAGAAAAAAGAGGAGGAGGCTCACCCTCGTCGCCCCTTTTCTGTAAGGAACAATGTGGGACAGAAGATATGTACTTAGTCTTGCCCGCGTACTGCCGAGGCAATCTTAGTCCGTCCCTCCATACTGCCCTAGGTCTGGGTAGTTAGATTCTCCACCCTTATAGCATACCCACGCGCTCGGGGAGTCGGCTCTGATACTACCCATAAGGATTTTGGTTTTTTCAGATTAGCCCATACTACCCTAAGAAAACGCGTTTAGATGAACCCCTAAGTAATGTGGGATATGAGACATGCATTTAGCCTCGTCCTCGTACTACCGACTTGATCTTAATCTGTACTTCCGTACTGTCTTGGGTCTGGGTCGTCACACTTTGGACGGAGGGACGCTTCACAAAACAGAGCCTACGCTTCAAGAAAAGAGGCAGGGCAGGGCAGGACCAGGCTTGAACGCGGGAAAAAGTCGATTAAATTGGTAAGTTTCGTTAATTAATCACCCCTTAGTTATGGGCTGGGGGTGGGGTTTTCTCTGCCGGGGGGCCCAACTTCCCGTCAGAAGAACCGCTTATACACTTCTCATTTATTCACAACCAAAAAAAAAAAACGGGAACTTCTCAATTATTTAGTTTCGTTAATTAATCACCTCTCATTTCTGTGTCTATTATTATAGCGTTCCTATTAAGCACATTTAATAGAAAGCATCTCGATTTTCAAAGAATTGCATGTCATGGGAAAAAAAATGTATTAGGAAACAAGATAGTGGTTTTCCTTGGGTTTTCTTTTTTTGTCACCGCTTTTCTCGGGTCTGTTTATGCTCTTGCTTGGCCTTACTTTAGTGGCTAGCTCTCCATGACCTTCCTCGAAACTACCATTACAAATACGCGAGAGAGATTATCGATCTTACTTAAATAAAAAATAAAATAAAAGAGCTAAAAAAAATCGTTTCTGAATAAGTAACGTGCACCCGAAAAAGACAGTAAGCCAACTTTTTTTTTTTTTTTTGGGTTGTAAAGCCAGCCATTGTAGGCAAACCAAGAACCAGATAAGGTTAGAGATTTATTAAGTGATGCTTCCTGGAAGCAAGGTCTAATATCTTTCAAAGAAAGAAAGAGGCGTTGCCTTATGCATCATCATATGGACAGATCACTTATGACATCCACGTGAATTAAAGATCAAGATGCTTTAGGTTTGCATAAATTCGATGCACCAAAAAATATCACTGTACAATGATCGACTTCGGCTCGTCCATGAACAGTGGAGCTCCTTTAGCCACAAAAGACCGGGCTTTCCAGAGCATTCGGTTTTGTCTCTTTTCCTTGATCAGCAGGACCAAAGCTCAATTTCTTTGGTAATGTTACTTTTGCTCTGCATTTTGATGGTTCAGGGGAAGGGCGGCTCTCTTCATCCGGGTCTCGACACTGCAGATTTGCTATCCTCTTATTAACCGAAGGTGAAAATGTTCCTGCGGCACCATCAATTCGGCGAGTGATCATCCGTCGCTTCCTAGCAATCACTCTTCCACGACTTTTGGTTCGATTTTGCTTGGGCTCGACGTGCACATCTGGCGAGCCCGCTCCTGCTGAGGCCCGAAGAGACCGGACCAACAACAAGGCAGGAGACGAGAAGAGAGGGGGAGGGATTTTCCTCAGCTGGCGTCGCCCATCCTTTTTATTATCCATACTTTGCCCAAAGTCTAGTCCCCTTGAACGGAAAGTCCTCCTTTGCTCCTTAATCTGCGCCCTTGTTGAGCTCCTTGGGCCTGAGATTTTCGGACTCTGAAGGGCCTGCTTCCCTAGAAACGGGTTGGGTTCTCCTTTGGGCCTCTTGCCCTGACTTTCCCTCATCATCGTTCACGTTCCTCTTACAATTTGCTCTCTTCTTCGAGGTTTTTCCAATTGATTTCATTCGAGTTTGCATTCACATTCACACTCTTTTAAATCTTTTTTGTGCACAGATTAGGGATTCAGTCAATCAGATTTTTCTCTTCCTTTAGGATTATCTCTACTGTAATGAAAGTAAATTTCTCGGAAGTGACATGTATACTAGTCCTCCGAGAACTTTCATTTGATTTTCTTTGTCCTTTCTTTTCCTTCTGCTATTTTTTCTCTTTTACAGATTCTTGCTATATATATAATTTATCAAATATGTTGACGACATTAAGATCATATAAATTTATAATACAATTGAAAAGATCTTGGATGTATATTTAGGAGTTTTGAAACATATGTCAAAGCTCGCAAGAAAATTTAATAGAATGTAATTCTATTAGTTTAGCATATTTTACTCGAAAAACTCAAAAAATTAATATGATTATGGACTTAATATCATTTGCAATTTATTGATATCCGAAATTTTGTCGACATTTTAAGTATTCATTTATTTTACATAATATAAAAATAAAAGATATATAAAAATATTTAAAAAGGGGATAAAAATGAATTAAAAAATGAATGAAATAAAAACAATAAATAAAAGGGGGAAATCAAGCAGGCCGGTGTGTCTAGCCCACTTAACATTATATTCGGCCCCTCTAAGATATCCCTCTCCCTTGGCCCATTTCATTTATGCTTTCATGACCTGTCTTTTGATTTCCTTTTCCTAGCCCCCCTCTTTTTTGTTTTCGAAGCCCATCAGAAACTAAATAAAAGAAAGGCCCAGCTTGTCGCCTCTTTCTCTTCTTTGCACACACATACGCCCACACACGTAAGAGGGCTGACGCCACCACCGTAACGCAAGCTGCAGAGGGAATATTGGAGAGAAAAAGTGAAAGGAGGAGGTCGGGAAGAAGGTCTGGATAATTCTCTCAAGGTCTGAAGATCTCTTTTCCGATTTGGTCGCTCCTAGATGGCCATTGTTGGAAGAAAGTCAGCGGAAGACGACTTATTTATTTTCGATGCGCGATGAACAATTTACCTCGGAACGATTGTTGGATTGCGGATGAATCATGAACAAAAATACTTCACGTTAGTCTAAATGCAATCACGAGGAAAACATTCGATTTCCACAGCGTAAATACCTATTGTTCTTGTAAAAGAGAAAATGAAACGCCTCATTTTTCTTTGATGGAAATGGAACAAGAAAAAGAGAGGAATTTCTGAGCGTATGTTCTGCCAACCCCCTCAACAGTTGTCTTCAGGAGTCTTTTATTTGACTCCCCCACACATTTTCAAATAGTGTCTTTCCATTATAGCATATCAAAACGAAACGGTGCATTTTCATCGCACCCCATCATGGACGTATTAATAAAATACTATACCTCCCACTCGGACATGATGGACTTGATAGCACTCTATCAAAAATATAAGGTATTTAACATTCATCGACTTTACAAAACAATTCATACTGGCAAGTAAGCCGTGCGACCAGTGTGTATACCTACACTTGGGAGCTCAAATTATGCACATGTTAGGGATGATATAATGGCTATAACCCTAAAAAGAAATAAACAATCGATGTCGCATAGTGCCATAGACATATTTTGTTACATCAATCCAAGTATACATATCCCTTAAAGGCTATACTTAACTATTCTCAAAACACCATGTATTTACAATTATATTCGCAACCACATAAGGCGATATAATTGGTCGACCAGTAAATACATGTGATATATGTAAAACAACAATAGTCTTTCTTCGCACTCATGTCTCTCTCCATTTCAAAACAACTGCTTTTCTAGACACGTCCCATAAAGCTATATCTATTCATGACTGTCGGTAACATGCTAAAGTAGCAACATTGATCTTTCACTTGGAGAACATAGTCAGAAGTAACATATGACACAAAATGAGGTAAATTATAAATTACCTCAAGAGCTCACATGATGAGTAAATAGGGATAATTTTACTCACATTCCATTGTCGATCGAACAATGCAAATGTAGTATGAATTACATGCTATAGTGGATTTCTCTTTCTATAAATGCGTATGTCATTTATTAAATATATCCACTATACGGATCTTAGCCTAAACATAGTCACGTGCTTCTCACGTACTCATGTTTAGCTCGAGTGCTATATTAGCTCGTTTTCTATAGCCTCCAATTAAGTACTCGCATCCGGCATCTTTCAAGCATACATGATTGTGGGATTATCATATTCAGTCTTATTATAAACAAATCAGAGACCTCATCTTGACTTCAATTAAGGAGACATATTATTTTATGTACTAAAATTGCTCTTCAGCATTTATTTGTACATAATATCTCATCTCAACGTGCTAACTATAACACTTGAGGTGATTGTTTGTGTGAGTGAGCCAATTATTACCTGCTGACATACTTTTCAATAATATATGTGTGTATGTACTAGTCTCATAATGGATTTGTACTTATTGATAAAACATCAAAGTCACTAATAGACAAACAAGTACAATACATATGTCCACATATACATAAACCAATGATATCCTACAGTAACATATATCACATTCTACGCAATCCTAGTGACATCCTATGGGTCAAGAATATATCTTTAGGAACAGCCTTCGTAAATGGATCAGCAATCATTCTATTGGTTAAAATATATTGTAGGATCACTTCTTTTTGTGTTATTATATCTCTTATGAAGTTGTTCTTTATGTCAATGTGTTTCGTCTTTCCATGATACTTGGGATCTTTCACATAGGCAATGGCTGCTTGACTATCGCAATAAACTATCACCAGTCTTGGAACCTCAGTGATAGTGGCTAAATTTTCCAAGAAACGTTTTAGCCATACTGCTTCTTGCACTGCGGAAAAAAAATACAATAAATTCTGCCTCCATCGTAGACAAGGCCGTGCATCTTTGTTTCTTGCTATTTCAAGAAATTATACCTCCATTGAGCAAGAATGCATATCCAAAAGTCGATTTACGCGCATCCAGGTCTCCATCCCAATCAGCATCTGAATAGCCTAATAGGCGTAAATCATTCATTTGGCAACAAAGTCGATAGTCTATGGTGCCTTTCAAGTATCTCAGGATCATCTTCACCATTTTCCAATGTGCTTGATCGGGATTTGATTGATATCGGCTCACCAATCCCACAGCATAACATATGTCGGGTCGAGTATATATCATAGCATACATCAAACTTCCAACCACACTAGCGTAAGGAACGGTTTCCATTACTTTAATTTCTTTTGGAGTCTTAGGACACATCTCAGTACTTAGGACTTCACCTTGCATGACAGGGGTATTAATGGGATTACAATGCTGCATATTGAAAGTAAGGAGTTTTCTTGATCGATCTCTTTTGATCTTAACTCCTAATATATAAGCAGCTTTTCCCATGTCCTTCATTTCAAAATTGAAAGATAACCATTCTTTTATGGTGATAACCAAAATCTTGTCATTTCCAACCAATAGAATATCATCCACATAAAGTGATAAAATCACAAATATATCTTCGGACCGCTTGACATATACATAGTGATCTTCTTCGATCATCGTGAAACCAAAAGTTGTTATGACTCGATGAAAACGAAGATACCATTGTCTAGATGATTACTTAAGGCCATATATTGAGCGATGAAGTTTGCAAACTTTATACTCTTGACCTTTAGCTATGAAACTTATTGGTTGTTTCATATAGATTTCCTCATCTAGTTCTCCATTGAGAAATGTCGTATTTACATCCATTTGATGTAATTCAAGGTCCAAATGTGCAACGATAGCTAGGACAATACTTATTGAGGTAAATCTTACAACTGGTGAAAATGTTTCATCATAATATATACCCTCTTGTTGAGTATAACATTTCGCCACAAGACGAGTCTTATACTTTTCAATGGATCCATCCGTCCTTTGTTAAATCTTAAAAACCCATTTGTTTCCAATGGCCTTACGATTGGGTGGTAGATCAACCAAGCCCTAAAAATGAATTTCCCTCATTGACTCCATTTCATCTTCTAAAACTTTTCTCCATTCTTTCTTGTCAGAGGATAAGAGAGCCTCTTGAATAGTCTTAGGCTTGGTATCGTCTTTCTGAGCAATCATAAATGTTTCCCTTTCAATCTCAAAACAACGACGGGAAATACTTTTACAATTACTTTTACGCAATTGAATTTCTATTGAATTCAATTCGCCAAGCGATGCAACACTCCCACTAGATCTTGTGTGTTGAGGTAAATCTGCATTTCCCTCTATAACATTAGTAGGTGTGTTATCAAGATCTTCCATCTCATATAATTGGAAGTCATTATCAATCTTACCTCTACTAGGAAAATCGTTCTTCAAGAATATGACATCTCGTTATTCCATTTCGGTCATACTTCCATCAGTTTGTTCACCTATGAACACGTACCCTTTGGAGTGTTCAAAATATCTTATAAAGATACATTTATTTTCTCTAGGACCTAATTTGTCATATTTATGGGAAGAATCATAAGCTGCACATCAAAATACCCTTTGTAGGTTACTTAAATCTGGTTTCCTATCAGTCCATAATTCATAAATGGTGGAAGTAACTAATTTTGAGGGCACTCGATTAAGTACATAGGCATCAGTCAATAACGCATCTCTCCAATAGGAGATAGGTAAATTTGCTTGTGACATCATAGACCTAACCATTTCCAATAAGGTTGTATTCCTTCTCTCAACTACTCCATTTTGTTGTGGAGTACCAAGAATAGTTAATTATCGTACAATTCCATTTTCATCATAAAGAATCTTGAATTGCTCCGATAGATACTCAAGTCTGCAATCGATTCTCAATACCTTTATTGTTTTGTTCAACTGATTCACTACGAGGCAAGTGTTCATCATTCTGGTTGTTTGTTGTTTGATCTGCTACGAACAATTTGTTTGTTATTTCATTGGATTAGCTTAAGTAAATATGATTTATAGCATAGATCTACTGAACCGATTTCTCTAAAGAGCAAAAATAGCAAAACCCCGAGGGAGCTAATAGAGGCTAATCTCTAGAGATGTAAGACGTTTGAGTTAGGTAACAAGATGTTGATCTACGATGGTAGAGATAGTCTGTACACAGTTAAGCCACTCCCCTTCCAACAAAGGAAGTTTAGAGTTAAGTTTCAAGACAACGATGACATCGGTATAAGGTGAGCATTCTTTATTGTTTTGGCACTTAATAATCACTCTTTAATTTTTAATCTAGAGGCATATATGTTACAGGAATGAGAGAATGTTCACGATGATTATAAAGCAGGTTGGTCAGTAGAATTTTCATCTTCTGCAACGGGGTAGACAATCAGATTGCCCGCCATAATTAATACGGGTTATTGATATGGACTTTGGGGCCTCTTCACTTTAAAAATATTTTCGCCTTCAACTTTTATGCAATATTCTGTTTAGGGGTAACCTATGCGCACCAGTACTTTCGATTTCTTTATCCTTAACTTGCTAAATTAAAAACCATAGGTATCCTAGTGTTGGAAGGTTATTTTTCACAAATGATTTAGGGGGTGATTTCCCTAAGACTTTGGAGAGGATGCCACTTGTCTCTAAGACTTAAACAGTGTGGTTCTCCTTCACTATAAGTAATTAGCTTGTCCAGCAAGTTATTCTTTACTTTTGTACATTAGCAAATATTGCATATCTGTTTGAATGGTATTGATTCAGATTTTTTTTAGCTGTAAACGTGTCAACTAGAGCTCTCTGTGAGGAAATCTTTGTTATTGAGTATTTGGAAAAACTCTTAGGGTGTGAAGATTTGTCAACGCCGTTAAGAATTTGTTAAGGCACGACCATTTATATCTACATATGTAATCCATATTGATTTAGTTGATAGCAAAATCTTACTTCCGTAGTTCAACATAAGCAAAAGTCCGTCATTTCAAGTATGGACTACATGCAGCTAATTCAATTGACAACATGTCCCCTCCTAGGCCCGGCTCTAGAATCGATGGTCAAAGGATCGAGGTCAAAGCTAACCATTTTTGAACCGATATAGAAAACGCACGATACGAACTATGTCACTACGAGGCAAGTGTTCATCATTCTGGTTGTTTGTTGTTTGATCTGCTACGAACAATTCATCTGTTAGTTCATTAGATTAGCTTTAAGTAAATATGATTCAAGCATAGATTTATTTGGATTTTGATTATGGCAATTTAGGTATCTATTAAACCGATTTCTCTAAAGAATAAAAATAGCAAAACCCGAGGGAGGTAATAGAAGCTAATGTTTAGAGACGTAAGATGTTTGAGTTGGGTAACAAGATGTTGATCTACGACGGTAGAGATAGTCTATACACAGCTAGGCCACTCCCCTTCCAACAAAGGAAGTTTAGAGTTAAGTTTCAAGACAACGAAGACATCGATATAAGGTGAGCCTTCTCTATTGTTTTGGCACTTAATAGCCACTCTTTAATTTTTAATATGGAGGTATCTATCTTGCATGAATGAGAGAATGTTCACGATGATGATAAAGTAGGTTGGTCAATACAATTTTCATGTTCTGCAACGGGGTAGACAATCGGATTGCTCGCCATAATTAATACGGTTTATCGATATGGACTTTAGGGCCTCTTCACTTGAAAAATAATTTCACCTTCAACTTTTATGCAATATTTTGTTTAGGGGTAACCTATGCACACCAGTTTTTTTGATTTCTTTATCTTTAACTTGCTGAATTAAAAATCATAGGTATCCTAGTGTTGGAAGGTTATTTTTCATAAATGATTTAAGGGATGATTTCCCTAAGACTTTGGAGAGGATGCCACTAGTCTCTAAGAGTTAAACAGTATGGGCTCTCCTTCACTATAAGTAATTAGCTTGTCCAGCAAGTTATTCTTTTCTTTTGTACATTAGCAAATATTGTATATCTGTTTGAATGGTATTGATTCATATTTTTTTTTGAGCTGTAGATGTGTCATCTAGAGCTCTTTGTGAAGAAATCTTTGTTACTGAGTATTTGGAAAAACTCTTAAGGTATGAAGATTTGTTAACGCCGTTAAGAATTTGTTAAGATACGACCTTTTATATCTACAGATGTAATCCATATTGATTTAGTTGATAGCAAAATCTTACTTCCGTAGTTCAACATAGGCAAAAGTCCGTCATTTCAAGTATGGACTACATGCAACTAATTCAGTTGACCACATGCCCCCTCCTAGGCCCAGCTCTGGAATCGATGGTTAAAGGATCGAGGTCAAAGCTAACCATTTTTTAACCGATATAGAAAATGCACGATACGAACTATGTCACTACGAGGTAAGTGTTCATCATTCTGGTTGTTTGTTGTTTGATCTGTTATGAACAATTTATCTGTTAGTTCATTGGATTAGCTTTAAGTAAATATGATTCAAGCATAGATTTATTTGGATTTTGATTATGGTAATTTAGGTATCTATTGAACCGATTTCTCTAAAGAGTAAGAATAGCAAAACCCCGAGGGAGGTAATAGAAGCTAATGTCTAGAGACGTAAGACGTTTGAGTTGGGCAACAAGATGTTGATCTACGACGGTAGAGATAATCTGTACACAGCTAGGCCACTCCCCTTCCAACAAAGGAAGTTTAAAGTTAAGTTTCAAGACGACGAAGACATCGATATAAGGTGAGCCTTCTTTATTGTTTTGGCACTTAATAATCACTCTTTAATTTTTAATCTAGAGGCATCTATCTTGCAGGAATAAGAGAATGTTCATGATGATTATAAAGTAGGTTGGTCAGTACAATTTTCATGTTCTGCAACAGGGTAGACAATCGGATTGCCCGCCATAATTAATACGGGTTATTGATATGGACTTTAGGGCCTCTTCACTTTAAAAATATTTTCTCCTTCAACTTTTATGCAATATTTTGTTTAGGGGTAACCTATATGCACCAGTACTTTCGATTTCTTTATCCTTAACTTGCTGAATTTAAAACCATAGGTATCCTAGTGTTGGAAGGTTATTTTTCACAGATGATTTAGGGGGTGATTTCCTTAAGACTTTGGAGAGGATGCCATTAGTCTCTAAGACTTAAACAGCGTGGGCTCTCCTTCACTATAGATAATTAGCTTATCCAGCAAGTTATTCTTTACTTTTGTACATTAGCTATTGCATATTTGTTTGAATGGTATTGTTTCAGATTTTTTTTTAGCTGTAGAGGTGTCAACTAAAGCTCTTTGTGAGGAAATCTTTGTTATTGAGTATTCGGAAAAACTCTTAGGGTGTGAAGATTTGTCAATGCCGTTAAGAATTTGTTAAGGTACGACCTTTTTATATCTACATATGTAATCCATATTGATTTAGTTAATGGCAAAATCTTACTTCCGTAGTTCAACATAGGCAAAAGTCCGTCATTTCAAGTATGGACGACATGCAACTACTTCAGTTGACCAAATGCCTCCTCCTAGGCCTGGCTCTGGAATCGATGGTCAAATGATCGAAGTCAAAGCCAACCATTTTTTAACCGATATAGAAAACACACGATACGAACTATGTCACTACGAAGCAAGTGTTCATCATTCTGGTTGTTTGTTGTTTGATCTAGTACGAACAATTTGTTTGTTAGTTCATTGGATTAACTTAAGTAAATATGATTAAATCCTAGATTTATTTGGATTTTGATAGTTGCAATTTAGGTATTTATTGAACCGATTTCTCTAAAGAGTAAAAGTAGCAAAACCCCGAGGGAGCTAATAGAGGCTAATGTCTAGAGACGTAAGACATTTGAGTTGGGTAACAAGATGTTAATCTATGACGGTAGATATAGTCTGTAAATAGTTAGGCCACTCCCCTTCCAATAAAGGAATTTTAGAGTTAAGTTTCAAGACCACGATGACATCGGTATAAGGTGAGCTTTCTCTATTGTCTTGGCACTTAATAATCACTCTTTAATTTTTAATATGGGGTATCTATCTTGCAGGAATGAGAGAATGTTCACGATAATTATAAAGTAGGTTGGTCAGTACAATTTTCATGTTCTACAACGGGGTAGACAATCGGATTGCCCGCCATAATTAATATGGGTTATTGATATGGACTTTAGGGCCTCTTCACTTGAAAAATAATTTCACCTTCAACTTTTATGCAATATTTTGTAGGTTATTTTTCATATATGATTTAGGGGATGATTTCCCTAAGACTTTGAAGATGATGCCACTAGTCTCTAACACTGAAATAGCGTGGGCTCTCGTTCACTATAGGTAGTTAGCTTGTCCAGCAAGTTATTATTTTCTTTTGAACATTAACAAATATTGTATATCTATTTGAATGGTATTGATTTAGATTTTTTTTTTTGAGCTGTAAACGTGTCAACTAGAGCTCTCTGTGAGGAAATCTTTGTTATTGAATATTTGGAAAAACTCTTAGGGTGTGAAGATTTGTCAACGCCGTTAAGAATTTTTTAAGATACGACCTTTCATAGCTACAGATGTAATCTATATTGATTTAATTGATAGCAAAATCTTACTTCTATAGTTCAACATAGGCAAAAGTCCGTCATTTCAAGTATGGACTACATGCAGCTAATTCAGTTAACCACATGCCCCCTCCTAGGCCCGGCTCTGGAATCGATGGTCAAAGGATTGAGGTCAAATCCAACCATTTTTGAACCGATATAGAAAACACACGATACGAACTATGTCACTAGGAGGCAAGTATTCATCATTTTGGTTGTTTGTTGTTTGATCTGCTACAAACAATTTGTTTGTTTGTTCATTAGATTAGCTTAAGTAAATATGATTCAAGTATAGATTTATTTGGATTTTGATTGTGGCAATTTAGGTATCTATTGAACCGATTTCTTTGAAGAGTAAAAGTAGCAAAACCCCGAGGGAGGTAATAGAGGCTAATGTCTAGAGACGTAAGTTGTTTGAGTTGGGTAACAAGATGTTGATCTATGACGGTAGAGATAGTCTGTACACAACTAGGCCACTCCCCTTCCAACAAATGAAGTTTAGAGTTAAGTTTTAAGACCACGAAAACATCGGTATAAGGTGAGCCTTCTTTATTGTTTTGGCACTTAATAATCACTCTTTAATTTTTAATTTGAAGATATCTATCTTGCAGGAATGAGAGAATGTTTACAATGATTATAAAGTGGGTTGGTCAGTACAATTTTCATCTTCTACAACGGGGTAGACAATCGGATTGTCCGCCATAATTAATACGGGTTATTGATTTGGACTTTAGGGTATCTTAACTTAAAAAATAATTTTGCCTTCAACTTTTATGCAATATTTTGTTTAGGGGTAACCTATGTGCACAAGAACTTTTGATTTTTTTATCCTTAACTTGCTGAATTAAAAACCATAGGTATCCTAGTATTAGAAGATTATTTTTCACAGATGATTTAGGGGATGATTTCCCCAAGACTTTGGAGAGGATGACATAATCTCTAAGACTTAAACAACGTTTGTAGTCGGGGTAGCCACCTGAATCAAATAGCCGAATCAGCCCGAATAAAGCCGGCCTCCCAATGAGCTCGCCTGGGCTTAAGTGGAAAATCTACTCCTTTCAATTGAGTATATTTGTATTAGGAAGTGTGTGTGTGGTACTAGGTCCGACCCCTGATTGGGTGGTTAAAGCCAAGCAAAAAAATGAGCTCCCTCCTTATTGGCTATTTAATCTCCTGAAATCTATGTTGGTTGTTCCAAACTCAAAATAGAAATCGTAGATTCCAAGAACAGATGGTGCAAATAAAAAATAAATCAAGGAAAATAACGTCTTGAAAACTTCCAAACTCGAATGCTTCCTCTTCTGGCAACTGTTCGTTCCTTGGTTTATGTGACAGCGTGGCGAACCAAACGGAGCCTGTAAGAACAAACAAGAACATAGCATGAGTTGATTGCAAGAAACATGGTTCGTACACGAAGTACTGTTGAAACAGTGATAAAATTAGATTTTAATTCTTGCGATAACATCTTCATGAAGCATGCAGACAAGGGTAAAAGAGAGAAGACTTCTGGCCAAGCGGAAAAATGAACTCCCTCTTCATTTGCTGTCTTATCTCCCGAAATCTATATTGGATATTCTAGTTTCTAATGGAAACAAACTTGCTTCGAGTTAATGAAACCTTCAACTTTCTTGATAAAAAAAAATAAAAAATAGTACGAGTCAAACTCAAGATACAAACTGTAGGTTCAGAGAACAGATGATGCAAATAAAACAATAATTAGGAAAATAACCTCTTGGAAATTTCCCAATTCCAACGCTTCCTCTTCCGCCCACGGAGGGAAATAGACTGGGCCTGCAAGAACAAGCAAGAACACAGATACTTCGAATGCCAAGAACTGTTGAAACAGTGATAATATTATATTTTAATTTCTGCGATAACATCTTCATGGAGCATGCAGGCAAAGGTGAAAATATAGAGAACTTTGGACACCCCCTCAAGAAAAATTCCTTCATTTTCATTTGTGATCGTACTCCAATTGAATGAAGAATGCAGAGTCGGATTATGTTTCAAGAAGGAACTTACCAGGGGGCAATACTTGGCATAATAGAACATCTTGGCGCAGCAGTGGCGGCCCTTCTCAACCTGATCAAAGTCGGGTACATGCTTCCGGAAGCAGTCAGGTTCAACAGTCTCTGAGAGTACCTTGTGTTAGGGAAATCCCTTATGATGTTTTGAAGATGACAAAATAAATCAAAGGCTACTAACATGTTTGATGGTTGAGTAATAGACTATGCAAATGATTGAACATGTAAAGGATATTGTCAAAGTCTGAAGACGGCCAGAAAACTGAACGGAACACATGTCCAAAGTATATTCTTTCTTTGAATACTTTATTATGATGAATTAAGAAAGAATATTTGTTTATCTATGGAGATTTCATATTTTGCTCTAACGGAATGGAAGGATCCAAACTGATGGATACCAAAAAGGAAATGAATTGATTGCAGGAAATTCAATAAGGCAAGAATGATTGCGAATCTACGCAGATTTTGGTGCAATCAGATAAGTATCTCCTACGAAGATTGGTAATGATCTTTTTTAATCAATGGTATATTTTGAACATATATCTTGGGTAAGAGATTTTCTTTATCATTCTGCCATACAAATTTCTACGTGTATTTATCCTGATTTTAGACGATTGCTTATCATTTATATTGCAAATATTTCTTCTCATAAATATAAGGCATTGCAATATTTTTTACTTGATTTGGCACGTGACAGCAATATCATCTTTCTTTTTGTGAAATGCATTTATAATATATTTTTGAGATTTATGCTCAAGGAAATCCCTTTGATCTCGAAAGATATTATTGCATATTTATGGATATTCTTGCTATATTCTTAGAAGATATATTATATCTAGCAAGGTTGATCCGCAAATCGGAGGAAGGTATTACATGATATTTTTGCAAAGATTGTTATCCATTATACAAGATTTTGCAGGTGGCAAAAGAATCTTCCATATGGAATTCGGAAAGCTTGATCAGAAAATTATGAAGATTCTATACTATCTTCTGGAGGCTAAAAAATTCTATTCCTTATGCAAAACTCTTGCTTATTGAGGAAATCCCTTATGTGTCATATGAAAGTTTATTTGTGCAAAAAGTTCGTTAAGTTGATGCAGGTTAAATTCGAGACGAGCTTGATTGAAGATTTTTGCCTCGAATTTCATAATGCAAGTGATCGTTGCAAATGTTGTTGCTACAAGGGGAATAATCGAAAAAAATATTCTGCTCAACGTGCACAAACAACAATTGTTTCTATTCGCAAATATTGTCATTATGACAGGGGGAGAAAGCGAATCCAAGAAAAAGGAAAGGAATCGTGATCATCTCAAAAAGGCAACAAATTGAGGGGGAGCTTTGATCAATTATGGAAAAATCTTTTTGAATTGATTGTGATCTTGTTTATTATGGAATATCGGAAAAGGTAAATGTGTTGGAACTTATCAAGTTCTACAAAATCTGGTTAGTGCATTTTTTTTTACCTTTTGTCATAACAAATATTTTATTGGTATTATCTTTTTATTATGACAAAAAGGATAAGTGAATTTTTTATAATGCATCCGTGATTTTTATTTGCTGATATATATGATCGAAGTGAGCTATATTGCATATCTTTAATATTCGATTTATAAAAGGTGATTTTTGGAAATCATTTGTTATCGTTTTATATTCTCTACGTCATACTATTTCTATTGTTATCGCTTTTTGATTATGACAAAAAGGGGGAGAGAATATAAATATGCATATGTGTTGATTGGTTAATATTATGTATTGCATAATATTGAGCTGCGATTATTTTTCTATATATTGTTATGCTCAATCTATTTGTTATCTTTTGATATCCTTTGATTTAAATTAATATCTTTAAAAGTATGTTTACAAATCTGCATATTCAGAGATTGTTTTGTCATCATCAAAAATGGGGAGATTGTTAGGGAAATCCCTTATCCTTATTATGTTTTGAAGATGACAAAATAAATCAAATGCTACTAACATGTTTGATGGTTGAGTAATAGATTATGCAAATGATTGAACATGTAAAGGATATTGTCAAAGTCTGAAGACGGCCAGAAAACTAAACGGAACACATGTCCAAAGTATATTCTGAAGATTTCCAGATTTCTGTGTCAAAGTCTGAAAACTGCTAGACTTTAATGTCAAAGTCTGTTCTACATCAGAAATCTGTCAACTCTGACAAATTCCAGACTAAATATGAATGAAGAACCAGAAGACAGACTCTATGCTGAAGCAGAACATAACAGACTGTGTTCAAACCTTAAAGCTAAATCTGTTCAGACCCAGATTGCAAAGTCTATCGCAGTCAGACTCAGATTGTAAAGTCTATTGCTCTTAGACTTTACATCCAGAATTCGACAGAACGTAACTCAAGCCCAAAGATATAACGGCTAGTGATCTGGTTTGGATTCCACATCAAGATTGATTTGATTGACTTAACCTAATTGATTGACAATTAGATCTTGAAGACAAGAACTTTCTATACGAAGAAGCTTTACTTATGGAAACCAAGATTTCGTTTGTATGGGCGATCGGAATCAATTTGGGATTCTACCTTTGTCACTCAACGGCTACCAAATCTTCTTGATACAGAGCTGTCCAATTGGTATATTGGAAGACGATCCTCAAGATGCTGTCCAACGGTTAGTTTTGGAAGTAGAGGAGTATTTAAGGAGATGAATGACCGATGAGCAAGTAAGAGATAGAGTGTAGAATTTATAATTCCAAAGTCTAAGTGATCTTCAATCATACACTTGTCTCTCGTGAGCTTAAACGTTTATGATCTTGAGAGAAATACCAAAAGAGTGACTTAGTGAGATAGTGTGATCTTCTACTAAGTGTTTGCACTCAAAGTTGTAATCTCTTGTTAATTGCATAGTGGAATCCAGCCAAGAAGGCTGTTAGCGTGGGAGAGTGGACGTAGGCTTGGATTAAGCCGAACCACTATAAACATTGTGTTCTTATTCTCTTCTCTAAACCCTTTATTGTGTTAAAGTCTGATCTCGCTCAAAGTCTGTTGTTCTTCAGACTTTGCTCACAACTTATTTTATTCCGCATATATTTGCCAAGGTTTTGTTTAAACACCTATTCACCCCCTCTAGGTGTTGTTACTAGCATCATAATCGGTTTATAGACGATCTAGATGATGAAGAACTGGCACTCATGATAAAGAGATTCAGAAAGTTGAACAGAAAAGGAAGAAAATTCAGTGAAAGAAAACAATACAAGCAAAATGGGCAGAAAAGAACCATGAAAGAAGATGATGAGCAAGGAAATCTATGCTTGATGGCACATTCAGAATCAGAGTCTGACTCAGACACAGACTCAGAATCCGATGAAGAAATCGAGGTAGGCCATTCAAGAATTCCTACTAAAGTTCTTAAGTATATAAACGAGCTATGCGTAAATCTCAAATCTTCTCTTAAAAGGATCTCCGAACTTAAAAAGGAGAATTCTTGGCTTAGGCAACATGATCTTTCTCAAAAAGAAAAGTTTGAAATTTTGCAAAAAGATTTTCTACAAACAAAAGAAAGTCAAGATTTACTTGTCAAGGAAAATGATACTTTAAAGAAAGAACTTTCAAATATTTCGACGAAATTCTCAAATGGTTCAAAAACTTTAGAGCATATTCTTTCCATACAAGTTCCTTACTATAATAAGTCGGGACTTGGTTTCAATAAGGAAAGTGATTCTCTAATTGATTTTACTAAAGTCAAGGAGAGACTTAGACAAAGACCTTCAAATGTATTTTATAAAAATCATTTTCAAAAAGTGTTTGTAAAACCTGTTGGTGGAAATGCCCTCAAGTGTTCAAATTGTGGAGATTTGAAACACTTTGAGAAAGAATGTCCTAAAGTCTGGAGACCTATTAAGAGAGATTGGGTAAATACAACATACTCTACTAACTCTCATGGACCCAAGAAAAATTGGGTACCAAAGAAAAGATGAGTTATTTTTGCAAGATATAAAGGAAAAGAAGAAAGAGAAATTGGTAAGGAAGGTATATATTTTTCAATTTGGTTTGGATACAAAATTTAAAAATTCTTATTATACTTATATTCTCTTTGTGCTTTAATTGATTCGGATTTTATAAAGATCATATCCTATGATTTGTTTTATTGAAGAAAGAATATTTTAGTTATCTATGGAGATCTTCTATTTTACTCTAACAAAAAGGAAGGATCCAAATTGATGGATACCAAAAAGGAATTGAGTTGATTGCAGGAAATTCAATAAGGCAAGAATGATTGCGAATCTACACAGATTTTGGTGCAATCAGATAAGTATCTCCTACGAAGATTGGTAATGATCTTTTTTAATCAATGGTATATTTCGAACATATACCTTGGGTAAGAGATTTTTTTTTATCATTCCACCATACAAATTTCTGCGTGTATTTATCCTGATTTTAGACGATTGCTTATCATTTATATTGCAAATATTTTTTCTCATAAATATAAGGCATTGCAATATTTTTTACTTGATTTGGCACGTGATAGCAATATCATCTTTATTTTTGTGAAATGCATTTATAATATATTTTTGAGATTTATGCTTAAGAAAATCCATTTGATCTCGAAATATATTATTGCATATTCATGGATATGTTTGCTATATTCTTAGAAGATATCTTATATCTAGCAAGTTTTGATCCGCAAATCGGAGGAAGGTATTACATGATATTTTTGCAAGGATTATTATCCATTATACAAGATTTTGCAGGTGGCAAAAGAATCTTCCATATGGAATTTGGAAAGCTTGATCAGAAAATTATGAAGATTCTATACTATCTCCTGGAGGCTAAAAAATTCTATTCCTTATGCAAAACTCTTGCTTATTGAGGAAATCCCTTATGTGTCATATGAAAGTTTATTTGTGCAAAAAGTTCGTTAAGTTGATGCAGGTTAAATTCGAGACGAGCTTGATTGAAGATTTTTGCCTCGAATTTCATAATGCAAGTGATCGTTGCAAATGTTGTTGCTACAAGGGGAATAATCGAAAAAAATATTCTGCTCAACGTGCACAAACAACAATTGTTTCTATTCGCAAATATTGTCATTATGACAGGGGGAGAAAGCGAATCCAAGAAAAAGGAAAGGAATCGTGATCATCTCAAAAAGGCAACAAATTGAGGGGGAGCTTTGATCAATTATGGAAAAATCTTTTTGAATTGATCGTGATCTTATTTATTATGGAATATCGGAAAAGGTAAATGTGTTGGAACTTACCAAGTTCTACAAAATCCGGTTAGTGCATTTTTTTTTACCTTTTGTCATAACAAATCTTTTATTGGTATTATCTTTTTATTATGACAAAAAGGATAAGTGAATTTTATAATGCATCCGTGATTTTTATTGGATATTTGCCGATATATATGATCGAAGTGAGCTATATTGCATATTTTTAATATTCGATTTATAAAAGCTGATTTTTGGAAATCATTTGCTATCGCTTTATATTCTCCACGTGACTCTTTGTTATCGCTTTTTGATTATGACAAAAAGGGGGAGAAGATATGAATATGCATATGTGTTGATTCGTTAATATTATTCATTGCATAATATTGAGCTGCGATTATATTTTTATATATTGTTATGCTCAATCTATTTGTTATCTTTTGATATCCTTTGATTTAAATTAATATCTTTAAAAGTATGTTTACAAATCTGCATATTCAGAGATTGTTTTGTCATCATAAAAAAGGGGGAGATTGTTAGGGAAATCCCTTATGATGTTTTGAAGATGACAAAATAAATCAAAGGCTACTAACATGTTTGATGGTTGAGTAATAGACTATGCAAATGATTGAACATGTAAAGGATATTGTCAAAGTCTGAAGACGGCTAGAAAACTGAACGGAACACATGTCCAAAGTATATTCTGAAGATTTCCAGATTTTTGTGTCAAAGTCTGAAAACTGCTAGACTTTAGTGTCAAAGTCTGTTCTACATCAGAAATCTGTCAACTCTGACAAATTTCAGACTGAATATGAATGAAGAACCAGAAGACAGACTCTATGCTGAAGCTGAACCAGAAGACAAACTCTATGCTGAAGCAGAACATAACAGACTGTGTTCAGACCTTAAAGCTAAATCTGTTAAGACCCAGATTGCAAAGTCTATCGCAGTCAGACTCAGATTGTAAAGTCTATTGCTCTTAGACTTTACATCCAGAATTCGACAGAACGTAACTCAAGCCCAAAGATATAACGGCTAGTGATCTGGTTTGGATTCTATATCAAGATTGATTTGATTGACAATTGAATCTTGAAGACAAGAACTTTCTATACGAAGAAGCTTTACTTATGGAAACCAAGATTTCGTTTGTATGGGCGATCGGAATCAATTTGGGATTCTACCTTTGTCACTCAACGGCTACCAAATCTTCTTGATACAGAGCTGTCCAATGGGTATATTGGAAGACGATCCTCAAGATGCTGTCCAACGGTTAGTTTTGGAAGTGGGGGAGTATTTAAGGAGATGAATGACCGATGAGCAAGTAAGAGATAGAGTGTAGAATTTATAATTCCAAAGTCTGAGTGATCTTCTATCATACACTTGTCTCTCGTGAGCTTAAACGTTTATGATCTTGAGAGAAATACCAAAAGAGTGACTTAGTGAGATAGTGTGATCTTCTACTAAGTGTTTGCATTCAAAGTTGTAATCTCTTGTTGATTGCATAGTGGAATCCAGCCAAGAAGGCTGTTAGCGTGGGAGAGTTGACGTAGGCTTGGTCTAAGCCAAACCACTATAAATCTGGAGTCTTGATTCTCTATCATTAATCCTTTTATCTTTCATTACTTTCATTTGCTGCGATTGTTGTTTTTAATTCTTTAATCTCTCATTCGGATTAAATTGTTGAAATCGCTTTAATCACCTATTCACCCCCCTCTAGGTGCTAATTCTAGTCCTAACACCTTGGCCATGTATACCTTATCAAAAGCAAAAAAAAAAAGTAAATTACATTAGAAACACTGTATTCCCGAACATCATTTGGATCTGAAAACCCATGTTTTATATGCTTACTTCTCTTCAATTCTCTGCGTGGCACCCTTTGAGATGCTTTCCCAGTGGCTATGGTCGTTCTGGCACTTCTTGAAGAACTCTATGAGAAGCTCGGCCGCCTGTTCACCATGGTAAGGATCAATGAGGAAGCCCGATTCATCGTGCACTATAATCTCAGCTGGCCACCATTGCAAGTGGCAAAGGTCGGCAATCCACAAGCCATGGCCTCAACCATGGTCAACCCAAAACCTTCATAGATAGCCGGGTGAACGAAGACTCCCTTCGTGTTGCAGATGTAGCGGTAGAGCTCTCCATTCCTCCTCCAGTTCATCTGGGGGGAAATCCACCTGAACTGGCCATTCAGCTTGTATTTCTCGATGAGTCGTACATTTTCTTCATCTTGGCCTGCTCTTCCAAGTCCGTGGAATCCTTCCTCATGTCGCCCCCAACCACGACCAAGTTGGCCAGTTCCCTCAACTCGGGTCTTGGGCATACCACTCAACAAGCCCCGTCAAGTTCTTGACATGGTCCAGCCTCGCCATGGTGAAATTTCTTATCTCTCAACACACATCTGTTTAACGTTAGAGACAATGTTAATTAGCAATAAACGACTACTATTCCCAAGAACGCCATCACAAATGCCAGGACATGATTTAAGTTGGGTACGAAGGAAGGACCAGAACACTCACAAGTGTTCCTTATCCTCGACATCGCTGAAGAGGAGTTCTTCGATCTCAGGGTGTATCAATCACTGCTGCTGGTTGGTGTAGGGGAAGGACCAGAACACTCACAAGTGTTCCTTATCCTCGACATCGCTGAAGAGGAGTTCTTCGATCTCAGGGTGGAAGGATATCAATCACTGCTGCTGGTTGGTGTAGGGGAAATAGATGCTCATGTCAGCTCCCGGTGGAACAACGTTAAACTTCAGGTCGAAGACATCGATCCCGCGGACAACTAGGTAGAGTCCAGGAAGAGTAAAGTTCATGTAACTCTCATACTGCCCCACAGTATCCTTGCTAAAAAAATTGAAAAATAAGGAATATTAGGATTGCTGGGAAAATTTCACAAGGTAGACTATATTAGGATAATCGAATTTCAAGATGAACAATTGAGTTGAATCACCTTCCAGCGATATCTTGAGAGGTGCTGGTGATGATGAAGTCAGTGTGGTTCATGGCAATGAGATTTGCGGTGAACTGGCAAGAGAATTGGTACTTCTCCTCAGATTTCTTCCAGTATATATCTGACTCTGGGTACTTTGTCTTCTCAAGGGCATGTGCTATTGCACACTGTACAAAGAAGCAAAGGATCAGATTATGTCAAGCTTTGAGTATTTCGGCATCAGTGCCTACAAGTGACAAGATTATGTAAAAGAGAACAAACCTGTGTAACACCTAATTCATGGGCTAACAAGGAAGTGACAATGTTTCCATCGCTGTTGTTTCCGTTGATCAGATCGGGTTTGCGCTGCAACTCTGCAGCGACTTCTTTCGCAACATCCTGATAAGATTTACCAACAAAAACCATTAGTCCCAACCAGAAACTAAATGAACTCAACAGGCAAAATAACCTGAAGTACATAATTGAGTCTGTCAATACCTTGGCGAATCTTTCCAAATAGGGCCACACCTTGAACCGGGAAATCCGCTCAAATACTATTCCCTTCTCGTCCCAGAAGGCGATGCGAAGAATGTGGGAGTGCTTGGTCCTGAAAACTTTCTCGAGGCGCTGGCCGCAGGTGGTGCCAACTGCATCTGGGAGAAGCTGAGTGATTTAGGAAAACACAATACACAATAAGCACTTAAAGTAGGATAATTCATCTGATCACTGCATAAAGTCCCAATGAGAAACTTGTGAAATTTACAATGAGGATCCGAGGAGTAATATCCAGTCCTTGTTGCTCAATGCGGCAAAGCATTTCAATCTCCAGGGCACGAACTTGATCCAGGATGTAAACAACCTAGAAATACACAGAATTATTGTAAAATGATTAAGCTAAATACAAGACCACACGACACGTATATTCTCCTGATTAAGAGATGCTAACTCAAAATAAAACAAGTACCTGGCCACCGGTATCTGGAGAACCTAGGACATTGTCTTGTGCAAAGTATCCATGGGGAGACATGATGACGACATCAAAGGCCATTGGAATCCTTCCCAAGAACTTCTCGAGAGTACACGGGTTGGGAGCCTCAAGGAGATCCAAGAGGAGCTGAATTGTGTCGAGGACCTGCTCAGCCGTGTCACCCCAACCCTGCTCCAGCCCAATCTCCTCCAACTTGTGCTCGAACTCGGAATACGGAGTCTCGGGATTGAGTGTGGTCAGATACTCCTCCGCCTTCCTCAGGACATGTTGGAGGGAGAACACGTTCTGGATTCTGGCATTCACCATCATATTCTGCATAATCACCCGATATTCTGATAAGCCATAAACATATCAATTTTCAAAATATTGATTACAGATGTCACAGAAAAAAAAAAATATCACTGGATGCTCTTTTAGAAAATATGAGATAAGTATATTATAAGTCTCAAAACTCGTGACGAATGTGCAATCGAGTCATAAATTTATTACAAAAATATAATTGAGGCATAGAATTTTCAAAAAATGCATTAAATATTATTACTTGTTTTTTTTTTTTGTCAGTCTTACTCTAATCCTACTCTAACACTCACTCTCAAACTTTTGCCCTGCCTCCTTGCAGGGCGTGGGAGTCGAAACCCACTCCTGAAATGAAATCTTCCCCACCCCCAATTCCCCCGAGAAGGTGGGGATTTGAACCCCCGACCTCCCCCTTTCAAGATGGAAGGGTGGCCACTGGGGCGAACCCCCAGTGGTTATATTAATACTTGTTAGATAACTCCAATCAAGTCATTCCATTTATTTTACTTTTTAAAAAATTTAAGACTCAATTGCACTTTCATAATAAATTTTATGAATCGGTTGTACATTTATGATAAATTTTAAGACCTTCATTACACTTATTCAAAAACAAAAAAAAACACTTAAAAATTCTCAGTTTTTGTATTATTTTTTTTTTAATAATGGCTTTTAATGGGTTTGAGGCCCCGTTTGGTTCGACTTTTCTAACGGGCTTTGGGGGCCCAAAGCCCCTTGGGGAAAAAATTTTGTGTTTGGCAAATGTTTTTAAATGCTCGTTTGCCAAATGTGAACATTCTCAATGCTGAAAGCTAAATGCTGGGGAGGAGGTGCTTTGGGTATTAGGCATTTGGAAATGCAACCGCGTCACTGTTCACCGTCTCTCCCCCTTTGTCTTCTTCTCTTCCCCGCCCATCTTCTTCCCCGTTCATCTTCTTCTTCCCCGCCCATCGAGCTTCTCCGGCAGCTGCCATCGCTGCCTGAGGGTCGCGCGTCCCCAATGACCACCGCCTAGGGGTGGCGCGACTCGCGACCTAGGTGGCGTCACCCAGGTCACACGGACCTCAGCCGACGTCGCCTGGATCCACGCGACCTTAGGCCGCCAGATCTAACAGTCCGAAGGCCAGATTTGACCTCTGCGACCTTAGGCACCTAAGGTCGCACCTCCAGGCGGTGTCGCCTAAGGTCGCGACCTCAAGCGACCGGACGGCCAAATCTGGCCGTTTGGCGGTTGGCCGACGGTTAGCCAGCCACCGGATTTGATTTTCAGATTTTAAAAAAAAATAAAAAATAAAAGCCCATTACAAATATTAGTTTTGCCAAATGGTATTTATTCTAAAATTGTCTTTCAATGCTATTTGAGATTACAATTTACCAAATGATGCAACATTTCAAAAAATCCCTCTACCTCAAAGGTATTTGCATTCTCCCAAGGGCATTCCCCAAAGCCGAATCAAACAGACTGTGTGGTGATATCTTACGGAGCAATTGGTGTTTTTGTGGCAGCGCTCCTCTTTTGTTTGACTTGAAGGGATCATGTGTCCTTTTGCTTGGCCGTACTTTTTCATTTTTGGTTCGAAAATCTTGGCTGTACTTTTTCTTGGAAATGCCAGATGGTTGCACAACTTTGGTTTTGCAATCGTTATCGAGCTATTCGACAATTCGACAATTGGTGTGCCATTGAAAGAGGGCACCGAGTGATGATAGTGTCCGGTCACAATCTGATTTCTTCCTCGATCATGCGACCTCACAAGTGAGGCTTCATCATGTCGCGGCGAAACCTAATACATGCAGAAAGCACGATATAACTGATGTGTTAGAGTAGCGTTAAAGCTATTAATTTTAAGAATTTGTTTAAAGACGTGTGATATCGTGTTCCTCGGATCTTCGAAGGCGAGCTGGTTTTCCATGCACGAAGATGGTCGAGAGCCGATACGGCACTTTCGACGACCTCCACGACAGGTCGGAGTTTGTTGTTGTTCCGGGGCGATTGATTTTGTCCATCTTCCTCAAAGCTTTGAAGGCGAGTCGGTTTTCGGAATGACTTTCAGACTCCAAAAGGGTGAAGGCAGACCTGGAATTTTGACCATCCAGTTACCGCACGAGCTCGTGGGATGACTCTAGAGATTATTCCTTGTCGTACGATGACTTGGACTCTCGCTAGCGCTTGGGACGTTGATCTTCCAGATGGACGGCCGAGATTTCGGGGGCGACGAGTCCGAGGTTTGTGGGTTGGGTTTGACTGGTATTGCTGCGGGAAAGAAATGGAGAGAAAAAAAAAATAGGGGAAAAAAATGGAAGTACGTGCGCGCCTCCTCTTTGAAACTTCTGTTGCTCTTTGTCCGATATAAGTAAAATAAAAATCCCCGCCACACCCGAAAGAAGAACTTTATTAATGATGACGTGGACACGGGAAAAAAAAAGGTTATTTATAGCCGATTGACCGAATTGCCCTTGTTCGTTTTATCTTGAATTGGCAGGAGAGACGTGCTGGGATGATACTCAAATAATTCATAAATGTGAAAAATTATCAAAAAAATCTTACATTTTATCGCATTAATATCAATTCAATCCTAAAATCTTTCGATTTGACAAATCTAATTATAGACATTTTCACATTGATACTAATTCAATCTATTCGATCAATATAAGGCGGAAATCGCTGACTAGGCGTCAGCTAATTGACATGGTGTGATAGACACTAATGTAAACATTTTTAATAAAATTTTTTAAGATTTATTGAATTTTTTTCCTTCGCCCTTTCTCTTTCCTTTTCCTTTCTCTTTCTTTTTTTTTTTTTTTCTTTTTTCTGATGAGCCACAGCCATGGCCAAGGGCGAGCGCTGGCCATCCAAGCACAGCCAGGCAAGACCTCCTCGCTCGATTTGGTGAGGTCAACTCTCGCCCATGCCAAAGCGGCCTCGCCACGCCTTGCCTGAGTAAGGATTAGCCTCGCCAGGCCTCGCCATCACCTAGGCAAGGTCCAGTGAGGCTACTTCGACATGGGTGAGGGTCGACCTTGAGGGGGGCCTTGCTTGGATAGTTAGTGCTCACCCTTGCCCAACCTCGAACTAGCAAGGCCGCCCCTCGGCGGCCACAACTATGGCTGGTGACTAACAATGGCCACCAGAAAAAAGAAAAGGAAGAGAAAAAGGGAAGGGAATTTTTTTTTAAAAAATAAATTCAATAAATTCCAAAAATATTAAAATATTATTTAAAATATCCACGTCAGTGCCGACCACACCACGTTGGCTGGCCGGCGTCCACGTCAGTAATTTCGGGCCTAGATTGGCTTAATGGACTGAACTGGTTTCAATATGAGAAGGTTTAAAACTAAATTAGTTCAATTGAAAGATTTATGACTGAACTTGTACCAATGTAATATATTTACGATTTTTTTGGTACCTTTCCCAAAATAGATGGAAAGAGAGTTATATTTGACTGTTAGTGAAAAATACACATGTGACAAGATATTAAATTGCAAATGTTGTTGAGCAAGTAGGTCTACTGATGGACGAAAATAAAGAAAGAAAAAAACAAAGTAATTACAAAAAAAAAGGAGGAAATAAAAGAAAAGAAACTTTGGGAAATGAAAGATATATTTACACGAATGATTCATGAATGTTGATTTGATATGCAATGTCGTCACTGAACTTTTAATATTGTTTAATGTGATCCATGAACTATTAGTATATCTTCATTTTAATCCTTAGACTATATGAAAAATATCCAATTTAATCATTTTTGTTGATTTGATTCTCAACTCAATAAATTTGAATGTTGAGCAAAATAATAATAATAATACTAATAACGTTACATCTGAATTATCCATGTCAGATACTCAACTTAAATTAGGATATAATAATCCACATCATCCAATGACTTTATGGGGCCATAAACGTGTGATTTTTTACTTGAATTTCTTACATGGTAATCCACATGTGGCTTTTTTTTTTTTTTTTGCCTTCTCCACCATTCAAACATACCGGATTGGAAAGCAAATCAACAAATTCCATTTATTTGAATTACAGGAAGGACAATAATGAACATTTTCATGTAGTCCAAAGAATAAATTGAACATGTACCAAAAATTCAATAATCATAACAAAAATATTAAAAGTTCAGGAATAACATTGCACATTAGGCTTTGGAAACTATGTTAAACAAATTAAAAGTTCGGGGACAACATAGCACAATGGATAAAAATTCAAGAATCATTTGTGTAATTTTTTTTTTTATGATTTAAAACAAGATTTTTATCAACCCTTGTACATAGGCATCTACTTATTATTATATTGTTGGATTGAACTTTCCTTTTTGGCTCAAATAATAATTGAGAATGATGATATTTTTCATCACGTGAAAGTACAAGAAGACATTATAACAATGAGAAAATTGTCCAAAAAGTCCTAAACCTATTGCACTTCTGTCAATTCAGTACTAAACCTTTTAACTTTGCCAATTCAATTCTAAACCTTTTCACTTCTTGCTGAAGCACCAGCCATCGGAAAATGGAAGAAAAAAGCCAAAAAGAAAAGGAAGAAAAGAAAAGGGGAAAAAACAGAAAAAAAAAATTCAAAAAAATTCAAAAAAATATTAAAATATTATTAAAAATTGTTAACATCAGCGCCGGCAGTCCTACGTGGCACCGCCGGCGTCCATGTCAGCATTTTCCGGCCAAAATTGGCCGGATGGACTGAATCGGCAAGAAGTGAAAAGGTTTTGGACTGAATTGACAAAATTAAAAGGTTTATGACTGAATTGGCAAAAGTGTAATAGGTTTAGGACTTTTTGGACAATTCTCCATTATAACAATTTTTGGAGAAAATTTTGAGTACGACATACCTATCTCAAAAAACCTAGACATGAGCTAACATATTTTTTTGTGCTTTCCTTAGTAAAATTAAAATATCGCCATCTGGAACCAAATTGATATTATTTTGCTAAGTACACAAATAAACAAAGAGACTACCTACCATTCGAGAATACACGAGATGGATCATCGATCTTACTTAAAGGATTTAACAAGCTCAGTGGATCAAGTGGGGGGACAGCCACGAGGCTCGAGTACGTGCCATTTCATTCCTCTTTTGCATCAAAACACATCATCCTGGGAGAATCTCCTCTAATGTCTCTGGATTTTTTTATCCTTTCTTATTGGCCTTTCTAGGCGTATCTGTTGGAAACTTTGGCCGCTTGCGATTTTCTACTTTTGCCTTTCCCTTGACTCACGGAGCCACTCGTTTTCCTGGCGATTCCACCACCCCGTTGGTTGGTTTGGGATCTCAATTCGGTGTCATTTATTTTTATGATCTAAAACAAATCGTTTATCAACCTTTACAGCGAGGCATCTCCTTATTAATACATTCTCGGCATTTGAACTTTCCTTTTTGACTTAAGTCATAATTGAGAAGGACGATATTCTTCACTACATGAGAGTACAACAAGACATTATAACAATTTCTGGGGATAATTTTGAATACAGCATAGCTATCTCAAAAACCTAGACATGAGCTAATATAATTTTGTGCTTTCTTTAGTAAAATTAAACTGGGCAATGCTCTTTTCACTCCCTCTTTTGCTAATACACTCCCTTTCACAGTATTTTGATCATTTCATCATTGGTGAACCGCACACTTTGGACATCCAAAGGTTCAAATGTGGTGACATAGGTATCTTTTGATGAAATAAAAATATAAAATTAAGTATACTATTCAAGTGATGCTATTTCCACCCTTATTTAGGCTAAGGGTGCAGATGATTACTATTCTGACCAAAAATTAATTTCTTAAAGAGAAATAGATTTTTCTATTTCTATTCCTAGATGAATTTCTGAGAAAAAATTGTGTTTGATAATGACGCAAAATTTTTGTTCTCTTAATAGAATTTTGTTTGATAACGATACAAAAATTCTCATTCTCGAGGGGGCAACAGATGGTGGTAGTAATGGCGATCGGCGGACGGCAGCGAGTGGCTATGGCATCAGATGACAGCAACAGATGGCAAGTAGATGGCCGATTAGTAGAGAGGACAGGCGATAAGAAGAGTTTTTATTTCTCAATTCTGTTCCAAAAATTAAAAAAGAAAAAAAAATTACTTGTTTATTTATGTTCCACACCTATTTTTGGATTAAAAATTTGTTTTAGAAATTGAAAAATGAAATTCTATCACCAAACGAATTTATGTTCCAGAAATAACTCTAGAATAGAAAAATTGTTCTAGAACAGAAATAGAATGGTTGTCATGCGCGTCCTAAAATACTCATTTTTTCAATTGATTGATCGAAATGCCCCCCTCTCTCTCTCTCTCTCTCTCTCTCTCTCTCTCTCTCTCTCTCTCTAAGTATGGTTTCTTTTCTTCATCAAACTAACCAACAAAATTGATTTTATTTCTATCATTTCTCTCATCAATTTCATAATTGCATCTTGTTATCACTTTGCTTAGAGAAAGTTGTTGATTTTAAACTATGGTATCATATTTTTAATCAATGCTACATAGAAAATTAAAAATTTCTATTAGTGGTGGCTTATGAATACACAATTAATTGCCTTTTTTAATTAGATGATTTGAGCGAAACTATATTTCAAAGTTGAAAATTAAATTTCAATCTAATTATCTAGTCTATATCGATCAAAAATGGAAAAAAATTTAATCAAAATGTGTAGGTTAATTTGTTGAAAGCATGATTATACATGTGTATATTAGAACATATCGAGAAAAAAAAAAAAAAGATAAGGCACAAACAAGCTATTCAATCCTTGTTCAGCTTAGTTGACCGTAAAAGATAACTGATGAGCATATACGCTCTACCATCCTGGTCTTCTAGTTGCTCCTCGGGTTTTCATTTTGATTTATTATTTTTTTAATTGTTTTTTCCTGACTTTATAATTGCGTGTTACCGTAGCTCATTCTTTGACTCTGGAGCTTTTGACGGAGCTGGACTGATTAGGTTGCACTGTGATGACGGGCATTTTAGGGTTTGAGAAGTTTCATACAATGAGTCTGTCAATGTAATGTGTGGGGCGGGTGTGATCACTTGGTAGTCTTTTCTTTCTGTCTCGTGAGATTTCGTCTGGTTACAGGTTGATCAATCCTAGTTTTTTCTCTGTAAGAAGCTTCTGTATTACAGTCTGGTTTCGGTTTGATTATCGTATCTTTTATAGGGATGACCGGGAAGATTATATGTTGGGTTTTTCTTTGCACTAGGACTGTCTACGGTTGAGTTTGTTTGTTTGTTCTTTTTGCCGCTCTCTTTTTATACTCCTGGATCTTTTACATTTGGTCTTTTAGCAGATGGAGCCAATCTTGGGCGGAAATCTGCCTCTGGGTTTGATTCGACTGCATGCCGCAGTGAGTATCTGTGTATTATTTTCTTGAATAGCTTCTTACCTCTTCTTTTTCTGCTCTTCAGCTGTTGTTTTTCTCACGAACATCTTATAGACTCTTTTGAGTGGCTTCTACACCATTTGTCCCCCGAAATCGGAAGGAATGACAGTGCAATGAAAACTAATTATGATGATGCTGCAGAAAAAAGCATTCCCAAGTCAGGAGTTGATTAATTTTTGAGTCCGAGAGATACCAGAGATTCTGATCTCTCTCATTTTTCTGGCAGTGATGAATTGTTCAGTCATCTTTAACTTTTGCACGTTTTAATTAGTCATTATCTGGTTTTCTCATTTTCTGTCTCTTTTTACCTGATGATATAATCCAGGCATTTTCGAAACATCCATCCCCATGTCACAGAAAACCCTTCCTCAAGAGGTTTTCTCAAGCACTGATCCTATTGTAGGATGCAAGCTTATTAGAAGGTTAGTTCTTTATTTTTCCATCCCGTCGGCAACACTTGCGACTTGAGGATGTGAGGAAGTGGACTTGCACACGTAAGGAAAACAGATGATGCAAACGAAAAATAAATAAATTAAGAAAATAACCCCTTGAGAACTTCCAAAGTCGAACGCTTCCTCTTGCGACAGCTGGGAGAACCAGACTGAGCCTGCAAGAACGATCAAGAACAAAGCATTAGTTAATTGCGAGGAACATGGTTCGCATGCCACGAACTGTTGAAATAGTGATAAAATTAGATCTTAATTATTGTGATTACATCTTCGTGAAGCATGCAGACAAAGGTAAAAAGAGAGACTTCGGATGCCCACTCAAGAAAAATTCCTTCTTTTTCATTCGTGATCGTACTTCAATTGAATGAAGAATACGAAGTTGGATTAGGCTCGAGTAGGAACTTACCAGCGGGCGATACGTTGTGGCATAGAACATTTCGAGGTATCGGCGGCTCTCGAGTTGATCAAACTTAGATACATACTTGGAAAAGCCATACACCGCAGTCAGGTTCAACAGCTTCTCAGAGTATATTTTCCATGTATACCTTATCAAAAGCCAAAAAAAGAATATTGCATTACAAAAACCATATTCCCAAAATTATGAACATCTTATTAATCTGAAAACCCATGTTTTATATGCTTACTTCTCTTCAATTCTCTGCATGGCACCCTTTGAGATTTTGTCCCAGTAGCTCTGGTCGGTCTTGCACTTCTCGAAGAACTCTACAAGAAGCCCGGCCGCCTGGTCACCACAGTAAGGATCAATATGGAAGCCTGATTCGCCATGCACGATGATCTCAGCCGGCCCACCATTGCAAGTGGCAAAGGTCGGCAATCCACAAGTCATGGCCTCGACCACCGTCAACCCAAAAGCTTCATAGATAGCTGGTTGAACGAAGACTCCCTTTGTGTCGCAGATGTAGCGGTAGAGCTCTCCGTTCCTCACCCGGTTTATCTGAAAGGAAATCCACCTGCACTGGCCATTCAGCTTGTACTTCTCGATCAGATCGTACATTTTCTTCATCTCGGCCTGCTCTTCCAAGTCCTTTGAATCCTTCCTCCCGTTGCCCCCAACAACGACCAAGTTGGCCAGCTCTCTCAACTTAGGGTTCTTGCCATACCACTCAACGAGCCCTGTCAAGTTCTTGATACAGTCCAGCCTCGCCATGGTGAAAATAATCGGCTTGTTCTTCTCTTTCAACAAACATCTGTTTAACATTAGAGACGATGTTAATTAGCAAAAGACAAACTTCGTTTCTTAAGAATGCCATAACAAATGCCAGGAAAACATTTAAGTTGGGTATGAAGGAAGGGCCAAAACCCTCACAAATGTTCCTTATTCTCGACGTTACTGAAGAGGAGTTCTTCAATCTCAGGATGGAAGGATTTCAACCACCGCTTCTGGTCAGTGTAGGGGAAATAGATGCTCATGTCGGCACCTGGAGAAACAATGTTGAACTTCGGGTCAAAGACATTGATTCCTTGGACAACTCGGTAGAGTCCAGGAAGAGTGAAGTTCATGTAACTCTCATACTGCCCTAGAGTATCCTCGCTGAAAATATTGAAAAATAAGGAATATTAGGACTGTTGAGGAAATATCACGAGATAGACTAGGATAATTGAATTTCAAGATGAACAATCGAGTTGAATCACCTTCCAGCGATTTCGTGGGAGGTGCTGGTGATGATGAAGTCAGTGTGGTTCATGGCGATGAGATCTGCCGTGAACTGGCAAGAGAAGTGGTGCTTCTCCTCAAATTTCTTCCAGTATATGTCAGACTCTGGGTACTTTATCTTCTCAAGGGCATGTGCTATTGTACACTGTACAAAGAAGCAAAAGATCAGATTATATCAGGCTCCGAGTATTTTGGCATTAGTGGCTACAAGCAACAAGATTATGTAAAAGAGAACAAACCTGTGTAACATCTAATTTTTGTGCCAACAAGGAAGCGACAATGTTTCCATCACTGTAGTTTCCGATGATCAGATCAGGCTTGCGCTGCAACTCTCCAGCGAGTTCTTTTGCAACGTCCTGATAAGAGTTACCAAACAAAAACCATCAGTCTCAACCAGAAACTGATGCAAAATGACCTGAAGTATGTAATTGAGTCTGTCAATACCTCAGCGAATCTTTCCATATAGGGCCACAGCTCGAACTGGGAGATCCACTCGCGGATGATTCCCTTCTCGTCCCTCAAGGGGATGCGAAGAATGTGGGAGTGCTCGGTCCCAAAAACTTTCTCGAGGCGCTGGCCACAGGTGGTTCCAACCGCATCTGGGAGAAGCCGAGTGATCTAGGAAAACACACTACACAATAAGCATTTAAAGTAGGATAATCCATCTGATCACTGCATGAAGTCCCAACGATAAACTTGTGAAACTTACAATGAGGATCCGAGGAGTAATATCCAGTCCTTGTTGCTTAATGCGGTGAAGCATTTCAGTCTCAAGGGCACGAACTTGATCCAGGATGTAAATAACCTAGAAATAGACAGAATTATTGTAAAATGATTAAGTTAAATGCAAGACCACACTATACGTATATTCTCCTGATTAAGAGATGCTAACTCAAAATAAAACAAGTACCTGGCCACCACTATCTGGATAACCTAGGACATTGTCCTGAGCAAAGTATCCATGGGGAGACACGATGACAACATCGAAGACCATCAGAATCCTTCCCAAGAACTTCTCAAGAGCGCCCGGGTTGGGGACCATAAGGAGATCCAACAGGAGCTGAATCATGTCGAGGACCCGCTCAGCTGTGTTGCCCCACCCCTGGTCCAGCCCGATCTCCTGCAACTTGTGCTCGAACTCGGAATATGGAGTCTCAGGTTTGAGCGGGGTCAGATAATCCACTGCCTTCCTCAGGACAGGTTGGAGGGAGAACACATTCTGGATTCTGGCATTCACCATCATGTTCTGCAGAATCACCCAATATTCACGTAAGCCATAAACTGATCACAAATGTTTTTATCAATGTGCAGCACATTCTGTAATCTTAATTGGCATTGGGTTCTCAGTGTTCATCATTTTGTGACATGAGGTGAAAGAAATCTGAATTTGCAACTGTTGGAAATTGTGATCTATTTTCTCTAAACTATCTAGAAACTACTGACTTATTAAATTAAGGTAAGAGCGTTGGCAGCAACATCCATGTTGAAGATTGTTTAGAATTGTTGACAATGATGATGGCCAGCTGAATCTAGAAGACTCACGGGGGAGTGAGCTTAAGCTCCATATCATTATACTCCTCCACCAATACCTCCACTGAAACTATCAAGTTCAACTAACGAAACTATTTTCCCCATATCCATGACCTATATCCTCCACCTATCCTAACTCGTTCCTTGTCCATCCTCAACAAAGTATAGCTCACTCGCACTTGCACAAATTCAAAAATACAAACTATCATCCATATCAAAACCATGCTTCCACGCATATTTAAATTTTTAATAGTAACTCATATCTCATTTTCAAGACTTCAAATGAATGTGTTCAATGGGAAGTTATATATACCTTCCCCTTGTAGCTGTGGACTTGGAGGAATTCAAGCAGAGGGTACCAACTTTCCTTGTCACGGAAGAGCTTATCAGAGAGACTGCGACGGATATACTCAACACCATTCCCGATAGACGTGGAAAGAGTCGGGCGCCCAAAAGTGGCGGTGAATGGCTCAAAATCAGGGTTCGAGCTGCAACACAAGACAAATAAACCCCCATTAACACGCCCAAAACAATCAAATACAAGAACAGCATAAAGAAACATGACCCGAAGTTCTAGAGATCACCGAGAAACTCGGGGAAAAAAAAAGGAAGAGAAAGAATAGACAAAGAAGATTCTGACCTTCCATCAGCAAGCTCTTCTTTGAAGTGCAGATACTCAGCGACCTCCAATTCCTCAAGAACAAGCGCGCGGACGTTTACACGGATGTGTTCCCACACACCTGGCCTTGGACGAACAGCAAGAGCAACCCACGGAGGCGACACTATTGCTTCCTAAACCCCAAAATAAAAAATAAATAAATAAAGCGAGGTTCCTTGAGAAGTTAAACTGAAAAAAAAAAAGGTTTAAGAAAAACAGAAAAACATTGACGTGAAGCAGCTCATAACACCTGAGTGGATTTGAGGACTTCACCGAAGGCCCCAGCACGAAGCTTTGTTCTGCTCTCCGCAGGGATCGCCTCAAACTCAGCAAGGATTTGGCGGCGCTGTAATACGCCTTCGCCCTTGGCTTCAAACCTTCGACATGAAAACAAACAGGATAAAAATAAATAAATAAATTAAGCTGACTTCCACTGTCTTTACGTGCTAGAACCACCCATTAAGATGTTTTATTTTAAAGATCCCTTGAATATATCATTCTTCCTCCTTGCTTTTACCTCGAAAAGAAGGCGAGAAAATCGTCAGGGTGAGCAGAGAGGGTCTCATCAAAACGCTCGCGAGTGCTGCAACTTGGGGTCAACACTCGACCAGCCATGGCTTAATTCTCCTCCCAGAAGAACTGCAAGAACCACCGTGGGTCAGAAGCGGAACCCAACTTCCGCTAATAAAGGAGGGGTTTTGAATAACCTCAAGAAAGAACGCTGGGAGCGCGACATCTCAAACTCGCCATGTCACCATTAAACCCCCCCTTGGGAAAAAGAACTCCGCAACATTTTCACCATGCATTCGCATCAAAACATCCAGAGCTCGATGAGCTCGGAAGTAGAGATTCTTACCTTCAAACGCCGCGACAGAAGCGGGGGAATCCTGAAATGCAGAGGAGATCTTCCAAGGGACACCGAACAAGTTGGCCAGCAGAACTCGGGGCTTCCTTTTATAGCCAAAAGAAAAGAGGCGATCTTCAAAAGACACGGAAGAAAACGCATAGTAATTGGAGAAACAGAGACCAGGTGGGTGACGAAATAATAGAAATAAATAAAATTCCATCATTTGCTGCCTCTACTTCCACCACTTCCTGTAGCTTCAGCTTTCCCAATTTGTTAGTGTCGTTGGTGAATCATTGCTCCTTTCTTTGTCCATCATATGGAAAAAGGTGAATTCAGATTGGTGCGGGCAAAGTCGACCTTACCACCTCGGTGCAATTCTCCGGTTCTTGTGGGTAGTTTAAGATGTGTGGAAGAAGGGAACACCGAGAAAATGCTATGAGAATTTTTTATTCTAAGGCTACGTTGGACATAAAGAAACGACATTTATGTTGAAATGAGCAGGAGGAGCGGACTCAATCGTCGGTTGTACTTTTTGGAGGAAACGTTAGATGTTTATCATACACGACTTTAGGTCAAGATTGTTATCAAGCTATTCGACGATTTCTGTGCAATCGGGAGAAGGGATAGAGCCATGGCAATGACAGGTCGCGATCTAATTTTCATCCTTGATCACGTGAGCTTAAAAAGCCGCGGCGAAATGCAACAGATGCGGAAACAAAGGGTATAATCGGGGTGCGGGAGCGGCGTGTGCGGCCATGCTCCCCTAGGAGTCTCGAGTTGTGCAAATGGCGTGTTCCTCGGTCTTCCTTGCACGAAGATGGTCGAGTGCCGACGCTGCTCTTTCGATGACCTCACAGCTTGTCAGTGTTCCTTAGCGATTGATCATTTTGGTACGTCTTCCTCGAAGCTTCGGAGGCCAGTCGGTTTTCGGAATGATTGAGGCTCGAAAAAGGGAAAGGCAAACCTGGGACGTCCACTTTATCGAGGTCTTCGAGGTCCAGCACGGGATGGAATCTCTCAGCTCGTGATTGAGGGACGCGCGCGCGCGCGCCACGTCGGCCTGGAAACCAATGGAGATGAAGGAAGAAGATTCTCCTTCCGAAGAATATAGTTCTCACCCGTGTGGGGGCCCGCCATGCCCTTGTCGAAGTGACGAGCAAGTAGTCTCAGGAGGAGAAAATATTGGGTAGGTTTTACACTCTCAGCAAGGAGCCCCTCCTCTTCCGCCACCTGGCGCGTCTATTCTTAGAAATGATTGTTGCACTTCTGTCCCATCTAAAAAAAGAAAGTAAAATGAAAAACATCCGCGAAAGTAGAACTTCAATAATGATGGCTAAAGTTAAATTTTGACTATGGATAGAAAGATACGCGCGTGACGAAATATTAAATTGTAAATGTTGCTGAGCAAGTAGGCCTACCGCTGGACGAAAATAAAGAAAGAAATATAGAAAGCAATTAAAAAAAAAAACAAGAAGAACTTCGGGAAATGAAAGAGATATTTGCACGAATGATTCATGAACTTTATCTTACTATACTTTTAATTTGTTTAATATGATCTGTAAACTTTTGATTTATAGTTAAATGTAATCCCTATTATATATGAAAAATATCCACGTTATAATTTGCTTGATTTGATTGTCAATTCGATAAGTTTGAGCACTAAGCAAAAAAATACGTTACCTATGAATTATCCGCGTAAGATATTCCCCTCAAGTAAGATTATAACAATCCACATCATCCAATGACTTTATGGGGCCATAAACACGTGTTTTTTTTTTTCACTTGAATATCTTACATGGCTTCAAATACTAGATTGGAAGCCAAATCAACAAATTCTGTTTATTTGAATTAAAGGGAGTACAACGATGAACATCTACATATAATTTAAGAGCTAAATTGAACATGTACCAAAAGTTCGGAAATCACAATTAAAACATTTAAAATTCAGGGACAACATTATATATTAAGCTAAAGTTCAAGAATCATATTGAACAAATTAAAAATTCAGAAATGACATTGTACACTAAACTAAAGTTCATGAACCATGTTAAATAAATTAAAAGTCAAGGGCAGTATTGCACATTGGGTCAATGTTCAAGTACTATTCATGTCAACTTTTTATGATTTAAAACAAAAATTTTAACTCTTGTACCTAGACATCTACTTATTATTACATTGGGATTTTAACTTTCCTTTTTGGCTCAAGGTATGAGTGAGAATGGCTGTATTTTTCACCACATGAAAGTACGACAAGATATTTTAATAATTACGAGAGATAATGTTGAATACAACATTGCTATCCCAAAAAGCTAGACATGAGCTAACATATTTTTTGTGCTTTCTTAGTAAAATTAAATTACCAACATCAGGAACCAAATTGATATTGTTCTGCTAACTATATAAATAAACAACAAGAGTAACATTACAAACACACGACATGGATCATTGATCTTACTAAAAATAAAAATAAAAATAAAATAAAATAAAGAGCCAAAAAAAAAATCGTTATCTAAGTAATGTGCACCCCTAAAAGAAAGTAAGCCAGCCTTTTTGGTCAAACGAAGAACAAGATAAGGTCGGGGATTTCTAAATGCTGCTTTATGGAAACGAGCAAGTGTCTACTAACTTTCAAAGCAAGAAAGGCGCCTCGCCATAGTCATCAGCACTCAGCATAATGTCTGGGTCAAACACGATTCTAGTGAGTAAAAAGTACAAAACTTTATTTGATTTTCTGAATGAATTCTTCCTTGTTCGGTTTCTTGGAAACCATAATATCCTATGAATTAAAGACCAAGATGCATTAGGTTCACATGAATTCAATGCATCAGAAAATGTCTATATACAACCATCGACTTTTCCTTATCCATGAACTAGCGGTGTACATGGTCTAGGTGAATGGTTCCCACCCTAAAATTAGAAACCATCCACCAAGAACCGGTTTCAAAAAATTGGAATCAAGAACCGTCCGTTAGTTGCATGGATGCACTCAGAACTGGATCATTGGTCCGGTTCTGATGGGATTCATAGGATTGATCTCACCAAACATCGATGAAATATTACTGATCTAGACTTGCGCAACCAAAATCCAGCAGCCAACATTAAGTTTAACTCAAACAACAAGGAAGAGGGAAAAAAAAAAGACATTCTAGTACCTATATGTTGCTCCTTTCAAGACCGCTTTTCTCCTCCAGGGACAACCACCCTCTTGAAATCTCATGTTTTACTCATGAAAAATTTTGGACTCGGCGCAGGCTTTCAAATTTTTTTTCCATCACCACCTTGAGTGTAGCTTGCATCGGTGGGTTGAATCGAGAGCGAGTTTAAAAAAAAAATCCACATCGAGTTCTGTGGAAAAAAATGTTTTTGCCTAACGTAGAGAACCAATGGTGTGATGGGTCTTTGTCAGAATCTGAAATATATAATTTGTTATGCTCAAGCTCAGTCAAATATTTTAAATTTACTAATTTTTAATATTTTTAATATTACAAATTAATATATTATTGTAATATAACCAGTCCGGTCCTAGTGGGCAGGTGGGCGGATTCGCTCATGGAACCAAGAATCACGATTCCCTTAAGAACCACCGGTTCTAAGCAGGTTCGATATGGTTCAGAGCGGTCTGAGCGGATCTGGATTCTTTTGTACACCCCTACCATGAACAATGGAGCTCCTTTTAACCACAGAAATCTCCTTCGAGCTATGAGCTTAGTCTGAAATATCCAAATATCTTGATCGCTATTGAAGTAAATTATTTTATTTCTCCGAAAGCAATCACAATTGCTAATCTCTATATTATGATAATGTTAAGGAAATTGTTGGTTGTGCACGAGCTCATTGGTGAAAGATCTTTTGCCGGGCCTTCTCCTAACAAATAGGACCGTGAAATTGAAGGGCAACCCAACTAGATGTACCTATCCTGAGTCAGATTTAGTTCGAACAAAATGAATTTTAATATATACATATAAACTTGGGTGCCTCTAATTAAGGAAAAATTACCCGATCAATCCTAAACTTACTATATAGAGACTTGTCAATTTAGTTCTAAACATTTACACAAAATTCCATTGTTGTTTTTCAAGTCATAAAAATATAACATTTTTTTTTAATGAGCCCAGCCTCGTCAGATCAACATTTGACCACAAATTTAACAAGCAACTCAACGATTATTACCTAGCTGATAACCATAATTCTATAGATGAAATGGTTGGTTTATAGCATATATCAGGCTTCTTTCAATATGATCTGCTTATTTAATAGCCATCGGTTACAATTCACTACTTCATTCTGTATTAATAAAAAGTGTAGACAGAATTGTTGCAAGTAAGATGAACCAACCAATCAACCTTTGCTCTTTTCGTCCTTACCAAACTCTCTCGTGGGTCCGGTCAAAAATGGCAGATTAGAGCTGTGATTAAACCGTTTCATTAATTAGGGTTGGACTGTAGATGTGACACGGACCCCATGTCAGCTAGACTAAGCCAATGCAAATTTGGCAACGTGAGAGGAACATGCCTGCTCTTTCCGTACATTAACAAAGTTGAAACTTAAAAGCCTTTGCTCATGTGATTTCATCCTTCTCTTTTACGTCAGGTCCTTGAGATTCTTCAATTGGCAAAGCATGTTCAAAGGGATTTAACAAGCTCAGTGGGTCAAGTGGGGGGAAAGCCTCGAGGCTCGAATGCTTGCGATTTCATTCGTCTTTTGCATACCAAAACACATCGTCCTGGGATATTCTTACCTCATATCTCATGACTTTTTATCTTTTTTACTAGTCTTTCTAGGCGCATCTGTCGGAAACTTTGGCTACCTTCGCCTTTCTACTTTTGCTTCTCCCTTGACTCAAGGAGCCACTCGTTTTTCCAGCGACTCCACCATCCCATTGGTTGTTTTGGGATCCCAATTCGGTGTCATTTATACCGAGGCATCTAATCACTAATACCTTGTCACATCTGAATTTTCCTTTTTAGCTCGAATCATAATTGAGAATAACGATATTTTTCACCACATAAAAAAGACAAGGCATTACAACAATTTCGGAGATAATTATGAATATGACATAGTTATCTCGAAAAAAAAACTACACATTGTCGCATTTGAACTTTCCTTTTTGGCTCGAGTCATAATTGAGAATGACGATATTTTTCACCACATGAAAGAGACAAGACATTACATCAATTTCGTAGATAATTCTGAATATGACATAGCTATCTCGAAAAAAACTACACATGAGCTAACATATTTTGTGCTTTCTTAGTAAAATTAAATTGGGGCCGTGTTTTTTTCGCTCCCTCTTTCACTAATACACTCCCTTTCACAGTTTTTTGACCATTTCATCATTTGTGAATACCATGCCTCTGGCATCCGAAGGTTCACATGTGGCGACATAGATATATTTTCACGTTAGTCACATTTATTATGTGTCGATATTTTATTGGCAGGCCTATGCAAAGATGAATACACATCCACCCGACTTTTCCCACTTTTGAAGGCAGGAAAAAAAAAATCAAGTATACTATTCGAGCGACGCTATTTCTACCTTGTTTTGACTAAAACACTCATTTTTTTCAGTTAATTGACCGAAATGCTCCCCCCTCTTTTCTCTCCCCACTTTTCATCAAACTAACCAACGATACTGACTTTATTTCTATCATTTCTCTCATCAATTCCATCATTGCATCATGTCATCACTTTACTCAGAGAAAGTTGTTAATTTTAAACTACGGTATCAAATTTTTAATCAATGCTACATAGGAGATTAGAAATTTCTATTTATGATAACTTATGAACACACAATTAAATTTGAATCTAATTATCTAGTCAATATTGATAAAAAAAAAATGGAGAACAAATTATCAAAATATGGATAGGTTAATTTGTTAAAAGCATGATCAAACTTCAAACATGTGTATACTTAGAACATATCGAAACAAAAGATAAGGCACAAATGAGAAAAAAAAGAGACTTCTTGATGTACTACATTTACTGTGGAGAAAATAATTAATATCGAATATAAATTTAATGTCATAACAAGTGGGTCAAAACTTCTAAAGTAGGCTTAAAAGCTATTCAATCCTTGTTCAGCTCAGTTGACCGTAAAAGATAACCATCCTGGTCTTCTAGCTGCTCCTCGGGTTTTCATTTTGATTTATTATATTTTTCATTGTTTTTTCCTAACTTTAATAATTGCGTGTTACCGTATCTCATTCCTCTTTGACCTTGGAGCTTTCGACGGAGCTGGACTGACTAGGTTGCACTGTGATGACGGAAATTTTAGGGTTTGAGAAGTTTTATACAATGAGTCTGTCAATGTGATGTGTGGGAGTGGGTGTGATCACTTGGTAGTCTTTTCTTTCTCTCTCGTGAGGTTTCGTCTGGTTACAGGTTGATCAATCCAAGTTTTTTTCTCTGTGAGAAGCTTCTGTATTATAATCTGGTTTTGGTTTGATTATCGTATCTTTCCTAGGGGCGACCGGGAAGATTCTATGTTGGGTTTTTCTTTGCACTAGGACTGTCTACGGTTGAGTTTGTTTGCTGCTCTCTCTTTTTATACTCCTGGATCTTTTACACTTGGACTCTTAGCAGATAGAGCCTATCTCGGGCGGAAATTTGCCTCTGGGTTTGATTCGACTACACGCCGCAGTGAGTATCTGTGTATTATTTTCTTGAATAGCTTCTGACCTCTTCTTTTCTGCTGTTCAGCTGTTGTTTTTCTCACGAACATCTTATAGCCTCTTTCGGGTGGCTTCCACACCATTTGTCCCCCGAAATCGGAGGGAATGACAGTGCAATGAAAACTAAATATGGTGATGCAGCAGAAAAAAGCATTCCCAATTCAGGACTTGATTACTTTTTGAGTCCGAGTGATCCCAGAGATTCTGATCTCTCATCTTTTAACTTTTGCACCTTTTAATTAGTCATTATCTGGTTTTCTCGTTTTCTGTCTCTTTTTACCTGATGATCTAATGCAGGCATGTTGGAAACATCCACGCCCATGTCACGGAAACCCTTCTTCAGAGGTTTTCTCCAGCACTGATCCTATTAAAGGATGCAAGCTTATTAGAAGGTTATTTTTCTTTATTTGTCCATCCTCTCAGCAACATTTCCGATTGAGGATGTAAAGAAGTGGATTTGCATATGTTCCTTAGGGAGTTCTATCAACGAAATGTCTCCTTCAGAGGAGTTGTACCCACTGTAGTCTCCTAGGTCGCAAGAGCTAGGGGATGGCCTTTCGCCTTGCGATGTCTAGGCTAGGAGCCTTCAACAAGGCGCAAACCTTTCTCGCCTAAGCCATCAGGCGCACGGGACACAAGACGCTCACCTGATGCAAATTGTGGGTTGTGGAAACCCTGAGGAGTCTGTCTTTTGAATGACTCTTTCATCCTTCTATTTCAAACAGATCGATGGAAAAAGGGACCAAGAAAAAGTAAATTTATAGAGAATTTAATTCTGAAACCTAGAAGAAATTGGGGTTTCACTTTGTTTTCTTCCCAGTTGTATGTCATTATTTTTGGGTAACTTTTCACTCCACCCCTGTGGCTAAGTGCACACTTTTCTTGCGCACTATCTACACTTTTGAAATAGTTTAAATTTAACATGGTTCGATTTCTTTGGTAATGTCACTTTAGCTCCGCATCCGGGTCGCGACACTGCAGATTTGCTATCCTCTTATTAACCAGAGGTGAAAATCTTCCCACGGCACCATGAAATTAACGAGCTATCATCCCTCGCTTTCTTGCAATCTTTCTTTCGCGACTTTCTATTCGATTTTACTTGGGCTTGAGTTCGCATGCACTGGCGAACCCGCTCCTGCTAAGGCCTGAAGAGATTGGACCAACAACAAGGCATGTGACAAAGGCAGGGGACGGGAAGAGAGGGAGGGATTTTCCTCAGCTGGCGTTGCCCATCCATTTTTCTCTTCATGCTTTGCCCAGAGTTTAGTCCCCTCGAAGGGAAAGTTCATCTCTTTGTTCCTTGGTCTGCGCCTTTGCTAAGCTTCTTGGGCCTGAGATTTTCGGACTCTAAAAGGGCCTGCTTCCCTAGAAAGGGGTGGGTTCTCCTTTGAGCCTCTTGCCCGGATTTTCCCTCATCATCGTTCACATCTTCTGGTGTTCTACTCTCTTCTTCGAGGTTTTTCATTCGATTTTCATTCGAGTTTGTGTTCACATTCACACTCTTTTTCATCTATATTGTGCACAGATTAGAAATTCTCAGTCAATCAAGTTTGTCCCTTCCTTTAGGATTATCTTTACTGTAATGAAAGTAAAGTTCTTGTATGATAGTCCTCCAAGAACTATCCCCTTCTTTTCTTTTCTTTTCAACTATCCCTTTTCGCTCTCTCTTTTCTTCACTTTCGTTTAATTTTCTTTGCCCTTTCTTTCCCTTTTCCCTTTTTCTTTTCTTTTTTTTTTTTTGGGTCTTTTACCATCCCTTCCACTCTTTTTCTTTTCTTTTCAACTATCCCTTTTCGCTCTCTTTTTCTTCACTTTCGTTTGATTTTCTTTGCCCTTTCTTATCCTTTTGCTGCTTCTTTTTTTGTCCCTTACAGATCCTTGCTATTTATACATTTCATCAAATATGTTGACGACAATAAGCTCATATAAATTTATAATACAATTAAAAATGGTTTGGATGCGTATTTAGGAGTGTTGAAAGTTATATCAAAGCTCGCAAGAAAATTTAGTAGTATATAATTTTAATAGTTTAGTGTGTTTTACTCAAAAAAACTCAAAAAATATTAATATTATTGTGGACTTAATATAATTTACAATTCGAAAGAATAAATGAAGGAAAATAAAATGAAAGGTCCAAATTTAAAAGTGAAACAATCTATATATATTGTCATGACCAAATTAAAAAGCATCACTTTATATATGTCATAGGAAGAATATTCTTTAAAAAATGTCGGATTTTACTTCAATATTTTCTTTTCATAATTATCGTGTAGGGAGAAACTCTATTTGATAAATATTAAGATATTTAATGGAGAACATGTGTTGCTCGTTAGAAGCACCACATGTCGGCTTGTGGTGAACTTCCCTTTAGGGCACCACTTCACTTATATATATTTATGCTTCTAGTGATTTGCTTTTTATGGCCTTCCATTTGATTTCATTCACATTTCACATTGTTTTCAATTTCAATCTTGTGCAAAGTTTAGTGATTCGTCCATTCATCTTGCCCTTTCTTTAGCATAATAAGAACATTGTAACACAACGAATTACAGATTTATGGTTCTTCAATTATCATCCCAAGCTTGTTGGGAACCATCCAAAAAAAAAATTTCAGAAGATCAACAACAGTAACTAATCTCCAATTATCTCCTCCTAAGGATGAACTTCAACATAGAAAACCAAACCTCCTACAATAATTGCACCCGATATGTATAAGTATGCAGTAGAAATGGATGTCATATACTTCCTCAATAGCCTCCAATCTAAATTAAACCTCTTTCTTAATTAACTCAGAGGTGAAAAAAACAATTAGTCCGTATATGGTTCATGAATTTTTAATTTATTCAATATAATTCTTAAATTTTAATTCAATATATAATATGATCTCTAAAATTTTAATTTGTCAAATATAATCTTTAAAATTTAGATACATATTCAATTTAGTCTAAGAATTATGTGAAAATGTTCAATATTATCTCTGAATGTGAATTAGTAGAAAGACAACGTATAATTTAGGGATTAAGTTGAATATGCACTAAAAGTCTGGAGATCACATTGAATAAATTAAAAAGTTCAATGACTACATTACATATTTTTTGCTAAAGTTCGTTAATCATTTGAGTAATTATTACTAAGGTTACAGATGCATCATCATTTGCTTGCTTTTCTGACTGTTCAAGTTGTTCGTAGGCTCCCTGCTTTGCTCCTTGATATGGTCTTATATGTTGCAGTTTTTGGTTATTTGGAATTAGAAGATATCCCCTAACGTGATATATGAGTGAAAGATTGTTGTATTGTATGCATATTGAAGTTACCTGACTTTTTGCAGAGCGATGCGAGGGCCATGCGGGATCAAAAGACCGGGCTTTCCAGAGGATTTGGTTTTGTCTCGTTTCCTAATCAGCGGGAACATGGTGCCATTTCTTTGGTAATGTTACTTTCTGCTCTGCATCTTTATGGTTCAGGGGAAGGGCAGCTCTCTTCATCCGCGTCACAACACTGCAGATTTGCTATCCTCTTATTAACCGAAGGTGAAAATGTTCCCGCGGCACCATCAAATCAACGAGCGATCATCCCTCAGCTTTCTAGCAATCTGTCTTTCGCAACTTTCGATTTGATTTTACTCTGGCTCGAGTTCGCATGCGCATCTGGCGAGCCCGCTCATGCTAAGGCCTGAAGAGATTGGACCAACAACAAGGCTCTTTACAAAGGCAGGGGACGAGAAGAGAGGGAGGGATTTTCCTCAGCTGGCGTTAACCATCCTTGAATGGAAAGTTCATCTCTTTGCTCCTTTGTCTGCGCCCTTGCTAAGCACCTTGGGCCTGAGATTTTCGGACTCTAAAAGGGCCTGCTTTCCTAGAAATAGGTTGGTTCTCTTTTGGGCCCGTTGCCTGGATTTTCCCTCAACATCGTTCACATCTTCTAGTGATTTGCTCTATTCTTTGAGGTTTTCCATTCGATTTCATTCGAGTTTGCATTTTCATTCACGCTCTTTTCATCATTGTTGTGCACAGATTAGGGATTCTCAGTCAGTCAGGTTTTTCTTTTCCTTTAGAATTACCTTTACTGTAATGAAAGTAAAGTTCTTGTATAATAGTCCTCCGACAACTATCCCCTCCCCTCCTTTTCTTTTCTTTTCAACGACCCCTTTTCGCTCTCTCTCTCTTTTTCTTCACTTTCATTTGATTTTCTTTGCCCTTTCTTTTCATTTTGCTATTTTTTTGTGTCTTTTACAGATTCTCTTGCTATATATGCAATTTATCAAATACGTCAACGACAATAAGCTTATATAAATTGATAATACAAGTAAAAAAAAGTTTGGATGCATTTCTAGGAGTGTTGAAACATATGTCAAAGCTCGCAAGAAAATTTAGTAACATGTAATTTTATTGGTTTAGCATATTTCACTCAAAAAACTCAAAAAATTAATATGATTGTGGACTTAATATCATTTACAATTCAAAAGAATAAATGAAGGAAGATAAAATGAAAGGTCCAAATTTAAAAGTAAAACAGTCTATATATATTGTCATGATCAAATTAAAAAGCATCACTTTATATAGGTCATAGGAAGAACATTCTTTCAAAAATGTCGGATTTTACTTTAATATTTTACTTTCATAATTAGTGTATAAGAATAGAGTAGGATCGATCAAAAAAAAAAAAAGGAGAAACTCCATTTAATGAAAATTACGAAATTAAATGGGGAACATGTGTTGCTCCTTAGAAGCACCGCATGTCTGACTTGCGGTGAACTCCCCTATAAACTCCACTTTACTTTTATATGTTTATGCTTCTAGCTTTTTATGGCTTTCAATATGATTTCATTCATATTCACATTCTTTTATTTTCAATCTTGTCCATTGTTAAGAGATTCGTCCAATTCTTCTTGCTATTTCTTTAGCATAATATGAACATTGTAACACAATGAATTACATATATTGTTCTTCAATTATCATTACGAGGTTCGTTGGGAACCATCCAAAAGATCTTTTCAGAAGATCAACAACAGTAATCAATTTTCAATGATCTCATCCTAAAGAAGAACTTCAACATAGGGAATCCAACCCTCCTACAATAATTACACGACACCTGATATGTATAAGTACGCGGTAGAAATGGATATCATACATTTCTCCAATAGCCTCTAATCTAAATTAAACCTCTTTCTCAATTAACTTAGAATGGGAAAAAAAACAAACAAAAGAAAAAGAGCGGAGACCCACCACAGTATCTTAAATTGGAAAAAAAAAACATAACAATAAATCAACAGCATAAGAGAAAAGAGAATCCTAACTAAGATTTCCATAAGATTGCTGGAGCATGATCGGTTCAATCAGCCTAAGCTAAAACCTTCATTTCTCACTGGATGAGCTTCCTCCAATGATTCAAAAAGACCAACTCCTTCAATTTTGCCTTATCGAAATTATGAAAAGATTAGAAAAAAAATGGCTTGGGTGAAGCGAGGACTTGTGTAATTTAGGCACTTGGGGCTTCTCTTCCTTGCGAGATGAAGCGTGTCGCCGGCATGAGAAAGTCGATAGGGAAGCGGCTGCGTCTGGGAACTACTTTTCAAGGGGCTTTGGGGGGCTAAAGGCCTTTGAGCCAAAATGGAAGTGTTTGGGAACTACTTTCCAAGGGACTTTGGGGGGATGCTAGCATTTGCAAGGCTGAAAGCCCAAGGCAGGTCCTAGGCTGCCTTGGGCTTTGAGCATTCTCAAAATGCCCATGTCACTGTTCATGAACTACTGTTCATCTTCTTCTCCGGCGGCGTAAACAAGCTCGAGAGGCCAACGCGGTCACGACTGAGGTCAGCAAGATCGCAGCGACCGTCACCGGCCAGTCGCACGACCTCCGGCAAACCTAGATCTGGGTCGAGCGACCCTCATCGGAGGTCGCCCAACCCTGAGGCGGTCAGTGAGCTTTTTTATTTTTTATTTTTTTGATATATTTTTTTATTATCAATCACTAAAGTTGTTTGTAAATGTAATTCCCCTAAACACCATTTTACTCAAAGGTACTTACAAAGGGCTTTCAAACTATAATTTACCAAACACAGTTTGCAATTTGGAAAACACTCAAAGGTCTTTGCATTTTCCTAAAGACTTTCCCCAAAAGTCTTCCCAAACGCACCCAGCGTTGACATATTCCAAACACTGAGGGTAAGTGAAGCTACGGCATGAAAATTCTTCGCCCAAGCTTGGACTGCCATTAAAGAGAGATTTGACTCTACGTTGTCTTCACAATGTCCTTGATATTTACCTACTTAAGCGATTGACTTAAAGTATGTACAGAAGTTAAAGATTGGCTATTGAAAAACCATTGATCGAGGGATGACCGAGATTAAGGAATCAAAGCAGTTGCAAATCATAAAAAAGAAATGGTTCATAAGAAAACAAGGACTAAAGGCACAGACAATACACAAGACAAATGACACACAAACATCATTTACAAGCAAATAAAACATCAGATTCTATAGATAGGAAGATCATTTATAATATATCGATTTAGATTAGATTTTATCTAAAGTTTGAACTTGAATTGAATTAGATTAGATAAGTTTCCCAGCAATAATGCTCATCTTTGTTTTTAAAACGCTTTCCAGCCATACTTTCCAAGTTTTTTACTTTTTATACGCACTTCAAACATCTCCTTTAAGGAGTTTATGTTTTAATTTCGGTATCAAGGAAGCACGGCATCAAGATTGCAAGCCGCGCGTCACGATTCAATAAACTCTCATGCAAATTTCTTGATGTTTTCAGCCATTTGTCTACCCCATTATTCAGATCCTACAAAGTGCTTGACATTTCAAGGCAAATTTGGTAGTTGAATTGGCCATCGACTATTATTTTAATCACTCCTTAAAATCATTGAGATTCTGGCGATCGCAACTTCGCAAAAATACACATAGCAACGAGCCGAAAATTCTTTGTAGCCTTATTCAACAACCATCGCATGATTGATTAATTTGCAAATTATGAAATTTAGGATTCATGAACGTTAAGCGATCATCACCTGAGGGAACATAGTACATGACACTGCTCTCCCACGAGGGAGCATGTCTGATTTATTGGCAAGAACGTCCAAAAATTCGGATTATACAATGACTAATTTCCGCAGAGTAACATGGGCCTAGCGAAAGAGGGGGGCCCACCATAGGCCGAAAGGATCCGATCTCGTGATCTGGTGCCACGCTGGCCGGTCTCGGTCTCCCCGAGCCGAGCTGACGTGGGCCACTTTTTCTTTTGGAGCAGCTGCTGGTCCCAGAAAAAGACAATGCTGACCTGGCGGACAATCAGTGGCCGGCGGTCCCCAAATGAAGAATTGCCACGGAAGGCGGCTGTCCGATCGTTCTTGGTCGCGTCGGCTCCGTCGGCAGCCAAGGTTCGAACAAACCCTTTGGGTTCCCCACCGGGTTAGGGTTAAGTTGCAGGATTGAAATGTTGCATGGATATGGTTTTTGAGTAACGACAAATAAAACGACATGTGAAAATTTTAACTTCGATTTGATATATACTTTTATAAATTTTTGAAATGCGATCGGCTTGATCTTGTAAACTTAACTAATTGGATCTTTGTTCGATTCACAACACGCATCCAATTCTAATTTATATTTGTCAAAGGTAAGTCCGATCGATGAAACGATAGTGCAGATTAGTTTCATGGCATAAGTTCAATTTCTCCCATTATCAAATAGAAACGAGATCATGGGTTAATCAAATATTGAAAAACAAAGCTTAATGAATAGAATTACAGGTATGTCACTTTCCTCTGCTTAGCATGTTTTTCTCTTACGGAGGAAGCCCTCCTTAAGTACGTAAATCTTCGGTTAGTGAAATATCCTTCTAATGTCGTGGCCTAGATAAGAAATAGCATTAGTGGAATTTGGTCAAGCTAAAACTTAAGTATCATGTCAATTTCTGGAGACCTTGTTTTGGTCTACGATCACGCAATCTTACACGCCAAAAAGAGTGTTAAATTAAACGCTAGAATACTTTCAGCAAGCAATCGTCCGCTGCACATTCACTCTATCAAATAATCACTTGATTTCTTTGAAAATTGAATCTTCTCTTCATATATAACTCATCCGTGATTCACGTATATACATACCATATGCCTCGACACTAGTATTTATATAAATTATAATAAAAAGACGGCATCGAAGCACGTTTTCTATTAACAAAAGATAGAGATAGAAAGAAGGGGAAAACACATAAATGGGAGGCGTTTATCATCGTAATTAACATTAGAAGAGAGAACATAATTACAATATGATCCTTTTTCATCACCATGCATCTTCCTCTCCCTCAGTAAGCATAGAACTCGACCAACTCATCCAGAGGCTCGGGCCGCGACTCCGCGTTCTCGAGCATCCACAGCAAGTGCTCGAACAGGACCACCTCGCACGCGATGTTGAGGGACGAGGAGTCGCCGTCCTCGGACGAGGGCGCACTGTTACCAGAACGTGCGGCGAGCTCACGGAACAGAGGATGGCTGACGACGGTGGAGCTCACGAGGTATCGCCGCCGCGACTGGCCGACGTAGACAGGGCGGAGGTCAGCGGAGGAGGAGGAGGAGGAGTCGGCATCGGAATTGTTTGAAGTGGACGAAGCGAATGAGGGAGTTGAGTCGATGGCCTGGTGCTTGTTATGGTGGCCAAAGGAGTTGAGCTTCTTGAGGACAGACTTGAGTTTGGTAAGCTTGTTGCCACCTCTTCCCATGGCTGTTTTAGAGAGAGAGAGAGAGAGAGAGAGAGAGAGAGAGAGAGAGAGATTGGGGGCTGAGAAAGTGGAGAGAAGGTTCCTCTTTTATAGGAGGGAGTTGAGGATGATGTTGAAGACGATGATTGCGGGAGGTTACACAATTTAGTGGGAGAGGCAGTGGGGCACAAAACATGAATGATGAGTACATTAGAATTAGGGAAAATTCCAAATAAAAACTCGAAGTGAATCTATTTTCTGAAATAAGGATCGAAAGTGAACTTTATATCATATAAGAACCCGAAGTGAACACATTGTTTTAAATAAGGATCCGAAGTGAATTTTATGTCAAATAAAGACCCGAAGTGATCAAGTTAATCTCTATTGAGGACCTTAGCTCGTCGGCAAACATTTTCCGATAATTAAAATAGGGGCAATTTTGTCAAAAAATTGTGATTGGAAAAAAAAGGGAAAATTCTATATTAATTAAGTTTTGGTTATTTATTTAGATGTTTAGGTTTTCTTATTTCTTCTTTCCCGCTGCTCCTCGCCTTGCTCGACCGACAGAGAATTTGGGTCTCTGCAAACAAAGAAAGAAGCGTCTGGTTTTCTTCTTATTTTTGAATTCATGCCTCAACCGGCGAAGAATTTAGGTCTTCGACTTTGCGGAGGATGGGTACAAGAAATGGGGAGAACTTCGGTCTTTGACTTTGCAGAGGATGGGTACAAGGAAGGGGAGACCGTAGAAAACCTAGGTTTTTTTTTTTGTTTTTGTTTTAGGATTTGTTAATTTTTCCTATATTTTTTTTTGGACAAAATTGTCCAAACTCCGGTCGTCGGAAATGCCACATGCTTGATAGCTGGCGAATATTTGGCTGACCAGCAAGCTCAGGTTCTTATTTGGAATTTATTCAACCATTTCAGGTCCTTATTTGAGACAATGAGTCTACTTTAGGTCTTTATCTGACACAAAGTTCATTTCGGATCTTTATTTGAGAAAATTAGCTAACTTCATATCCTTATTTGGAATTTTCCCTTAGAATTATATACAAAAGATAATATAATCCATGAATTGTTTGAAATTTATCATACAAATAATCGTATATACGTAATTCGATTTATCTTACTTTTCATTCGATTTTGAAAAAATGATGTAAATAATTTATGAACTTTGAGACAATGCGCGATGCAGTACATGAACTTTTAATTTATTCAATTTTATCCTTAAATTTTGACTCAATGTATAATGTAATCCATGAATTTTAACTATATTCAATATAAATCCTAAACTTTTGGTATATGTTCAATTTAATCCTCGAACTTTATAAAAGATTTCGATATTGTCATTGATTTTGAATTAATAAAATGTCAACATTAAACATTTTTATATAGTTCAATGACAACATTAAACAAATTAAAAGTGTAGGAATAACATTGTACATTTGATCAAAATTCATATACCATTTATGTCACTATCCCTTCAATGAGTTCAATAGTCATAAAAATAAAAATAAAAAGCATAATCATCGCTAGCATGTGCATAATGTACGCACGCATTCCAATTAAACAGTTGATAGATCGGTCAAATTAATAAGCTTGAATCATGTGGACCAAGCCAATCTCAAAAGATTACAATAAGCAGCGGCTCAATAAAGACACGAAAGCGATGAACATGTGCGAGACACCTATATCTCCCTCTTAAATGCGGAGCATTGACTCTATCTACCTAGCAAATTAATTTAAAGAAAAGAAATCAAGAAAGGTGTACGATGTTCACTGTTCCCAAAAGGAGAACAAACGTCATAGGTTCTGTCTAGCCATCATATGCCTAGTGCCCAATTTATGTCAGAGCAAAATTTATTTTAACATGTGATATTAATTAATTAATTGATGTTTTGTCCGTCAGCGAAATTACGCCGATTCGAGGGAACAAACCCATGTGATTAAGGGACATACATTAACTTTGTTTTTGGGCCCTCCCGACTCATTAGGTACTCGACAAGTGTCGCGCCGCAGCTTAGTATTCATTAGATCGACAGATCGACTTTATATTTTAATATTCATCAAATTAATTTGTGGCGGCAAATGCATGTACACTGTCCATTAGTCAGGGCACCCATGTAAATTATACTTATCCAAGATTAGGGGTGTCAGTAACCGAACCGAAAACCGAACCGAACCGAAAAATTCGGTTTTTTCGGTTCGGTTTTCATTAAAAACCGAAATTTTTCGGTTCGGTTCGGTTTTTATCGGTTAACCGAACCGAACCGAACCAACAAATAAAAGTGGAGAAATATGAGTTTAATAGAAAAAAGAAAACGAAAACCGAAAATCAAAGGTTAAAAACCAAAAACCGAAAAACCGAACCGAACCGAACCGAAATTTCGGTTCGGTTCGTATTCAGTTTGGTTCGGTTTCGGTTCAGTTCGGAAGATTTTTTTAACGGTTCGGTTCGGTTCGGTTTTTCAAAAAAACTGAACCGAACCGAACCGTTGACACCCCTATTCAAGATTGATGGGACGGACTTATGTGATTGAGAAGATGAACCTCGGGATTGGCCTACCAATCATACTATTTGTGTAGACTTCTCCCTTCGTTTTGTGAAAAAATCAATAATTTGAGAAATCATGAATGCTAATCGTTTATATCATTTAGGGAAAACAAGGTAAGGGAAACTTCTACGAATAAAATTTCTAGAATTAAAATGTTATTAATGACGAAAAAAATTTCGTTGGCCGAATTTCCTAAGTTATAAGAATGTTAAAATATGAAAATGTGTTTCGAGTAGATGATTTTCCAAAGGTTTTCGATAGAGAGAGAGAACCCTGGGGCCAGAAATATGTGGGCCCTAGTTGCTATCGAGAATGGATCATGATTAGGCCTCAAATCAAGCCCAATCATTCGTTTTCCTCCTTTTTCGCTTTTCATAGGGGTCCCACATCATTAATTAATCGAGTATCAAAGTAGATTTACCAATGTATCATGAAACACTATAGTTTTTTAATATCATTTATTAATTTATTCACTTATTTTATGCCAAAGTAATTCACACCACCCTTAAAAGAAATACATAAATTTTAAAAAAAAAATTGGCGAATCCAAAGAAGGTTTTCTTATACGTAATGTATATCTAAATCCCAATACACCTAATGCTAGATAGCTACCAAGAAGCACATGCCAAAAGACATAATATATGCATTGGCCACACCTTCGTAACTCCAATTACCCGGATTCATTATAGACCTTTTTGTAATACTCTAGTCGTCCCATGAATTAGCTATTTCTAAACAAGTTATGAAGGATGTAACAAATTTACCTTGTCTCTTGGATCAAGAATGGGATAAGAGGGATAAAAAATTGGTAATTCACATAAAGCCATTGAATAAATCCATTGAACCAGCCCAACCAACAATCAAAGTGATGTGCATATCTATATCCAATAAGTACCAATATGGCAATGGGGGTTGTCCCATTTTCAATGAACGAATGCATAAATACATTATAATCAATCAAAGGACCTATTCGTAAGAATTTTTTTCCCAATCTATGGATAAAATATGATAAAAGATAATATTATTACGGAAATAAATGCATTGTTACGCTTCCACGTCAATATGAAAATAATACTTAATTTTTTATTCTTTCATTTAATGCCTATTGGTATTCCAAAACATACTCCTCTAGCGGAATACTTAACGCGTGAGCTACAACACTACATGGATCATTACACATAGTGCCTGGTATCCATCATTTACCGCTGGGACAAACAGGGTATCAAATCTCATTTACTCCCTAAGTCAATTGATATGAATATGATAAAGTTACTATTTATATATAAAATGATATAACACGCTAATCCATTTTGTTGATATTGAATATTAAGTAAGATTTTTATGAAAATGCAGAAAAAAAATTCAATTATTATTACGAATTACGATAATTCATATCCATAGAGCAAATAATTTTAATTGTGATTTCAATGTTATGTATGGCCGTGCCTAAGAGTATATCAGTTAAAGTAGCTTTTTCTTTTTGATTAATCAAAACTCCTTCCCAAACTATACAAGTTTCTTCGAAAGAATATAGCTTTCTAAATGTAAATGATGATATTTATATGGATTGATTTTATGTGTACGAAGTACTCCATGAGTAGATATAAAGGAGTCCAACTATCCCAAAGCTTTTTTTTTTTAATCATATTGACAGGGTTGAAAATTACGTTATGGCTCCTTTCATTTTGCAAGAAAACAAATGATCTGGAAAATATATTCCTAAAAATGATCATTTATATTATTTGAAAAAGTTAGTCAATAGAAAAGATTTTAATCATCAACAACAATTTATCTCAAAATATTTTCAAAAAAAAAATGAAAATACTTTTTGTTCGGAAGCGACATAAGCAATAAGTTTTTTAAAATAAATATTTCTTAAGTTGTTTATTATTAGCGAGACAAATGAAACCAATATGATAATCTAGCGATTTTCAATGTTTCATCAGTTCCGAAGCATTTTCAAAACGAAAGTTTTCAAAGGATTGAAACGGTTGGAAAAGGAAACAATTTTTTAAGTGGGCAAACCTCCTCCATAATCCAAATGAGGCTGATCTCCTGAGAAAGTTTGAGAGCTTCAAACGATTTTTGAAAAGAGTCCTCAACTTTTCAATTTTACCAAGAAAATGTCATTTGAATCTGAACAAATTCTTAAAAGGCTTAAAGGGAAAAAACAAGCGGGAGAACCGCCCTAAGGTGGGAGACCCCATAATGTTACTCCCGTATTCCCTTTCTATTAGGAAGACCAAGATAGACAGGAAATTAAAGGGTGTTATAGTGATGAAAGTAAACATCACGTCAGGATTTCAATTATGACTATCCGGCCCTCATTTTTTGAGTTTGTTTCGGTTCAAGCCCGCCGTGGCTGCTACTCTTTTGGCTAGGCGGTAATCTCACGGGTCATTTGGAATGTCATTTCAGCACAAGAAGTGACTCCACCCTGCACTTAAAATTCCAAAACCCTGTCGTTTCTTCATCCAGTAACATCAATGGCTGAACTTTCCGGTCTTTCATAAAGAAAAGATGGGCATTGTCTAATCCACCGGATGAGACATTAATGATAGATGACAGTCTACCGCACTGAATGTAATAAGCAGATTTAAACCGCAAATTGCCTTCCTGTCAAGATCAAGCTGTCTTTTTTTCTTTTCTTTTATTTTTATTTTTTTAATTTTAGGCTCCCACCCAGAACAATTCATTTATGAAGAGTGGTCCATGGATCCTTACCTAAGGCCCTTAGGCTAAGGGCCATGTAGTTATGGCTGAACTTGAAAGGTCACTCTTTTTCAGCCGGCCGGTACAGCTATTGTTGTACTGCAACTGCGCCTCGTTGCAGTTCTAGAAGGAATTGTTGCATTTGCGAGTTCTATTAATATCTGTTCTGAACTTAAGGCACTTTGAACCAGGGTGGAATATTTTCCGAACAGTTATTGTAAACACTTCAAAACCATTTGTATTGTCAGATATTTGCTGAATAGGCGAACGCCTTGTCTAAGCCATACCATCTCTTTCCACGCTATATGAAACAACCTTGATACAGAGACTGTGTTTTGACAATTATCTTTGGCTTCCCTTATGCCATGTTTGGCATAAGAAAGCAATAGCATGACAAGAGAATATGCTATGTCAATGGAGTTAACGACCCTATAAATTCGCATTAGCTACATCGCAAAAACTATCAAGAAAGCTCTGCTTTTTTTTATTTAATCAGACCGAACGGCGTCTAGGGCAATCATCAGATATTGCAGTTGGATATGCATAGCTGTGGCATATGAAACACATAAAAGATTGGAAATTGCATATGTCCAAATCAATCTAATAACTCACTGCTAGAGTAACAGCATAAGGTAGGTCCAACTTTTCTGAAGATGTCCGAAAAATGAAGGATTACATGGCTGGAGACACCTTGGAAAAATTAAATAATGTCATGAAGTGGGCTCACAAATTTAATGAATGCTGAGAAGGGGAATAGAGGACGTGAAGCAGCAGCAGAGAAAGGTACACAGTACATCAGAATTACTGTTGACATCTTTCTTTCCACAACCAACAATTTTCTTCTTCCTACTTCCCATGTGCTCTACTCAAAGCTCCAACCACCGTTCATTCCCAGTTCTATGGGTGCAAATTTGGCCCCTTCTCTGTCTTCATCTGTACATGAGTTCGCTATTGGAATCAGGGGAAACAATGAGTTAAAAAGAAACCCTGCTTGTCCCCGTCCATCAAGTGACTAGGTTTGGATTAGGACAGGCAGGGTAAGGTCAATGGTCCGCAACGTTAAAAATGCCTGTACCAACCGTGATCTCGATTTTAAACTCCTCAGCTGGTTTCCAGGCAGAATTCAAACTGCATAAACCAAACCTGCATACTTGATCCATCTCAACTGTGAGAGTTTTGAACTAGCGACTGTTCTGTGTCAAAAGACTTAAAGACCAGATCCATTTACTTGAATTGTGTGTCTCCGAGCATTTTTTGGACATGAGAATTGCTATGAGTTCCGCGAAAAGATGGTGAGGAGCTTTGGGGAGTAACCATGATCGTTCTAATGTGCCTTTTAATGGAGGTATCAGCATCAGCATATGCTGTCCTGGGCCATGAGAAAGCAGGTAAAGAACAAGGCTGTCTTAATCTCACATTTTGATTGTTCAGTTGCCAATATTTGTGCCTGTCTTCTACCTCATTTCATAAAGAATTAGAGACCAAATCACATGGAGTTAGGACAAGAATGTGCGCCATTTTTATCAAACATTCAAGCTGTCTCATATTTTGTTGATTGATGGTTTGAAGATATTAAACTGATAGGTATCAGCTTGCATGTCGCTAGTGTTCATATCAAGTTGGGTTGTTAGGTATATGTGATTACCTTCAATTAACAGATCACCAGACCAAGCTAGACATAGACCGCCACAGGTGAACAACAACTAAGTACGAAATACGGAGTGGGATTGACAAGTTGAAAAGAAAATGAACCACCATTTACTGAATTGATGGGTACAAAACCCGAAATGCAAACATTCTCGGAATGGAAACAAAGAAGAGAAAAAGGACCAAAAAAGGGAAATGAAAGAGATCGCTCTTGGCAATTCCAAATTCAAACAATTTCCAATGTTTATTCCTTGAAAACTTCAAAAGTCCAATGCTTCCGTCTTCTGGTAACAATCTGTCTCTTTGTTTACTCGACAGCCGGGGGAACAGACTGAGCCTGCAAGAGAGAGCAAGAACATAGCATGAGTGGATTGTGAGAAACATACTACGTATGCCAAGGAACAAGGCACCAATTTGAATGAAGAATGCAGGATCGGATCAGGTTCAAGCAGGAACTTACCAGTGGGCGATACTTGAGGGCATAGAACATTTCAAGGTAGCGGCGGCTCTCGCGCCGATCAAGGTTAGTCACATGCTTCCAGAAGCCATACACGGCAGTCAGGTTCAACAGCCTCTCAGAGTATATTTTCCATGTATACCTTATCAAAACCAAAAAACGTAAATTATATTAGAAAAATTGTATTCTCACAAAATGTGAACATCATTTTAATCTGAAAATCCAGGTTTTATATGCTTACTTCTCTTCAATTCTCTGCATGGCACCCTTTGAGATCTCGTCCCAGTGGCTCTTGTCAATCTTGCACTTCTCAAAGAACTCTACAATAAGCTGAGCCGCCTGGTCACCATGGTAAGGATCAATGTGGAAGCCCGATTTACCATGCACGATGATCTCAGCCGGTCCACCATTGCAAGTGGCAAAGGTTGGCAATCCACAAGTCATGGCCTCGACCACAGTCAACCCGAAAGCTTCATAAATAGCCGGTTGAACAAAGACTCCCTTCGTGTCACAGATGTAGCGGTAGAGCTCTCCATTCCTCACCCGGTTCATCTGGGAGGAAATCCACCTGAACTGACCATTCAGCTTGTACTTCTCGATGAGGTCGTACATTTTCTTCATCTCAGACTGCTCTTCCAAGTCCTTCGAATCCTTCCTCCTGTCACCTCCAACCACGACCAAGTTGGCGAATTCCCTCAACTTGGGGTTCTTGCCATACCACTCAACAAGCCCTGTCAAGTTCTTGACACGGTCCAGCCTCGCCATGGTGAAAATAATCGGCTTGTTCTTATCTTTCAACACACACCTGTTCAACGTTAGAGACGATATTAATTAGCAAAAGACACACTTCGACTCCCAAGAATGCCACAACAAATGCCAGGACAGGATTTAAGTTGGGCACGAAGGAAGGACCAAAACACTCACAAGTGTTCCTTGTTCTCGACATTGCTGAAGAGGAGTTCTTCGATCTCAGGGTGGAAGGATTTCAACCGCCGCTTCTGTTCGGTGTAGGCAAAGTAGATGCTCATGTCAGCACCTGGTGAAACAATGTTGAACTTCGGGTCGAAGACGTCGATCCCGTGGACAACTCGGTAGAGTCCAGGAAGAGTGAAGTTCATGTGACTCTCATACTGCCCCACTGTATCCTTGCTGAAAGAAAGAATTGAGAAATAAGGAAATATTAGGACTCGTAAGGAAATTTCACGAGATAGAATGTATTAAGATAATCGACTTAGAGATGAACAATCAAGTTGAATCACCTTCCAGCAATTTCTTGGAAGGTGCTGGTGATAATGAAGTCGGTGTGGTTCATGGCGATGAGATCAGCAGTGAACTGGCAAGAGAAATGGTACTTCTCCTCAAATTTCTTCCAGTATATGTCTGACTCTGGGTACTTCGTCTTCTCGAGGGCATGGGCTATTGTACACTGTCGAATGAAGCAAAAGATTAGAGGATATCAGGCTTCAAGAAATTTGGCATCAGTTACTACAAGTAACAAGTAACAAGATCATGTACAAAAGAACAAACCTGTGTAACACCTAATTTATGGGCTAACAAGGAAGCAACAATGTTTCCATCACTGTAGTTTCCAATGATCAGATCGGGCTTGCCCTGCAACTCTCCAGCGAGTTCGCTTGCGACATCCTGATGAGAGTTATCAAACAGAAACCGTTAGTCTCAACCAGAAACTAAATAAACGCGACAGGCAAAATGACTTAAGTATAAGACTAAGCCGGTCAATACCTCAGTGTATCTTTCCAAATAGGGCCACACCTCGAACCGGGAAATCCACTTGCGGACGACTCCCTTCTCATCCCTGAAGGGGACGCGAAGAATGTGGGAGTACTCGGTCCCAAAAACTTTCTCAAGGCGCTGGCCACAGGTGGTTCCAACCGCATCTGGAAGAAGCCGAGTGATCTAGGAAACCAAACGACGCGGTAAGCATCTAATTTGTTTAAGCACCGCAAAAAATCCCAACATTAAGCTTGTGAAACCTACAATGAGAATCCGAGGAGTAATATCCAGTCCTTGTTGCTTAATGCGGTGAAGCATTTCTTCCTCTAGGGCACGAACTTGATCCAGGATGTAAACAACCTATAAATAGACAGAATTAGTGCAAATCAACAACTTGAATGGATAATCACAAAACGTATATCCTCCCTAATCAAGAGATGCTAACTCAAAATAAAACAAGTACCTGGCCACCGGTATCCGGATAACCAAGGACATCGTCCTGAGCAAAGTATCCATGGGGAGACATGATCACGACGTTGAAGACCATGGGAACCCTATCCAAGAACTTCTCGAGAGTGCACGGGTCGGGAGCCTCAAGGAGATCCAACAGGAGCTGGATCATCTCGAGGACGCGCTGAGCCGTGTCACCCCACCCCCGCTCGAGCCCAATCTCCTGGAACTTGTGCTCGAACTGGGAGTACGGGGTCTCGGGTTTGAGCGAGGTCAGATACTCCTCCGCCTTCCTCAGGACATGTTGGAGGGAGAACACATTCTGGATTCTGGTATTCACCATCATGTTCTGCAGAATCACTCAATATTTTAATAAGCCATAAACAGATTGCAAATGTTTAACCAATGTGCAACACATTCAGTGCTCTAAATTGGCATTTAGTCCTCAGTGTTCACCATACCATAACATAAGGCGAAAGAAATCTCACTTTGTAACTCAAAACTCATTTTTAAGATGTCGAATGAACGAGAATCATCGATAGTTTTATGTACCTTCCCCTTGTAGCAGTGGACTTGGAGGAATTCAAACAGAGGGTGCAAGCTTTCCTTGTCATGGAAGAGCTTAGCGGAGAGATGGCGATTGAGAAACTCAACGCCATTGCCAATAGACTTGGAAAGAGTCGGGCGCGGAAAAGAGGCAGTGAATGGCTCAAAGTCGAGCTCAAGCACAAAGTTACCATTCAAGCTGAAACACACGACGAATAACTCTCATTAACACCCCAAAACGACCAAAAACAAGAACAGCAAAAAAGAACATGACCCAGAGTTCTGAGATCACCAAGGAAGAATAAAGATTCTGACCTTCCATCAGCAAGCTCTTCTTTGAAGTGCAGATACTCAGCGACCTCCAATTGCTCAAGAACAAGCGCATGGACGTTCACACGGATGTGTTCCCACACGCCCGGCCTTGGACGAACAGCAAGAGCAACCCATGGAGGCGACACAATCGCTTCCTAAACCCCAAAATTTAGAGCAAAAGAAATTCCTTGAGAATTTAAAGCGAAAAATGTCAAAGAAAAGCTAAAATCAACTCATTATCACTATAGAAGACTAGATTTCAAGAGCATAAAGAACCGAAAAACAACGACATAAAGGGAGTTCATAATACCTGAGTGGATTTGAGGACTTCACCAAAGGCCCCATCAAGAAGCTTTGCTCTGCTCTCCTCAGAGATGGCCTCAAACTCAGCAAAAATCTGGTGGCGCTGCAAGATGCCTTTGCCCTTGGCTTCAACCCTTCAACATGACAACAAAAGGGATCAAAACACTTTTTAAGCTCCCTTTCACCAACTTTATGCTAGAACCACTCATCAAGATGCTCTCTTTGAAGATTTCTTGAATATATCCCTGTTCGTCCTTGCTTTTTACCTTGACAGGAAGGCCACAATATCGTTGCGGTTAGCAGAGAGGGTCTCGTCCAAACGCTCGCGAAGGCTGTGGCTTCGAGTCAACATGCGATCAGCCATGTCTAAATTCTTCTCTCAGAAAAAGAACTGCAACAACCACCAAAGTGAAACACACCGTGCATTAGAAGCAGAACCCAACTTCCACTAATAAAGGAGGGGTTTTGAATAATCTCACGAAACAGAGCAACAAAAAAGTCAAATCCTTGGAAAAATCAATATTTTCTAGAGCGGCTGGATTTTTCAAACCTTACCAACTACGCATGTACGAAGGTATTAAAATTGTGAATGTTGTTGAACAAATAGGTCTGCTGACGCACGAATAGGTGATGATATGGGTTGGAAAACTACTGGTGCAAAAAAAAAGTTTCTTGCATTATTAATTGTTTAGGAGGCTTAAAAAGAAGGTTAAAAGCCAGAAAGATCTAGAGATCTCCATTGACGATCACAAAGCCTGAAGCTTGTAGTGCTTCCCACTGCTTTGCAACTTCATGAAATCAGCAGATCTAGTGTCTTTCCCCCATATTTTATGTTCAAAAGTGCACAAAGATCATTTCTTTTACGGAAGAGAGTGTTCTTTGAGGCAGAGAGAGAGAGAGAGAGAGAGAGCAGGCAACTGCCTGGAAAGTCTAAGAGGTTGCACAGAGTTTCACGTTTTGACTGAGCAATAATTTTCTCCTACCGACACAAGACAAAACCCAATTCTCATGCGCGACATGTCCATCCTCGAACTCGAGAAAAAAAGCCGAAGGGAAGTGCAGTTCAAGACGAATTTCGCTTGTGTTCCGCGAAACAGAGACACTCCACAGACAAGTCAGAGAAGCACACCCAAGAACGCTACGACCCTTGAAGGACTTGCTAACCGAGAGGGAGAAGGAGAAGGAGAAGAAGGACACGAAGAAGAAGAGATCACCCACTATGAAACAAACACTGCATCACACGGAAAGAAAACTGAGCAAGAAAACGAAAGAAACGACGAAAGAAAGAAAGGGAAAATACCCAGGAAACAGAAAAGTGGAGCGAACGGAACGGACGCTACGAAGGGGTGCTTTGGTCGAGTCGAGGTCGAGCAGAATTTATAGGAAAATAGCGCGAAAAGGAAAGTAATTAAAAAAAGAAACTAACGAAGAAATTGGAGGGAGGAATAAAAAAAAGTAGGAAATACAGAAATTAAAACAGGCAACAGAAAATCTCTCTCCTTTGTCTTAACCCCCGAACCCCTGCCCAATCCAACAGCCCATTTCCACAGACAATCTTAAACAAAAGTTCATGTCCTAATATAGATTTCGGATAAGAGAGAGAGAGAGATCGCATAGAAGAGAAAAGGGAGATTTGACATTGCAAGAGAGAAGGCCGCTTCAATACTATATGATCTCGTCGGCAAATTCTAGGAAAATATTATTTCTTTATGATCGGATCCGCCTTCCTCAATTGATCGAATTATTTTTCATGTTGTAAATGGACCGGAAGTCTAGAGGTCGAAACTATGCTCAGAGCATCTTCTTACCCTTTACGTCGTTTTCGCATTGTGATATTATAAAATCGCCGGCGCCAATCTTGGTAAATTTCTAGGTAATGATCCTAAAGATTAGTGAGATTTTGAATGCTTTATACATTCCGTACTTTCACACACACAAAAAGGAAAATTCCTCGTTCTTGACCATCAAGCAACCTAACAATCAGGAAAAAAGAATAAAACAAAAATAAAAATAAAATAAATGACTTGCTCAATCTAAGCCCTTGATTGGCGTTTTCGGTAGTGACGGTGTGCAGCTGCGGCACGCAGTAATGGCGGGCCCACCCTCTCCGCTGGGTGGTGGGGTTCAACGGTCGTGATCACCCCAGGCAAGACCTTTAGGTGTCGTCCATCAGAGTTGCCTTGTAATTTGCGTTAAATTAAATTAATCTTCATCAGGAGGGAAAAAATTTTCACTACCCATTTTTCCATTTTCCTTTTATCGTTCTTCGATCAAATAAAAATAAAGGAAAAACCATAAGGATCTTTCGAGAATATGCCGATGCAATGCAACCACCCCTTTTGGCCGCAATAGGAGATTAAATTATCCGCCAGCTTAGACATTTTCAGGAAGTTTCGGCAGGTTTGGCATTGTGCTTAAGGAAGGCAGAGAGCGACATGTCGTTTAGGTTAGTATAAACGCTAATCATAGTCTTAAGAGTAGGAACCCTGTCACTGACGAGAAGTAAGAATCGCATTTTCCCGAGATTCGAGCAGAAGAAGAGATCAAACCGCAATGCGTGATCATATGCGCGCTCGGAGAGTCACGAACAATCCATGCTTAGTAAAAAGAAGGATAAAAGTGATGCGGAAAGAGATTTCGACAGAGCTCTAGGCATTGGCAGGGAAAGCATTCAATGGTCGATGAGCTCGGGAGCAGAGATTTTTACCTTTCAAACGGCGCGGCGGAGGCAGGAAATCCCGAGATGAAGAGGAGATCTTCAGGGGAGCCCCGAAAACGGGACGCCAAAAAAAAAAACTCGAAGGGCTCAAACGCAAGAATGGAAGGGGAAGGGAACGAACGAACGGAGGATGGTGAAGAATGAGGAACGGGGGAGGCCCCTTTTATACACGAAATCCAGGAGGCTTTTACCTTGTGGTCTTGGGGATCGAGTGAGGAAGCCGAGGGAGGGAGCAACATGTTTATTGCCTTTTGGGTTTAGGAGAAATTAAAGGTTAGTGCATCGATTTCATGAAATGATTAAAGTAAATAAAATTCCATCATTGCCGCCTCCACCTTCCTGTAGTTTCAGCGTACCCATCAGAAAACCGCCTTTCCACTTTCCTTAATTTGAGCGATCTCGTTTTCAATTTTCGCCCCTTCCTTTGGCAAGATCTGATACGGTCAATTAAAGAGGGCTTTCACTGGGCGTGCTTATTAGGAGGAAATGTTTTGATTTGAAAATACCGATTATACATATCACGGAAAAAAAAAAGGCGTTAGAAAATAAGAAACTTATTTTGAATGACTTTTAAATATAGGGTTAATATCCTCAAAAATCTCAAACCGGTACAAGTGTGACAAATTTATCCCAAACTATTTTTTTTACCACGAAAAACCCTAAACCGGTACACCCGTGACAAATTTACCCCAACTGATTATAAAAAATCTCAAACCGGTACGTTTGTGACAAATTTACCCCAAACTAATTTATTTAACCGTCAAAAACCCTAAACCGGTACATTTGTGACAAATATACCCCTCGTTAATTGGATTAATATCACAAAAAATTACAAAAATTATATAACAGTGACAAACGAGAGTAAAATCCCAAATCGTCACGTGTCATTTAACTTAGTAATTTAACAGTAAAATATAACGGAAATTAATAAAGGGTAAATTTGTCACAAGTATATCGATTTGGGGTAAATTTGTTAAAGGCGCGGTTTGGGGTTTTTGGTAATCAAAAAATTAGTTTGGGGTAAATTTGTCATAGGTGTACCAGTTTGGGGTTTTTTAGGACATTAACTCTTAGGGCGCGTTTGGTAACGATTCTGTTCCCGGGAACAAATTCTGATAAAAAATGATTATTTTTTATTCTGTTCCCGAGAACTGATTCTGAGTAAAAGAACGTATTTGGTAATTGTACAAAATTTCTGATTCTGTTTGGTACCGTATTCATTGATTCTGTTTCAAATCAATTTATTTTAATTTTTAAATAATTTTTATAATTTTTTTCCTTTTTTCTTCTTTTTCTTTTTCCTTTTCTTTTATTTTTTTCCTTTTATTTTTATTTTTATTTATTTTATTTTTTTCCTTTTTTATTTTTATTTTTAAATTTTCTTTAATTTTCCTTTTCTTTAATTTTTTTTCCTTTTATTTTTATTTATTTCTATTTACTTTTTTTTCCTTTTTTAATTTTTAATTTTTAATTTTCTTTAATTTTCCTTTTCTTTTCTTTTTTTCCTTTTTTTATTTTTTCCTTTTTTATTTTTATTTTTTTTCTTCTTCTCCTATTCTTCTTCTTCTTTTTTCTCCTATTCTTTTTTTGTTTTTCATTTTTTATTTTTTCAGGCCAGACGAGAGCCTCCGGCGAGCTCGCCGGACCAATTGCCGGTGATCGGCGACGGCGGACGGTGGTGGGCGACAGTCGCGGGATGGCGACCAATGAAGAAAAAGAAAAGAGAAGAAAAAGAGTTTTGATTCTCAAATTGATTCTCGGAACAATAATCAACTTTTTTTTTTATTCTTGATTCTCTTCCCAACAAATTTGGTCTCGGGAATAAAAATTTTACCAAACGCGATTCTTGTCCGAAATTGATTCTAGGAACAAAAAATCAGAATCAGACACTGTTTGAATGGTTATCAAACAGGCCCTTAATATATATAACGTGATTCTTTTTAATGAAATCCTTAAAAATGTCCGATTTTTTTTGTTTTTGTTTTTGTTTTTGTTTTTTTTTTTCATTAATGATTGTTCTTGAGGAGCACTTGATGTTTCTATGGTATGCTCTCCTCTTTTTTTCGATTCGAAGGAACCGTTTCTTCTTTTGCTTCTCTTTATTTTAATGGCCAGTAGCACTTTATCGTCGCTTGACCATCCTCGGATATACTTCACTTGTCTAGTCCATAATGTTCTTAAAAAAAAAACAAAAATAATCCTCTTTTTGAGATCTCACTTTTTCTTTTTATCAATACGAAATATCACACTTGGCTTATGTTGTTCCGTCATGACAAAATGAATCGAGACAAAATAGAGATCTAAAATATTATTTTTGGTTTTGTTAATTACGATTGATGATTCCTTACTTTCGTAGTCAACTCGTCACGTTCGATTCAAATATTTAAGTAATCTCTATTGGAAGGCAATGCCTGCAGGGAAATAGGCATACTTATAAACACTCTGACCAAACCATGATGTAACATTGATTTGCCTATCTTGAAAAGGAAAATTGAGTTTGGCTGCACAAAATCTCAGCTCGTGACAAACGCCCGTGCGTGCCACATCATCTGAAGGAAAAAAAAATATGGCTGAGATGTAAAATGCTCATTTGAATAATTTTTTTGGATGACGACATAAATGTTTCTTGAACTCTGACATAATGTATGATGTGGTCCTTAAACTCTTGATTTGTTCAATGTTGTTCATTAACTTTTAATTTTTTTTCATATGATTCATGTTCAACTATACGAAGATATCTAAAATCAGCTTTCCATTAATATTATTCCATCGACAATGTTCAGCATTTTCATATAACTCAATGACTAAATTGAACGTGTACAAAAAATAATAATTTAAAAGCTTAGAGACGGTATTGCGCATGTATTGCGCATCGAACAAATTAAATATTCAAAATTACATTATATATTAAACCAAAATTCATAAATTATTGCGGTGTTATTTTCTCAATAGTTTTCTCCTTCGCGTGGGGTCACCACGCCCTGTGGGCGAAAGAAACAAAGCTCCTCCACGTGACGTGGCATCATTCGATTGGAGCAACTCGAAACCGAGACGCTGACCGGTGGGGCGAGCTCTAACCAATGGGAATGATGTCTCTTACGTGCCTGCCAGTGGGCCCCGTGGCGGGCCCCAAAAGTGTAAGCGAAGGAAGCTCCCGGGGATCTGATTGGCCGCGACGTCGTCCTCTGACGTGGCACCACCGACGATTTTTTTATAATATCTTGGTGAAGTCCTAATTTTACTAATGTCCAGTTGGGTGGGGTGGGGGTGGGGTCCAGATTAGAAGCTTATCCACTACGGATTAAATTAAATCAAATCATCGTGCGGAGGTGCACGAGATCCGACGGCGCTGAGCAGCTGATTGCGAAATCCGTTGGCCGAATCGGACGGTGGTTTTGCGGGTCGGACCCCGGTTTTTGAAACTCCGATGGGACTGCACGTGGTCCGGACGACCAGATTGTGGAATTTATTACGTGATTAAATTGGCACCAATGGGGTTCGATTTCTTGAAAAACAAGTTGGAGACAAGAGGACATTTTACCAACTTTATGCATAAAGTTGAGCATGTAGCGACGCGACTTGCATGCGGTATTATTTTTAAATTGAACCAAAGTCGAAGACATGTTTGCCTCCGTCATGTGGCACGCCCTTATGTCTTGACTTTGGATTTGCAGCAGATTTTTAGGACTCGCGTGTTCATTATTTCTAGAACAATTTTAATAGATTTAGAATAGAAATGAGAAGTACATTTTCTACTTTTGTATTTCTAAAATAAAGATGAGAAATAAAAATTATTCTCATCACTCGTCCACACTACTAACTAGTTTGCTCACTCGCCCACTTGCTGCCGCCTGCCATTTGTTGCTACCAATCATTGATCATCGTCTACTAAGCCGGTCGTTGCTTAAGAGGGAAAAAATTTGTGTCGTTATCAAACGAATTTCTATTTTGAAAACAAAAAATTCGTGTTATTATCAAATGTGAATTCTAATTCAGAAATTCATTTGGGGAATAAAAATAGAAAAATCTATTTATTGAACATTAATTGATTTCTAGAATAGAATGGTTATTATTTGTGTTCTTATTATTTAGATGATTCTTACTCTCAATAGCAAGTCTTTTAACTTTCATCTAGGCATACCTTTTCTCACCTAATCTTGTGGGCGGCCGCTTGTCGATACTTGCCGGGCTCCAACTCTTTTGCTGCGTCACTCGCCGAATCTAACAACCCTTACCCTCTCTTTTTTTCTTTTCCCTTTTTTTCCGAATTTTGCTTCCTCATAAAGCCGCTTTACAAAAATATACCAAAAGTCAATCATCCAAATATTATTCACTTTTTTTTTAAAAAGCACCTCGAGTCAGAGAACTTTGCTCAGATGCAAAGTCGTTCTCCCAAAAGTCTCCCAAACACGCCATACGTATAGAATTTTCTTTAGCCAGGTAGAGGCATATGATCTATTCTGGTAGACAAAGATTCCAGGTTATGCATCAACCGCACAACCATAAAATGAAAATGAAATGTACAAAAGCAAAGTTGGATGTAGAATCAACCATGGATATCCTATTGGCAAATTTATAAATAAAAAAAAGGAGCGAAAGCGATGGATATTCTAAAGTAATGCTTTCTACTGGTGCAGATTCGAGGTGTGCATGAACAAAGCTATTCCGAACCATGCCCAGATAGAGTTAACCAGGAGATGCTCGAAAGCGACGGGGTCTCGGGCGCGATAACTTCGAAGCGATTGTCGCAGCTGACGACACAATATCTACGAGCATCCCTCTCGAGCAGGTTGCAATAAAAATCAAGTGTGAACGCAGAAGCTACGAGCACATGCTGCATGTTCAGGTTTTGCCACGGGGATGTTAGGTCGGATTTTCGGATTGTCGTGATGTTTCCACACGTCCGTACAGTCTCTGCTACTGTAGTCAGGATATGTTCTGGATAAAGTCTCCATGCACAAATGGATGAGGTGTTTGTACAAATGGATAAGTTACCCCGGTTGCTTTTGTCTTTTACCTGTAAAAGAATAATAACACAAATCATTCTTAAACTTTAATTTAATATATGATATAATGTGATTTATATTTAAATTATTCAATATGATTCTGAATTTTAATAAAATATCCAATGTCATCCCCGAATTTTCGATTTATTTAATTTAGTCTCTAAACTTTTCGCACATGATTAAATTAGTCCCTGAACTATTTAAAAATATTCAATGTTTTTATTCTTCTATTAATTTAAGTTTATGGACAATATTAAACATTTTCATATAGTCTAGATTGAACATGTATTAAAAGTACATGGACAACATTACATTTTTAGCCAAAGTCTAGTGATCACGCTGAACAAATTAAAAATTTATATATCACATTGTATATTGAGATAAAGTTTATGGACTGTTTATGTCATTTTTTTATATGTAAAATATCCATTGTGAATTGACAAAGCTTCGACATTAATGGAAAGGTTTATGAAGTTCCTGGTGATGGGTCAGAGCCAACTAGGTGCTGCATGGTAACCTTCCCCAGCCCAAAAATTTCTATTCTTTTGTTTCCTGGAACAAAAAAAGAATAGAAACCCGTTTGATAACGGCAAGTTGATTTCTATTTCCCGGAATAGAAAAGTTAGCCCAGGAATAGAAACGAGAAACAAAAAAAAAATCGCTTCTTGTCTCAGGAACAATTTCTAGAAATAAGCAAATTTTCTTTTTTCTTTTTGTTTTATTTCTCTCTTGCCATGGCCACTTCCAACTGTCTGGAGCCACCGCCGACCGCCGCCGCCGTCGGTCACCCGTTACCACCGCCAGCCATCGCCAACCGTGAGCAAGAATAAAAAAATAAATAAATAAATAAACAAATAAAAATACAAAAATAAATAAAAAAACAAATAAATAAAAATAAAAAACAAACGCAAGAAAATTAAAAAAAAAACAAAAAAAAAATAAAGCAAATAAAGCAAATAAATACAAAAAAACAAAGAAAAAACAAATAAAAATACAAAAACAAATAAAAAAATTAATACAAATAAAAAAAACGCAAGAAAATTTAAAAAAACAAAAAAAATACAAATAAAACAAATACAAAACAAATACAAAAAAAGAATAAAAAACAAATAAATACAAAAAGAATAAAAAACAAATAAAAAACAAATAAAAAAAAAAGAATCGTTGCGTTACCAAACGCATTTCTATTCTTTTTCTATTCCAAGAGTAGAAATTTTGTGCAGTTATCAAACGGGTTTTTTTGCTCAGAAACTGTTCTCCGGAATAGAAATAGAAAAGAACTATTTCTGGAAAAAAACTCTTCCCCAGCCAAGAAATTTTACCATGCGCACCCCTAATCAATTCTTGATGTGCACGCCCTAACTTGCTTTTTCCACGAGAAAGATCTCCTTTTGGTGGGTGCATCCATTTTAACGCAGAAACTCCTTGAATGTTCGATTTGAGGGTTCCGCACGAAACCAACAAGGTTACGGCATGACGATTGGTTTCAATATGGACCGACCATGATCCTTTTGCTAACCGACCATGAACTTTCGCTAACTAGTGTTTCCTTCTGGAAAGTTATATATGTATCTGGAACATTAAAGTCTATTGAGATATCATACATCGTTTGATTATGGAATTAATATGTTTTTTTCTATACACGTGGCTCTCGTCCATCTATCAGTTTAAGTTTTCAGTTTGAGCATTTTAATATGGTATCAGAGCTAAGTTATGATGCCCCTTTTACACGCATGTCCGGCCCCATTACATGTATGTCCATCCCCATTAGTCAAATTCCAAGTCCCTCTTAATGGGTTAATTCGGTTTTTAGTTCAGACTTTTTGACAAGGTCCGCGCAATGTCGCTATCTGGGGCATTCTAGACAGGTGACTTTTCGGCCTTATCCAATACACCGACTCTGTTAATCCTCATAAAGTCATAACCCCATCCACAATTCCAGCTATCTAGGGGAAAGGCAAGTGAGCTCACGTTTTTCACTCCCGGAAGGAGCTCCTTCACGTATGAATATAAGAAAATGAGGGCCACTGAAGTTTGGACAATGATGCAATCGGTAGGCCCCTTCTTTTTCATTGGCATATGCAACCGAAGGGGTTTGGTCCGCCTAACTCCTTTTAACCTAAAGTCAAGACGTGAAAACGGGTGAGGGAAAAAGACTTCTCTTTTCCCGTGATTGGAATTGCGGATCGGGTCTTGAACTTTCCTTTTTGTTTTTTGTTTTTTTTTTTATCTTGCCATGTGCATTGAAATGTGTTTAGGGCAGAATCTCATTTATCTGAAAATGGATAATTTCGGTCTTATTATTTGATATCGCATATGCACTCGACAATGGTATAAATCTCGTCCACAAGCAAGATGATCATCAAGACATGGAAGTGTCCCTAGTTACCTAAGTCTATGATTTGTAGAGGAAGGGACGAAGATTAGAGCTTTACATGTATGTTTCTCTTGAGGTTACGTGTAGGTGGTATTGGTGAGAGCTCTCCTTCTGGTGGAAAACTAGTCATTCTCGAGCTATTCGAAAGTCATGGTAGTTAGTTAAGGTGACCATTCTATTTTCATTAAATGTAATCCATCGTGGTGAGAGGATACAATGCACGTGTGTTTTTCATGTGAAGTTTACTGCTAGCTCCAAAGTTAGGTTAATCAGATCTGCCTTTCTATTTCATAATGTCACTTGAATAATCCTTTTCTTAATAACAAAGATATCATTCCTTGCCTGGTATTATAAACTATGGCTAGAGATCACCCTCAATAATTGTTAATTTTTAAAAAGATCTCCGGACAAGAATTGTAGGGTCATTTGGTGGCCACCAAAATGAAGTGCTCCGGGAACCCCATAAGGGCACCCTATTATTTCATTCATTTTATGTTTGCATGTGTTCCTATATAAGTAATGGGTCCTTTACATGTGGGAAATATACTTATAGGAGTTAGAGAATTGTGACGATAGAGAGAGAAACATTTAATATTCTTTACATTGTCAAATTAAGAGTACATGTAATATTCTTTATATTAGAGGATGACTATCAAAAGTAAAAAGAATTATCAATTACAATGAATCAATATTAATTAAGAGAAATATACGGAATCTCCTAATTATGTCTCTAATATCCCCCTCAAACTCAAGATGATTTGAAAGATATCAATTTGAGTTTGGAGAAAATATGTAGAGAACGCCCAGGTGGATGTGTCTTGGTGAAGACATCAATAGTTTGTTTAGTAGATGAAGTAGAGACAAGTCAAAAAGTGTCACAAAGAACATGATATCGCGTGAATGATAGTCTATTTCAATGTGTTTTGTTATTTGAATAGTACTTTGGCTATCGTAATGGATGATTGTTCCACTATAACGACTCACTCCCATGTTTTCTCGCAACCATAGTAATTATGATATCTACTAGAGTGAGCAATAGTATTTTGTGTCTTGCTACGCCATGAGATAAGTGAATATCAACAAGAGCTTAATATTTTGCTTCTTTATTAGAGCGAGCGACAATGGTCAGTTTTTTGCTACACTGCGAGATAAGTGAGTTGCCCAAAAAGAAATAGTAAACCGTAATGGACCAATGACCTTGAGGATCACCACCTAGTCATCATCACAATAAGTTGTAATTTCAAGGTAGAATGAGCAGAAAAGTGAAGGCCATGAAATAATATACCCTTAATATAGTGAAGAAAAACGAGTTGTACTAGGTGTAGTCATGTCTTGACTATTAATTTGAATAGCATGGGTGATGTCAAGTCGAGTAACGGTGAGATATATAAGATTGTTGACCAGTTGTCAATAAAGTATAGGATTCAAAAGAGGAGTTCCATCTTTGGCATCAAATTTGACATTGATCTCAGTAGGAGTTGGAGCAACCTTGTTATTAGTGAGCCTGACTCTACAAATATGATCAATGATTGCCTGGAAGTCTCAATTAACCTTTAAGTTTGAAAAATACCTGAGTCGTTCAAGATCTTTCATTTCAAACTACTAACTAAAACATTCCTAGAGTTTTGAAACGTCATTATGATCATCACTAGTAATAACTATGTTGTCCACATATAAGAGCATCATAATATACGCATGAAATCGACAAGAGATTTCATGGTTGAGCTAAATTTGGAATACCATGATTGAGCTAAAGTAGGAATACCATCCACGAGGAGCCTATAACATGCCATAGAACGTATGTTGTAATCAACATGCTTTGTTAGATTGATGAGTGCATCCAAGTGAAGGAACAATATAAACTTCCTCAATGAGATTGCAATTCCAAAAAGCATTTTTAACATCCATGTAGAACATAAACCGGTGCTTAACAGCGACAACAACAAGAAGACTATGGATAGAAGTCTTCTGGTAAGGCACATAAGCAAAAGTCTCTTCATAGTTAACTTCATATTCTTAAGGCAAACCTTCGCCACGAACCGAGCTTTGTCATGGTCCATAGTACCATCTTCCTTTATTTTAATCTTACATACCCATTTACAACCTACAATGAACTTATGAGGAGACAAATCAACAACATCTCATGTACGAGATTTGTCTAGGGTTTGCAACTTATCTATCATTGTTTGCTACTAGAGAGGATTAATACTAGCTTTTCAATATATGCAAGGTTTAAAAAAATGAGCAAATGGTAGAGTAACAATGGAAATTGCAAAGTCGAATAAAAGCTTGACTTACTCTTGTGAAATGACGAGTAAAGGACGATGGATTGTCGGTTAGTGAAGAATCCATATATAAAACACACACATTAGAAGTTGCCAGGGTGGTATCACTAGAAGGATTTGCATCAATATTAGAAGAAGAAGGCATTTCCAAGGAGGAAGATTCACAAGTGGACAAAGTCGTGGCATCTTCTTAGAGTAAATCCACTGAAGTGTTAGTGAAGAAGGGTACGAGAGTTGATAATCTGAAGGAATTGAGAGATGAAAATATTTTTTGTTCCCAAAATGCAACATGATAAGACACACTAAAATGGTTAGAAATTGGATCCTAACATCTAGACCCTTTGTGCGCAACACCATATCCAAGGAAGCACCATGAACAAACACTAGATTATAACTTTGGCATTCATGTGGAAGAAGATGCACAAAACATACACTACCAAAGACTCAAAAAAGATTATAATTGAGGCCACTACCATACAAGCACTAATAAGGAGAAATGTTATCTATGATAGCCAACCTAATACGGTTGATAGTGTATGTAGTAGTAAGACAAGCTTCTCCCAAACTGTTTGGGGAAACAAGAAGCGGAGACTAGAAGAGTACGTGCACACCCCTAAGGCACATATTAATCATACGTAATGAAGATTTGCATTTTTAATGCACCGGTTGTGTATGACGAGAGAAAAATAGTTATTTGGAAATGAAAAACTCTCTATATTTAAATGTTTAACATGTGGCTTAGGACACGCGTTAACAAAAATTAAGTGAATGGTTATTATATTGGTAAATAATTTTCAAATACTTCGGACTTTAATTATGAATTTAATTTTTTATCTGCCTTTTTTTTCCATAATGTCACTTGAATAATCCTTCCTTAAAAGCAAAGATATCATTCCCTACTTTGATATTGCAAATTATGACTAGAGATCATCACTCTCAAACATTGTTCATCTTCAAAAAGATCTTCATCCACGGATTGGTGGGACATTGGTTGCCCCCCAATGCAAGTGCTTAGTGAACCCCATAATGGCACCCTTTATTTATTTATTATTTGCCATACTCTAATTCTCAATTCACTTTTAAATTTTTGCTCTTTTTTTTTTAGAACATAAAAGTCAAACTCTACACCTGAAACTAAATGTCCCCACTCCCAACCCTCCTAAAAATGTGAAGAATCGAACTCTCTATCTCTCCCTTTCTATGTGAGAAGGATGGCTACTAGGACAACTAGGACAACTCCCAATATTTGCACTTGTTATTACATTCATCTAAATTTTGCATGTACTACTAGTCCACCGTTGCATGTGGCAAATATACTTATAAGGCATGAGAAATCCTCTAATGACGATTTTATTAGCAATTGATATTTGATGGTTTGTGAATTTCTAGCTTGCAAAACCAGGGGGAAAACCCTAGTGAAAGGTGAGGAGTTGAACTTTGTAGAGAAACTAAATGATTTGTTGCCCAAATAAAGTCAACAAAAATATTTGGCTTGTCTAAGAAAAGTTACGTATTACCTTGGTTTTTGCACCGATTCAGGTAAGTTTGTCCTCGTACCTTGTTGGCTATGAGCTATATATCATGTCGTTCTTCGACAATTTAAGTTCTTACAAGAAGCACCATATGCTTTAAACTATAACATGCAACTTCATCCAATTTTTAAAAAGTGAGATTTGTCATGAATTATTACTTAATATCGACTTGATGTCGAAAATTAAGCATAAAGAGATTGGATTTCCATCTAAGTGAATGCAAAATTACATAGATATCGAGAATGTACCGTAGTATTCATGACAACATATATAGTAAGATAAGGCACGTATGATCTTCTATTGTCATCGGTCCATGGTCTAATTTGAAGCAGACGCGATCTTACATATTATTGAAGTGAGTTAACATAACTATGAAGATTAAGTGTCCTATTCCCCATCACTATTAAGGAATTGAAATGATACGAGTTGAATTCAATCTATCTCATAAGAGAATCCTAGGGCCCGTTTGGTTCAGCTTTGGGCAAATGTCATTGGGAAAATGCAAATATCTTTGAGCTAAAGGAGTTTGTGAAAATGCAAATAATGTTTGGTAAATTGTAGTTTTAAAGTGCATTGTGAAATGATTTTAGCTTAAACACCGTTTGTAAAAATTACATTTTGTAAAGGATTTTTGCTAAGTTTTATATATATAAAAAGTTTTTAATTTTTTCTTTTAATGTAGCCACCGACGGCCAGATCTAGCCAGCGACGGCCAATGTCCGGCGCCAGATTTGGCCACCGGACAGCCTCACCTGAGGTCGCTGGACCTCAGGCGACACTTGGGGTTGCAACCTAAGCGACAGTTTGGGTCGGTGACCTCAGGCGAGGGTTGCCTGTTGCCGTTGGACCCCAGGCATTGTCGCCTGGGTCACGTGAACCCAGGCGACCACCACCTGAAGTCGCCGGACCGTAGGTCGCGCGACCCAGGCAGCACATGAGGTCACGCGACCTCAGGCAACGATTGCCGGGGTCGGGTGACGCCTCAAGCGACGGTCGCCGACGCGGGCAAATCTTTGGCCGGTAGTCATCGGCCTCCATTTGTTTCTCCGAAGAAAATGAATAGTACCGGGGACTTGCATTCCGAAGATGCAACTTCTCAAAGTATCTCCAGAGCTACGTTAGGCTAAAGGCCCTTAGAGTCATTTGGAGATGTAATTGCATTTTGTCAAAGTCGCCCAAAAAATCAAACCAAACGAATTTACATTTGGCCAAGGGGCTTTAGGGTGCGTTTGGGAAGATTTTTGGGGAAAGTCTTTAGGAAAATGCAAAGATCTTTGAGTTAAAGGTGTTTTCTAAAATGCAAACTGTGTTTGGTAAATTGTAATTTAGAAGCCCTTTGTGAAGTACCTTTGAGCAAAATGGTGTTTGGGGGCAAATGGCTTTTGTGAAAAAAAAAAATTTATCAAAAGAAAAATAAAAAAATGAAAATCGGCAAGGGTAGTGGCAACCGGTGGCCGGCGGCGACCCCCGGCGACCTCCGGCGACCCCGGATTTGGGGCGGCGAGGTCGCGCGCGTCACACAACGCCGTCGCAACCTCCAGCGACCCCAGATCTGGGCCGGCGAGGTCGCGTGCGTCGCGCGAAGCTGTCGCGACCTCCGGCGACCCCGAATCTGGGCCGGCGAGGTCGCGTGACACCGTCGCGACCTCCGGCGACCCCGGATATGGGGTGGCGAGGTCACGCGCGTCGTGCGACGCCGCCTCGACCTCCGAGAACCCCGATAGGCCGTCGCGAGGCTACGCAACCCTCGCCTAAAGTCAGGGGACCTCGACGAGGGCCGCGCCTGGGTCGCGCGACCTCGCCGACGGTCGCGCGACCTCATCGGCGGTCATGCGACCCAAGCAGCTGCCATCGGGGCTACCATCGACGGAGAAGGTGAACACTGACTCGAGTAGCTGCTGCCAAGGCCACCCTCGACGGAGAAAATGAACAGTGCTCCTCACAAGGGCAAAAAATGGAAAAATAAAAAATTCATAAGGACAATTTCGAAATATATATGAACAGTACCCCAAGCGGACATGCCGAAAAAGCCGAAAGCCCAAGGGAGGTCCTCCCCTGCTTTGGGCTTTCAGCCTTCACAAGGCTGGCCTTCTCCAAAGGGGGCTTCAAATGTTTTTGCCAAACACCCCTACTTTAGCCCAAAGATCTTTAGGGGCTCAAAGATACTTGGCAAAGTGATTGCCAAACAGAGCCTTGGAGTTCCAAAGCCCCTTCCAAATGCCAAACCAAACATAGCCCTAATTTCAAAATTTTATTTGTATACATAAATAAATCGAGCTTGAAGTGTGGTTGAGGATGTTCTTAATTTTTTTTTATTCTTCTTGAAGAATTTCGGCTGGCCATGACCGGCTTTGTGCGTACTGTTGACGCAAGACTTCTTTCAGTCATCATTAGCTTTATCATTTCCAAATAAAATTCTGGTTGAGTGGATGATACAGTGCTATAAGGAAAATTTAGTGGGTCTCACTTTATTTTTTTAATTTTGTTTACGAAAAAGATAAGAATAGAAACTATCTAAGCACATTTTTTTCCTAGATTGGTGGCTTTTCAGATTGGTTAGTTACTACATAACTTTTCTTCTACTCAAAGGGTCACCTAGAAAGTTAGCTATTTATGAACTTTTCTTTTACTCTAGAGGGTGGGTGGTTCGCTTTGTATTGGTGGATTGGATCATGATATCATGAATTTCTGATAATGTACAGGAAATTGTTTATTGTGCATGAGCTTATTGGTGAAGGATCTCTTGCCGGGCCTTCTCCTAACAATTAGAGGACTGTGAAATCGATGGGCAACCCTACGTGTACCTTGTCCTTGTGAGATTTAATGCACGTGTAGAAATTTGGGTGCTTCTCATTAATGAGATCGATTAGTCGTTGTCTTTTACGGGTATTTCATACCATAACTTCGATGAAACATAAAGTGTTCTTGATGAGCTCGGCCTCATTTGATTAACAACATCTTGTTAGAACTAAACAGGTAACTCTACGATTACTATTGAGTTGATAACCGTGATTCTGAAGATATGATGGTCATCTTACAACATATATAAGGTCTTTTTAATATGATATGATCATTCCAATTTTATCACTTATTAGAATTCGCTACTTCCATTTCGTACTCGAGAAACATAGAGGGAACGGTGATAGGTAAGATGAACCAACTGATCAACCCTCCCTCTGTTCATTCTTACCAAACTGGTCTCACAGGTAATTAAGGTTGGACTTTAGATGTGAGGTGGACAATGTGTCAGCTAAACTAAGCCGATGATGCAAATTTGGGCAAAACGACTAGAATATGCCTGCCTTTTTCAGATCATTGACAGGGCTGAAACTTGCGAGTCTTTGCTCAAATAGCAACTACATCAAGTGCTTGAGATTCTTCGATTGGTAACAAGCTGAGTGGGCCGAGTGGGGGTCCAGCCCTGAGGCTCGAGTGCTTGCCATTTCATCCTTCTTTTGCACCAGAAGACATCCTCCCAGATTCCCCTCTCATGTCACTTGACTTTTTATCCTTTTTTACTGGTCCATGCAGGCGTATCTGTCGGAAACTTTGGCTGCTTGCGCTTTTTTACTTTTGCCTCTCCCCGCCTTCTCCCGCTCGACTCACTGAGCCGCTCGTTTTCCAGCGATTCCACCGTCCACATTGGTTGGTTTGGGACCCGAATCCGAGGTTGGATTTGACGTGATTTGACTTGACTGGTTTCTCTAATGTCTGCTTTTCTTCATTAGCATTGTCAACTCTCGACACCCATCTAATTTTCGACCAAAAAAAAAAAATTCATCTAATTTGGTGTATGCAAATCAATGGGTAAAAAGAGAGTGAAGCCAACCCTAATCCTTAAGTTTTTTTTTTTTTTTTAATGTATGCCTCAACAAATTGAGAAATTAGTCTAAGGGTTAGGCCATTTTGCAGATAATAGAAATGAGAAAATTTGAAAAATATGCATGCACTCAAGGCTTATCTGTATTTATGCTTCAAAAGAAAGATTTTCTTTTGGTCTCCATTCAAATTTTGAAGAAATAAAAATAAGTTCCTCACCTTTTTCTCATTGACAACTCTTTCAAAGGTTGTGAGTGGGAGAAATGTGTTTACTTTTAATTCAAAGCAAAACTCCATACTATGTATAAAAAAACTCGGCAAGAATATTGAAATGGGACTAGCTGGACAGATAATACAACTTTTTCATGGACACTCAAACCAAACAAGTGGTGGCTTCATATAGTAATGCCCTCAAGTAAATGGTAAGTTGCTTTTTTGGTGAATATTCAGTTTTTTTCTTTTTTGGCTCCATAAAGTTGTTTGGACGAAATGTGTTGCGTGCCACATGCCGACTCATATCATATGCATATTTTGGTGAAAAATGTTAGGTATACTGAGATTAGTCTAAAAAACTTATATCATATGCCGACTTATGTCATATGTATACTGCTAGTATTTTGATAAATTGTATGTTACTTAATAAGCATATGAGTTTTATTAATCAATATTTAGATACCAACTTTTTATTTTTGCTGTAATAGAAACTCAGGAGGTCTTATAGTGTTGATTGCGTGTCACAAAACTTCCACAATCGACAGTCTTGAACGCGACCCAAATTTCAATCTACAGAGTTCTAATGGGTTATGTAACCCATCCTTTCCAAATATAAGAAGCCACGTAAAAGGTCTATCAGGTTTTTCTTTTTCTTATTTTTGGCGAATAATCTTAACTAGCTGGAGGATTGCTGATTGAGTTCCTTCATATCTTACTTGTGAAAGTGCACCTATGTTTCATGGATAATCAAGTCATTAAATTTTACACTTTTTTGTTCAAGTTGATTCTTCTGTTAAATTATGGGCGGAAATACTGACGTGGCAATTAAATTGCGATGCTGACATGATCTTTCAGAAATGAAGAAGAACTCGACAATAAGAAAATATTATAAAGCTAAAACTAATATAAACAATTAGAACATAAGGAAATTGGGGAGAGAGAAAGAGAGAGAATCATGGAAGCAAGGCAATGGACCAGCGGGTTCATCGGCAAGGTCGAGTAGCCCTCCCTTATCCTATGCCACGAATCTTGGTTAGGGTTTTCTGATTTTTTCCCCCTCTTTTTAATAATCAGTACTAAGTGAAAATACATTCCACGTCACGTCGATCAATCTAATCATACGTCTACATGATGCCAACGCCACGCTAGCATTCCATTAATCAATTCAACATAAGAATTAACTTGAACAAAAGAAAAATGGCCCAAGATGGAGTTGGGCCATCTTCCTTATCGGGCTTAATGCACAGTGACTCGACAAAGCAGGCCCATTTTCGATAGATAAAGAGAGATTACCACACACCAAATGTCGTCAATTAGTGCGTAAACATGGAATATAACCAAGTAATAAGTAGATAATTTCATCTAGAGGTGCTTTCCACGTACTTATAAAAAAGATTGTTTGAGGACTTTTCTTAGCAGGGTGTCTCGATCGTAGCTTTAAATACTACGAAAAAATCTCATGCTTGATCTAAATCGAGTTGACCTCCGGTCGATTCGAAATTTTGACCGAGACAAATTGAAGAAAAGTGTAAGGCATGCTTCTTGGCATGATAATAAATCTTAAAGGTCCGTTCATCTTACGTACCAAGAACATCGGTTCTTAAATCATAAAATCTCGTGTGGAGCTTATTGTATTTAAAGATCGACGTGTGCAAGATTAATCTATGAAGTTCATATTAGGATTTAGGATTATGATTTTTGACAAACTAAAACTGGGAACCGCTCACTAAGGATTGGTTTTGAAAAGAAACTGGGAACTGCCTATTGGTTCCATCGTTGATTCATGGATCCATTCGAAATGGACCGTCGGTCCAGTCCGATTCCCAAGTGGGTCCATGGAACTGGTCAAATCAAGATTCACGCATTCAGAGCAATATTTTCCAACAAGTCAAAGTAAAACAAAAATAAAATAAAATTCCCTATCCCTTATTGTAAGATTAGTAAAAAAATTGAACTCATATTAAAAGTTAAGAATTGACTCTGTGAATTAATGGGCGTTGAGCTTGAGAGTCAAGGTCATGAGTGAGAGATAGAGAGATGACTCATATGAGGTGCGAGCGAGACAAGATGAGCACTCAATTAATAGGTGTTGAGCTTTAGATTAGGGATTTTATAATTGTCATTTTCCTTAAATTTTTTTGGATCATAAATTTTTCTTTAAAACTCAAATACATTTGTATATATAACTAGTTCGATCCCCATGGGTGGGTGGACGATTCTACATCTAGAACTAGGAACTAAACCAATACCCACCAACAAGGATAATACCATTTCCCTTGAAAACTGTCAGTTCCTATTTGATTCAGTTTGGTTCCGGGCAGTCTAGGTGATTTTTAGTTCTTTTGCATATTCCTAGTACTGAATTCATAAGCGAGGGCACGAGCGATTGAATTTGAGGGCCTGAAATCAAACTGTGGGGGGTCCGACCCGTGACCCGAAATCAGACGGCTCCAATTCAAATTAAGCGCGACAAATTCTCTCTCTCTCTTATTTATTTCTTTCGGTTTTTAAAAAAAGGGGGAATTCCCTTCAGGTGCGCGTGAGCCGCGCACGCCGCGCCTTGAACTCAAAAAACAGAACCGAAATAAATATATAAAAAAGGAAACAAAAATAGCCGTTATTCCGTAATTCATCTCTCTCTCTCTCTCGCAAGTTCATCCGCTGAACTTCGACTCCTGCGGAACCTCTCTCTCTCTTCGCCGATCGCCGATCTCGTTTCTCCGCGATTTGAAGTGCCGACTCGGCTGCCGGAGCGATCGCCGGTGAGTCCTCGTCCGGTCCTCTTCCGCATTTCGCGTCGGTGAATCCGTCGGTAGTCGCGCCGTCACGTTTTTCCATTTCCGTCGCGTTTCAGGTGGTTTTTGTTGTCGTGTTGAGATGATGATTATAGAATGGAGACGTGACGATCGTTTCTAATCTTTTCGGTTGGTTGATATGAACCGAGTACGCAGCTTGCTTTGTCGTTGTTCGTCTTCGATTCCTCTGCGTTCGGATCATTGGCTTTCGGGTGAATCTGCTGAAAATCTGAGGAATACAAGAGAGATTTTGTCTTTTCGAGGAAGCACTAGTGAAAATCGCTACTGAGACTTGTGACTAGGTCTCTGGTTTTCGGTACTCCATGTGCGGCTAGTTAGTTCTTCTGCTTGTTGTTCGAATGTGAAATGGGGAGGAATAGACGGTTCTGGTGATCGATTTAGGCTGTGTGGTGATCGGAGCATTCCGCCAAATTCAGCATTGTTTGTGTGATGAAGAGCTAGTATCGGAATGGCAGCTGTTATTCGCTATCTGGTAAAAGAAACAAATACTGCGAGAGAACCTTGAATAATACAGCCTTTTCAGAGTCTAACTGCATTTATACTCCATGAATGCCCTTCGGAACATGGAATTTGCTGCAAAAGTGAGACTTATCGTAACTACTAGTGATTCCAGTCCCCTATGACGCAAGTGCCTTTGACATGATAGACTTTTGGGATGCTTATGTTGTCCATTGGCCTAAACGATTTTCAGTTTTTCAGCGTGGGGTGCAGTGAGCCAACATGATTGATAGGGTGCCAGCTACACCATCCTCTAAGGTGCGAAGAACCCCTTCATCTACACCAGGGGCCTCACATCGAGAGGAGAAGATATTTGTCACTGTCCGTCTCAGGCCTTTAAGTCGGAGAGAACAAGCATTGTACGACCTGATTGCATGGGAATGCACTGATGACAACACTATCATTTACAAGAATCCCAATCAAGAACGTGGTGCAGCATCCTATGTATTTGGTAATGTGAAGTGTATCTATATTTGTGGATTATATCCTTGCCAAAATTCAGTTACTAAGACCTTTCTCATTAAGGAATTTCTGTAATTGTGAAAGAGAGTTATATTTCCAGGTTGTAATGTGGATAAATATACTAATGTGATGTGAGACAACCTGGGAATTCCTTGATTCTGATCCTGATGCTGGTTTACTATGTAGATAGGGTATTTGGTCCTACAAGTTCGACTTACATGGTTTATGAAGAAGGAGCCAAAGATGTTGCCCTCTCAGCCCTCAAAGGAATTAATTGTATGGAACTAGTTTGTAGTTAATACCTTGACATGAAAATGTCATGCCGGTTGTTTTGTTTCTAGAATTAAACATTTCCCAATTATTGCAGCAACTATTTTTGCTTATGGGCAAACTAGTAGTGGGAAAACATACACCATGAGAGGAATCACTGAGAATGCTATCAAGGACATCTATGAACACATTAAGGAGGTACTTCTCATTAAAACAACAGAAATTGATTGAGTGTTTTTCCTTGAGAAGAAATATAGTCCTGCCATAGCAGGAAGCCAACTTACTCTACAATCAAACTTTCAGAACCCAGAGAGAGACTTTGTTCTGAAGGTTTCAGCATTGGAGATATACAATGAAAGTGTTAATGACCTTCTGAATCATGATTCTGGTCCTCTTCGACTCCTTGATGATCCTGAGGTACTCAAATGTTTCTATTTTTTCTGCAAGGAACCTTTCTAAAACAATATGATGCATTAGTACCTATGTTTAACTCAGAAATTACTTCTTTTTCCTTCTCTTTGTTTTGCAATACAGAAAGGGACCATTGTGGAAAAATTAGTTGAAGTAGTTGTAAAGGACAGTCAACACTTGCAGCACTTAATTGGTCTTTGTGAAGGTAATCAGAGCTTCTTGATTACTGGGGTTTAGGTCTGTGTCAAATCATCTCTTCATCAGGCAGCTTTTTTAAAGTCAAGGCCACTTTAAGTTCATGGAGGAGAGAGAACCATCCGACATTTATACCCCCATTATTTTGATAAATATTTATCGAACAAATTATTCATTTATTCATACTTTTCTATCTTTATATATCTATTATTTTGAGCCTACATAATGCATTGCATGATACTCTGCATTGTATTAAGTTGATGATTCTCTTTTTAAATTGGCACAATGTATTAATGTACTAATATCCTCAGCCCAAAGGCAAATTGGAGAAACTGCTCTAAATGATAAAAGCTCAAGATCTCATCAGATAATTAGGCTGGTATGACTTCATATACTTGTGATTTCATCTTAATTTATCTGCTTGTTCAAGATCACATTTTCCATCATAATTTTATTTGCTGTCGATTTCTACTTCTTGAATATCATTCTTTCTCTCACTAGAATAAATATCACTGGTTCCACTGTTACAGACACTGGCAAATTCATTCTGCTTTTTAGCTGCTGGAGAAACTTTAGGCTGGACTGAAATTTTCAGTTAGTATTAACTGTCATTCTTGTTGTGGATTTTTATTTGGATTCAGACCATTGAGAGCGCTCTCAGAGAAAACTCGGAGTGTGTGAAGTCATTCATTGCCAGTTTGGTATGCCTTATCCATCTTCAGTTATAGTTATTTCTGATACAAAAGAAAAGTAGTTAAACAGACGAGCTTATTTACTTTCAGAATCTTGTGGACCTTGCTGGAAGTGAGCGTGCATGTCAAACAAATGCAGGTGGCACAAGACTGAAGGAAGGCAGTCATATCAACCGCAGTTTGCTTACATTGACTAATGTCATTAGAAAGTTAAGGTAGATGAGAAAACCTTGATATCTCACATCTTCATTCATCAAAGCACTTCAAAATTACTGTTTGGCATTTTTCTAAGATTTATCATTTATTTATTTTCAGCAACTGTCAATTAGGAAACTAAAAGCAATGGCTGTCTTAGGGAACTTGTTACTTTGAAGTACCACTAACTGTGATAGTAACTCTAGTTCATCCACCTTTTTTTCACCAATGAGATAACCCTAGTTCACTTGACAATACCTCAAATGAATTAACAATTAGAAGCTCAGAAATGAGGAAAAGCCAACTTATGCCCTCGTGAGCACTAGGCCCATGTTACATGACCAAATTAATGGTTAGAATGCCACTTAAATGGCTGTTCCAGAATCCAGCTATTAATGCATCCGGTTGAATTTGTAATTTGGGGATGAGTATTAACTTGCTACCTCCCCATAAAAGATGCACAGTATTGACAGTGAAAGCAACAATCCATTTGGTTTCAACTAAGTATCCTATCATCTTAAGAGGTGCAAAGGTTGGTTTCACTCTTCGCATGAAGATGAGTGTGGGAAATCATATTAGCTGTCTATTTTCTTGGGAAGAACATCAAACCTGGAATAAAATTATATTATGATTTAATCTAGATAGATGTGGTGATGTGATGTTCTCATATTCAAATCATTTTTGCACTCCACCACTGTGCAAATGTAACTCTGAATGGACTTCATCTCACACTAATATATCCATGCAGTGTTGGAAAAAGGAGTGGGCATATACCATACAGAGATTCTAAACTTACAAGAATACTGCAGCCCTCCCTCGGAGGAAATGCTCGAACAGCAATAATTTGTACCATGAGTCCAGCTCTGAGTCATGTAGAGCAGTCGAAAAACACGCTTTCTTTTGCAACAAGTGCTAAGGAAGTCACCAACACAGCGCAAGTAAACATGGTAAGATAAGTAACACGGAAGATCATTCAATGTCAGTTTCTTCTTAGTTTTTTTCCTTTGCTGGACTTTCAGTTCCAATGTAGAGTTAAGAACGCAATATTCATTATCAGTGCTCCTCTGAAAGTATGTCATTCTTTTGGCAGAAATAGTACAAAAGGTAGCCATTTTGCATGTGGAAAAGTTATACAAGTTTTTAATACTTTACAACTTGATGGGACTATAGAAAACCAGCAACTTCAGGATTTCTCGACAAACCAAGAGATAACAGTTCTACACTTTGAGATGTGTCCATCAACCTGTTCGGATATTTTCCTTTCTGAAAATTTTACAAACAAAGCTCAACTGTGACCTCTCATCATATGACGCTTGCTCATTCTCTAGGAGTTCTGGGGGGGGGGGCGCTGTTTAAAACATTTTGTGTGACATGTATAGTCAGATTGCTTGCGTGATTGTCTAATCTGTTTCTGCTCATAATTGAGTTAGGTCCTTTCTCTGCTGCTAATAGGCAATTTTTTAATTCAGTTTATAGCTGAGAAAAAGTTGGTGAAGCGTCTTCAGAAGGAAGTGGCCAGACTTGAAGCAGAGCTGCGGAGTCCAGATGTTTCATCCTCTTCACGTTTAACGGCCCTACTAAGGGAGAAGGATCAAAAGATTCAGGAGGTAGGTGCTTTCAACAAGTATGATGCAAAACTTCTCATGTTAAAAATGCAGCTGTGTGGTGAGCTCAGAGTGGACTTCGCTTGTGAACAATTTGCATGAGTTTCTTCCTACTAGCTGGTTTTATGCTCATATCACCAAAGTTGGAACATGAATTGAGTTTACTAGAAGAAACTTTCAATGTGCAGATGGAGAGGGAAATGAGAGAGCTCAAGCGCCAGAGAGATCTAGCACAGTCCCAGCTTGAAGTAGAAAGAACACATCATAAGGAACGCAAGGTACTTAGCTGACTGTAAGCATGAAGAATCTTGTTCTGTAATCAGGAATCATAAAAAACGAACCAAAATCAGAGAGTAAGAATTAGTGGGGGGAACATCATAGTAGACAGAGGTAAGTGGGGAAATGCCAACTCTTGGCAAAACTCTAGTCTCAATATAAATTCTTCTCTGTCTATAAGGAGAAATTACTTTTTTATACCACCACACAGCTGTGACTAAAGTCTATATTTAAGCAAAAATCTTCGTCCCATCTTTTGCTGAACTCTAGGGGCTCAATCAAGATGGACCTTCAAGTCAGGTAGTAAGGTGTCTTGCTTTTCCAGTGGAGATGGAGACAAGGCCTGGCAGATCTACTCCTGTAACTCGACCAAGAAATGCATGTGGGGGGCATACAACACTGAGGCAGTCGGTAACATCAACTGACCCTTCCATGCTCGTGCATGAAATTCGGAAAATAGAAGAACGCCAAAGGCAGCTTGGGGATGAAGCTAACCGAGCTATTGAGATACTCCACAAAGAGATCGCTTCCCACAGAGTAGGAAGTCAAGAGGCTGCAGAAAACATTGCAAAGCTACTTTCCGAAATCAAAGACATGAAAGTAGTCAACTCTATTCCTGAAGGTATCAACATTGGAGAGACAGCCAATCTGCAGGAAGAAATCATTCGACTAAACTCCCAAGAGAACAGCATCGCAGTGCTGGAGAGGAAGCTGGAATGCGTTCAGGAATCAATAGACAAGCTCGTTTCATCTTTTCAGGCTAGTGCTGAGTCTCCAGAGGACAAGACCCAAACGAAGAAGAAGAGGTCTCATCCTTTCTCCTTGAGCAACAGTCCAAACATCCAACACATTATTAGGTCACCATGTTCACCAATGTCCTCCTCTCGGAAGGTGATGGATTACGAGATCGAGAACAAGGCTCCTGATGGAAATGTTTATGTTCCCAGTACCGAAAGAAGTGATGGAAGTAAGAAATATATCTCGTCAAGGGAGGGAACTCCAACCCCAGGAAAATCAGGATCAGTTAATGTGAAGAAAATGCAGAAAATGTTCAAAAATGCCGCTGAGGAGAACATCCGGAGCATTAAAGCTTATGTCACTGAATTAAAAGAGCGGGTGGCCAAGCTACAGTACCAGAAGCAGCTTCTAGTTTGTCAGGTGAGCTACATTTAGATGCAGAGCTTTTTTAGTTCAAAGCTGATTATGAGATACTTACCGTAGTTCACGTTAAGCTTAAGGAACTTCGAGAAGTTTGTCGGAGAAAGCAAACAGTTTCTCAGAGTTATGGTATCTGATTATCTGTTTGATTGTTTTTCAATAAACATTTGTGGGGCGAATTGCATTTTGTCCTTTTATCTTGGTGTATAAGTTCTGTTTGCACCAGCATCTCTGTGAACTGCATTGTGATCGTGTTAATGCTAATTGAGGTAGGCAAATGAATGACCATGAGGCAAAAAGGCATAAGGAGGTGCATCGGCAAGTTTAGCTTTTCTACTGTGATTTCTTTTCTTTTTTTTCTCTTTCTTTCTTTATTAATACAGATTTTTAGCAGGTGGATTATTCATGGAGTTTATCTTTACGGCGTATAAACATTTTCTTTTTATATGATAGGTGTTGGAAATGGAAACGAATGGGACAACTACGGACGGATCGGATGCAGTAGAGCAGTCTCCCCAGCCATGGCCCTTGATATTCGAGGATCAAAGAAAGCAGATCATCATGTTATGGCATTTGTGCCATGTTTCAATTGTGCACCGCACACAATTCTATTTGCTCTTTAGAGGGGACCCATCAGATCAGATATACTTGGAGGTTGAGCTCAGAAGGTTGACATGGCTGGAGCAACATTTAGCAGAGCTTGGCAATGCGAGCCCGGCATTGTTGGGTGATGAACCAGCTGGATCTGTTTCATCAAGGTATGTGAAAAGTATCTGAATCAGTTCTTCTAAATGCCTATGATACGACATCAACTTCTAAAGAAATATGAAGATACTGACAGTTTATGGCATGATACATCGAGTCATTGAACATGTTTCGCCGGTTTTATTTTTGTTACACAGCATAAGGGCTCTTAAGCAGGAGAGGGAGTACTTAGCCAAGAGGGTCAGCTCGAAGCTGAGTGCGGAGGAGAGAGAGATGCTGTACGTGAAATGGGAAATCCCGCCGGTGGGGAAGCAGAGGAGGCTGCAGCTGGTGAACCGGCTGTGGACGGACCCTTACAACATGCAGCACGTGCAGGAGAGTGCAGAGATTGTCGCGAAGCTTGTTGGATTCTGCGAGTCCGGCGAGCACGTCAGCAAGGAGATGTTCCAGCTCAACTTCGTCTCCCCGAACGACAAGAAGTCGTGGTTGGGCTGGAACTTGATATCAAACCTGTTGCATCTATGAGCCAACCTTTCACGCAGGGATGGTGATTGCAGGAGATTGTCGAGGTTCGTTCCACGAGGCGAAGATCGAGCGCGTGTTTGGAGAAGCCCAAGAGCATGCCGATGCGCAAGCTGGAACTAAAAAGGATTGGCGGCAAGAATTTGTAATTTGTGATGCTGCTCTCCTAGTTGGTTAAACGATCTTTCTTGATCACTGATGGTAGGCATGACGAGATGTACCTAATATTTGTCAAACTGATGTTTTGATTACTGACGTGGAAACGAGGCATTTGCCTCCTGTTAATGATGATGTCATAAATGTAGGGAGCTATCCTTTCTATTTGATCGATTTCATTTATTACGAAAAAAATTAAAAGGGTAAATTCAAGATAGTGAAATAATTTCAATTACATGATAGCGAAATGATTTAGTAATACTGGCTAAAAAGCTCGTGCATCCGGAGCTTATTTATCTATTCTATTTTACAAATAACTTGTTTTTAACTTGTAATTATACCACGATGACTGTGTAATAGATATATAAGTTATATTCCAATGATGGTTTAGAGAAAAATTCACCTTCTCTTGAGAATAAATTGGATCAAAGAATAATCAAGATAGTTATTTAGACCCTACTTAGTAACCAGTCATATAGTAACTATTTTTGTTATTTTGTTTTCCCAAAAAAAGAAAGAAAAAAGAATAAAAATTTGTTTGGTAAAGTTTTTGTTTCTTGGAACAAATCTAGGATAGAATATAGAAGTAAACAAAAGTTGCTTATTTGCTTTTGAGAACAACTTCAAAATCAATGACATCTCTCTTTTTTTTATTCTTTTTCCTTTTCTTATTTTTCCTTACCTTGCCAATTGCTTGCCTCAGCCATGGTTGGAGATAAGGTTGACCTCACCTAAATCTGGCGAGGCCGAGCTTGCCCAGCCACAGATGAAGTCAAGCCTTGAGCCATCGCAAGATTGGCCTTGCCATGGCTAGGTGATGCCAACCTCGCTGTGACTCGGCAAGGTTGAGTTTGGCAAGGTTGACCTCAACGAGGTTGCATGCCCTCATCTGATCAATCGCTGGTTATAACCAAGGCGACAATTGGCTAAAGGAAGAAGAAGAAGAAGAAGGGGAAAAAAGAAAAGAAAAATAAGATTAAAATGTAATAAAAATTATTTTAAAAATTAACAAAAATTCTAAATCACACAAAAATTTAAAAATCCCATTAAATGCTTTTTTATTTCAGAAATAGAAATCTTAAATAGTTGTCAAATTTTATCAAATGCTTAGAAAGTTGTTTAGGAAGTAGAATAAAAAAAAAACATTTTTGAGTAAAAGTTATTCTCGTTACAAAGCAGTTAATCCTTAATTTTACTAAACAATAATAATTAAATTTATTTCGTTCATCGTCATGCTCAAGGATTTCTGACATTTTACGAAAAAATAAAATATTAAAAAAAAAAGGGAAAAGCAGGGGACAAAATCGTCCAATCACACCACGCAAGCGGAAGCCGACCCTAAACCCTTCCGTTCCTCCTTCCTCTCCCTGCGTTTCAATCTCTCTGGCGAGCGACGACGGAGACGACGAGCGACTAAACCAGATTCGAAAGGATTCCGTTCGAGGAGCAACCCGTCCGGTCGGATTGAAGAGCTCGCGATCGAACGGTGGTCCGTAGGCGGCGGCGTGTCGGCAAGAAGAGATGGGGAGGGAACAGGTCTCGTACACGGTGGAGCAGCTCGTCGCTCTCAATCCCTACAACCCGGACATGCTTCCGGATCTCGAGAATCACGTCAACGAGCAGGTACGTCGGTCGATGACGGCGGCCGCCGCCTCCTTGCGGTTTCCGCCGGTGGGTTTCGCGGCGGCGGCGGTCGGTTGGGTTGAATTTCTTGTGAGAGAGAGCGGGAGAGTTCGTAAAGGTTTGAGCTTTATGGAGGTTAGATGGAATTGGAACGAGGGTGGGTTAGGAAAGTCCTCCGGATTCTATGTAGTGCCGGGAAATTGCGCCGCTGCGGGGAGGCTTAGTTCGAGCTGCGGAGAAACGCTAGTGAATGCCAATTGATGTTGTTCGAGCAAGAAAAAGGATGCTAATTGATGTTGCTTTCGGCAGGTTTCTTCGCAAACCTACAGCTTGGATGCGAATCTCTGCCTCCTCCGCCTTTATCAGGTAATGCCAAGGTCGCTACCGTGAATTACGGATTCTTTTTTGCCCGGGTGAATTCGTGCTCGTGGTACTGTGATTTTAGGTTTGGACTTTTAGGCCGATGATTTGATTAGTTATCTTGTAATTTACTTCATGTGATTGTATGGTGTTATTGGACTACTGATTTTGCTGTATCTTTGCAGTTTGAATCTGAGAAGATGAGCTCCCAAATTGTTGCTCGCATCTTAATAAAGGTCTGACTTTGCTAAGACATTGATGTACTCTTGTATGATTCTTTGCAATGCTATTCATGTCTAATGATCTCTCCCTTTCTTTTCATACATGGATCAGGCTCTCATGGCAATGCCAGCTCCGGATTTCAGCCTTTGTCTCTTCTTGATTCCAGAGCGAGTGGTATTGTTTTTCTATTCATTTTCCTCATGGTGTAATTGGCTGCTGGGACTGTGTCGTTTGATTGTAGAAGTTTTGACATTTCTATAATTAAAGATTGTATGTGTAGGGACAGTTGGTTTGCAGTCATAAATTTATCTATTTATAAGCTTGTTTCTCTTCTGTCCTTAGTCTGGATTACCTTATTGTACCCTAGGGCAGTGTAGTGAATTATTCCTTTTCTGATTACTTGTTGATGTTCCAGCAAATGGAAGAGCCATTCAAGACTTTGATTGTCCTCTCACATTATTTGGAGGTATGTCAATTATAAGTTTGGTTTCTCATAAATTCCGTGAAAGGTCGACTTTTACTCAATGCTTATCTCCTTATTTGCAGACAGGAAGATTTCGCCAGTTCTGGGAGGAGGCGGCTAAGAGTCGTCATCTGCTTGAAGTTGTGACAGGTAATTGATTTGATTACCGCATTTAAGTGTTGTCTTCTGTATGTAGTGGTCAAATTCCTTTGTTTACACTGGATTTCTAGTTATGAAAATATCCTGACCATTACTATTACTGTATAATCAATGTCTTTAATTCTGGTTGAGGTAGTGTTATTGATGGTTGATAGAGTTAAAGAACCTAAATGAGCATGAGTCATACAAAGGACATGTTTGATGATTCCACTGTGCATGATAAAGTCATGGAATGGGAGACGAATTGTACCTTCTATGGTGTTCGCTTGCTGCAATCTGTCTGAGGATGCTATCACTGTCTTGGCTTAAATATTTAGCCCTCAAACAGAAAGCAGGAATAGAATTTGCAAAGAGATGACTTCGATATTAACAGAAAAAGTACATCTAATGCATAATTTAAACAGGTTGTTGCCCACATATTACCATTTTCCTTTACAGTTGGCTTAGCCATCTATCTCTGGTCTGACTGTCCATAACTTCAGTATTGGCTTTATATATGTTGGTTTATGCTCTGAATTATTTCATATGGCCAATACTTTGGGTGATCTGAAATCTACCTCTTGTCTAGAATTTAATGATGAACTTATAGCTTTCCCAATATTTTTTGCATAGAAATTCAGACCACATTCAATTGTCAGAAACTTGGGCAATTCTAGATTTGGATCTTTTCTTGGTTAGAAGAGGTCTCTCTTTTTCTTTTTTGTCTTCTCTACTTTTCTTTTAGCTTTCTTATTGATTCTCAGCTATTAGAAGCTCCTTAATTTTTGCTTCTGTGGGCTGTTGCCAATGGACTTTCTGATCTACTATGCCGTGAGAACTTGTATTTTCTTTGCTGGTTTCATCAATTACTTTTTTAATTTCCTATAAATTTCACAATGCAGAAATAGCTTACTGATCTTTCATGCAGGTTTTGAGCAAGCAATCCAAGCATATGCTGTTCACGTATTGTCATTGACTTACCAAAGGGTTCCCAGGACCGTGCTTGCAGAGGTACTTGTGATGTTGGCCTGTCCACTGTGTACCTTGTTTGTTTATCCATAATCCACTTTTCTTTTTATTTATGGCAGAATTTGGACCTATAGTGCCAAGGAAATTAAAAATATTATGTTACTGTATCATGCTTGATAGAGAAAATATGTAGTTTGCAAGTACTTATTCTTAGTTATTTTCTTTGCCTTACTACCCCCTCTAAATTATTATGTTGTGGGAAAGTCGGTCTGTTCCCTTAATAGCATACATTTGATAAAGCTCATGATTTGGCGCGTTTACATTACAGGCTATCAATATAGAAGGTCTATCACTGGACAAGTTCCTCGAACACCGAGTCGCCAACTCTGGCTGGGCCTTGGAGAAGGGACAGGGGAAAGGTCAACTGATCCTCATTCCCCAAAACGAGTTCAATCATCCCGAACTAAAGAAAAACGCTGCAGAGAGCATTCCATTAGAGCACATCACCCGCATCTTCCCCATCCTCGGTTGATTCATCCGACCGAAAGTGGGAATTCTCGAAATTTTTGGGTGCTTGCAGAATGCTTGACGTGAATCAGCGCACACAAACTTCATGCATACTGTACTTCTTTGCTAGGTTTCCTAGCTATGCTTAGGATTTCTATTTATTCTGTTTGTAAACTTCTCAGAGAAGTAACAGGAGTAATTTGATGAGTACTTTCAATATTGCATTTGGTAACATTTCTATTTTGGAGAACAATTTCTTTTGAGAAATAGTTTTTTTCTATTTCTATTCCCCGAAACAATTTTTGAGTAAAATAATACGTTTGGCAACTATATAAAATTTTTATTTCTAGAATATAAAAGGAATGGAAATGCATTTACTACGACTCATAATTTTTTTTTGTATGAGAATTTTTTTTTATATTTTAAACCTTTTTAAGATTTTTTTTTTTTCCTCTTTTCTTTATTCTCCTCTATCTGACGACAACGGTGATTGACGGCCGTGGCAACTGACAATGGTTGGTAGTGGTGACCGGCGATTGGCATCGGTGACCAACAACAAGCGGCAAGTCTCCACCAACCGATTAGAAGAGGAGGAAGAAGAAAATGAATAAAAAAAAACAAAAGAACAAAAGAAAACAGCTTATTTCTAGAAATTATTTTTAGGGACAAATTGTTACTTTTTTATATTTCTTATTTCTATTTCAAATTTATTCCTAGTTACTTTTCTATTCCGTAGACTAGAAAAATTAACTAATGTTATTAAACGAATTTTTATTCATTTTCTATTCTGGGAAATAAACTTATCATGGAAGTTCCAAGTTCCTCTAAAGCTAAAGGGTGCGTTTACTAACGTTTCTATTTATGGAAATAATTTTTTTTGGGAAATACTTTTTTTCTATTTCTATTTGGGGGAACAATTTATAAGTATTTTAAAACGTTTGATAACTATATAAAATTTCTGTTTTTGGAATAGTTCCTAAATATTTTAAGGCATTTGATGACTATATAATCTTTCTATTACTAGAACAGAAGTACGTTTGATACGATCTTAAATATTTTTGTGACTTATAATTTCTTTTAATTTATTAATAATTTTATTACATTTTTCTTTCTTTCTTTCTTTCTTTCTTTCTTTCTTTTTTTTACTTTTCCTTCCTCTAGTTGGTCGTCGGCCTTGGCAATAGCCAGTCAGCAACCGGCCAGACAAGGGTTGGCAAGGTCGCTGGCCTTGGGGGAGCTCGGCGAGGCTCAGCCTCGCTCAACCCCTCCCCCGGCCACCGCAAGGTCGTCCTCGCCCAGACCTTGAGGTGGCCAAGCAAGTCTCGATCTCGCCCAACCACGGCAAGGCGCGAGGGGTTCTTGTCGGTGGTCGGCAAGGTCGTTGGGTCGAGGTTGGTGACCGACTAGGGGAAGAAGAAAGGAAGAAGGAAAAAAGAAAAGAAAGGAAGAGGAAAAAAAATGTTTCTTGAGTTGTTCTCAGAAGTAAAAAATAATTTTGTTTTTGTTTCTTGTTTCTATACCAAATTTATTCCTGGGAATAATTTGTTCCCGAGAACAAAAAAATTACCAAATGTGTTTCTGTTCCATTTCCATTTTAGGGAACAAAAGAATAAAAACACTCGTTAACACTCCCTAAGAGTGTGCATGACAAAATTTCTAAAATATAAATTAATTTATGGCCAGAAATTTCTATTCCATGGATGAGTTTCTTAGTAAAAAAACGCCTTTAATAACGATTCAGAATTTCTATTTCTAAAGTAAAATTTCGTTTGATAAGAGAATAAAATTTTTATTTCTAGGAGTGGCAACGGCCGACATTCAATGGCCGGAGTGTGACGTCTGACGATCGATGCCCGGCGTTTAGCGATCGATGGCGGGTGGTCAGAGTCCGACGTCTGGCAGTCAACGTCCAAAGGTCAGCGACCGACGGGTGGCGGCGGGTGGCCAATGGCTGAAGTCCCGTGGGCGGCGACGGGTGACCAAGCCAGAGTCCAACAGCCGGTGGCGAGTGGCCAATGGCCAGAGTCCGACGGCCAGCGACCGATGGCTAGCGGAGGGTGGGCAACGGTTGAAGTCCGACGGCCGATGGTGACCAACAGTCAGTCGGCGATGGACGTTCGGTGGTCAGCGGTGGACCTCCTGTGTCCGATGGTTGGCGATGAGCGGCCAACGACCGACAAGCGTCCAACATCCGACGGCCGGCAATCGATGACGAGCAATTGGAATCCGGTGGCTAACAACCGGCAGTCGATGGCGAGCGACTAATGGCCAAGGCCGATGGCAAGCAGCCAGCGACCAGCGGTGGGCGTTCGGCATCCCACGGGCGATAGGTGGGCGATGGGCGATAATGAGAATAAACGATAAAAAAGTTTTAATTTTTCATTTCTATCCCAGAAATAGAAATGTTAAAAGTTTTAACTTCTTATTTCTACTCTAAATCTAGTTTTGGAATAAAAATTTGTTTTAGAAATATAAAAATAAAATTGTGTTACTAAATGAATTTTTGTTCCAAACCTGTTCTGGGGAATGGAGAAATAGAAACAAAGAAATAAAGAAATACAAATGTTGTCATGCGCACCTGAAAAGGCCGTAGGCCGTCCATCATATCTACAGGCTAACCCATTGGGGCCACGGGCTTGGCTCTACTTCAACTGGAAAGCATTTAGTCGGCTGGTTTGGGGAAAATGGCCCTTGTTAGGATCTGGCCCAATCCGAATTAGTTTGGCCATAGTCTGTTTTTCTTTTTGGTCGAATTTGCCATAGACCTTAGCATATACTAGATCGGACCTAATGGTGGCTCGGCACCCGGTAGTGCCCTGCAGGCCTGTCCCGACCAAATGGGGCTTGAAACCAACATCGGCAGACTTGAAAAAGGGTGTTATAAAACGAAAAATTAAGCACATGCACCCGGTGTACGTTAATTCACTTAATTTCAGTCATCGAATATAGTAGCCCGATGTGGAAACAAACCGTTTAATAGTTGAGATGGGATGGGCCCATATGATCTGTGTGCATGCAAGACTTGCTCATCTAAAACCCGGCCCAGATTAAGAATTTAGCTTTCACCGGTCCGGGTCAACTGGAAAAAGTAGCATTTCCTGTGTCGATGGATGGGCAAGCCGTATGGTCCCACCAAAGCCACGCTCGCCCCGTGGTCTGCCTTTTGTGCTGGAACTGTCAGACTGCCACCTCTGTTCTGGACCCTCCAAGCGGGAGTGTCACGGGTTCACAACTTGGAAAAGGGAACATAAAAGCAGCCCTGCTTTCGGACCAAATAACCAAAAAGCGGCCCTGCTTTCCCGGGGAGAGTGGTTGAATGGATTAGTCAAGATTGCAGAATACACGTGAGACTAACGAGACGATCTCTGGGAGGTCCAAAATTGTCCCCCCTTGGGTGGCGTTGCGTCATTTGAATGAGAGTCTAAACTGTTGCCTATGAGGGAAAGCGAGGTAGCAACAGCCTCCTCCCACTTTGCTAATGGCGTTCGAAGAACAAGCTTTCAGTCTGAATTCAACAGGCTCCGCAGCGATCCGGGATGGGAATGAGCTGTACAACAAAGGTAACGCCTTATTGTTCCCACAATGTGAACTCAAGCCTCGGCCTTTGATGTCCGTAACTCTTATGTGCCGTTCGTTCGTCGGACTACACATTTCAGGAAAAACTCGTTAGAATTTCCGTAACAGGTAGATGCATGTGTGGCTTCAACAGATTGCTTCCTGGGTAAGAGCGATGATTCGCTATGCAGATGAACATCAGCCTACCAAATATAGAGACATTAAGGCTCATGCTCGTTTTGGCCAACTTCGACCAAAAAGGAAGATTCGCTTGCCACATTTTCTTATATCAAATAACTTTGTGTCGGCTAGGAAAAATCCACAAGTTTTTTTCAGCAATCGACTTGTCAACTCATATGGTAAAACACAACCTGAGAGCTTTGGCTACGATAATGAAGAGGGAGTACTATTCGCATGCATATATGCCTAAAAATGACAGAAATTTGACAACTGGAGAGGCCCTAGTACCTCGACAGCTAATATTGGCACGTAGATGCAAGTAGGATCATCAAGGAATAAAGAATCAATTATCTGCAGCTTAAAAGAAGTGGAGCTCGCAAAGTGAAAGCAGACAGATATTTACAAGTTCAAACCTACTGAGTCCCTGGATGAAATTGTTGAGTAGACGGAAGTGCAGAGCTCCAGAAAGAATTCTAACCGTTGCTATTTACTCTTTTGTACTAATCAATCAGGTCACTCGACCAGGAGGATTGACGGAAGTACTGAAGGCGATCCCCCTTTTTTCTTCCCCGAGTCCTCTTTGTTTGCGATACCATCTCCTATAACCCCCATTCGATGCATCAACTCTGGATAGATCGGAACAAGTTCTAAGAAGGGAACACGAGAAGAACCTTCAGGTAATCAGCTGGCCTACAGTGGCAGAGCGCCTCTCCATAGGTTACCCATCGTGCAAAGCCATCTGTAAATTCCTCCAACACATCAGAATTATGGGAGTAATGATACGATAGCTCAGTTGCAGCATGCTCCCTTCCCTGGAGAGAGAAGTAATAGCTATGCCATTCAGAACAAAGTCAAATAGTTAATCGTTACGGAATGGCGTGATAAATTCTAAAAATAGCAATGGTCACTGGCATGAAAACGGTTCTCTTCACACACAATATGATGAAAAAAGAACAACCCTTGTCTGAAAGGACAAGCATAAATAACTTAGAGAAAAGCAAATCCCCATCAACTTTTTGAACTAAACAATACTAACAACTCTCGTCACCCCTGTTGCATGCTAGAGAGGTTCTAAGGACCATCACGGTTCCATCGCGAGAATTCATAAGAGTACATGACTAAACACTGACCTAACAAATCACCTACTAGTTGGCTCGGTCGGTTGGATAGTATCAGCACTGAGACAATTCTAAGGTGAAGGAGTCCAAGCAAACAGTAATAGAGCTTCTGTTTACAAAATGATCATATGTTTAACAGGTGCAGGGTATACCTCAAGTGCATTCACACTCGTACACGCTGTCAGTGGATTAGACCATTCCATGAAATTTCATTTATTAGGGTCTAATCCACGACATTTCATTTATTAGATTTACTGTCACGCTCCATCGCACGTGTTTGGGGTTGTTCCAAGTAAAAATCTCACGATTAACTCTAGATGGCTCTCGGTGCTACCATGCTTAGTAAGTTTCAACTCTCAATGGAATTGAAATAATTAGGTCAACTGGTGCATGCTGCGAGGCATTAATTGAGCCATGGCACTAGACAAGAACAAACCAATTTATTATATGAAAAGTTCACTACAATCTGATTAGGGTTATAAAATAAAAAGTATTAACCGAACACCATGGAGTTGTCCAACACGATATCGATTTGTTGTTCCAGAAGGTTCATAAAAACTTGACACAAATAACTATTTTGGGTTATTACACAAATGGTCCTTGAACTTTGGCCCAATGCGCAATGTGGTCCCTAAACTTTTAATTTATTTAATGTGGTCCCTGAGCTTTCGGTACAAGTTGAATTTAGTCCCTGAACTATATGAATATGTTCGATGTGGTCTTTCTATGAATTCAAGTTTAGGGACAGAACATTTTCATAAAGTGCAAAGACTAAATTAAACATATACCAAAAGTTCATGGACCACATTGATTAAAAATTCAAGGACAACATTACATATTGGGATAAATTTTAGTGAGTAAATTGAACAAATTGAAAGTTTAGGGACCATATCACACATCAAGCCAGAGTCCATGGACCATTTGTCCCAACTATTTTACAATGAAGTTGCAAGCCTTAGTTCTAACACTCAGAATTTGACCCCTTAAATCCTGTAATAGCTAACCATTCTCATCAGTCTTCAAGGCATAATAAATAAGGCAATAGAGGCTAATACAATAAAAACTATAAGGATCATAATCTCGGTGGACTTTCAACCATTCGACAGGTACAGTTTAACAAGAGCCACTCAATGGAGGCTGTGGAAATTATCCATTTCAGATGAAATTCATATCCCTGAGCACATTTATCAATCTACATTGTTTGAAGTAAAGACCATATCTGAACAACAGATTAGTTAAACACCTGTGCATTATTCTAAGCTAAAGTACATAAAGCAGGTTAGAGTCCTGCAAGCAGAAGTCATTTGTCCCCTTACTACTGGAATGCTTCAGAATTGAAAGTCACATTTAAATGGCGTCTCACCATTAAGAGTCAACAAGAGTTGATTTCTGAAAAGTGGTTGCTAGAACCTTGAGGAAGGGCACTGACCTTCATGCTGGAATCACTTGTAGATGGTGTTGCCCCAATTCCATACATGACATTCTCTGATGACAATCTGGCAACTGGAGAGCTTATGAGTATTGATGACCTATAGATGACTTTGTTAACAAATAGTTCTTCCATACTGAATCTATATACTCAGATCACATCCAACTCGAAATGTAAACAGGCCAACAGTCATAGATGGTCATCTGTAAGAGAGCATATACATCCTTATATTCGGTGTGTTAAAGTATTTACGTAGCTATACAGTCTGACGCCAAGAACGATACACAGAGCAAAAGCGGAACTCTTCAAAGACACCAGAAGTTAGCCAAAGAGGGACATAGGTAGGAAGTCCTTGCTGTGATATTTTAACATACAGCAATTTGTGATAGCCGATATGGCCTATATCATCCAAAATAACCCTTTCTAAGGTGAGGAACTTATCATGAACCCACTGATCAATTATTCTTTTTCATGCAGCTAAGTCGTGTTCTACCATTTCAACTTTGAAGCTCCAAGCACATGAATTTACCTTTCGTAAGGCTCCTCCTCACACGAGTTTCCTGATGATGAGAGCCAATCTAGATCAACAAAGTTGGAGCAATTTGATAAATCTCCATACTCAGAGTAGCAAATATGATTGTTTTCTCGCTGTGCATCTCCAAATAGCTGTCTCCGAGGCATTGAAGGGGTGTACCTAAACAAAGATACATTATAAGCATGCAGTGTATGCCAATGGAATTAAGGTTTTTGCCACTTGTCATTTAGCAACTAGCGCAGAATCACACATGAAGTGCAAGCCAGACCCCTCAAAAGCATTGCCACGGATGCCACATGAGACAAGTCTTGATACAGTGACCCAAAAATTAGTCATGCGGAAGCGGAACAGTAGACATGTGAACACATCAGTAGGGAGAATCTTCACGACGGATAGAGCTTTAAATCCCATCTAGACCAGTAGACACGCATCTACATAGCAATACAAGTGACTATTTCATGCATAAACTTTACTTCCTTAGCCTCATATTCTCCATATCTGATATTAAGTACAGCAAGACTCTTCCATAGTAGTCAGGATGGTTAAAATACTCGGCTCTCACCCAACAGGTTCGAATCCCAGGAAATTTTATCTATCAAAAAAAAAAAAAAAGAAGTTAAAAAGCAAGAATTGATAAGACCTGAATTTATGGCTCTTAAAGGCCTTTTTGGTTAATTTTCTAATTTTTTTTTTGAAACCAAATGAAAACCTCAAGAAAAGAGATTCACTTGAGCAGTTTGCCGCCTCAACATTTATAATGTACCAGCATCAATCCCACAATATAATGTCACAGATTTAGTGTTTTTGAAAAAGTCCAGAAGAAAAATCCTCAAAGAATTAACCACCATAAGGCACAGACAAAAAGATGGAAACGATCTTCAAATGCCTTAACTTGACACAATAGATGAATTCAAACAGATGGCATATGGCTATGCAGTATGAAGTACCATAGATTTTGTTTAATCCAACAGAGAACACCCCATACTTCACAAAACAGCTCGGTCAATCAAAACAAACTCATTCTAGCATCCCCAGCCAGCAGGATGAAATTATAATCAACTTCTCCTAGGCTGTTGTGCATGAGTAGTATAATAGGCAACTGAACAATTTAGATGGAAATGTTGACATGTGAGGAAAAGATGAAATAACCAAACCTTGAAAATGTTATTTCGCTCTCTGAGGTTGAAATGTCAGGTGACGATTCACTGAGTACTCTCCTTGCTCCCTCTGATCGGTCAGGTAAAACTGAAGCACAATACTTCTCCGGATCATTCTTTGTGGTCGACATGGGTGGGTTTGTTTTTCGGAGAATATTTCCATCTGACATGCATCTTTTGAAAATTGACCTAGAAATGTTATAGCCCTTAAGTCTTAACAATCAAATCAAACTAATTTACCAGATAACAAAAGTAAGAACTGTGAGAACACTATCCCCCAAATTTAACTGAAAATACATCACAAGCTTCCTCAATCCCCCTTTTTTACATTCACACAATGAATCAGATTCGACTAAGAATCCACTTTCCTAAATAATTACGTTTTAGTATACTTTTGATCTTTCTCCTCTTGATGAGAAATAGCAGGTCATTGCCAAATCACTACTTTTAGCATAAAATACATTTGTTTTAAGATATGTGGTTATCCAATCTACAATACTTAAACCCCCCCCCCCCCCAAAAAAAAAAAAAAAAAAATAAAGAAAATATACATGATTAAATCCTAACTGACATCTATGAACTCAGGTGTGCTAAGCCAGCAAAATACAAGTACCTTCCATCTTCATCGACATCTGTCTGTCCATTCCTCCCAGAATCAGAGGGCTGGTCAGAACCCAGCTCCCACACTGCAGGCTTATCAATATCTGGCTGAAAATTCCCCAAAAATCTGGCAAAATTGTTCAGACATAAACTTCATAAGACAAAACAACCCGTCAATTGAATTTCTTCTGGAAGAGCAAAAATCAGTTTGTACATAAATAATGGTGAAAAGGAAAGCTACATTGAGCACACCCACAACATATGATTATTACTGAGAACATTCTTGAAGTAAATTATCATTGAGCCCAGGAAAGGCGCCTAGGCATCATTAGTAGGGGCATCTGCCCCGCTCGACTTTCTTATATTTTATTGTTACGACACGGTCTCCCAGACAACTCTTTGTAAATTTTTTGTGTTAATCCCACTAAAATCTCAGCCCATTAACATCAATCCACAAAAACTCATATCATGGTTCACGTTTCTGTCTACTATTTAGAATTTTGCCCAGAGTTTAGTAGGATTTCTTAAGTATGATGCATTTCCTAGAAATGCATATAGTAAATATTAAGCTTAATTTATCTGAAATTAATTTTACCATTATGTTAATGCACCCACAGCCAAAATGTTCTAACTCCATCCCTGCTTAAGGCTACAAGGAATCCATGTTTTAGCAAAGAAAGCATAATTCAGTTGGCCTACCATACTCGAAACAATCCATGCAATGCAGCAGCATTAGGGACTAAAAGTCTAATAAAACTCATCCAGCCCGTCAAAGAGCACAAAGAAAGCCAAGCACTCATATTAGAAGAAGCTTACACATCAATTGCATCCTGTTTCATAGAATCCATGTAAGCATTGTTGTAATATCGTTGTAAAGTTCTGAAGAACTCTTGAGATTGAGTGGCTGCTTTCCACTGACCCCGTCTCTGAGAGAATATCTGCAGACATCAAAAGTTCGACAAGTAAACTTCACAACATCTTGCAGATGAAAGAAGCAGCAATTACTCAGTGCTAAAAGCTAAAGCCTTCACAAATTTTAACCGAAACATTCTGCATAGTCGGAATTTCCGAAATATTTTGTAATAAAAAAAAATAATAGGATGAATGTTGAAGAAGAACAAGTAGAGAGCTTTTAACCACAAACACGACTTAAATAAAAACCCTGAGCAACCATGAGAAACTACAATACAGATATTGCAGTTGTCTCAGTTACCCTTGAAATCAAGAATTTCATGATAAGGCTATCTCAAAAGTTTTAAGCAAGCCAAAATGTTTGAACTGCAGTGTCAGCAATTCTAAACAAAAAGAGAGATTCTGATGCAGAAAAGGCAAAGAGCAATTCATCATTGCTTGCCTGAGATTCATTGTTAATTTAAGATGTCTATGGGTTATTTCTTACACGCCACTCAAGATTGGACACACAAGCGAGTAATGGCATAATGCATGTTAATTAGTTTCATTAATTTCATCACTGGATAATGAAAAGAATCATGAAGAGACTATTTGAGAGGGAAATTCCTCCAAAAATCTGAGCAATGCCTGAATATAGTCAAACAGACACTATGCATACATATCCTAGGATGAACCACCTTTGAAGATTTGATCCATATGCTAGGGAAGCAACTTTTACATTATAATACCTTGTTATGAGCCGCTGAGCCACCATATTGATGAGCAAGTGTGTCCCCCATACTCTCATAGAAACCCATCAATTCATCGGCTAAAGGAGCATCAAGGTCTATTTTGGGGCAGTCTATACCTCCAAGAGCATGAAGTTGGTGACCTAGAGCAGTCAACCCGTATGCATATTGTGCAACATTTGTTCGATCCAGACAATCAATGCAATTGGTTCTTAGTACCCCTCTTTGGAACATCGGAGGCTTTCCAGAATGATTTCCATTTATCAAGTCGTCACCTTCACTAGGTTTTCTCTCTAGAAGATCTCCCACATCATTTTCGTTTTCACCAAGATCCATTGAACTCAAGCCACTATTATTAACTTTCCTGCATCATATTCGCACCAATTACATGCCAAGAGGAAATCAGAACCATGCGCAAAATACAACAGAATGACACTGACGATGCACACTACCCATCCATGGATTTATAGGATGTACTTGAAACCAGAAATGAGGAATTATCAAATTCAGCACATAAAGTGAAGAACAACTTTACAAACACCCAAACAGAAAATTCATGTTTGCATCCAACAATGGTAACGAGCAAGAGTTACTCATTAAGTGATACAATAAAAATGACATGAAAGAGAGGACTCCTTGTTTTAGATGATGTACACTCATTCGCGAAAATACTACAAACTAAAAGCTTTGGCATGAAAAAAATTGACGCTAAAGTTTTAGAGTATTGACTGTCTTCCTAATGATGATGGTTTTAGTACTGATCATTCACATATTAAGTAACTTAGACGGTTCCTTCACTTACTCTGAAGAAGACCGTTTCAGACAATCATCAGGTCTCCAGGCTGGTGATACTTGACAATAGAAGAAACCTGTTAACGTTAACGCATAAGTGGCCACTTTGCCCAAAGTAAACAGTGCGTTTGTAGCTTTGCTGTGAGGAAAGAGAATGAGAAAAACACTTTTAGAATAGATCAGATTTCACAAGAAAGAACATTAATATAGGAAAATGGCCACGACTCAAGCTCATAAAATGTTCACCTCCGAGAATGCTTGTGTAGATCCCAGTGAAGAAATTTCAGACGATTTTCCTCAGGCAAGTCTTTATTGATAAAATCAATTGCAGCAGCAAACTCTACACGGAGTTTGGATTCTCGGGGCTTCTTCTCTTCCGTCTGTCAGCAATAAGAATTAATAGGATGGTGATGAAGGGACGATGATAGGGTAAAAGCACTCATTTGTTAGATCTAGCAAAAGTAAAAGGCTAGGTACTTGACCGTATCTAGGCCCCCCACTTTGCAATGTTGATGGCATGTTTAGAAAGAATAAAAGGAAGAGAGCGCACACATGTGGCGGCATGTCAAGAAAAAGAATGAAACAACAACAACATTAAGAAATATCATCAACAAAATTAGACCCTTCATACACAGAAAAGTGCAGACATACCTTAATCAGATTCAAAATAATTATAGGATTCCCATATCTGCTGAGAAGATTTTCAAAATGAAGTCGGGTGGCTTCGTAAGTCTGGTCCTTTTTCGACACTGAATGCAGGAAAAGTCGTCGTAAATCTACAGTATAAAAGCACCGTGTCTAAATCAAATTAAGTACAAGAGCCTACCTATTATATCCGGTTTAAGATTCAAACGGGAAGTTTCTTGTGACCAGAAAAGAGGGATTGACCCGCGATTCTGGACAACAGAAGTTACTTGCATGGGAAGGCCTTCAGGGACACCTTCAGACACTATCTGTTCTGTCTCCACATCATTAGCTACTTTGCCCTTTTCATTCACCCCTCGTTTCAGGTACCTAAAGAGTTAAATAGAACAAGCATGGAATGAGGTATAATGGATGCCAGATACATGTATAACAGCAAAAGGTTATCTGCATATGAGGAGGAAATAGTGCCAAACTCATCATAAAATACATTACAGATGGCTGAAGGTATCTCAAAGAATTTGGAACAAAAATCGAAATAGCATTAGGATAAAGTTCCAACCTCATGCCAGCATAATGTCGTGAACGTCTTGCAATAAGAGTCAATGTGAAGTCTCTTCCTGCAATAGAAAGTGTAGCCTAGAATCAAAATACCACGAGTCATCAGTATGAGTTAAATAAGAAAATCAAATAACAATCTTTCAAAAGCATGGAAAAGGTAGAGGGTGCCATTCATCACAACCAAAGTCTACAAGGAAATCGTAAAACAGCCTATTTTCCCTTTTAAAAACTGTGTTGGGACAAATCTAAGTCAATAATGGCGGCTTTTAACAGGATAAAAATTTTGGATGACAACATTGGAAAGCTCATCAATTCTTAGAATATTATATCATCTTAACAATATTTATTCCTCACCTGTTTAAAGAAACCATACACTAGAGCAACCGTCCACAGTGTGTTTTTGAGGTGATTCCGAATTTCCCGAGTTAAGAATTCGTTCCAGACGAACATGGTCTCATAGAGAACGTGCCCCGCTTCATTATCACAACAGTTCTTTTGTAGACTACGCATAACATGGTATGAGTAGCTAAAAAAGAAGTCCTTTGTGAGGTCGATTGTGCATAGGAGCCTCTTGTATCTAATACATGAGAGGAAGAAACACAAAAACAAAAAATTAAGTGGTCAAAGTTTCTGCAAAAGACACTGGCAGCAGAGGAGATGGTAGTTTGAACACTAGCAACAGTAGCTGAAGCACAATAAAACAGTACATGTCACCACACCACCCCACCCCAAAAGAACAGAAGTGTTCAGATCAATTTTGACAACCATTTCTCAAACCAATTTTCTCAGCTAAAGTTTGTGTGAGATGATACCAGCAACTTCATTGGCAATCTGTTCACTAAAATGGAACAGTAATCTCTTAATACCAAAAATAGACTGTGAACCATAATTGTCCTAAATCAGCATGTCGCACTTGCACCTGTGGGGTCTCAGGCAACCAAGGTCCAGTTACTACTGAAGAAATAATTATGCGAGTACATCTTCTTCATACAGACATTTATACACACACACACACACACATGGTGGACATAGCATAAACATTGTATATGCTAGACCTAACATAGAGGAATGTCTCTTTTCGGTTTCCTTAAGAAAAAAAAACCATGAGATCTACACGTGAACACAGGGTAGAAATTGACCTGTCTTCATCCCTCGAATTAGGTAGATTGGAACGAACTGTGGAATTTGGAAGAGGAATCATCTCGCTCTCAGAGATGGCATAAACAGTATGACCACAAATGGCACCTATCTCCCTTCGCTTTGTTATTAGCAGCATGTAGTAAGGTCCTAAGAATTTAATGAACCCTGTAATGAGATGACAATGAGTTGTCTTGTGATAATAAGAGACAGTTAAGAGGAACACAGCTATAACAAGAAAAATTTCACATACCAACTATCCCATAGCAAGTAGTCACAAACTTCAATCCTCCAGTAGATATGTTACCCTCGTGTATCCTCCTTAATAGGTCAGAACATTCACGCTCACTATAAGTGGTAGAATCTTCTAGAATGTTTAGCTCCGATGGATCAAGTCGATCAATCTTAAGGACTCTCCAATATGTCCTACTCTTATCCCTCCCTATCATGTAGAACATCTGTAGCATTGAAAATTGCAGAGTTAGCTGCCAAACTTCCGGATCAGAATTAAGGGAGCAAATGAGCATACCAGTTCACAGAAGCTAAGTAAATGCTGGAAAAAAGACTTTGAACATGACAATGATTCTGACGGCGAAAAAGCTTTTACAGTTCAATATTTGAACCATAGAAATACCAAGCAGCTCTTCCAAGTTTTGCAGACAATTATTCCTACTCAAGGCTAAAGCAACAGAGAATCCGCTCCCCATACAATCAGGTTATATACATCTGAATTGGATGCATTCATATGCAAGCATTTGCATCAGCATCACAATACTTCAAGTAGCTGCTTATAATAATGGAGACTGAATTGCCATTGTCAATGCAAAATGCCATTCAAATCGCAATGCTCAAGATGACAGAAGAAAAAGGAGGGATCGCTGATTTAATTCAGGTCCTTCCTGATCATCTTGTATCTCAATTCCCGTGAACTTAACGAGCTCAATTTCTCTTTTCCTGTACTTATCTTCCTCATTAGTGTGCTGTTAAATAACTGAAGCCGGTATCATCCAATCAAGCCAATGATATACCAACTAAACAACTTTCGAATGAAATTCATCCGATTTCCTCAAAAGTTATTAACTAATCTAACAAAATTGGCACCCACATCGCTCAACTAAAGGCAGACCAAATCAATATAACCGTCAGCAACTCAAAGTAAACTAAGTTGATACGAGCTGATATGATCTAGAACCAAGTCCCCGCGACATCAACTACCGAGGAAACATCACAAGAGCTAAGAACATAATGTCAAATCGAGAAGATCTCAGTCACGAGCAAATTAGCCGATCCATACGAGAGAAGATAAATTACCGATCGAGTCTCGTAGAGCCTGAATTTCTGCATCCAGGCGTCGCAAGAGCGGAACGAGCTCTCCATCCCGGCACACAGCGCCATTCTTCGCAAACACACACGCACGCACGCCCGCCTCGCCGGCCTCCTTTCAGGTCCTTCCCCGAGCCACAGGCTCCGGGGAAATCACCAGACGAGCATGCACCAGGCAGCGCGCGGGGGAATCGCGGGACCTCCTCCTCCTCCTCCTGCCTGCCTTCCTTCCTTCACGCGATGACCAATCCGCACCACGAAGCGCAACAATCGAAACAACACCTATCCCCACTCCCCATGCACAGCACCGCGCTCGGCTGCTTCAAGTAGAGCATCTTCCAATCGCGTCGCCGAGGCAGCAATCAATCTCCGCACAAGTCAGCCCCTACCGACCTCGCGCCTCCGCCGCTACGCCCGTGCTCCCATTCGTCGGAAGCTCCCCCCCGGCCCGCGCGCGCGAGCAAGCGCCGCAGCAGCAGCAGCAGCAGCAGCGATGATCTGCCCCCGGCTCCGGCTGGCAATGGCCGAGATCGAGAACGGACGACGCCGAGCGGCTCCTTCTCCTCCGCCTTCCGCCTCCTTCCGCCGGCAGATTCCGCGCCGGAGAAAAGCGACGAGGTCCGAGAAGATCGAGCCTCTAGAGAGAGAGAAGGTTGGCGAGAGAGAGAGAGAGAGAGAGAGAAGGGAGGGAGGAGGATGGGAGGTTCGAGAAAAGAGACGAGTGTCCGAAGGAGGGAGAAGAGGGAAAAGAGGAGAGAGAGAGAGAGAGAGTTATGATTGACGATGATGGTGGCGAAGATGATGATGATGGAGTTTGGTTGCGGGCTTTCTCCTTTTTATACCAGCCAGGGGCCAGATCTCTCTTCGCTCCAGATCTCGCGACGCGAGCGAGAACCAAAGCCACATCTTCCCCCCACCCCCCTCATGTGACTCATGTTATAGCCAAAATTTCATTACTTTAAATTTTATTTTATTTTAAAAAGGGATTTTTTGTAGATCGAATTATTGTTCTTTCTTTGGGAGGGGATGATTTTTGGATTTGAATTTTAAATAATGAATCACGTCTTCATCCAGCGACTTAAGTTTTTGAAACGATTTCAAAAGTCCCAATAAACTCACATGATACGAGAGCATGAGATCTTGAGTCAAGCTTTTCAAACAGTAGATAATGATTTTACCAAAGTTCACACGTTATTCTAAATTTATGTTGAGGATGATTATCTTTGCTTATTAAAGCTGAGAACGATTATCTTTGTTTTTTTAAAAAAAAAATTGGATAGAGATGGTCAATATTTTTAGGAGTTCAATGTACAATTGGCAATGGTTTCGACAAATCTACATGATATCAAAGTTGAAGATCTTGAGTTAAATATTTAAAATAGTAGGCAATGATTTTATCAAATCTCATATATTATTCTAAATTTATGTCGAGGATGATTATCTTTGTTGTTATTTTAATTTGGATAGAGGTGGTCAACGTTTTGAGGAGTTCAATGTATGGATTGATTGCTAAGGAACTTGCTTCCTACACTACATTACGGCTCTTTATGGATGAGCATTGGGGATTTCCTTTGGTACTTCAGCCCGTGCTTTGAAAAATTCCTTTGGTGGTATTAAAGTCGCCCAACTTTGATCTTCATCTTTCTTACACTACCGACCTTTCGATCTTTTTCGATTACATTATTTTGGTTGGTATCTATATAGTTTAATGGATAAATGCTAACATGATGGCCACTTAGATCTAGCATAATGCTATGTCAACCCCCACCAAAAAGAACTAAATGCCGGTTTAAAAACTAACAAATCCGAGTGCGAGAATAAAAAAGAAAAAGAAAGCGTTGGCCATAGACAATGGCCAAGGGGCGACTTTCCAACTAAATTTAATCATAGTTCTATCAGTCACGAGTTTGTTCGAGCCAATGGGTTTAAAGTGTATTTGTGGTGGGATGTAGATAAGAGGTTATTCGGTTACAAAGCTTAGCCCAGCTAGGCCCGAGATTGCCTAACGCAATTGAACAAATTTATCTTTATTAGGCTCAATCTATGAATTGATCAATTTCAAGCCTTTGACCCGTGCGGATAAATTTTTGAGTCAGATATCTCCTCGACACCCAATCAACAATGCCAACCGTTAGAGATTATTTCAACTAAGAAGTTGAAAAGGTCGGAACTCGACATCATTAGGTCGTGATAAGATGACCTTTTGCAAATCTGCTAGTCCCACATGAGTAATTCGTGTATGACCATATATCACACAAGCAGATTTTGATATTAAGATTGAAATTCGGGTCAACATGTCAGCCATACAAAAAAAAATGATTTCGAGAACCTGTGTTTCCCTCTCTCGTGCACCTCAATAATATTCTCTTGACATTATGAAAGATCGAATGAATATCATTAAACTCAAATGACCATGTCCAGATGGTTGTGACGTTTGGACACACAAATGGGGAGGAGTGTGTTTCATGCCAACATTACAAAATTCTGCTCGTCAGCTTCCACACCGCAACGTCCAAGTCTCATTCAAACGATCGAGTGCAAGCCATAAATGAACGATGGGGAAGCAAATTCCAAAGCACATAATCCCAAACCCCAACTTTTCCCCCATTTCACATCCTCAAAGTTGACTTTGACACGAAAACGAGTAATTCAAGAACAGACGTCAATGCACCTTCGATCACTCAAAAAATAAATATGAAAATATGAAAAAAAAAAAAATCCAACAATAATTGCTAGCGTGACCAACTGCATCGTGCGAGAAATTGGGCTTGCCACCTATACACAAAAACGGCCTCAATTCCACATGATGTCGAACCGGATCGGGCACGACCCAAAAGGAGGACCTCGTACGACGAGGGATGACGTCGATGATGACGTCAGGCGGGGGATGGGTCGCCCGCCGTTGAATTGGGGATCCGATTTACTGTTGTTCCGGACAGTTGTAGCTGAAGAGAATTAGCTGTTCGCCTCACATATTTAATGTCGGATATCGAGTTCATGCCACATTTTCAAATTGAGATTCGTATTCGTGCGAGCAAGTCAACTTTTCTCTTTTCTTTCTTTCTTTATTTTTCACGCTAGTAACAGGAAGATGGAAGTTGTGTTGAGGTGTAGCACTTTTTTGGCATAGGATTCCTTGTGTGGTACGAGGTTGAAAGAGCAGTCGTCCTACAATCGAAAGTCATTGCTGAAATCTCGGATGAGAAAGGAAGAAAAGAGGGTTCGATTCATACGAGAATCCTGATAGCTCCTCGTGTTTTCCGAGGAAACTCGATCAATGAACAATCTGCCGTATCATATTCTCGAAATGACATAACGGCCATATATATTCAAGCGATATAGATGGCTCATAAGTCCTGATGTTGATTGCTGTGGTCGGCAAATATCGCAAGTCGAGAGTTTGAGATCGTTTGGGTTCATGTGTTGTACTCATAATGAAAAATAATTGTGGAAAATAAGCAACGTGCAATGTGCGAATGGTCCATGAACTTTAGGTCTAAATGAGCAATATTGGTAAATTCTCAATGTAATATTTCCGTTTGCTCAAACAACAGATCAAACATTATTTGATAATGCAGATTATTATATGTTGAGTCAGATTTTAGAAACAATGAATTAAAGAGTCCATCTTTTCTATCCATTTACTTCAGAAAAAATATAAAAGAAAAGCATGGCGTTAACATGTCCATCGTTATTTGATGACGTGAATCATTATATCTTGATTTGTGATAACTATCTTACTTGAATAATCCATGGTAACTTAACTTTACTTTTTTTATTGTCTACCTTTCAAACTTAACGGTTAGAATCATATAATTTAGGAACCAAATTGAATATTTACTAATAATTCATCGACAATATTGAACAAATTAATAGTGCATGGATAGCATCATATATCGAATCAAAATTCATAAACCATTCGTGTCGTTATCCTTCAGTCAATCTGTTGCGTGCAGAATTTCAAGTTGGTCCTCAAATTCTTGCGATTCTATCCACGGGATGGCTTGCCATGCAACGACCCAATATTTTCGCTGTTCCCAAGAGCCGTGAATGGCCGAATTTCAGGATTGAAAATTCAATGCAGCCCCATCACACACCAGTTAGGTGAATTTCGGTGGCACACCCCTATTGGCTGCACAAGGGCCATAGCATATACCATATGCTCGACTATTATTCCAATTTTCTTAAATCCATCTAATTCCTAATCTCATCACTGTTGCTAATTTGTCCCATTTAAATAGTATTGCCAACTGGGCACGCGTCACGACCCCTGTGGAAAGTGAGGGGCTCATCATGATGTCTTTTGTCCGTATTCGCATCATACGCGCACGTGAAAAACGTTGTCGCCATCGGAGCGAGCGAGGATCCGCGAGGTTGACGTAGGGCGACGGCCCTCTGCCGATTCGGACGAGTTCCCCCTTTCCGGTCCGACTTTCGTTCTCGCACGACACGTTCGGGGCCACTGACGTCAGACGCGTGAAATGGTCGTTTCGAAACTGACCTCTCCTTTCTTGCGAGACCGGGAGAGTCTTCCATAGGAAAGGTATCTTACTATTAAAGCATATACCGACATTTAGGTTCCGCTCGCTACGAAGCAAGCGGAGATTTTTCCTCTCAGTAGACTTGTCGCGAAAGTGTAATTAAATCTTATAACTTTCAAAAAATGCAATCATTTTTAAAATTCGTCGAGGTGGTGCAATTAGGTTTATTTGTGAATTCCGTTCAATACGGATGATAGAAAATTTGCCTAAAAAGTCGTAACCCATTTCTTTTTCCTCTCTCTACCTAAATTTTGTACACGTCTCGAGATTTTATATGATTTTTTTTATGTTCCGTATGGGACCGACAATGAAATTTCTTCAGGCTGCATGGACAATAGATTTTGTTGGATTGCGTACTGGGAGCGAATTCATGAGCCTTGGAAGTTTTCTATTTGTCTTTATCGCGAGCTATGTGCTAATTTATACGAGGAAAGAACGTTCTCTTGATCCGCATATTGAAGGCCTTTGGGCTTATGTAGGCCCATGGTTTGGTCGAAGGATGTTCATTTGTAGGATCCGTACGTTACATCCAAAATGAAATTTTAGTTAGATTGAACGGAGTCCTATGTAAGTCGTGGGTGGCCTTGGTGGGTCGGGTTCAGGTTCAGGCCTAAAAATCCTGTGACTCTATTCAAGTGCTCGCACTAGTCAAACTTGGTGAGTTCGATAGGGCGGATTGGTTTCGATTATCAAGGTTGGTTCCTAGTTTTTGAAATCAGGAACCAATCCCGTTGATTATAGAATCGACAGGGAATATTCTTAGTTTCATTTTATTATCTATAATATATGTATCTGTCAAAGGTGAATACAATTCTTTTTGCTTAAAAATAATATATCAATCGCATTCAATTTCAACAGATATTATCTATTTTGAAAAAAGAATAAAAGAACTTACTTATGGTTAGGGGTGAATCAATTCGTAACCATTTTGGTTCCAAATTCTACCCAAGAATCAATTCGTTCGTTCGTTCAATGTCACCAGATAATTTTGGTTCAAGGTATAGAAGCGGAAACCAAATTGACTAAGGCTGTTCCTCATTTTTGGGATTTGGAATCAAACCGTCCCCTAGTGAACTGGCTTGATTGAGGCCAACTCTAGGATTGAACTAACCTGTTTGCTCACCAATACTTTCATGTTAGTAGCGTGTCTGGTAATTCTACATTCATTTGTGTGCCATTATTCGGAATATAATTTCCCATCTTATCCTTTTCAAAATCGATTGAATTTGCAGGCAAAAAAATCACTTATTATCTAATCCTAATTTGAATTTGTCCAATACGTGCCTTGGAGCCATCAAGTCTGACCCAGTTTGCTCTCTTGCCAATTCTTTTTGGAGGTAACCAGTCATTGAACTCAAATTGCACTTCAAATTTTGCATTGCTAATATTGTCCGCGTGGTGGGTAACTATGCACCAACAAGTAACTAAATAAATAAATGAAATTGTAGACTATCTATGGTCTTGTGATAATTTTTTTTATTGGTGATCATGGATCACCCATTAAGCAAAAGCAATAAGATAATTTGTTAGGCGCGTTTGATTTGACTCTGCCAAAGGCCTTTGACGAAAAGATAAAGTGCTCTGTAAACACGTTTTAAAGAGCTTCGAGAAATGCATTGCATTTTCCCAAGTTTTCTAATGTCCTTTTTTTCTCAATGCCACTAATTCTGTGTTTGGTCTAGTTATTGTTTTTGGTCTTATTGAGATGGAGATGATGTTGGGGTTGGTGATTTGGTCAACGAGATACTTTTACATAAGACTCGTAGAATGTTACGAGAATATATAAAAATACACTCAAAATACTATGCACATTGAAGCATCTTGATATTATCCCGCAAATTCTTCATAGATGGTATTAATATTTGTTATTATAAAATGAGATTTTACTTTCATTTAAGATAATTTTTTATTTTATGCAATGTTTTGATTTAATTAAATTAAATCTTTCAAATTTTTAAGTTTGAAGGATGTAAATGTGATTTTATTTTGAAAAATCTTCAACGAGTTTTTTTTTATTCCTTCATCCAATCACCCCATCATTTGTATAAAAGAAAACCAATAGGAAGGGGTTTGGTCGTGTTATGCACAACAAAAGCGAAATTTTATAAATAAGTGATTGGGTTAAAACAATTGTCTATTTTTTTTTTTTTTAGATTCTACTTGATAATTTGTCCGTAAATTTGCTCGCCAACATTGAAAAGGACAAGACACTTTTGAAATTTTTCTCTTCCACAAAACTAATTTTTATGGGAGTAAAATCTAACGATATAAAAAAAATTGCTTTTAATATATGAAATACCTATCATACGTGAAATTCTTAATTATGGTAATTGAATCTTACATATTAAATGGAAATTAAAAAAAGAGTAAATCAAGGGTCACCAATGATGAGAAAAAGTTACAAAAAATCATAAACTATTCTCATTATATGACATATTTATTCCAAACTTTTTTTGTGATATTAAAAAACCTAAATTTATTATCCATATGATACATTTATTGTGACATAAAAAACCCTAAACTCACACCCATGTGTCAATCCTTTTGTACTCATGACATTTGTCAGTGGAGTTTGGGATTAATGAGTTAAGAATGAGGATGCAGAGATGATGAATACAATTGATTCATGGGAGTAGCATTAGTGTTAGGACAGTTAGTGATAGGAGTTCAAGATAAAAATATTATATTACTTAAGAACTCTGAAGGCATGATTGATCTCCTCTGCACAAATTGATCAAGAATTGATGTTGCTCTCTTGATAGGGCTATGACAGGCCGAAACCACTTGTTGAATTTAAAGTAATATGTTATCTTGTTTGATAGACTAGACGTCTAAGTTAAGTTAGGCGTAATACAATCTCTTATAAGAAAGCTATTCGCTGTATTTTTTTTTAGAACAATTATCGAACAAAGGCCGATCTAATAAATTCCGCTCGTCAAGCACTACACGGGTTGTTTTGTAGTTAAGGAACTGCCAACCAATGATACGTGTGACTCATTTATCCTAAATTATTCTTTTATGACACAAAACTTTAAATTTATATTGATGCAACACATTTATCTAAATATGTTGCGGTGTGTATGGTTTATGATTTTTGGTGACTTTTTTCTTTTAATGATTAGGGTGCTTTTATCTTTTCCGTGAAAATTGGGTTGCAAAAGGCGGAGATAACTTGTTTTTGCATGTGTATACACATTATATATATCTTGACACCGAAGTCCCGTGTGGACATATCTCAAGCAAACGCGACGACGCCGTGTCAGTTCGCGTCGGCCGTATAGTCCGAGGAGGATCTTCCCAATCGCTGTGGCTAAGATTAAGAGTCGATTGAAGATCGCAAAAGTCAATTTCCTTCCATTCCACCCGTGCGCGGGCGCAAATCATTTGCAATCTCCACGATTTTGCCGGCCGTGTTTCATCAATCTGGCGTCGTGTTCGTCGTGCCAGGGACCTTCGCGAGGTGACCCGCCACGAAAGGTAGCGTCTTTTTTGCCCCCTCCCACGAGAAAACCCTACCCTGGAATCAAAATTATCTGGTGGCTTTTGGTTGTTGCGGGTTGAATTGGGGAGGAGCTCGTGTTTTCTAAGGTTTTTTCATCTGGGTTGTTGCTAGTTCGTTGAATTGATTGCGCGGAGGCGCGAAACAGGGAGAAATCGAAAGGCTTTTTTGCTGTTTTTGGGTTGACGTTTTTTTCGTGCTGGATTTGAATTTCATGTGTGGGGATGGTTGTTGATGTTTGGATGATTTCTGCTGCTTGTTCCACGTGAGGATTTTGATGGGCCTTTCTATTTTTGGTGTTTCTGCTGATGTTTAAGGTCAAGTTGGGGTTTATTTCGGTGCAGGGCATGGTTAATTTGGATTGCTCTCTTTGATATTGTTGGTGTACTTAGCTGCGTGGAACTTCATATGCTCTCCGTAGTATGTTCATCTGAAATTATGTGCATCTTTTGCAGGGCAAGCTACCATTTTTGTAGCCGAGTTTGTGTTTGATACGGTTTGTGGTGCTTGATTATATGCGTGGGGTAGCACATGGCAGGTTCCGAAGGGAGAGTTTCGTATTCTTCGCTGTCTAAGATAGACAAAAAGGAGAACGGTGGGTTTACCTACGAGGACGAATACTCTGATTCTGGATGGATTGTTTCGGAGGGTGGGAATGCTGGTCCAACAGCTTCAAAAGACTCCAAACATGATGGGTTATATCCGTTTATTCCAGGATCGGAAGATGATTATGAGGAGGAATATGATTCTGGTGATGAAGTGAGTAACCCGCATCAGGCTAATGGTCCACCTGAGGTGAACTTGAAGAATGTGGTGACCGGTATAATTGCAATCCTGACTGGGCGTAATAAAGGTCCAAGTCTTCCTGTGGGGAAGCCATTGTCGAGCTCCAATGTCTCGTTCTTGGGGTCGGGTAAAAATGGAGATACGTACTTGCACTCCTCAGTTTACATCCCAAGTGCCCCGCCACTACTTGAATTTGATGGGAAGAGTCACATTGCACATAAGGATGTGTTGGAAGCGGAACCTCCAGACTGGCTTCCTGATAGTTCGACAACTGCTTGCATGCGGTGCGCTGCTACTTTCACAGCAGTTACTAGAGGACGGCATCATTGTCGGTTCTGTGGTGGGATTTTCTGCCGTTTATGTACCAAGGGAAGGTGCTTGTTGCCCATCAAGTTCAGGGAGCGGAATCCACAGAGAGTTTGTGATGCGTGCTACGACAGGCTCGACCCATTGCAAGGAATTCTTATTCACTCAATTAGCAATGCGGCGCAAGTAGCTAAGCATGATGTCATGGATTGGACCTGCACGAGAGGATGGCTGAATCTTCCTGTTGGTTTGAAAATGGAACATGAGATATACAAAGCTTCTAATACATTAAGAAGTTACTGTCAGGTAGATTGTACAAATAATGGACACTCCTGCTATGATTCAATTGAACTCTATTTTTCTTCCATCCCATTGGCCCCATTCTTATGAATGATAAATTGGTTCTTTTCCACCAACAGTTGTATATAATTATTGTCTGTTACTTTCATGCCCTTGTCAATTATGAAACTAGGCACTAAAGCCTTTCATCTTTTGCATGTTGTGCGCAGGTTGCTCTTTCTAACCCAGAGAAGTCCATACCCTTGGCAATTTTACAAGGTGCAAAAGGCTTGGCCATTGTGACTGTAGCTAAAGCTGGTGTGCTGGTTACATATAAAATTGGCACTGGTTTGGTCGTTGCTCGAAGGGCGGATGGAACTTGGTCTGCCCCATCGGCAATACTCTCTGTTGGTTTGGGATGGGGTGCTCAGGTAACTCAGATTCTCACATTTCCTGTGCTTTTATAAGTTTTAATTTCCATTCTCTTATTGTCAACAAGTAGATATGTGCTCTTTTGCTTTTTCTGCTAATCTGGGGAATTTATTTCTGACATGCATCTTATCTTGTTATCCCATCATTCATTGATGCACTCCAGATTGGGGGCGAGATCATGGATTTCATCATCGTACTCCATGATTACAAGGCTGTGAAGACATTTTGCAGTCGCATGCACTTTTCTCTTGGTGCTGGTTGCAGTGCTGCGGCAGGTCCTGTAGGGAGAGTGTTGGAAGCAGATCTTCGAGCTGGTGATAGGGGTTCTGGCATGTGTTACACGTACAGTTGCAGTAAAGGTATTTTATCAGATTTTATGCCTTCAGATGTTCTATTGTGATGTTTTCAATGGATATGCTCATAGAGTAAAATGCTGGGAACCCCATTCATTCACTGTCTAAAACTTGCTATGCTGTCAAATTGAGATTGGAATTGTGAGTCATAAGAGCTCATTTTCTAATGGTGAATCTTAAGATTCAATAAGAACTTCTAGGGTAATTGAAAAGAAGGATATAAATACATTATTGTGAGTTACTGCACCCTAGTTTTTTGTTGTCAAAATGGAGAAGAAATTGTAGTACGGCATATAAACACATTATTTTGAATAAACATCATGCTATTGTGTCGATGTACACAAATGACATGTAAGAAATTCAAGAAAATGATGCCTTCATCAATGAAATTTTAACTTGTAAACATCCACAACATAAAATGTGCACAAAGCATGATGCCAAAACTTTTGGAGCCCAACAAACACAAATCTAGGAGTCTGACCAATTTGTAGTGAGTACTGAATTGTATCGAATCATCCACAAATTTGCAAGATTTTCTTGCTATTCTGATGCATCTCTGATTCATAGCTACAAATCAAATCATCTTGCGTATGAATTGACTCAGGTCACACGATTTGGATCGCGAATGGTACGATTTTTTAACAACACTGCTTGATCCTATTTCCTTAAAATCACAATGTATCATGACGTTGGGCAGAGCTGATCTAAGCTAGAGTTGTTTGTTTCTTATGGTTGAAGAAATTCAGAATATAGCTTAAAATTAAATTGCCTTTAGAAATTCTTGAGCCTCATAATTGTGGATGCTGTATGTCTAAACTAATGTTTAGTGCCATGTTTCACCAGTAGCCTTTTGCTGATTGCTCTTCTGTTTTGCTGCTCCATATGGTTGAAATGCATGGAACTTTATGACGTACCTTTTGACCTTATTTTGAGAGTCATGAGTGTCGTCGTATGTAGGAGGCCTAACTTATAGATACTATATATGCAACGAAGTTGCTAAAAAATTGAAGATCCTATGGTGAAGTTATCTCACAGGACAAACTTCGATGTTTTCCCCTCGCACCATGAGTTCTTGTTGCGATTTCGTAAATGTAACGTTTCAAATTCGTTTTGAAGTTTTTCGAAACTGTAGTAACATCAAGGGCAGAGAAGCTGAGGAGGGAAGTCCGATGAATGTTGGACCTTTGATTTACCATCTCCTCTTCCCCATATGAAAAACTGACGATGGATTTTACCCTGATGTAGGTGCATTCGTGGGAGTGTCGTTGGAGGGTAATGTGGTTGCCACGAGGATGGATACTAATCTGCGCTTTTATGGCGATCCATATCTCACCACCTCCGACATACTACTCGGGACGGTGGATAGACCGAAGGCGGCTGAGCCTTTATATGCTGCGCTGGAAGATCTTTTCTCGACAGTCCGGGGTTCTACTATTCATAAATCATTGCCCTATCGTCCCACGTATGCGTGATCGCTGGTTCTGCTCTATCTTTTCCCTCTACAAATTGGTGGCTACTGTAAATACAAAGTAGAAGACCTGTAAATATCAATGATTGTGTATAGTTTATTATGATGACATTGAACGAACGAACGAATGATAGAATGAACTAGGGAGGCCTTTGTGTGAGGAAGGCCTATCATTCTTTTCCAAGTTATAAGATTGTTCTATGCACTGTTAAACAAGTAGCAAATAAGATCGTTTCCCTAGTTCAAGATTGTTTTGTGCCTTGTTTGTGCCTCGAGAAGCCTCGGGGAAGCGCCGAGTCTCGTGTTCGATCTCGAACCGGTTCTTGAAGCTAGTCTCTTTGGTTTCGGGATCGACACGAGATATCAAGAGATGGGTATTGATGGTTTTGGCAAGTGTGATGGTGGTGGAGTCAATATTTATTTATGGATTATTCGTCCGGCGATAGCTAGCATAAAATTATCCTTACACATTTATCATTGGATTAATGACATACGTGCTTGGATTTAGTTTTGCAATCGTATTTTCCCACACATCAATCACCTCATGGTAAATGTGTAAAAAATTTTAGATGATTAATCGACCTAATAGAAATCCTATGTTTAGGATCATTTTTCGGTTTATGGTCAGTGTAAATTTATACTTACGCATTGGCAACGGACCTAATATTGTATTCATGGTTGCATATGGTCGTTGTGGTGACAATGACAAGTTAGAAAAGCCGATGCGGTAGAAATGGATATAATTTCAACTCAAACTTAAATTATTAAATTGTCAAATTACTAATTTTTTAAGCAAACTCACAAGTTGCACAATCCAATCCAATCCAAACTTATTGGTCTTCATTTACTCCGTAATTCTATTTACATAAATACTAAAAACTCGTCTAAGTTAATCCGAATATATTTTCTATTTTTTTTCCAAATTAATCTCAGTTTACATGGGGAAGCTACTTTGGGAATTAAAAAAGGGGGAGAGAGGGAGAGAGATCTTTGAAAGTCCTTAAATCAAGTTGTAGTATATAATCTTTAGTTTAATCTACGTTTTGTTATCTTAAGAAATCTGTAATTTGGTCATGCTGGAGCGCAATATACGAATAAAAATCAGTAAATTAAAGATTTCGACCTTGCAATTACCAAAAAAAAAATTATTCAAAAAAGCCCTCGCTTGCTACCAGAATGAACGATAGAATATCCACGCCATTAACAACTTCTTCCGCACTTTCCTATTCATGCCCTCATACTTTATGGATTTTACGGAACGACCCTAAATTAGTGGAAGCAAATCAATGTAATTGCAAGAGCACGGAGAATCGGCAAAAAGCGTGAAAACACCGAGAATCAAGAAAGAGAAAATAATTGCATCACGACATCCGCATTTTTTCTATATATATTTGCGCATTTGGTATAATTGAAATACCCTTTCTTGAACTAATTCGATTCCTTATCATTTGCTTTCATATTCTCTTCTTAAAAAAATTAAAAACCTCATATACTTAATGAAAAAATTATTTGTGAAGACCCCATAATTGTGCCAAAAGATAAATGACCTTTACATTACTAAAACGATCACATTCCATAATTTTACTAATTCCGAATTTAAATTAAATTCTCGCCATTAAAAATAATTTTCTTTTTCCGGGCCGAAACATTTAAAATGATTTAAAACTCGTTATGAACTCCCCAAGTATAAACTGCAGCTCGTTTTCGCTTTCGCTTATGCTTTCGCTTATGCTTTCGCAGCGACCGCACCGGACTGAGACGCCGGAGCAGCTCGAACGAAGAAGAACCTATGGCGGCGGAGAAAGTCGCCGCCGTCGAGATCGTCGACGTTGATCGGTACGACGCGCGGGCGTCGCGGTTCGCTCGGATCGCCGCCGGGGGCAGCACCAAGTCCGACGCCATCTCCGTCGAGCAGTACACCGAGGACAGAGACTTATACGAGGCGATCGTCGCTTCTGTCCTCCAGAGCAGCAGGCCCCGAGGCCCCAACGACGGCGACGGCGACGGCGAGGACGTGCGGTTCCTGGGCTCTGTCCCCGCTGGAGCTCGGCCGCCGTCCTCGCGGAAGCGGAAGAGGCCCTACAGCGGCACCTCGGTCACCGAACCAGGTCAGGCGTCGAATTCCCAGCCCGATCCTCCGTTCACCTGCGAAATCTGCATCGAGACGAGGACGGGCGGCGACCTGTTTCGTATCAAGGGCTGCTGCCACGCGTACTGCAACGATTGCGTCACCAAGTACGTAGCTTCGAAGCTTCACGACAACGTGACGCGCATAGGCTGCCCTGTCTCGGACTGTGGCGGCGTTCTGGAGCCGGAGTACTGCCGGCCGATACTCCCTCCAGAACTGTTCGATCGCTGGGGCAACGCGTTGTGCGAGTCCGTGATTTCGGAGGGGGAGAGGTTTTACTGCCCGTTTAGGGATTGCTCGGCGTTGATGATCCACGACGGAGACGCGGCGGCGGTGACGCTATCGGAGTGCTCGAATTGCTGGAGACTGTTCTGCGCGCAGTGTAAAGTGCCGTGGCATGCAGGGGTGGAGTGCCAGGAGTTTCAGGGGTTGAAGGAGGGGGAGAGGGAGAGGGAGGACATCATGCTGAAGAAGCTGGCGGAGAGTCAGCATTGGAAGAGGTGCCCCAAGTGCAGTTTCTACGTTCAGAAGGTTGATGGTTGCGCGTTCGTGAAGTGCAGGTTGGTTTTGCTCAAGTCCCTCTTCCTTATATTTCCCTAACTTGCTAACTTGCAAACAGTTCATGTGAAATCTGAGTGAAATCCGGGAAAACTCATGTGAATTTGCCACATGTTAGACCTTTGACCCGATGAATTGAAGAGTATGAGATTTTTACGTACCCGATGAATTCAACCTTGTCTGGCGAACTCAATGTCTGTTTCCTCGGAGATCTTTGCAATGAGGAATTACACTTTCGACTCTGTTTGGACATGTGATGGATGACTGCAACTAATATAAACTCGATACTTGTAATAAATCAGCATAGGACTTGTTGGCTTTTCTGTCATTATGAGAGAGATTCCTCGTCAAAATGGAAGGTTAAATGGAAGGTCTTTTCTTTTTCAGAAAGGAAAAACCTCCAAAGGTTAATGATGTTTGATGGATTGGTGAAATGACAATAAGTTGATCTACCATATAGATATGCACTGTGCTGTGTCACATCTGCTTCGTTAACCTTCGATTTCGCTGAAAACAGCAAGTTATATGCATACCACAGATGTTGTCAGTTGATGAAAACTGATTGCATTTGAATTAGCAGTCTTTCTGTGAAAGTAAAGTTAATTCACAAGAATTGTTTTTCTTTTCAATTTCATCAAACTTGCATTTGTTACACGGACACACTCAAAGGTTGGTAAATCTAGACGTTGTTCAAGGTTGAATTTTGTTAGGTGGTAGTGGTGAGTCCCTAGGTAGTTACTAGCTTATTATTTTAAAGATGTCTGCCGTCTATTTTTGCAAGCTCTCTCTTATTTGTTTACTCTTGTTGAATGTGAAAATTGCTGATGTTGCTGAAACTACAACTTCCAAATCCTTTTACCATTCTTACACTGTCATATTCTAAATTTCTCCTGCTACTGTGTATGGTAAATTTACTGAGGTGTTATCTTCTGTTTGTGGTGTCTAACGCCTTAGTGCAGGCTTTGAGTTTCCTTGTCAGTGATATTCATGTAGCTGTGTTTGCCCCTTCTGATGTGTGTATCGTATTTGATTATCCTTTTCGACATTTCTCTGTAGTCTATTCAGTTCAGGAGTGCAGTGATTTTCAAGTTTTCAAGAGCTGTTGTCTTGCGATTTCCTTACCCTTTTTTTAACTCAATACCTGTGAAGAATGGAAACTGTCAATGTAAGAGCTGTTGTCTTGCGATTTCCTTACCCTTTTTCTAACTCAATACCAACTGTCAATGTATCATGCACAGAAATTGAACCCACACAAACTCAATGTCTTCGTTCTGTTCTTGGAATTGTGACAGGTGCAGAGTTGAATTCTGCTACCGATGCGGAGCCGAGGCAAAAGTGTCGCATTATTGTCAAAACTGTCGGTGTTGAATCCTCTTGCCACGATGTACAGACTCGCTTATTTAGGCTATTGCAACAAGGCGGTATATACATCCTGTGATCGCTTAAACATGAAACAGTTTCTGAAGTATTTACCTACTAGATTTCAGTTCCTTCGTTGAGCTGAATCTTGGACTTTAACTTGTATAAATGTACTTGGAGGCTTTGATCTTTTAGCCAAATGCTGATGCAGATTTAGTCATCAAGAACGTGGCGACAATGTTAGGCATACTTAGGTGATTTATTGAATTTTTTGCCTAATTAGATGATGCGGCAAGATCCTATCGGGGGTATTTAAAATAAGCCGGATCCATTAATTATGGATATGTGTGTCAAATCATTGATCCGACCGAGATTACCAAGTGAATTAGGGTTTACCTTAATTAGATAATTTGAATATGATCTTTTGAAAAACTGATTTTGTTCTGTTCAGTTTGAACTCGAGGAGTATATATTCTTTAGTATATTCTACGTTTTATTATCTTAAGAAATCTGCTATTTGCTGACGATGTCCCGCAATATACGAATACAATCAGTAAATAAAAGATTTTCAACATTGATAATACCCAAAAAAAAATAAAAAAATCTAAAGTCCTTGCTTGCTATTTTTCATTAAAATACACTATAATTGTATAGCGCTTTTTCTACTCCTAGTTTGACTAAAGCACTCTCAACAAAGTGTTGTGACCATTTTACCAATTGTGGGTCCCATCTTTCAGGATATTCTTAGGATTTATTTGGTAATGTGTCAAACAGTGTTTAATTCTACTCTAAAAATAAAATAAAATTCATTTGGTAATATTTTTATTCTCGAGAATAAATTTGAAGTAGAGTCAAGAAGCAAAAAATATTGCTTTTCTGTTCTCGGGAACAACTCTATAATCGACCCAAAATCATTATTTTTTCTCTTTTTCTTCCCTTTCCTTTTCACTTTCTCTTCTTTTTTTCTTAGTTGGTCGTCGGAGCCTCGCTGGCTCTCGGCAAGCCTAGCCTAGCCATCGGTGAGAGTCAACTTCACTCAGTTGTTAACGAGGGTTGACGAGGCTCCCCCGAGGCCGGCAATCGGCAATGGTTGACCCCGGCAAGAAGAAAGAAACAAAGGGAGGAAGAGGAGGAGGAGGAGGAGAATCTCATCTAGGGAACAAAATTAGAAAAAATCATTTCTTAGTAGAAATTATTTTCGGAAACGGAATGATTACCAAATGCATCCTTATTGTCCTTTTTTGGATTTCTTCTTTCGTGGGTCTCGCTTTCTTTCTCCTTTTACTTTCTTCTCTTCTATGCTTCAGATGGTTTTTGTGTCCTTTTTCTTGGTGGGTGCTAGATAATTAAATTTAAAGTGGTGGTTAATGGAGTAATATGTTAATTTTCCTTGTGTTGGGTTCGGGTCAATGAAGTGTACAGGTGTTTTTTCTTCTGTTTCTTTTTTCATCTTTTTTTTTTTAATGTATGAGAAATGTGGGTATTGATTTATTCCTTGTTTATTGTAAAAATCTTATTATAGTTGATGCTTTTGAGGATCTTTTCCGAGGTATTTTGTCATTGATAAGTTTCTCTCCTTTTGTGGATTTTGTTAGTTGAAGTTTTCGAAATTTTGTGGGCAAGAGCGGAAAAAAGAAAAGTGGGTCTTGTCCCATCTTAAAGAGTTTTGCTTTCACCAAGTGAGAAAAACATTTATCAAAATGTGTTTGGCAAAATGTGTTTCTGTTCCTCGGAACACAAATTTTTGTTCTTTTGTTTCAGGGAACAAAAAAAAAAAAAATAGAAACGCGTTTATTTACACTTTTGTTCCCGGGAACAAAAAATCTATTTTTTTTTGTTCTCGGAAACAGATTTAGAACAAAAACAAAAAGTAGAAAAAACTTGTTTCTTGTTCTCGGGAACACTTCCAAGAAAAAACTTTTTTTTTCTTCTTCATTTTTCTTTCTTTTGGTCGGTCGCTGGAGCATCGCCGGCCCATTGCCAGGTCGGCCTCGCCCAGTGGTGGCTTGGCGAGGTCGAGCTTGCCCAGGCAAGGTGAGGCGACCTTGCATCGCTTGGGCGAGGCCGAGCCTCACTGGTGGCCTTGGTGGCCAGGCGAGGCTCGACCTTGCCCAGGCGGCGTGAGGTCAGCCTCGCCCTGGCCTAGCGAGGCTGAGCCTCACGCCGGCCGGTGAGGCCGAGCTCGCCCAGCCACCGGTGAGGCTCGGTCTTGTCAGGCCACTGCTAAGCGACACCGACTTGGCGGTGGCCCGACGAGGTCGTCGGCCCTCGTCGACCAGTTGCCGGCCATGGCCGAGGCCGGTGACTGGCCAAAAGGAAGAATGAAGAAAAAAAAAAAGAAGAAGAAAAAAGAAGGAAAAATATAATAAAAATATTAAAAAATTAAAAGAAACAAAAAAATTATATAAGTTTACCAAATGCGTTTCTATTATTGGAATAGAATTTTTTTGCAATTACCAAACATATTCTTATATTCAGAAATTGTTCCCTAGAATAGAAACAAAAAAAACTATTTCTATTCAAAAATTGTTCCCCGGAACAGAAACGTTATCAAACGTGCTCTAAATATCTAACTTACTAGTATCTTTGACCTATTGAAATAGAGTATGCATTTGATTTTTTTAATAGATTTCGAGTATTCTTTTCATTGGAAATTTCCCTGGACTGGTTTCCGTGGACCTCTTCTTTTTCCGCAATATATTGGTAGAATGATTTCAAGGTACACATTTTGAAGTCTCCCCAAATTATTGGTCTAATTATGGTTTGGACGCAGTAAAGGATGAAGTGTATTTTTGCAAGAAATTTCAGTACTTCTCATTTCAATAGGTTAATTGAAACTTTTCATGATTTTGTTTCTGATTCTTGAGAAAATGGAAAACAAGTGAGCCAAAATGCATTTTTGCATATTAGCTAGTAAAGTCTATTGGTGGTGGTGCAAAATATGGCCAGATCCCTCATTTATATTATATTGGGTTGGTTTTGAATAGAGAAGGGCTTCCATATGTTGCACAACTACTAATTAGACCGAAAAAAAAAAAATCATTCAACCGAGTTTTGTGTTTTTACAGAGGTGATTATTGTGGCATTTTCTCTACAAAAATGAATTGCGGGGAAATATATGCGGTTTCATATCCATGCATTTTTTCTTTTAACTTTCGAATGGCCTGATTTATTGTCTTCTATGTAGGTTTTTCCATGTAGGCAATTCAGACCAACACCATCCAAACTTTACATAGAGCTGCTCGAGGGACATGCTTTTACCCTAAAATTTCATATAGATGGGTCAATACATCAAAAGTGAGGAGCTTATATTTTATCTCAATTTTTTTAGACATCACATCGATTGCAATCCTCTTGCTCGCAAATCTATGTTGTATAATATACTTCTTTTCACCCACATTTTGCAATGTGGCGGTCGTCAACTCGTCATGGAGGCGAATCCTAGGTGCGACGATAATTACTGCAGAAAGAAATCATCGCTCAAAGGCCGCCTCACAATCTTGACTCTCTTTGACTCTCGTGCTTTGCATCCTCAACTTCGTTGGAGGATGACGTTTCGCCAAAAAGCATGGAAGTGGCATACGCAATAGGAGTGAGCACGGTTTCTTGGTAGAATCAAGAATCGAAGAACTGGATCGGTGGAATTGATTCGGTTCCCAATTCTAGGGAGGGAGGTTATGGTTCCTGATTTCTCTTTTTTTGGAGGCGGAACCGAACCGGATTGGGATTCCTAAACCTAAAATTATTTATGCATCTTACTTTTCTTTTTACCTTTTACTTTTCTTTTGCCTTTTGCTTTTCTTTTTGTCTTTTACCAATGCAATTTGGTTCTTATGAGATCTCCATCATCGAATTTACGGAACATGATACTAATGGAATCCATCCATTTGTTTACTTAAGTGGTGCACATTTGTGAGTCAATTTATTGAGCTCTTTGCAAAGACAAACAAGAGATGAATTTGAGTTCATATCTCATGATTTGTTATATAATTTAGTGAGATACCCGTCGGGTTAAGGAGTAATTTTTTTTTTGTCTTCCCATTGCTTTATCATTCTTCCTTGAGTAAGTATTTTCTAAATAAGAAATTTGGATAGTCTACAAGGAGCTAGATTCATCCTTGTTCTCTTTCCTTTACTTTTTTCATGATTGTGGTTTGCAACCTACTTATGGTTTCTCATAAAAGAATGTGGATAAATGAATTAACCATGGAGAACTCATAGACGAATGATTATCCAAATGTTAGAAAAATTTGAAGTTGACGGTCAATAGGGTTTTTGTATGTTTATTTTAATAAGTTCTTTTGCTACTCTTCTACCATTTTTAAGAAGCCAAACATGTATAAACTTGTTCATTATTGTTGCGTTCATTTTTATTTTTTTAACTAAAAAAAAGAAAAAGAAAAAAGAATTTGTTAGATCTTGGAACCGACCTTGGAACCTGTGACGGGGTAGGTTTCAAGTTCCAGGTTTAAGATTTCGATAGATAGGTTTCAAGTTCCAAAAAATAAAGAATTTGTACCCGAGAGTAAGTTTTATGTTCCAAATAGAACTTGTAAAGAACTTAGAACTGCTCACCCCTAATACACAAGAGAGAAAGATAATTGTCGGCAAGAGAGAGAAAGTGAGAAGGACAAAGGAAAGTGGGTCCTACAAAAGAAGAAAACCATTAAAACAAAAAAAGAGACACCAAGGGAACTCTTTAAGATACTAAGGTGGGACTTACAACATATGAGATGGTCATAATACTTTATTGATGAGTATTTTAGCTAAAGTAGGAGTGAAAAAGGTATAGTCCTAAACTTATTCATGCCATCATATATTTTAGACATGATAGAATGAGACTAAATTGGTGGAAGCGAAAATAAGGAGAATCAAGAAAAAATTTAATTTTCATCATGAGTTGAATTGTTTCTCTATTTATTTACGCGTTTGAAATTCAAGCCTCCTTTATCTTGCGATAATTCAAATTCTTTTTATCAAAATTTTTCGGGAAAATCTCAAATAAGGACCCAAAGTGCATTCTTTTTCTCAGAAGAGGACCTGAAGTGAAGTCTGTTTCAAAGAAGGACTCAAAGTGGTCATTTAGTCTCAAAGAAGGACCTCACTTGCCGGCTGGTGAACAGATGTATTTCCGATTCATATTCTGGTGGCTTGATCAAGGGTATTTTTGTCCATTTTTTAAAAAAAATTCAGTTGTCTTGTTTTTTTTTTTTTTACATTTTATTTTGGGTTAATGGTTGCACCATATCTTCTTCGTCCCTTGTTTGTCTTCTTCTCAAGACCATCGAACTTGGGAAGGGCTGACGAGCGCCGGCTGTTGGTGAGGGCCGGCGAGGGCGTGGCCTCGGCAGCGGCCAACAGTTGCAAAGATTGGCAGGATTTCCCCACCACCGTAGCTGACGACAAGTCTGTCTTCATTTCTGATCACAAGGTCCAGCATCAAGACCCTGCCAAGAGCTGCTGTTGTCTTTTCTGCAGCTTCCCGAGACTCAAATGCAGCTGAACTTTCCATTAATGGAGAACCATGTACATAATTGTTCAAAACAAACATCTACATCAATTTAAGGCGAAAAAATTTAATGCTGGAGGCAATTCGGAGAAAATTCATGTTATCTCATGCTCTCTATTATGGCCATGGAAGGATCAAAGAAGCACATTGTGCAACTGCTGTGGTATGATGGAGACCATAATCTGGCGTGATAAGATAATGAAGAACCAAAACGACTGAGACTCATATGATAAAACAAATACTCAATCTACCAAAATATCCAATATTGTGAGGTAAGCTAATCAAAGAATATTCCATGGAACAGCATGGAGGAACCTGATTAAAGATTCAAATTCAGTGTAAGGCACACCTCATCAGAAGAAGGCATCGACCAAGCTCAAGAGCTTCCAAGAGTTTTGCACATGTCACTTCACCAATATCATCTCCCTCTGAAATTGCTGTTATTTTTGCTTGCTCTGCAGCTTCCTTTATTTGAAGCCATTCGGGGCTAGAATTATAAATGACTCTGGCCTACAATACTACAACATGTTAAAATTCTGGCATGAACAAAAATTGTAACAGATAAAACTGAGAGGACTAATAACAACACCTAGAGGGGGGTGAATAGGTGTTTAAACAAAACCTTGGCAAACATATAATGAATAAAATAAATGAGTTGAGGGAAGAGAATAAGAACACAAGATTTATAGTGGTTCGGCTTAATCCAAGCCTACGTCCACTCTCCCACGCTAACAGCCTTCTTGGCTGGATTCCACTATGCAATCAACAAGAGATTACAACTTTGAGTGCAAACACTTAGTAGTAGATCACACTATCTCACTAAGTCACTCTTTTGGTATTTCTCTCAAGATCACAAACGTTTAAGCTCACGAGAGACAAGTGTATGATAGAAGATTGCTCAGACTTTGGAATTATAATTCTACACTCTATCTCTTACTTGCTCATCGGTCCTTCATCTCCTTAAATACTCCTCCACTTCCAAACTAACCGTTGGACAGTATCTTGAGGATCGTCTTCCAATATACACATTGGACAGCTCTGTATCAAGAAGATTTGGTAGCCGTTGAGTGACAAAGGTAGAATCCCAAATTGATTCCGATCGCCCATACAAACGAAATCTTGGTTTCCATAAGTAAAGCTTTTTCGTATAGAAAGTTCTTGTCTTCAAGATCTAATTGTCAATCAATTAGATTGAGTCAATCAAATCAATCTTGATGTAGAATCCAAACCAAATCACTAGCCGTTATATCTTCGGGCTTGAGTTACGTTCTGTTGAGTCTAGATGTAAAGTCTGAGAGCAATAGACTTTACAATCTGAGTCTGAGTGTGATAGACTTTGCAATTTGGGTCTGAACAGATTTAGCTTTAAGGTCTGAACACAATCTGTTATGTTCTGCTTCAGCATAGAGTTTGTCTTCTGGTTCAGCTTTAGCATAGAGTCTGTCTTCTGGTTCAGCTTCAGCATAGAGTCTGTCTTTTGGTTCAGCTTCAACATAGAGTCTGTCTTTTGGTTCAGCTTCAGCATAGAGTCTGTCTTTTGATGTAGAACAGACTTTGACACTAAAGTCTAGCAGTCTTCAGACTTTGACACATAAATCTGGAAATCTTCAGAATATACTTTGGACATGTGTTCTGTTTAATTTTCTGGCCGTCTTCAGACTTTGACAATATCCTTTACATGTTCAATCATTTGCATAGTCTATTACTCAACCATCAAACATGTTAGTAGCCTTTGATTTATTTTGTCATCTTCAAAACATCATAAGGGATTTCCCTAACAAAAGCTGCCTAGATTGGAAGAGATAGTATCATTGCCTAGGGAGTATGTTTTATCCTACAAAACAACCTGAGGAGTTTGGATGCCCAACCACTTCGCAAATTCATAGCCTAGGCGTTCAGATTGCGTGGTCATCCTAGATGATGATATCTTTATAACAGCAACAGCTTCCTTTGGAAATGCATCTCCAATACTAGGCAGATTAAATAGCCCAAAGAAGACAGTAAGTTGAAATTCTACCATTGGAAAACACTGCTCATAGAGAGCAACACGGCTTGTACTTATCATGTGCTTTAGACAGTAACCAATCGAAGTGAGAAGTGCAGATGATCCTTAATCTAATCACCAACCTTCTGTCCATTGGAAATTGATAATGGATCCTTACTATGAAATTAACCACAGACCATGTGAAAACTGTCCAACTTTATTTATTCCAACCATCTAACCCTGAAGAAATTACACAATTCCATGATCACCAAAAGTTGCATTCTTCATAAGTGATTATTGCAAAGAAGCGACTTTCATAGCATGGTAGAACCATTCTCAACAACTCATCTCTTTCAAACCCAAAAATCAAGTAACTCATGCATTTAGTTTAAATGTGGGCAAGTCTTCGTAATCATCCTGTCATGAGTACGATACTGATATTGCAACTAAGATAACATCCACTATACTGTAACAGAACATCCCTCGCTGGCCCTGGGCGAGGGCTCGCCCATCAAGTCTGTCCAATGGCAGCGAGCTGCTACTGGAGATCCTGGGGCCCGGCATCATCGGCGGCCTCTTCCTCCCCATGCTTGGCGCCCTCCCCGACGCCAATCTCATCTTCAGTCCGTTTTCTCTCTCTTGATTAAAATCTCATTTTTGTATGCCCTCACATTCCTCTCAAAAAATTTCATCTCTTCTTCATTAGCCTAATTCTGGGGATGTTAGAAGAACGTCCACGGCAGAACACAACTCAAAATTTTTGCGTATGTTAGCTGTAATTCCTTCCTCTCGACGACGCTTGACGGAGACGATATCAATCAAGCTTAGCTAGTCATAATCCAGGTGACAGTAGAAGATGATGAAAGGGGGATGAAGAAGATGATGAACAGTGCAATTATTGACCCAAAAAAAAAAAGAAAAAACAAGACAACCGAATTTTTTAAAAAGAAATGGACAAAAATACCCCTAATCAAGCTACCGGAATATGAATCGGAAATGCATTTGTTCACCGGCCGGCGAGTGAGGTCCTTATTTGAGACTAAATGACCATTTTGAGTTCTTATTTGAGAAAATGAAGGCACTTTGGGTCCTTATTTGAAATTTTCCCAAATTTTTCAAATGCATGAATTTATTTTTGGGAAAATTCTAAATAATGTGCCTTCATTTTCTTAAATAAGGGTTTGAAATGGACATTGTTTTAAATCGGGAATTGGAGTGTCCTCATTTTTTCAAACAAGGGCATGAATATCATTTTAAATAAGGGTTTGAAATGCTCATATCAGTCTCAAAGAAATGCTTGAACTCAATGATTGTGAAGGGCAATTTCGTCTTTCAAATTTTTTACATTTTTTTCCTTTTTTCTTTTCATAAAAAAATTTAAAAAAAGGAAAACATAGGCAGGAGGAGCCTATGGCAACCATTGCATCGTCGATGGGGCGACGACAAATGCTGGGGCCTAAGCAAGGGCCAACAAGTCCTTGTTGAAAGTGGGAGAGGACTGCGACCCTTTTAGGCTTGGCGACCCTTGCCTAGCGCCTTTGGATCTCGCCCTAGGTCTAGGGGCGTTGGGCGAGGGTGGGCGACCCTAGCCCAGATCTGGGAGAGGGTTGCTACCTCTCCCACTTTCTGCGAGGTTCAATAAGCCCTTACCTCTAGTTGGTGAGGGTTGTCACCCCTCACCTAAGGGTTGATGACCTCGTCGGCCTTCTCTATTGTCCCACTGGCAATGGGGGCAACAATCATAGGTAGGAGGAGCCTATCTTTTTTTTTTTTAATCTAATTTAATTTAAATTTAATTTATGTTTTAACAAAAGTATTTCTGATGAGTCGGGATATTTTATTGATCGGCAAGCTAGAAAAGTTAGACCCTTTTTTGAAATAAGCATAACCTGGAATTGATATGGCTATTTTAGACTCTTATTTGAAATAAGGTCAACTTCATATTCTTATTTGATAAAATGAAAATATTTCAGGCTTTTATTTGGAATTTTCCTTTTATTTTTTTATGAAACACATGCCAAACTTTCTTACTTAATTTACAATTTCAAATGCTTAATATATTACTGATAAAAGAGAAAACTCAAAAAGCCTAATGGAAAATCTTGAAAACTCATTTAAATTAATTAGATCCCAAATTTCAAAATTTTGAAAATTTTCCATCATAATAATCAGTTGTCATGGTTTCATCAATACCTAATTTAAATTAAATTTTCCTCATTTAAAATAATTTTTAGTTTATTCCACTCGCTCAGTCTTGACTCTTATGAACTAAGAAAGCGAAACAATGGTCCGCTTTCGCTTTCGTCCTTTGCTTCCTGGACCGACCCACCGCGGGGCTCGACCAAGAATCCCATGGCGACGGAAGAATTCGCCGTCGAGGTTGCCGACGCCGACCGGCGCGACGTGCCGGCGTCGCGCTTCGCTCCGATCGCCGCCGGAGGCGACGCCAAGCCCGACGCCACGTCCGTCGAGCAGTACACCGAGGACAGAGGCCTCTACGACGCGATGGTCGCTTCTCTTCTCCAAAGCAGGTCAAAACGCCTCAACGAGGGCGGCGGCGGCGGCGACTGCGACGGCGACGTGCGAGTCCCGGACCCGGTTCCCGCCGAAACTCCGCCTTCATCTTCGCGGAAGCGAAAGAAGAGGCCCCGCAGCGGCTCGTCGGTGGCGGAACCAGATCAGCCCTCGAATTCCGAGCCCGATCCTTCGTTCGTCTGTGAAATCTGCGCCGTGCCGAGGACGGAGAAGGTCCTGTTTCGTATCGCGGGCTGTGGTCACGCATGTTGTGGCGGTTGCGTTACTGAGCACGTAGCTTCGAAGCTTCGCCACGGCGTGACGCGCGTAGACTGCCCTGTTTCGGGCTGCGGCGGTGTTCTGGAGCCGGCGTGTTGTAGCTCGATACTCCCTCCGGAGGTGTTCGACCGTTGGGGGAATGCGTTGTGCGAGGCTCTGATTTCGGAGGCGGAAAGGTTTTACTGCCCATTTACGGATTGCTCGGCGTTGTTGATCGACGACGGAGGGGCGGTCGTGAGGGAGTCGGAGTGTCCGGATTGCCGGAGACTATTCTGTGCGCACTGTAGAGTGCCGTGGCATGCAGGGTTAGAGTGTCAGGAGTTTCAGGGGTTGAATGAGGGAGAGAAAGGGAGGGAGGACACCAGGATTGAGCTGGCTCCATCGTCGTCCTCGCAAAAGCCAAAGCGGAAGAGGAAGCCCTGCGGCAGGTCATTGGTCATTGAAGCAGATCAGCTGTCGAATTCTGAGCCCAATCCTTCATTCATCTGTGAAATTTGCGTTGAGCCAAGGACGAGCAGCGATCTGTTTCGTATTAAGGGTTGTAGTCACACATATTGCAATGATTGCATTACTAAATTCGTAACTTCAAAGCTGCTCAACAACGTGATGCAAATAGAGTGCCCTGTCTCGGGCTGCGGTGGTAATCTGGAGCCGGAGGATTGTAGGTCGATACTCCCTTCAGAGGTGTTCAATCGTTGGGCTGATGCATTGTGCGATGCTCTGATTTTGGAGGGGGAGAGATTTTACTGCCCGTTTAAGGATTGCTCAGCGTTGTTGATCAACGACGGAGGGGTGGTCGTGAGGGAATCAGAGTGTCCGAACTGCCGGAGATTATTCTGTGCACAGTGCAGAGTGCCCTGGCATGCAGGGGTTAGATGAGGGGGAGAGAGGGAGGAAGGACACCAAGATTGAGCTGGCTCCATCGTCGTCCTCGCGAAAGCCAGAGAAGAATAAGAAGCCCGACAGTGGGCCATTGGTCATCGAAGCAGATCAGCTGTTGAATTCCGAGCCCGATCCTTCATTTATCTGTGAAATTTGCGTTGAGCCAAGGATGAACAGTGACCTGTTTTGTATTAAGGGTTGTAGTCACGCATATTGCAATGATTGCATTACTAAATTCGTAACTTCAAAGCTGCACGACAACGTAATGCACATAGACTGCCCTGTCTTAGGCTGTGGTGGCGTTTTGGAGCCAGAGTATTGTAGGTCGATACTCCCTCCAGAGGTGTTCGATCGTTGGGGCAATGCATTGTGTGAAGCTCTGATTTTGGAGGCGGAGAGATTTTACTGCCCGTTTAAGGATTGCTCAGCGTTGTTGATCAACGATGGAGGGGCGGTCGTGAGGGAATCGGAATGTCCGAACTGCCGGAGATTGTTCTGTGCACAGTGCAGAGTGCCCTGGCATGCAGGGGTGGAGTGTCAGGAGTTTCAGGAGTTAAATGAGGGGGAGAGAGGGAGGGAGGACATAATGTTGATGAAGCTGGCTGAGAAGAAGCATTGGAGGAGGTGCCCTAAATGCAGGTTCTTTGTTCAGAAGAAATCTGGTTGCGCGTTTGTGAAGTGCAGGTTGGTTTGCTTTTGGCTTTTCTTGTATTTCCGTGACCTAACAGTTCATCTGAAATCTGGAAAAGTCGTATGAATTCGCCACATGTTAGACCCTTCGGCCCAGTTTATTTTGATGCACAAGCATAGTTATATGGACATGTTGCTGAAACTACCGCGAAATGTAGATGTCGTTCAAGGCCTTAGGTGGTGGTGGCGAGTCTCGATTGAGTTATTAGCTTGTTGTTTATAGATGTCTCATGTTTGTTTATTACTCTTGCGGATTGTGAAAATTGCCTATGTTGCTGAAACTACTGCTTCCACTTAAATTTCTCTGGCTACTGTGATTCTATGGTTTTCTGTATGGTAAGTTCACCGTGGTGAAAATCCTCTGTTTGTAGTGTCTAACACCTAAGTGCTGGCTTTGAGTTTCCTTGTCAAGATTTTCTTGTAGATTCATTTGCCCCTTGTAATGTGTGCATCATATTTGGTTATCTCTTTTGTATTTCTCTGTTGTCTGTTCAATTGGGGAGTGCAATGTTTTTCAAGTTTTCAAGAGCCATTGTCTTGTGATCATCTACCGGTTTTCCTTTTCTCAATCCCTGTGAATAAGGGATACTGTCAATGCATGATGCTCTGAAACTGAAACCATGAAACTCAATGTCTTCGTTCTACTCTTGGAATTGTAACAGGTGTGGAGTTGAATTCTGCTACCGATGTGGAGCCGAGGCACAATTGTCGCATTATTGTAATAACTGTCGGTGTTGAATCCTCTCGGCACAATGGGCATAATCTCTTCTTTATGCTATTGCAGCATGGCAGTATGGTATATACATCCTGATGCGGGGAGCATCAGGCTCGATGGAACAATTATCAAGCTCAAGCTCAACTGGAAGCAGTTCTGATCGATGTCCATGGCTGTTTGTTGATTTTCTAAGGTGGTCATTCGTCTCCTAAGGCATGAATTTGGATCGTCTAATATTAGGTACATGCATTTGGTCTTCGGTAAATGCATTTAGTCCTAGCTTTTATGGGTCTTTATTGTAAAGTCAGTTTCAAGAGTCTTAATTATGTAAATACACCAAGCGTCATTTTGGTTTGCAGGATTCCAAAAGTGACTTTCTTTTGTGTGGCAGATAATCTTATTCGTACTAGATACAGGCTTGAATTTAAATATATGTGAAATATTCCTCAAGTGAACAATTTTCTATTTTAGGTTTTTTATCCAAATTTCTAGGATGGTGAATCAAGAAAGCCTTTATTAGGTTTCTTTTAGGCATTGGTGGTGAATTTCTCTTATCACGAAGGTATTTTTTAATCCTTGACGGGTGACTTAATCTTTTTTGGCTGCATTTGGTAGTCAGGATAAAATTCGAGATATGATATGATTTATCCTATCCTACGTTTGGTGCTTACTTTGGATAGAATAAAGTCGGATATAATGAGGATATAGGCCGGATAAAATTATCCCACGGGGAGGTGGGATAAAGGTGAATAGGATTTCTAATATCCATAATAGAAAAGTTATTTTTCCTGAATAACAAATTTCTTAAATTAACAAAATTAAAATTATATTTCAATATAAATAATATTTGAATGCTAATTTAAGAAATTAAAAAATTAAAATTAAAATTTATTTTTTAATTTAATCTTATTTTAATTTATATATTCAACTTTAATTCTATCTTATAATAAACATTCAATCTATAAATTATATATTTATATTTATTATATATTTTAGATTTTTTGTATTTTAGGTATGTTAATACAGTTTACTATTTGACAAAATTAAATTTTATTAAAGAATGATGAAAGGGGAAAAACGAAATAATAAATAAAATAATTTAAAAAAGAGGAAAAATACAATAAATAATAATAATAAATTAAGGAATAGTGTTACTGAGATTTTCACCATATCCGTTTTTAAAATTTCAGGTTCATTTACAATGATATGCCGTTTATATTTAAAAAAATGTATATGATATGTGAATATATTCGACTTTAATTTTGCGATTTACCAAACAGTGGATAGGATATAGAAAAATCCCAAGTTTTCATATCCTATTCTATCCAGTCTTATCCTGGTTAGAAATCCGGACGACCAAACGTAACTTTATGTTTAAATGGTGAACTTCATTTATCTTACCGTCTTTTATTTTTGACTCGTGAAGTTATCTTTTGAAGTTATCTTTCAAAATTCTTATTATCAATCAAAGCACATCCCATCACACATCAAATATTGCGACTTACCCTTAAACAAACTTTTGAAGTATTAGGCTACTAGATTTTGGCTCCTTTGCTGAGCTGAATCTTGCACTAACTCATACAATGTTCTTGGAGATTTTGATCTTTTAGCGATGACCATCCATGTGGTGTGAGATTAGTTAGGCATGCTAAGGCGGTTTATTGAATTATGCATGTTAGATTATGCACAAAGATCCTATTGGGGCATTTAAATAAGCAGGATCCATTAAATACTGAATATGTATTTGTCAAATCATTGATCAAACCGAGATTACTAGTTAGAATTCAGTTCACCTCAAGTACATAATTTGAATCTGAGCTTGAAATTAGACTTGGTTTCGTTCCATTTGAACTCAAAATCAAAATCTCTCGAATTACATTGATATTGCCGATGGTGTCTTCTTCATGTAGTTTACTTTATGTTGGCAAAGATATAAGCAGATTCGTGTAGATAGATGTGGAAATGCTTAATTAGACGGCAAAACTTATACACGAGCTAACTGCTTAATGACAAACTTCCAACTTTATAACTTTAAGCTGTCCTTTTCTCTCATGTACAGGAAATTACAGATGGAGAGAGAGAAAGATCTATGAAGGTCCTTAAATCAAGGAGTGCATAATCTTAGCTCAATCTACATTTTGTTATCTTAAGATATCTGCAATTTGATCATGATGTAGCGCAATATACCATAGATGGAATAAAATCGGTAAATAAAAGATTTCAACCTTGCTATTGCCGAAAAAAGAAATTCTTCAAAAAATCCTTTGCTTGCTATCAAGATGGGGGATAATCGTATTCATGCCATTATATTTTTATAGAACTTATAAAAGGAAACTAAATTAATGGAAGTGAATCGATATCAATATAAGAGTGTGGCGAATTAAGAAAAAGTGTGAAAATTGTGCAAAATATTAATTTCCATCATGGACCGCATTGTTTGTATATTTATTTATGCATTCTTAAAAAATTCAAACCTTGTTATCTTGCAACTATATAAATGCCTTTTCTCGTAATAATTCAAACCCTTACATTTGATGTTTTTTTTTTTTCCATAGACATAGGGAAAATTTCAAAATAAGGACCCGAAATGAATCTATTTTCTCAAATAAGAACCCAAAATAAATTTTGTGTCATATAAGGACCCGAAGTAGACTTATTGTTTCAAATAAGAATCCAAAGTGAATTTTGTGTCAAATAAGGACCTGAAGTGATCAAGTTAATCTCTATTGAGGACCTTAGTTCACCAATAAACATTTTCCGGAGATTAAAATAGGGGCAATTTTGTCAGAAATTTGTGATTGGAAAAAAAAGGGAAAATTTGAAATTAATTAAGTTTAGGTTATTAATTTAGATGTTTACGTTTTCTTCTTTCTTTTCCCTCGCTACTCCTCAACCAAATCACTGCCCAATGATCATCACGACTCGATTCTTGTCGCTCCTCGACTTGCTTGACCGGCGGAGAATTTGGGTCTCCGCAAACAAAGAAAGAAGCATATGGTTTTCTTATTATTTTTGAATTCGTGCCTCATCTTGTGGATAATTTGGGTCTTCGACTTTACGGAGGATGGGTACAAGGAATGGGAAGAACTTCGGTCTTTGACTTTGCAGAGGATGGGTACAAAGAACGGGGAGACCGTAGAAAACCTAGGGTTTTTTTGTTTCTGTTTTAGGATTTGTTAATTTTCCCTATTTTTTTTTGGACAAAATTGCCCAAACTCTGGTGGTCGGAAATGTCACATGCTTGATAGCCGACGAATATTTGGCAGATCAGCAAGCTCGAGTTCTTATTTGGAATTGATTCAATTATTTCGGGTTCTTATTTGAGATAATAGGTCAACTTTAGGTCTTTTTTTTTTTGGTCGGTAACTTCAGGTCTTAATCTGATACAAAGTTTATTTCGAATTCTTATTTGAGAAAATTGATCAAATTCGGATCTTTATTTGGAATTTTCCCATAGACATATGTCGACTTGGAAGTTGTTGAGGCAATTTTCAACTTCAAATGCTTAATATGTTACTTATATAAGTGAAAACTCAAAAAAGCTAAAAAATGGAAAGATTTTGAAAAAACCCTATATATGCGGTAGAAAATAATAACAGCATACCAAATCAGTAAAATTAAGATCGAACATCCTATCAATAAGATCCCATAATTTCATTAATTGCCTAATTTTAATTAAATTTTCCTCATTTAAGATAATTTATGAACCCCGTAAAAGCGAAACGGTACGCCGTTTTCGGTTTTCTGCTTCCCAGACCGACGCACCGCGGCCTCGAACGAAGAATCCATGGCGACGCAAGAAGCCGAGATCGTCGTCGTCGACGTCGACCGGTACGACGTGCCGGAATCGCGCTTCGCTCCGGTCCCCGCCGGGGGCGACAGTAAGTCCAACGCCATCTTCGTCGAGCAGTACGACGAGGACAGAGACCTTTCCGCGGCGATCGCCGCTTCTCTTCTCCAAACGAGTCCCCAGAGCCTCAACGAGGACGGCGACGACGTGCGAGTCCTGGACTCGCTTCCCGCCGGAACGAGGTCGTCGTCCTCGCGGAAGCGAAAGAAGCCATACAGTGGCTCGTCGGTCACCGAACGTGGTCAGTCGTCGAATTCCAAGCCGGATCCTTCGTTCATCTGTGAGATTTGCGTCGAGCCGAAGACGCGTGGCGAGCTGTTCCGGATCAAGGGCTGTAGTCACGCGTATTGCGACGACTGCGTCACTAAGTACGTTGCTTCGAAGCTCCACGACAACGTGACGCGCATAGGCTGCCCCGTGTCGGGCTGCGGCGGCGTCCTGGAGCCAGGGTACTGTCGGTTGATACTCCCTCCGGAGGTGTTCGATCGCTGGGGCAATGCGCTGTGTGAAGCTCTGATCCTGGAGGCGGAGAGGTTTTACTGCCCGTTCAAGGACTGCTCGGCACTGCTGATCAAGGACGAGGGCGCGGCTGTCGTGAGGGAATCGGAGTGTCCGAACTGCCGGAGGCTGTTCTGCGCACAGTGCAGGGTGCCGTGGCATGCGGAGATGGGGTGTCAGGAGTTTCAGGGGTTGAAGGAGGGGGAGAGGGAGAGGGAAGACATCATGTTGAAGAAGCTGGCGGAGAGTAAGCATTGGAGGAGGTGCCCCAATTGCAGTTTCTACGTTCAGAAGATCTCTGGTTGCCAGACCGTGAGGTGCAGGTTGGTTTTGCCCTGGGCTCACCCTAACCAAAACAGTTCATGTGAAATCTGGAAAAGTTGTATGAGTTTGCCATCACAATTCCTACTGTCATTTTATTTTTCTTTCAGGGTTTGTGTGGCTTGGTGTACTTTGCTTGTCCTTCATTGGTTTTTGGCATGGCTGTGCAAGTCCGTCTTAGTTAATGTTTAAATTCTCAGTTCATGCTACAGCACGGGACTTGGATTCCTCCTTAGCCACAGTAGTACACACAGGTTCAATGGAAGGTGTTTTTTCTTCCCCAAAAAGAAGAATTAAAAAACTACAAAGGTTAATAATGGTTAATGGATTGGTGAAGGTATACCAGGTCAGGTTGGCTCCATGTAAACGATGACAATAAGTTAATATCTGATACCGCATGGATATGCATTATGTTATGCGTCGCATTTGCTCCATTCACCATCGAGTCTCTGAGGTGGTAAGTAGATGAACGAACACTGATTGCATTTGAATTAGCAGTCTTTCTAAGAAAGTAGAGTTAGTTTCACAAGACACTTGTATATGTTATATGGACACGCTTGAAGAAAGGGCAAAGGTTGCTAAATCTAGATGTTGTCCGAGGTCGAATTGCTTTTGGCAGCGGCAGTGGTGAGTCCCAATTGAGGTATCAGCTTATTGTCTATAGATGTCTGCCGTTTACTCTGCAAGCTCTCTTGTGTTTGTTTACTCTTGTTGATTGTGAAAATTGCCAAATGCTGCTGAAACTGCTGCTTCCAGATTCTTTTACTATGCTTACACTTCAATTTCTCCGCCTATGGTGATTCTGTGGTTCTTTGTATTGTAAGTTTACCGTGGTGTTATCTTCCGTTTGTAGTGTGACTAGTGTCTAACTCCAAAGTGCTGGCATTGAGTTTTCTTGTCAATCATTTTCGAATAGCTTTATTTGCCCAATGCGTGCATCATGTTTGGTTATCTTTTTTGGTATTTTTATGTTATCTGCTCAATCGGGGAGTGCAATATTTTTTAAGTTTTGAAGAGCCGTTGACTTGTGAACATCTACCATTATTTATTTATTTATTTCAGTACATGTGAATAAAGGAAAACTGTCAATATGTGATGGCTGAAACTGAAACCGAAACCATGCTCAATGTCTTGGTTCTGTTCTTGCAACTGTAACAGGTGTGGACTTCAATTCTGCTACCGATGTGGAGGCCAGGGGCCAGGGCATGATTACTGTCCAAGGAGGTCTCGTTGAATCCTCTCGGCATGATGTGCATAATCTCATCTTTAGGCTTTGTGGCACGCAATATATCCATCTTCTGATCGATTTAATACGAAACTATATCTGAAGTAGTTCTTAACTAGATTTTGGTTTCTCTGTTGAGCTCAATCTTGCACTTTAACTTACAGAATGCGTTTGGAGATTTTGATCTGTCATCCGATGCAGATTATTTAGGTCATAAGATCGACGAATGGATCCTTTAGTCATCAAGAATACGGCAATGATTTTAGGCATACTAAGGCATTTTGAAATTTGCATACTAGATATGGTGGTAAGATCTGGTTGGGTGTTTAACTAAGCGAGATCCATGAATACTGAACACGTGTTTGTCAAATCATTGATTCAACCAAATTTACTTAGTGAATTTGGTTTACCTCAAGTAGATATTTCTAATCCGAGCTTGAAAACAAATGTTGTTCCGTCCAGTTTGAACTCGAAACCTCTGAAGTTCTGGAATTACATCGAGATTGGCAGTAATGTCTTCTTCATGTATTTTATTTTGTGCTTATGAACATATATCCGTGTGCAGATATGGAACTACCTAATTAGACTGGCAAAACTAAGGATCAAATTGAAAGGTTGCTTCATGCAATGCTGTTCTATTATCATGTACGAGAATATTTTATCCAACCATGGTCTAAAGATCAAATGGAAAGGGTCTCTTCAAAGTCTGGGAAAATGATCTGTACAAGTTAAATGCTTCTTGACCTGCTCCCTGGTCCGTGTTCTCTCACCGAACTGTACAAATCACGTAAGCCTCCATGACTGGAAAAGTCCAAAAAACTGCAAACTGGAATCGCTGATTTCTCTGGTCTGGTTAGTAATCTTTGTATCTATCAAAGTTTTTGTAGTGCGGTACCAAATTTCGAGAGAGAGGCGCAAACACACTGACTCTAGACACTTGAAGAGGGAATTAGAGCTGATGTTTGTGCGCATGATCTTTTCTAACCTTCTTAAGAATGGGGAACAGAACCTTTCCTCCGCGGTCCATCAAATAGACCTCGCTGCTTTGGTTGCAGTCGTAGTTATCTACCCAAAAAACAATTCCGCCACTCAAGCCAAGCACGGTGCATCCCTTGCTGTTCATGATCAATGACTTCATCCACACGGTGAAGACCTCGCGTTTAGTGGCTCTGCGATTGCGAGAGGTCGTCAGGGAGGGCAGACCGAGCGTTGCTTTTGGATGAATCTTCGCCATATGATCAGCTGAATTATTTCATGCACTCACTGCAAACTCCTGGAAGAGAGCTTCTTAAAGGGGCTCCCCGTAAGCTGTCCTTGTAGTAAATTATGGAGGCTGACTTCATACGAAGAGGAAATTCGCAACATGACATTTTAGATTCACGTCGAAAAGATATGGTCTTATTTCTGGGCCAAATATAGGAAGATTGTGCATGAGTTATCTTATATGACGGCCACCTTTTACGATGATTAGTTTAATGAACTAGATAAGAGCATGGTTATAATAAGTGAAATTCAAAGACGGCATATAAAGTTGAAGAGCATAGTATAATTTAGCGTGAGGCAACTGAGACTATGCATATCAAGAAGGCATAGGATATATGCATGTACTATAAAGTAGCCTCTTTATACCAGTTGAAAATATATCAGGTCTCACGTGTCGTTAATTAGAGACAAGACACTTTAAGGTTTAGAATAAAATTTCTTGTTATAATTAAGTACGAACAAATCAGACTTCAATACCCACTTCGTTGTGGGCGAGTTGGTTTGGGCCTTTCCCCCTCTAATTGCGGAAGGGGGGAGGTTCGAGTCACCGCGTGTGCATTAACATAACTTAAGCGGAATACCGTGGGAGGTGGGTCCCCGCTCTAGTGCTACCTAGGGGTTTATGATCGGACTTCAACCCACCCGTGGGCAGCGTAGGTGGTATTCGCTCTCTCCTGCAATGTTGCAGTCGAGAGTTCGAATCTTCTCGTTGTTAACATGATTTAAATTGAGGGCCCTGGCGGTGGGTTGCTGGGAGATTATTTATGTCTAAATAGTGGCTTGCGACGATGTCTGACGGTATCACTAGATATCAGAGGGCAGTATGACCCCGATTAGTGTAAGCGAAAGGGAGTCTCCGGTGGTTCATCGGTCACAAAATAAATAAATAAATAAAAACAAATCGGACTTTAGTAAACATAATTTAAACATAATCGATCGATCTCACCTCGTCAGCAATTAAGTTCTAAATGAATAGCTCACGATAAGTGCATAAATTATTGCATCATTCTTGTATATTTTTCGAATTAAATCATGGACATCAGTGCTTATCCATAGGTTCTTTTTTTTTGGGGGGCATGGACAATAGAATATTTGTTTTTTGTGTTTAACAATAAAAAATTGTGCTGAGAGAGTGAAAACCATCTTGGGCACTTTCCTTAATTATTTGATGTCGTCGCCTAACTTTCCTTGGGAATGAGCTTGAACTAATGAAAGACAATCCTATTTATAGATAGTTTTAATAATGGATGCAATAAAATAGAATTTCCTTGACTTGGCGCCGTCGTCCTTGCGAAAGGGTGTTTCGGGGGTTTAATGAAGGTGGTTTGCTCGAGAAGTTAACTGCTTCTGACCCCCGAGAAAAACGAGTAGTTAGCTGCTTTCATAATTTTTCTTCTTCTTTTCTCATAAAAAGTTGAGTGATTGTGGCTAATCAAAGATACAGATCTTATGATTTCTTATTTCCTTAGTTCTTGGTTTCTTCGTCATCAGTCTATTGTATGTGCCTGGAACTTGAGTAAGAAGACAGTTACCTTACTAGCATTCATTTAAATTCTCAGTTCATGCCACGGCATAGGACTTCATGGGCTTCTCAATGTTTGTTTATTTGAGAGAGAGATTCCTCCGGTGGCATAGTTAGAGAGAATTATCAAAAAAGTCCTAAACTTATTGTAATTGTGTCAGTTTAGTCCTAAACTTTTTTTTTTGGCCAATTTAGTCCTAAACCTTTTAGAATTGTGCTAATTCAGTCCATCCGGCCAAAATTGGCCGGTCGGCGCTGACGTGGACGCCGGCCGAGGACAGTCGGCTGGCGAAGCAATTTTTTAATTATTATTATTATTTTATTATTTTTTGAATTTTTAAATATTTTTTGAATTTTTGAATTCTTTTTTTTTCCCCACCTTCTCCTTCCTTTGGCCAGTCGGCGCCGGCCAAAGGCGAGGGTCAGCGAGGTCAGCCTTGCCGGCCACTAGCGAGGCTCGCCCCCGTCGGCCGGAGGCAAGGGCCGGCGAGGTTGAGGCCTGGCCAAATCCTGCAAGCTCGACCCTCGCCAGATTCGGTAGGGCCTTGCCCAGCCAGGCTCGGCGGCAATAGCGGCGAAGCAATGGAGGGGAGATCAACATGCGGGAAGCGAGGCGGATTGAAGAGCTCGACGAGTCCTCCTTCGCGTTCGTGGTCGGAGAGTAGAGCAGGCTGAACAACGAGATGAGACGAGACGAGACGAGACGAGCCTAGCGGGGCCTCGCCTAGCCAAGGAGAGGGTCGACCTCGCTGACCACTGGCAAGGTTGACCCTCGCCTTGGCTGGGTGAGGCCCCGCCGAATCTAGCGAGGGCCGAGCTCACCGAATTTGGCGAGGCCTTGCCCTTGCTGAGCCTTGCCGGCCCTCGCTAGCCCTCGCCTCTGGTTGGCGCCAGTCGGCCAAAGGAAGGAGAAGGTGGGGAAAAAAAGAATTAAAATATTTAAAAATTTGAAAAAAAATATTAAAAAATTGCTTTGTCGATCAACTGTCCCCGGTCGATGTCCACGTCAGCGCTGGCCGACTAATTTTGGCCGAATGGACTGAATTGACACAATTATAAAATGTTAAGGACTAAATTGGCCAAAAAAAAAATTAGGACTGCATTGGCACAATTGCAATAGGTTTATGATCTTTTTGGTAATTCTCCCGCACAGTTATATACCCAGGCTTAATAGAAGATGTATTTTCTTCCCAAAAAAAGGGAAAAAATAAAAACTACAAAGGTTAATGATGCTCAATGGATTGATGAAAGTCTATCAAGTTAGCTCCATGTAAACGATGATAATGAGTTAATCTGCTACCCCATGGATATGCATTATGTTATGTGTCCCATTTGCTTCATTCACCATCAAATTCTCTAAGCTATATGCATGCCACAGATGCCGTAAGTAAATGAACACTGATAGCATTTTGAATTGGCAGTCTTTCTATCAAAGTAAAGTTAATTCACAAGGTTGTCCCTTTTTTTTGGGGAAAAGTGTCGGAAAAGTTATTAACTTATTGCATTAATACTAATTTAATCATAAACTTTTTATTGATACAATATTATTAAAAGTTATTCACTTTGGTGCGGCTTGTATCATGTAAGTTGATCGACATTACGTTAGCAATATCCGGTCAAAATTAACCAGAATGAATAAATTAGCACTACGTCAAAAAGTTCAGGATTAAACTGACATTAGGTCAAAATGTTTAAGACTAAATTGACATTATTAAAAGGTTTAGGACTAAATTCACATCAATGCAATCAATTTAGAACTTTTATGACACTTTTCTCCTTCTTTCGATCTCTTCAAACCTGTATTTCTTATATGGACAACACTCGAAGAATGGGCAAAGTTTGCTAAATCCCGAGATGTCGTTCAAGGTCGAATTGCTTTAGGTGGTGGCGGTGAGTTGCAATTGAGTTATTACCTTATTGTTTTGCAAGCTCTCTCATGTTCGTTTATTCTTGTTTATTGTGAAAGTTGGCAAATGCTGCTGAAACTACTGCTTCCAGATTCTTTTACGATGCTTACACTTTAAATTTCTCCGCCTACTGTGTTTCCGTGGTTCTTTGCATGGTAAGTTTATTGTGATGTTATCTTCCGTTTGCAGTGTCTAACACCCAAGTGCTGGCTTTGAGTTTCCTTGCCAATGTGCGCATCATGTTTGGTTATCTTCTTAGGTATTTTTTTGTTTTCTGCTCAATTGGGGAGTGCAATATTTTTGAAGTTTTCAAGAGCCGTTGACTTGTGATCACCTACCTGTGAATAAGGGAAACTGTCAATCTTTGATGGCTGAAACTGAAACCATGCTCAATGTCTTGGTTCTGTTCTTGCAATGGTAACAGGTGCGGACTTCAATTCTGCAACCGATGTGGAGCTCACGGGGTCGGAGCATGAGTATTGTACAAAGAGATGGTGTTGAATCCTCTCGTTGCGATGTACATAATCTCTTCTCGAGGCTTGTCTGTGGCACGGCGTTATATACATCATTTGATCGATTTAATATGAAACTATATCTGAAGTAGCTAGTTACTATATTCGGGTTCCTTTGTTGAACTAAATTTGGCACTTTAACTTATAGAATGTGCTTGGAGATTTTGATCTTTTAGCCAAAAGACTATCCATCTTATCTAGATTAGTTAGGGCTTGATCAAGAATACGGCAACGATTTTAGGCACATTAAGGTGTTTAGTTGGATTTTGCATACTAGATAACGCAACAAGATCCTATTGGGTATTTAAATAAGCGAGATCCATGAATATAGATTGTGTTTGTTAAATCATTGATTAGATTGAGATTACTAAGTGAATTTGGTTTAACTAAAGTAAATAATTCGAACCCGAGCTTGTGGCAATAATGTCTTCTTCATGTGGTTTACTTTGGTTGCATTTGGTAGCCAAGATAAGAGTTGGATACAATAAAAATTTACCCTATCCCTTGTTTGGTTTCAGTTTAATATAGAATAAAATCCAATATAAAAGGATATAGAGGGGCGGGATAATAAATGTGGATATGATTTTTATATCCATGACATAAAAGCAATTATTTTCAAATAATAAACTTGTTAAACTAAAAAATTTAAATGATAATAAAAAATAAAATAATGTTTGGATTCCAATATAAAAAATAAAATTAACAAAAAAAGTACAGGAATATTTTCATTTTTTTTATATATTTGAATTTCTTTATATTCTACGTGTGTGTATTCAATATCTATATTTATTACATCTTTTAGTTGTATTAGTATAATTCATTATATAATAAGAATTTTTTCAATTAATGATGAAGGGAATAGAAAAAAGAGAGGAAAAATAATTAAAAAATAAGTAACTAAAAAGGAAGTAGAAGAACCCCAATTTTAAATGAACTAATTTAAACTTCAAACGAATCTTCTTAATTCACTTGTTCTCCGCATCTTTGGTTTTCGTTGAAGTTTCAAAACTCCTCCATAAATCTTTATTTACATCACAACTTCACAAAAACAACAAGAGAGTCAAAGTTTATTCTCCTATCTAACTCTCTAGTTCACAGCAAAAGTCCACGGAAGCGGCAAAAGAGTCGAAACCTACTTTTCTATAACTCTGTGGTTGATGTTGAAGTTTCATGAAAGTGGCGAGAGAGTGAAAGTACTACGGTGAGAGAGTCAAAACACTATACTTTTCGGAATCGCAAAACTTAACAATCATGTTGTCTTTCATTTACTAGATTTTGGCATTCGCTGGCTAATTTTCCTCGTCGATGTTGCTATAACCCGTTTACATTTATTGTCATTGTTTATCCTATGGCTTTGGAATATGCAATGAGCTCATCTTGTTTAAGATGTAGATCGTTCAATAATTATGAATTAATTAATAGAGGTTATCTTTATTTGTGTATATGTGCTTTCTTTAGTGATGTTTGAACTATGAATTAATTAATAGAGGTTATCTTTATTTGTGTATATGTGCTTTCTTTAGTGATGAATGACGAGAACTTCTTACCATCTTTATTTGTGCAATTTTAGATTCGTCTACATGGATATGTTGTTCTCACCAAATAATAAATATAATATGATACGAAAGTATGCGGTTTTTTTTCTACAATTTATCCAATAGTGAATAAGATATAACAAAATTGATGAATTTCTTATCCAATCGTATCTAATACTATCCTTCTTAAAATTCAAATGACGAAATGCAATCTCATCTAAAAATCTAGACAACTAGACGTAACATTTGTGTTTGCAAACATATAAGCAGATTTGTGGTATAGATGTGGAATTACTTTATTAGACGGCAAAACTTATGATAGAGTCAATTACTTAATGACAAATTTCCAACTTTATAACTTTAAGCTGTCCTTTTTCCATGTACAGGAATTTACAATGGAGCGAGAGAGAGAGATCTTTGAAGGTCCTTAAATCAAGGAGTACATAATCTTAGCTCAATCTACATATTGTATCTTAAGAAATCTGTACTTTGGTCATTATGTAGCGCACAATATGGAATATAATCTGTAAATAAAAGATTTCAACCTTGCTATTACCAAAAAAAATTCTTCAAAAAACATCCTTTGCTTCCTATTGAAAGGGAGGATAAGTGTATTCATGCCATTATAAATTTATAGAACTTATAAAAGGAAACTAAACTAATGGAAGCGAATCGATATTGATATAAGAGCGTGGCAGATCAACCTTGTTATGTTGCAACCATTAAATCCCTTTTCTCATAATAATTCAACATTTATTTATTTTTTTCTTAAACATATGTCGACTTGTTAGTTGTTACGCAATTTTCAACTTCAAATGCTTAATATATTGCTTATAAAAGAGAAAACTCGAAAAAGCTTAAAATGGAAAGATTTTGAAAGAGGCTATATCTGTGCTAGAAGATAAATTTAAAAAAAAAAATCATTGAATTCAAGATCGAAATCCTATCAATAAGATCCCAAAATTAAATTAACACCTAATTTAAATTAAATTTCCTCATTTAAGATAATTTATGAACCCAGTTAAGGCGAAACGATAAGCCGTTTTTGGTTCTCTGCTTAGTGGACCAACGCACCGCGGCCTCGAAAGAAGTATCAATGGCGACGCAAGGAGCCGAGATCGTGGTCGTCGACGTCGACCGGTACGACGTGCCGGAATTGCGCTTCGCTCCGATCGCCGCCGGGGGCGAAACCAAGTCCAACGCCATTTCCGTCGAGCAGTACAACGAGGACAGAGACCTCTACCAGGCCGCTTCTCTTCTCCAAATCAGGCCCCAGAGCCTCAACGAGGACGAGGACGACGTACGAGTCCTCGACTCGCTTCCCGCCGGAACTCGGTCGTCATCCTCGCAAAAGCGAAAGAAGCCCTACAGTGGCTCCTCGTTCACCGAACCCAGTCAGTCGTCGAATTCCAAGCCCTTCATCTGTGAAATTTGTGTTGAGCCGAGGACCGGTGGTGAGCTGTTTCGTATCAAGGGTTGTAGTCACGTGTACTGCAACTATTGCATCACAAAGTATGTAGCTTCGAAGCTTCACGACAACGTGACGCAAGTAGGCTGCCCCGTCGCGGGCTGCCGTGGAGTCCTGGAGCCGGGGTACTGTAGGTTGATACTCCCTCCGGAGGTGTTTGACCGTTGGGGCAATGCGCTGTGCGAAGCTCTGATTCTAGAGGAGGAGAGGTTTTACTGCCCGTTTAAGGATTGCTCGGCCTTGTTGATCAAAGACAGAGGCGGCGCGCCTGTGAGGGAATCAGAGTGTCCGAACTGCCGGAGATTATTCTGCGCACAGTGTAGAGTGCCATGGCATGCGGGGATGGATTGTCGAGAGTTTCAGGCGTTGAATGAGGGAGAAAGAGAGGGGGAGGACATAATGCTGATGAAGCTGGCTAAGAGCAAGCGTTGGAACAGGTGCCCTAAGTGCGGTTTCTACGTTGAGAAGATTTCTGGTTGCTCGGTTGTGATATGCAGGTTGGTTTGCTTATGGCTCTTCCTCGTATATTTCAAATGGATTAGCGATGCACATGCTCGTGTAGTTGTTTGCTTACATGAATTCTTCTTTCTCCTTTCGGATATGAAGTCGAGTGACTGTGGCTGATCAAAGGTACAGTTCTTATGATTCTTGTTTCCTCAGATTCTGGGTTTCTTCATCAGTGCTATAGTATGTGCCTGGAACTCAAATAAGAAGACAGTTACCTCACTAGCATACCTCACTAGCATTGGTTTAAATTCTAAGTTGAAGCCGGACTTGTTGTCATTTTGAGAGAGAGAGAGAGAATCCTCCTTAGCCACGGTTGTATACACAGGTTAAATGCAAGGTGCTTTTCTACGCGGTTAACGGATTAATGAAAGTATACTAGGTTTCTCCATGTAAACGAAGATAGTAAGTTAATCTGATATTATATGGATTACGTGTCACATTTGCTTCATTCACCATCAAGTTCTCTAAGCTATTTGTATACCACAGATGTCATCAGAAGTTGTACACTGATTGCATTTGAATTAGCAGTCTCTCCGTGAAAGTAAAGTTAATTCACATGGATTGCCCTTCTTTTTGATCTCTTCAAACGTGTATTTGTCATATGGACACGCTTCAAGAAAGGGCAAAGGTTGCTAGATGTCAGTGGTGAGTCCAGTTGAGTTATTAGTTTATTGTTTATAGATGTCTGCCGTCTACTTTGCAAGCTCTCTCATGTTTGTTTACTCGTGGATACTGAAAATTGCCCATGTTGCTGAAACTACTACTTCCAGATTCTTTTACTATGCTAAAAGTTCTCTGCCTACCGTGTTTCCGTGGTTCTCTGTAGCGTCTTACACCTAAGTGCTGGTTTTGAGTTTCCTTGTTGATGATTTTCTTGAAGCTTTATTTACCCCTTGTAATGTGTGCATCATGTTTGGTTATCATCTTTAGGCGTTTCTCTGTTGTCTGTTCAATTGGGGAGAGCAATATTTTTTCAAATTTTCAAGAGCCATTGACTTTTGATCACCTATTGTATTTTTTTTCTCAATACCTGTGAATAAGGAAGCTGAAACTGTAATCATGCAAACTCAATGTCTTTGTTCTGTCCTTGGAATGGTAACAGGTGCCGAAGTTCATTCATCTACCAATGAGGAGGCAGGGCAAGGTAGCATGACTACTGTATGAAGAGTCGGCGTTGAATCCTCTTGGCATGATGTACATAATCTCTTCTTTAGGTTACTGCAGCACGGTGGTATTTTCATCCTGCATGCGATTTAACATGGAACTGATTCTGAAGTAGAGTTAGCTACTAGATTTTGGTTCCTTTGTTGAGCTTAATATTGCACTTCAACTTATACAATGTGCTTGGAGATTTTGAACTTTTAGCCAAATGACTATCCATTTGATGCAGATTAGTTAGGGCATAAGATTGATGAATGGATTTTTTTAGTCACGATAACAGGACAACAATTTTAGGCATACTAAGCCGCTTTGTTGAATTTTGCATATTAGATAATTCGGCTAGATCCTATTGGGTATTTAAAGAAGCGGGATCCTTTAATACTGAGCATGTGTTTGTCAAAGCATTGATCAAACTGAGATTGCTAAGTGAATTTGGTTTGCCTCGAGCAGATAATTTGAATCCGAGCTTGAAAACAAATGTCCTTCCATCCAGTTTGAACTCGAAACCTAAAGCTCCCAAATTACATTGATGTCGGGAGTAATGTCTTCTTCTGGTAGTTTATTTTGTGCTTATGAACGTATAGGTAGGTTAGTGTGCAGACATAAAAACTGCTTCATGACGAAGCTGTCCTGTTATCATGTACGAGAATATTTTATCTGTGGTCCAAGTCCAAAGATCAGTTTGAAATGGTCTCGTCAAAGTCAACGATGACTTGCTATCTTATCTATTTTCCGCTAATCATGTCAGAGCTTAAACCCTTCATTGAAATACAATCTTATCGAATATGAAGAACAGTGGCAGACATGGGAAAATGACGTTTGCATGTCAAATACTTCTTGACCTGCTCTTTGATCCGTGTTCTCTCACTGAACCGTACAAATAACGGAAGCCTGTATGTCTGAAAATCCCCAAAAACTCATGAACTGAAATCGCTGGTTTCTTGGATCCGGTTAGCAATTTTCAAGAGGGCGACAGTTGATTTTCCGAACTCGGCAGCAGACCTTGGTGGCTTCGGAATTGAACTCTCTAAGACATGTTGGTAAAACCAGAACACGTGCAATCGTCGATCCCTTCTCTCTACGAGCATGAGGGCGATTCTCTTACATCACAAACTGTGGTTGAATAGTCCGTAAACAACGAGGAGTCCCGTGGCGAGCGAATGATCGAATTCTGGTTCCACGCTCATCGTCAAGACATCGTCCCCCAGGGAAACTCCCGAGCTTGATCGCTTCTCTTTCACCTGTTGAATGGCGAAGTAGAGATTGAGTTCATATTCATACCATCTTTGTGTGTGTGTGTGTGTGAGAGAGAGAGAGAGAGAGAGAGAGAGAGACCTCTGCCATGAGACCGCCTAATCTCTTGGTTATGTTGCATGCAGACCTGGAGGTGCCATGTCCTTGAATGAAGTAGTAGCTAGGTCGGGGCGTGTCTGTCCAGACCGTGACCTCGTACAGCGACTCTCTCCTCTTAAAGCTCAATGACTTCTTGACTTGAAACAGCGTCCTTCTCTCCTCCAAGCCAATCGATCCATAACCCTTCCATGTCTTGAGCAAGCTACATTTCTTCACAGAACAATAAAACATGTGCGCGATTAATAGGGAACCGACGTGATTTGACTCGTTCTAGCTAGACTTCTTTTTCATATCTATCGAAGTCTTTGTAAGGTGTTACCCAATTTCGAGATTGAGGCCACAAACATGCCGACTCTAGACACTTGAAGTGAGAATTTGAGGCGATGTTTGTGCGCGTGATCTTTCCTTACCTTCTTAAGAATGGTGAACAGGACCTTCCCTCCGTGGTCCATCAAATAGACCTTGCTGCTTCGCTCGCAGTCATAGTTATCTACCCTGTAAACGATCCCACCGCTCGAGTCGAACACAGTACATCCCTTGCTGTTCATGATCAATGACTTCATCCACACGGTAAAGACCTCCCGTTTAGTGGCCTTGCGATTGTGAGAGGTCGCCAGGGATGGGAGATCAAGCGTCGCTTTTGGATGAATTTTCGCCATATGATCAGCTGAATTGTTTCATGCACTGCAAGCTCCTTGGAGAGAGCTTCTTAAAGGGGCTTCCCTGTAGCTGTCCTTGTAGTAAATTATGGAGGCTGACTTCATACGAAGAGGAAATTCGCAACATAACATTTTAGATTAGATATGGTCTTGCCCAATAGGAAGATGGTACATGAGTTATCTTAATGATCTAGATAAGAGCATGGTTATAATAAGAGAAATTCAAAGGCGGCATATAAAGTTGAAAAGTATAGTATAAAAATTTAGTGCCAGGCAACTGAGGCTGTGCATATCAAGAAGACATAACATATACGCATGTATTATAAAGTAGCCTCTCTATACCAGTAGAACATATATGTATCATGTGTCATTGATTAGAAACAGCATACTTTAGTATGAACCGATCAGACTTTACTACACATGAATGATCGATCTCACCTCATTAGCAATTAAGATGATTTCTCCTAGAGGCGAGGTCCGAAGAGGGGTTTTTTGCCCTCGTAGATGAAGGAAGTATATACGCTATTGAAGATATAGTGTGTTGCAAAGTAAAAAAAATTATAGATTCGTTTTATGCAACAACAAAAAAAAAACATTTCATCTTGTCGCCATTAATGTGTCTCTCAGAAACAAGGCCAGACGAGAATTTCTCGGCGCTTGAACCGCCGTTCTCGACACGGATATCTCATCCCATCATCTGACTGTTGAATTTAATTCGATGCACAAACCTAAGCGGAGAGATTATATTAATTTCGGACTACGCAAGACTAATGTGCAATGGATGTGTTCCAACGTCGTTCCACGTCTCTGCGTCATCTAACCCTTGGAGCAGCATATGAATTAGAGAGACGAGAGACGCATAGAAACAAAAATATCAATCGGGGCTTACTGTGGGCGCAAGGATAAGTAATAATTATATAGGATTGCATGTAGATACGTACCACTTTTTGATTACCTAAAGTCTTAATCGAAATGCCAACGACAAGTACATATATTTTACATTATTCTCGTATACTTTTCAGATTACATCATGGACATCACACGTGGTGCTTATCCACGGGTTTTGTAGGGATGCTGACGATAAAAATATTTATTTTTTGTTGAGCAATATACTATGTGCTGAAAGAGTGAAAACCATGGACGGCACTTTTCTTAATTATTTGATGTCGTTACCTAAATTGTCTTGGGAATGAGCTTGAAATAATGAAAGATAATGCTTTTTGAAGATGGTCTTAATAATGGATGCAATAAAATAGAATTTCTTTGATTGCAAGTAATGTCTTTGTATGTAGTGAAATTCTTCGAGTTGGCAGGCAAAAAGCCTCTTGAATTTTGGGTAGATGTACGTATGCCTCCTCAATAGCAGGCTTCTTTCCTAATTTCCTTCGAGAACAAAAAATAGAAGTAGCCAAACTATGTCAAATGGATACTCCAACTTTTTTCCGACAACACAATACGTGACGTGTCTGCGCATGATTCAATCTTCTGAACTTGCAAATGATAATGCGTGGTGAAAACTTGCACGTATTCAAGTGGTCAAACTCGTGAGTACTCATATCCGAGGACATAACCTTGTATCACAACGTTAAGAAAATACCCACTCTCTATTGATGTCGTTTTAGATTGATTCTATTGTAGATGTTGGATTAGCTAATTAGCCATCTCTGGATGCAAATTCAGATGATGATGATGATGATGATGATGATGGTAAAAGTTACGTAGAGGAATAGCCATCTCTGGATGTAAACGGTGACTACATGGTGAGTTTTACAATTACATGTTCAATTTAAGCTTTACAATAAAGTGCATGATCAATAAACATAATATCACTAATTGGACAAAAAAAGATATTGATTTTCAGTTTGGTCTTTCTTTGCTATCTTTCCTTCAGATTGATCAACGCAAGAGATTGCATTTATTTAATTTCCAGCCATATGAAACTGATTCTATAAAAACTTCCATCAATATCTACATGAGCCTATCATTTTCCATGACTTCATCATCATTTGGGTGATTCTTCTATCAATTCTATAATAAGTGTTTAAGAAAAGATTGGGCAATCAAATAAAAGTTTGGTCTTAAACTTCGCTGAGCCTATCATTCTCCATGACTTCACCATCATTTGGGTGATTCTTCTATCAATTCTATAATAAGTGTCTAAGAAAAGATTAGGTGATCAAATAAAAGTTTAGTCTTAAATTTTGTTGTCGCTCTTGTCCATATCATGTGACGTTGCACGACGATACGTCTGGCAACCACCAACGAATTGCAAACTAGACCAGATTAGTCATGTGAAATAAATATGATTATGACGATTAAGGAAATATTTTACTAATTTTGTGATTTTTTGGTCCGGGCCTGGTCAAATTTTATTCGTTGGACGGGCTTTCAAAAGCGTTGAATTTGGATCTATGTGCTAAGAATTTTGACTTTTTAAGACGAGTGGCACTTTGACTCTTTATGGACATTGAAGTAAGGGGTCTTGACTTCTCCCCTTGGACTCTAGGCATGTTGAAGGCCATTTGATATTCAAATCAACTTTAAAACTTAATGTTTCTTGACCTCCCTACTAGGCCATAGAATTCAAACCTCTTAGGCGCTTGGGACTTTTATTTTTTTTTTTTTGGTCTAAAACAAAGCCATAGAAAGGGCATCGAAAGGGCATTCAAGTATGACTGGAATTACAACCCATAGAAAGGGCATCGATACATAGCAAATCCATTAACATTTGTGTAGGTGAGAAAGCCCAATTAGGAGAAAGGGTGCCGCAGCCATGGGCCTTAGCGGCTTGGGACTTTACAAGGTCCAATTATTAAATATCACTAAAGGCCCATTTATTTCGCGAAAAATTATTGATTTGAAAAACATTTTCTTAAAAATGACTAATTGTATTTCTTGAAATAATTAGTCAATAATTTATTTATTTTCATTATCAATAACAATTTATGTCTAAACGTTTTCATAAACAATGAAAAGATTTTTCAGTTATTCATTTTTGTAAGTGATACAAATGATATTTTTAGGAAAATGTTCTTCAAATTAGTTTTTTTTTGCAAAAAAAAAAAAAAAGGATCCTAACATTCTAATTAAATTTTTTAGATTTTTCATTTTACCAAAAATTTTAGAAACTTTTAAGTTTTTGCTTCGTGCCTCTCCCAACCTGGAGGCTCCTCATATGAATGTTTCATGGTTTTGTTTATTGGCCAATGAACTAATTTAGCCATTTGCAGAAACTTTGCAACTGTAAAAGATTAAATCCCGTTTCATGATTTCACATAAGTGTGGCTGCTGCCCAGCCACACTTACTTGGTGTGGGGGAGGGTCATGACCCTCATCCTAGATTTGGGTGACGGCTTGCAAGCTTTTACCTACGGTTGGCTAGGGTCCCGAGCCATTTGTCGGGCTTGGCGACCAAGGCCAACCCTCGCCCCACCTTTCTGGCCATAGTGGGGTGGCGGTAGCAATGGCCTCGGTTGACTACTCTTTTTTATTTAATATAATATTATTTATACTAAAAATTAAATTTGGATCAAAATAACGTCGTTTGAGGGTTATATTTATTGTTTTAGCCACATCAGCGCAATGTAGGAGAGAGAAAATTATAAATAAATAAAAAAACACACGTTTGTATTTTCGGTTAGCCATATTAGATGAAATTAATGGAAGGATTCAATTATATCAATTTGACAAATTTTAGGATTTGATACATTTTCAGAAAGTTTTAGAACTTAATTATACTTGAGTGACAAAATTTAGGATTTTTATATCAATTATATCCCTAGGATTTTTTTATGCGGCAGTGTGGTTCGTGTTTGTGAATCCTTATGGGACTAGCCCTATGGTCTTCCATAATTTTCGAAAATAACTGGTAAATTTCTCTCTCTCTCTCTAGCCTTTGATACAATTCTCATGTCATCTTGTAGAGAGAGAAAGTCTCAAGCTCTCAAAATCTTCTCTCATAAACATTATGTATTTATTTATTTTGGGAATCTTCTCTAATTATTCGAAAGGGGAGCCCTTATTAAACAAATCTGTGATTTTTTTTTCCGGCTTTTGAAACGCATGGGAGGGACAGAAATGATGGAAATGAGTGATGATAAAAAAGCGGGGCCCCTTCTCCAACCTCCGTGCACTAGCCGTTGAACTTTAAACTCCGCCTTCCCTTCAACGTTCGAAATTCGCATCTTCTATATAGAGATTCGTCAAGTCCCCATTTCAATCAAGCAATCAAAAGAATCCCCAGCTTTCCTATCGAATTCCAGAAAGGAAAATGTCCGCCGTCAAGTCGAGAAGCTCTTGTTCGTTCCCGAATCTCCTCCTCTCTTGCTTGAACTTCGTCCTCTTCGTCCTCTCCGCCGCGTCCTTCGCTCCGATAATCCTCCTCCGGACGCCCCCGACCTCGCTCGGCCTCGCCTTCCTCGTGATCTCGGCCATGTCGCTGGCCTCCTCCTTCGTGGGCTTCTACTCCCACCTCGCCCGCTTCTGCTTCGTGACCCACGTCTCGATCCTCCTCGCCGCGCTGTCCGGGCAGGCGCTCGGGGTCCTGGCGCTGTTCACCAAGGAAGCGTCGAGCCTCTCGCTGCTGGGGTCACGGCGGGACCCCAAGGAGGCCAAGGTCCTGGCGAGGCTGGAGTGCGGGGTCCTGACGGCCATGCTGCTGATGGAGCTGGTGGTGCTGGCGCTGACGTGCGCCGTGCACAGCTGCTGGGTGAGGGAGTACGAAGGGCTCGGCACGGAGCGGGACGCGGTGGAGAAGAAGCGGAGCATGAGGATCGCGAGGGTGCAGGAGGAATCGATGGCGAACGCGACGAAGATGGCCGAGGTCAAGGCCAAAGAGCTGGACGAGAGGGTGAAGAGCAAGTACGGGCAGTGGGTGAAGACCGATTTCGAAGGCTGAGCTTCCATCCTCGGCTCGCTGCAGCAGAAGAAGTTCCTCGTGTCGGGCCACTAGTTGGGCGGCCATCTTTTTTAGTATAGAGGTGTTGTTCGATCTGGCCTCTGCCGATCATGGAAGAGGTTAAACCTTTCATTTAGCCTGAGTCGAATTCGATTGAAGTGCTGCTCTTTGCTGCAATGTCTGCTTCATGAATCTCTCTATCAACGAACTTACTTTCTTGTATGTATAAAGAACAATCACTGATTTTTTTAGATTCGGCTGGTGAGTTTTAAGAAGCGACTGGTGATTTTTCGAACGTGTCAGTAGACCAGAAACCCGTGTGGAATCGTCGATCTGTCAGTCTACCTACGAGCTCTACGCGCTTCTACCGTATCACAGACTGCGCTTGAGACAACGAGAAGTCCCACGGCAAGCGAATGGTCGAATTCTGGTTCCACGCTTGTCGTCAAGACCTCGTCCCCCAGCGAAACCCGAGCTCGATTTCTTCTCTTTAACTTGTTCAATGGCGAAGTAGAGATTGAGTTCATGTTCATACCATTTTTTAGAGAGAGAGAGAGAGAGAGAGACCCCCGAGTTTCTTGGTGATGCTGCATGCTGACTTGAAGGTACCGCCATGTCCTTGAATGAAGTAGTAGCTAGGTTGGTTCTTGTCTGTCCAAACTGTTGTGATAGAATATGCGGAATTATCAGGATCTTGCAATTTACGTCAATGCGAAATCACCCCAGAGAAATTAAACGAGAAAAATAAGGACACCAGAAATTTACGTGGTTCGGTCCGAGTATCGGTACCTACGTCCACGGGAAGAGCCAGCAGCAAATAATCCACTAAAATCGGAGAATCAGAGTTTACAATCGCTCAAGTGTTTCCCAAACCTAGATTTAACCCCAAACCCTAAGTGTTTATAAATAAAGACTCAATTGGGTATAAACTCACGGCGCAAAATTACCGCGCGTTCAACCTCCAGATACAACGCTCTACGTACGCCTGATTCGCGTACGTACGAAATCGCGTATCAAAGTTTCACGCGGAATTTTGACTCGGCGGACGTGCGGCTTCACTTTCTTCTCGGGAGCGTGCGGCCTCTTTCTTTCGTAGGTCTTCGGCGGCTACCAACCAGAGCAAAGAAAACCTGCAGTTTTCTTTTGCTTTTATACGTGCGCCCAAGGGTGGGCCCACCACGCTTCCACTGCAACTTCACGCTTAACTTGCGTGTGTGTGCCCTAAAAGTCAAATCTTGACTTTTGGGCCCACGTCTCCTCCTGCAGATAGAGAAAGAAGAACTTTGCTCGCCCTTTTATATTTAATTCTATTTTATATAAATCCCTCGCGAAGTCCAACAAAATTTAAAACTTGAGTCACAAATCAACAATTCTCCACCTTGGCTCAATGTTTGAAACCAAGTTATAGTGCTCATCATCCATGCTGCTCTCCCAACGCCCCGACGGGCGCTCACTCTCCACAGACGCCAATAGAGCTCAAGCAGAGCTTGAGCTTCGCCAAAGGAACAGACTTAGTCATCATGTCTGCCGGGTTATCTGCTGTAGCAATCTTTTTGACAATAACAATACCCTTAGCTAAGACATCTCGGATGAAGTGGTACCTGATGTTAATATGCTTCGTTCGCTCGTGATAAACTGGATTATACGCCAAATATATCGCACCTTGGTTATCACAATGTATATCCACACTTTTCTGTTCTAACCCAAAGTCCGAGAGCAAACTTTGTAACCATATCGCCTCCTTTGCTACAAAGGTTAGTGCCATGTACTCTGCCTCAGTCGAAGACAAGGCAATGTGATCCTGTAAGGACGTCTTCCAACTAACTGCACCACCCGCTAGCGTAAACACGTACCCTGCTAAAGATCTGCAATCATCCAAGTCACCGGCGTGATCCGAATCCACAAAACCAGTGGTCTCACTGCCATTGTTGTCCCTCTGGTATACTATACCCACGTCTGTTGTCCCCTTCAGATATCTGAGAATCCACTTCACAGCTTCCCAATGAGCTTTACCAGGGTGCTTCATATAGCGACTAACCATGCTCACAGCTTGTGAAATATCAGGCCTAGTGCACACCATAGCATACATAATACTACCCACTGCACTAGAATAAGGAATACGGGACATATGCTCCTCCTCCTCCTCAGTCTGCGGTGATAATTTATCTAAAAGTTTAAAGTGCTTCGCTAAAGGTGTACTTACAGATTTTGCCGACTGCATATCAAAACGTGCTACAATCTTCTCAATATATTTCTTTTGAGATAGACGTAAAACTCCTGCAGCCCTGTCACGCAAAATCTCCATACCCAAAATTTTCTTTGCAGCACCTAAATCTTTCATCTCAAATTCAGCATTTAACTGCCTCTTCAGCACATCAATATCAGACATATTCTTAGCTGCTATCAGCATATCATCAACATATAAGAGTAGATAAATCAAAGAACCATTCTCCAATCTCCTATAGTAAACACAGCTGTCCATCTGACTTTTTGAATAGTCTTGACTAACCATGAAAGTATCAAAACGTTTATACCACTGTCTAGGAGATTGTTTCAGCCCATACAAAGATTTCTTTAACAAGCAAACATGATCTTCCTTACTCGGAATAGCAAATCCCTCTGGTTGCCTCATGTAAATCTGCTCCTCCAATTCACCATGAAGAAACGCAGTTTTTACATCTAGCTGCTCTAACTCAAGATCCTGCGAAGCAACTAAGGCAAGTAAAACATGAATAGAAGTATGTCTTACCACAGGAGAGAACACCTCATTGTAGTCAATGCCCTCACGCTGTGTATACCCCTTCGCTACAAGTCTCGCCTTATACCTCGCTGCCTCGACATCAGGAATGCCCTCTTTCCGTTTGAAGACCCATTTACTTCCAACAATCTTTTGGCTCTTGGGTACTTTGACCAGCTCCCATGTCTGATTTCGATGGAGAGATTCCATCTCTTCACTCATAGCCCCTAGCCATTGCGATGACTCCAAACTAGCCATCGCCTCAGAGTAAGACGAAGGCTCATCTGTCTCCACCTCATCACCTACAGTCAATGCATAAGCAATATCTGTATAACCATAACGTACCGGTGATTTAATGTGCCTTCTCTGTCTATCTGCGGCTATAGTTTGCTGCGGCTTTTCTGGTTGTTGACTATCACCGACTTCAGGAACTGCGGCTTCATCTGCAGTCTCAACTTCTGTTACCTTCAAGGTCTCTGGAGTCTCCACCTCACTAATGACACCATGATCTGTCTTCTCTGCTGGTTGTGTCTCAGAACTCCTCCGTTGAAGCATTACAGTCTCGTCGAAGATCACATCTCTGCTGATTAGAAAACCAGGTGATCTGGGATCAGTGCACCACAGCCGGTAGCCTTTCACCCCATGTGCATAACCCAGAAATATGCACTTCTTCGACCTCGGCTCAAGCTTACCATCACTCGCATGAGCATACGCAGGACATCCGAATATACGTAATCCGGAGTAATCAACAGGTTTCTCCGACCATACTTCCTCAGGAGTCTTCCACTCGATAGCAGACGATGGAGATCGATTTACCAAGTAACATGCCATGTTTACTGCTTCGGCCCAAAATTCCTTGCCAAGTCCTGCATGCGAAAGCATGCATCGAGCTCGCTCAAGCAAAGTTCTGTTCTTCCGTTCTGCTACGCCATTCTGCTGTGGTGTCCCAGGTACTGTGCGGTGTCTTACAATACCTTCTTTCTCGCAGAACTCGGTAAAATCTTTACCACAGAACTCCATGCCATTATCGGTTCTCAGGCACTTGATTTGTTTATCTAACTGCTTCTCAATCAATGCCTTAAATTTCTTGAACCGATCAAACACATCATATTTGTGCTTTAGAAAGTAAACCCATACCTTCCTCGAATAATCGTCGATAAATGTCAGCATATATCGGGCACCTCCTTTCGAAGGAACCGAAGACGGGCCCCAGACGTCTGAGTGAATATATTCAACTGGTCGTTTGGTCAAATGAATAGCTGTTGTAAACTTAACTCGGTGCTGCTTCCCATAGATGCAGTGCTCACATAAGTCCAGCTTCCCTGTTTTCTGACCTTTCAACAACCCTTTTTCACTCAACATCGTCATACCTGCCTCACTCATGTGCCCTAAACGCATATGCCATAATTGAGTCAAGTCAAAATCTGACTCACCTGATGAAACTGCAGCGGTTCCAGTCACGGTCTCTCCTAGTAGATGATAGAGAGTATTTATTTTCCTCCCCTTCATCACTGTCATGGCACCTCGAGAGATCTTCAGTACTCCACTTTCAGCGGTGTACCTACACCCGATGTCATCGAGTGTCCCCAGAGAAATAAGGTTCTTCTTGAGCTCCGGTACATGCCTCACATCTGTCAATGTGCGAACCACCCCATCGTGCATCCGGATCTGAATTGTCCCTATCCCCACAGCCTTACAGACTGCATTATTCCCCAAAAGAACCCTACCACCATCTGCAGTCTGGTAAGTAGTAAACCAGTTCTTATGAGGCGTCATGTGATAAGAACACCCCGAATCTAGCACCCATTCGTCTCCTGACGAAGTAGCAGTCACACATAAGACAGCTTCTGCATCATTAGTGCTCCCCTCAGCAACGTTTGCCACATTGTTTGTGGCATTCTGCCTATCAACTTTATTCCTCCTCTTTGGACAATCTCTCCTGATGTGCCCCTCCTCGTGACACTCAAAGCACTTCACGCGTCCCTTGGACTTTCTATGGCGTGATTTTGATCTGCTTTTACCTCTGCTACTACTAAGCTCTCGATGTTGTTCTCTACCTCGAATCGTCAGTGCTTGCGCTGCTCCTTTGGCCAGACCGTCATCTCGCAACTTTCTCTGCCACTCCTTAGAGAATAAAGCGGACTTTACCTCCTCTGAGGTAATTGTAGTACGCCCCTGCAACAGTGAATCAGTAAAGTGCTCCCATGACTCTGGTAAAGAGGCTAACAACATCATGCCCTGTTCTTCATCATCAAGTATCTTACCGACGTTCTTCAGATCCAACATGAGTTTATTAAATTCATCTAGGTGGGTTCTGATAGACGTACCGTCACTATATCTAAATTGAAACATCTTTTTCAGCATGTACAAGCGATTGTTCAAACCTTTCTTCACATAGAGTGCTTGAAGTTTTGCCCATAATTCAGCTGCATCCTTCTCCTCAATAACCTCTAGTAAGACTTCATCCGACAAATTTAATATGATTATGCTCTTTGCTTTTTCCATAAGCTCTACCCTCTCTGAAGCTTTCATTATAATTGGCAACTCATCTTCACCATCTAGTGCCTTGGCCAAACCTTGTGTTGTCAATAAAGCCCGCATCTTGATGCTCCATAACACAAAGTTATTTCTTCCATCAAACTTCTCAATCTCAGATTTCCTCTCAGACATAATTGCAGTAATAGAATTTCCAGATAATAATCAGACAAGCAAAAGCCCCAAATCACAATCAAGAAATCCAAACCCAAGCTCTGATACCAATTGTTGTGATAGAATATGCGGAATTATCAGGATCTTGCAATTTACGTCAACGCGAAATCACCCCAGAGAAATTAAACGAGAAAAATAAGAACACCAGAAATTTACGTGGTTCGGTTCGAGTATCGGTACCTACGTCCACGGGGAGAGCCAGCAGCAAATAATCCACTAAAATCGGAGAATCAGAGTTTACAATCGCTCAATCGCTCAAGTGTTTCCCAAACCTAGATTTAACCCCAAACCCTAAGTGTTTATAAATAACAACTCAATTGGGTATAAATCTAGGTTTGGGAAACACTTGAGCGATTGAGCGATTGTAAACTCTGATTCTCCGATTTTAGTGGATTATTTGCTGCTGGCTCTCCCCGTGGACGTAGGTACCGATACTCGGACCGAACCACGTAAATTTCTGGTGTTCTTATTTTTCTCGTTTAATTTCTCTGGGGTGATTTCGCGTTGACGTAAATTGCAAGATCCTGATAATTCCGCATATTCTATCACAACAATTGTGGCTATTTACTGCTTCGGCGGCTACCAACCAGAGCAAAGAAAACCTGCAGTTTTCTTTTGCTTTTATACGTGCGCCCAAGGGTGGGCCCACCACGCTTCCACTGCAACTTCATGCTTAACTTGCGTGTGTGTGCCCTAAAAGTCAAATCTTGACTTTTGGGCCCACGTCTCCTCCTGCAGATAGAGAAAGAAGAACTTTGCTCACCCTTTTATATTTAATTCTATTTTATATAAATCCCTCGCGGAGTCCAACAAAATCTAAAACTTGAGTCACAAATCAACACAGACGGTGACCTCGTACAACGACTCTCTTCTTAAAATTCAAACGCTTCTTGACTTGAAACAACGCCTTTCACCCCGCCGAGCCAATCGATCCATAACCCTTCCATGTCTTGAAGAAGCTACATTTCTTCACTGAGCAACAAAAAATGCCTGCGATTAGACTCGTTTTGACTTAACCTTTTTCATATCTATGAAGTTTTTGTAGCAGGGATGGAAATTCGAGGGTAAGGCGTGGACCGCCCCACTCTCGACACTTGAAGAGAGAACTTGAGCTGATTTTGTGTGTAAATCTTTTCTTACCTCCTTAAGAATGGTAAATAGAACATTCCCTCCGCTGTCCATCAAATAGACCTCGCCTGTCACGAATCCGAGAAGAAGTCGAGAAGAAAGAGAAATGGCAATGTCGTATGATAGGAAGAACTGTATTAGCTTCATTGATTTCTAGAGATAGTACAACGATGTATATATTGTACAAGAGATTTCAATAAATAAGTTAATAAAATCTTATGATATTTCTAGTCCTAAAGTAAATACATTTCCTATCAATTACAATCAATATAGATGTCAATCAGATCTAGATCATATCTTCTTTCAACACTCCCCCTCAAGTTGGTGGCTTGTATATATCCAAGACGCCTAGCTTGCTTAGAAGATATGTGTGTTGTCTTTGACAAAGAGGTTTAGTGAAGATATCTGCGGGCTATTCTATGGTCCTGATTCCTCTGGTTTCTATGATTCCTTCTTTGATCTTCTCTCAAGTAAAATGGCAATCAACTTCTATATGTTTCATCCTTTCATGTAACACAGGATTTGCCGCAAGCTTGAGTGCCGAATCATTATCACAGAAAAGCAATGTCGAACCTTTAACTTGTACCCCAAGATCCAGAAGTAAGCCTCGTAACCATACTATCTCACAAACAGTCTTTGCCATAGATCGATATTCAGCTTCCGCTGATGACAAAGATACAGTGGATTGTTTCTTCGTCTTCCATGAAAGTAGTGAATTCCCAAATTTGATACAAAATCCAGTAATAGATCTCCTACTCATAGGACACGTAGCATAGTCTGAATCACAATAGGCTGTCATCTCCATATTACACTTCCTAGAAAGAAGTATCCCCAATCCTGGACATCTCTTCAGATATTTCACTACTTTTAAGGCTGCATTCATGTGTGACTACTTCGGACTGTGCATGAATTGACTAAGAGTCTGTACTGCATAGCAAATGTCTGGCCTTGTCATGGTGAGATAAATAAGTTTCCCAACAAGTCTTTGGTAGCTTGTCGGGTCCTTTAATAATGAATCATCAGAGGAAGATGTTCCAGCGTCATAATCAATACTGGTCAACTTGGCATTCTGTTCAATGGGAATAATTGATGGTTTGCAGCCAGACAACCCTGCTTCTGATATAATTTCCATCACAAATTTTCGCTGACTAAGGGAAATCCCTAAATCAGAACGAGCTATCTCTATTCCAAGAAAATACTTGGGTGACCCCAAGTCTTTAATATGAAAATATGAATGTAGATGGTCTTTAAGCTTCTTCACAGCAGAATCATCATTTCCCATAATAAGTATGTCATCAACATAAATCATCAGATATATGACTGACGTACCTTTTGCCCAAGTGAACAAAGCATAATCATGCTTAGATTGCTGAAATCCTGCTCCCGTAAGGGCTGTGGTGAACTTGGCATACCATTGTCGAGAAGCCTGCTTTAAACCATAAAGAGATTTACGGAGACGACATACCTTCGACTCCCCCTGTCTCCGTAATCCTTGTGGAATATCCATATAAATCTCCTCTTCCAGATCACCATGAAGGAAGGCATTGTGGACATCCATCTGATGTAAATTCCAGTTGCAAAAAGCAGCAATCGATAAGAAGGAACGAATCGTGACATCTTTGGTGACTGGAGAGAAGGTCTCATGGTAATCAAAACCTTCTCGTTGTGTAAAGCCCTTGGCCACCAATCGAGCCTTGTATCTTTCCACTGAGCCATCTGCTCTATATTTTATTTTATAGACCCATTTACACCCTATGGGTTTGCGATCAAAAGGCAACATAACAATATCCCAAGTATGATTATCAACTAGGGCCTTAAGTTTTGCCTCCATTGCCTTTTGCCATCGTTCATCATGTACAACCTCATTATAACTAGAAGGCTCCTTTTCCTCAGAAACTTTACTAATACAACATAGATGGTCTGACGATAAATGGTCGAAAGAGACATATGAGGATAAAGGATATCGTGTACCTGATGATAGTGATGAGGAAACGACATAATCTTTGGTCCATACTGGTGGACGAGTGGCTCGACCAGATCTTCGTGGTGGTTCATCCAACACTCTGGGAGTTTCGGGCTGTGATGATCCCTCAATGTGTGTATGTTCTTCATGATTTGTCGCCAGGGATTCTGGCTCCATGAGTTGTGGCTGAATAAAGTCTTCATGAGGAGATACAGTTGGTGATGAAGGTAAGACTATATCCAATATCTGATGTCTTGGAAGAGAATTAATAAGGTAGGAGTTTCCAGAAGATAAGTCATCTTCGGATAGAAATTGATGTTTTTTTCTCTCATCGGCTTCAGACATAGAAGAAGCCTCCCGGAAAGGAAAAATATTTTCATGAAAAGTCACGTCTCTGCTGACAAAGAATTCTCCGGTAGACTGTTCATAAACTCGATACCCCTTTTTTAAGTTAGGGTATCCCATGAAGATACACTGTCTAGCACGAGGGGACATTTTATCCCGGGGACCTACTGTAGCCACATAACATAAGCATCCAAAGATTCTGAGATGACTCAGATCCGGTTTCCTTCCATATAATAATTCAAAAGGAGTTTTCCCTTCTAGAATGCGAGATGGCATACGATTTATCAGATAAGCTGCAGTAAGTACACAATCTCCCCAAAATTGTTCTGGTATAGATGCTTGGAACTTAAGAGCACGTGCTACTTCTAAGAGATGGTGATGTTTTCGCTCAACTACCCCATTTTGCTGTGGGGTATAAGTACAGGTACTTTCATGTAAAATGCCATTTGAGGCGAGAAAGGAATTGCAATCACCATTGAAAAATTCCCTACCATTATCAGTGTGTATGCGACGAATTGATTTCCCAAACTGAGTTTTGGATAAGGAAATGAAGATTTTAAGGTGAGAGAGAACCTGACTTTTTGACTGTATGAGAAAAACCCAAGTCGCACGTGAGAAATCATCTACGATTGTAAGGAAGAATCTCGAACCATCATGATTTACTGTGTGGTAGGGTCCCCAGACATCAGCATGAATCAAGGAAAAAATATCATCTACTCGAGTCTTACTGTTTTGAAATGGAATACGAGTTTGTTTTGCCAAGGGGCAAATGGGACAATGAGGATAAGGAAAAGAAGCGGTGTGACCCAATCTTTGATGAAGAAGAAAATTCCTTTCATTGGCAACAATGTTACACAGTGGTTTATTGAATGCAACAGAAGGTAATTTCAAATTGTCTGAAATGTTACTCCAAAAATAAAGTCATTGATAGATTCTACCCAAGCCCATCAGTTTGCCAGTCGAAAGGGCCTGAAATAGACATTTATTAGAATCAAATGAGACATGACAGGAATTTTCTTCACAAGCTTGAGAGACTGATATGAGATTAAATTGGAAAGTGGGAACATAAAGGACATTTCTTAGAGTAATGAGTGGACTAAGATTCACAGTGCCAGCATTCCAACATGTGTGGTATTTCCATTGGGAAGTTGCACTGATATTGGAAAAGATAACCTTGTGACATTGGAAAAGAATTTTGGATTGCAAATAATGTGATCGCTAGCTCCTGTATCTATGATCCATGCATCCTTTGAAATTGAGTTCATCAGACAATAAGAAATACCTGTGAAACTGCCTGCCTTATCAGAAGAGTCCAATCTCTTTAGAGCTTCCATCAACTCCTGATATTCACCATGAGTGATTGGTTAATCCGCTGTTTTACCCATCACCTGAAAGACAGTTGAAAATTTTCCTTTTTCCTTTTCACCAGGTTTACCATGTAATTTCCAGCAATTTTCTACTGTGTGATGTGGGCGTTTACAGTAATCACAATATAACTTAGCCTTTCCTTTGTAATTTTTTGCAAAAGAAGAAGGCCTGCTAACAGCATGGGCCGCTGTTCCCCCATACGGCCCTTCGGAAAATTGCGCTTGTGGGCCGTCGGGCCCAGAGAGAATTTGGCCGCGTGGGCCTTCGAGGCCATAAAAGCTCCCTGCACGCAGACCGTCGGATCCAGTGGGCACGCCGTTCTGGTGGACCGTCGGATCCAGCGATCCCAAGGATAGAGCGCAAGCCGTCCGATCGATCAGACAGATCGTGGCCATCCATCATCCGCATAAAAGGTCTAGGGTTTTCATGAAACCCTAGATTGGGTCTTCGCCCTTCTCTCCCTCCGGTAGGTTTCTGTGGCAGGCGAGAGGAAACCCTCGCCGCCAGAGCCACCCTTTCGCCTTCTTTACCGAGATCTGCTGCTCTCTGTTGGCTTTCCTCCTGGATTGTGAGTTGGTAGATTCGGCCGAGGCTTGGCATCGGTTCCATGGTTAAGATCTGCGATCGAAAAGAGAGGTAAGATTCATTCAATATGAGGAGAAATCTGATGGATTTCTCCCTATCTCGCATCCTTTTATACTCCTGTAAAATCGACTCCGGCTAGTCGAATTTTTCTTCGGCCTCTTCTAATTCGTTCCACAAATTCGAAAGCTTGTTAAAAATTGCTGCAACAGTCATGTTGCCTTGCTTTAAATCCGAGATTTGTTGTGTTAAGGAGAAAACTTTTACTTGATCCAGTTTTCCGTACATCTCCTTGATACTTTCCCAAATTTGTTTCGAATCCTCCTTTGGAGGGAGACCGGTCGCAACTTCGGTGGCGAGGCTGTTTCCGATCCATGTTCTAACTAGCTGATTACACTTTCTCCAAAGTCTTGCTAGTCGTTCGTCGGATGGAATCGGAATAGTCCCATTTATGAAACCCTCCTTGTCTTTCATTACCAGAGCGAGCCGGAACTCACGCGACCATCTTGAGTAATTATCAGGTCCAGTCAGTTGTTGAGCAACGAGCTTTAGATCTGGTCCGTCGGCATTGGTTGTGAAAAGAGGGTCGTCGGGCTCCAGTCGGTTGCTGGCAGCGTAGATCTGGTATGGGAGGAAACCTGGTGGCGGATTTGGGTAAGGATTTACTCCTAAACCCGATCCCCCAGATTCTGTTGAAAAACCTGCATTCGGAAAAAAGGGACCCGGATAGGGATTCGATCCCGTACCCGGGTCAGGTGATCCGCCCGTCTGTTGTGAATTGGTGTTTGCGCCTGCCCCATTGTTGGCTGGTAGGCCTTCACCAGTTTGTTCATCATTTTGAAAAACCAGCAATGATGCATTTGGGCGCGTCCCATAGTACCAAGGATTTGGTACCCATTGGTAAGGTTGGCCCGAATAGGGTTGCCCCAAATTAGCCTGAGCCGGAACAGGTATCCACTGAGAATGTTCAGGTTGGATCTGTCCTTCGGGTAAGGTGATGATCGGTGATCCCTGGATCTATGAGACTTGCGGTGATCCCTGAATCTGCGAGATTTGTGGTGTTGTTTCTCCTGCAGATTGATCACTGAATCCTGAGGTAAGTGCTTGTGAATTTGCCATGTAAACAATCTTCTAAAGACCTGCAACGATTTTGTTTTGCAGATTAATCTTTTGATCAAGGAATTGAAAGACTTTCTTCCGAATGCTATTCTGTTCTGCGAGAATTGCAGGAACGAGAAACAGAGAGGAATGGACGTTGTACTGTTCTGCAAGAGTTACAGCAACGAAAAATAGAGAAAGAAGCAGAGGCTGATTTAGTGCGGAAGACTATGTCAGAATCAAGATCGCTCTGATACCATGTCACGAATCCGAGAAGAAGTCGAGAAGAAAGAGAAATGGCAATGTCGTATGATAGGAAGAACTGTATTAGCTTCATTGATTTCTAGAGATAGTACAACGATGTATATATTGTACAAGAGATTTCAATAAATAAGTAAATAAAATCTTATGATATTTCTAGTCCTAAAGTAAATACATTTCCTATCAATTACAATCAATATAGATGTCAATTAGATCTAGATCATATCTTCTTTCAACATCGCCGCTTCACTTGCAATCATCGTTATCTACTCGATAAACGACTCCGCAGCTCGAGTCGAAAACAGTGCATCCCATGCCGTTCATGATCATGGACTTCGTCCATGCAGTGAAGACCTCTCGCTTAGTACGAGAAGTCGCAGGAGATGGGAGATTAAGCGTTGCTTTCGGATGAATATTTGCCATTCGATCAGCTGAATTATTTCATGCACTGCAAACTCCTTGAAGAGAGCTTTATGAAGTCTCAGAAAATTCACAACATAAAAGTTTAGAATCAAGTCAATAATATGTACTGTTTTATCTTTGGTTTGAGTAGATTTTCTTTAAAAAAAAAATAGTTTCCCTTTTTGAAGATATACACACACACACAATCTCGTATTAAATACAATAAAGGACATAAAAGGAGTGTCAAATTTTCTCTATCTTTATGAGAGATTGTAAGATGATACTTATGGGTTTTGCTTGAGGCCAAATCTAGGTGTGAAAATGGAAAAAGTGTTAAAATAGTTATAAACTGATTGCATTGGTACCAATTTAATCATAAACTTTTTAATAGTGCCAATTTAGTCATAAACTTAATGAATTAATGTCAATTTAGTTTTAAATCTTTTAACTCAATGCTAATTTAGTCTTTTTGGCTAATTTTGACCGCACATTGCTGACACGAACGTCGGTTGGCTTACATGACATGATTGGCGTAAACATAGAAAGCTTTAAATGTTTTTTCGAATTATTTATTTATTTTTATTTCTTGTTTCTCTTTTTTTTCCCCATTTCCTCTTCCTTTAGCAACCTCGCCGGCTACTAGCGAGGCTCGAGCCCTTGCTAGGGGCAGCATTCCTTGCTCGCTCAACTCGAGGCCGCCCTCATAGCCCCGGCGAGGGTGAGCCTCATTAGGGGCTGGGGGAGGCATGACCTTGTCAAATCTAGAGAGGTCGAGCCTTGCCAATGGCCAGTGAGGTTAGCTAGAGGTTGGCAATGTCACTTGCCTGTAGCTAATGGCTATAAGTGACTAGCTAGAGGAAGAGGAAAGAAAAAAACAGAAAAAAGAAAAAAGAAATTAAAAATTCGAAAAAAATAGAAAATATTATTAGACTTGTCCATATCAACGATGGCCATGTCACGTAAGCTAATCAGAGTTAATGTTAGTAATATCTAGTTAAAATTAGCTAAAAGAATTAAATTGGCACTAGGTCAAAATGTTTTGGACTAAATTGATACCAATAAATGTTTATGACTAAATTATCACAAATACAATAGATTTAGGATTTTTCTAACACTTTTCCCAACAACACTCTAGCATATGAGCGATTATTAACTCTGTATTCTCTAGATTCATAGTGGATTTCTTGCAGCTTGCTCTCCTTGTGGAGTAAGTGTCGATACTTGAACCGAACTACACAAAATTTTAGTGTCCTTTATTGTTTCTTATTTATTTCTCAGGTGATTTTGCATTGATTTAACCGCAAAATGTTATTAGCTTCCATGCTATATTACAACATATACTTTGGACCTAAGTTATCTTATTTGACAACCAACTTTGACATTGTTTAGTTTTTTTTTTTTTTGATCGGTCCTATGCTAATCCTACTCTAACACTCACTCTCAGACTTTTGCCCTGCCTCCTTACAGAGCGTGGGAGTCGAAACCCACTCTTGGAATGAAATCGTCCCGACTCCCCACCCCAATCTCCCCCTGAAAATGTGGGGATTTGAACCCCCAACATTCCCCTTCCAAGATAGAGGGGTGGCCACTGGGGCGAACCCCCAGTGGTTATTGTTTAGTTTAATGAGCTAGATAAAGGGCACGGTTATAATAAATGACATCCAAAGATGGCAAATGAAGTTTGTAAGTATGGTATAAAAAATTAGTGTAAGGCAACTAATGGTGGGAGTGCATAGCAGAAGCCTAATATTTTCACTTGGGGAGACCGTCGAGAGGGAGCGAGAGCTAGAGCCAATCAATATATTCAATTGGATTTACCTACATTCAAAAATATAAGAATCAACTATGATATATTAGGGGGTGCATGACAAAATTTCTGTTCCAGAAATAGTTTTCGGAACAGAAATAGATTTTTCTATTTCTATTTCTAGAAGAGTTTCTAAACAAAAATAACCGTTTGTTAATGACACAAAATTTCTACTCTAAAAATAAAAATTCGTTTGATAACGACACAAAATTTCTTCCTTTCGGACGGCAGCAGCGACGACCGGCAACCTTTAATATAAAAAATAAAAATAAAAATAATTTATTAACAAAAAAAATAAAGAAATAAAATAAAATAAAATAAAATAAAATAAATCATAAAAAAATAAAATAAGAATATCATTTTATTTTAAAATAAAAATATCCTTAAAAATAAATTTATTTTATTTATTCTATTTTATTTTATTTTACGAATAAATTTATTTTAAAATGAATAAAAATAAAAAATAAAAATAAATTTATTTGGCAAAACACTCAAGACAAATAAAAATAAATTATTTTTATTTATCATAAATAAATTATTTTAAATAAATTAAATAAATTTATTTTTAATTTATTTTAATAAATTTATTTTTATTTTTAAATGAATAAAATGAATATATTTATTTTTATTTTTAATAAAATGATATTTAATTAAATTTATTTATTATAAATAAATTTATTTCGATTAAATTTATTTATTAAAAATAAAAATAATATTTATAATAAAAAAATAAAAATAAAAATGAATAAATGATATTTTATAATAATTTTTATTTTTAAAATGATATTTATTTATTTTTAAGGATTTTTTTTAAATTTATTCGTAAAATAAATATTTATTCGTAAAAATAAAAATAGATATCATTTTATTTATTCGAATAAATTTTATTTTAAAATAATATTTATAAAAATAATTTATTTGGTGATCGGTGGCGGCGGTGGGGGTCGGCGGGCAGTCGGCGACTGACGGACGGTGGTTGGCGGCAACGGATGAAGAATCGGTTGACGAACGATGAGAAAATTTTTTATTTCTCATTTCTGTTCCAGAAATCATAAGTAGAAAATTTCAACTTCTGATTTCTATTCCAAACCTATTTCTGGAATAGAAATCTATTCCAAAAATAGAAAAACGGAATAGGTCTGGAATAGAAAAATTGTTTCTGGAACAGAAATTATCAGTTATCATGCAAAATTTCTGTTCCAGAAACTATTTCTGATATGAGACTTTTCTAACACAACTCACACGTGTATCCAAACAACTAACACTATTCATTTCAAGAAGGCATATGGTAATAAAGTAGCCTCTCTATAGGTTGAGAAAGTATACTACATAAGATAAGGACGGTATTGGTATTATAACTATTGCATGTCCACTTGGGTGTTAATTTTTATCAAATGATCATTTTAAGTTTTATGACTTTTATAGAGCAATCGTCAAGTAATTTCGATGGCTGAAAATCTGACATGACTAATTAACTTAAATAAACGCTTTTAAATTTTTTTGACACTAAACTGATCATTCATAAAAGTTTTGATACTAAAGTTGTTAAAGGTTTTTGCACAGGGCATTTAAAATTGTGCTGGTGCGCAATTATGTATCAAGCGACATGATTAAATGCATTAAATTTTCACAAGGTGAGAAATTGAGGTTAAATTGGTTACCCAACATTCCATAGCATCGATCCTCACGGCAAATCAAAGAGAAGAGTCCATTTCCGTAAGGCTCCAAACTTTATTGTCCAATCTCAAAACTGAGATACTTTAAGGTTTAATATAAATTCTTTGAATAATTGAGTGAGAACAAATCAGACTTTGCTAAACACGATCGATTGATCTCGTCCTCTTAGCAATTAGAGGTAAGGTTGGATGAGGATTTCTTTGCACTCGTGGATAAAGAAAGTATATCGTGTACCAGATATATCATATGTCAAAGATCATAATTGAGATATTTCAAAAATTCAAATAAAAAATGTTTCATTACATTTAGGAACGAACGAACACCGGCGACTGATTTCGCCTCGTCACCAATAAGGTACTTCCTCATCCACCGATGGAAGGGTTGGTCCCAATTCTTTTTTGGAAGCAATCAAAAATCAATTCCAATGAACAATTTTTTGTCTCTTTTTTTTTCCCAGTGAACATCAAAGTCTTGGGTACCACAAACAACCCTGGGGCCGCCGTCGTCCTGTCGAGCGAACGCCTAATAATAAAAACGGAACAGCCGCCAGCTCATAAGACAATAATGTAAATACGAACCGAGTTGGCATCAACTCTCTGTCCTTAAGCTTTACATGTGTCCTTACCATATTTGATCGGCGGTGCCGTATGAGAGTAGATAGGGTCTTGCAAGTTGGACCCGACATCATCGCTCATAGTTGGGAAGAAGAGAGGGGAGCTCGAGCGAGCATGCCTTTGCCTTCGAACCGACGTTCCCGACATGAACAGCATATGCATTAAAGAGACGAAAGACGCATACGAGTAGAATATGTCAATCATGGCTTGCTCTTGGCACGAGGATAGTAGTAGAAATCACATGTGATTGCACGTATTTTCCATCACAAGAATGCCGCTTTTGATTGCCGAAAGTCCTGATTAAATCCTCACCACAAGTATATAAGTTATTACATTATTTTCGTCGTATTTTTGGAATTATATGGATCCGTGGATGTCACACGTGGTGCTTGTCCACTGGGTATATCATTATTTTTTTTGTTTTTTTTACCATAAAATATGTGCTGAAAGAGTGAATACCATGCACGCCACTTTTTTCTATTATTATTTGATGTCGCCACCTAACTTTTCTTGGAATTTAGCTTGAGCGGTCTAAAGATAATGCTATGTACAGGTGGCGTTAATAATGCGTGAAATAAAATAAAATTTTCTTCGATCGTGAATAATGTCTTTACGTGTAGAGAAATTCCTTGACTCGACAAGCAAAGCCTCTTGGCTTTTTATGTAGATGTACGCCTCCTCAAATCAGGTTTCTTTCTAATTTCTTGGAGAAAAAATAATATTAAAAAAAGGCCAAACCAGTTCGAATGCAGAACCCAAACTTAATGTGTGGCCAAAAATTGGTCTTTCTGATTGGATAAGTTCGAGTGATCAAACTAGTGAAAAAGGTGATTATTCTCATTAAAATGTATACCCTTGTTTACCACGCTAAAAAAAGGAAAAAAAAAACTCTTTTTACTACCAAACACCCTTAAAAAATTTTGATTGTACTTTTATTAATGACGTTCTAGATCGATTCTGTTGATATAAGTTGGATTGGCTAATTGGCCATCTCTATATGCAAATTCAGATGATGATGAAAGTTATAAATCATATGATTGCATAGTGAAGGAAAGGAAATAAGAGTAATTAAATAATAATTTTTACAATGACATGTTCAATTCTTTTTTTTTTGTCAGTCCTACGCTAATCCTACTCTAACACTCACTCTCAGATATTGGGCTTTGGTTTAATCTTCCTTTGCTATCTTTCCTTCAAATTTATTGACAAAAAATAAATACAATTATCTAGGTGTTTCTTGTTCCAATTCCAAAAGACATGATTTAACTATCATAAGATAAAATTAACTGAATGCTGATTTGGCCCAAAAACTTCGCTGTTGTCGGTGTCTGCACTGTGTAACATTGCACAACACCATGTCTGCCGATTGTCATTAGCATGGCGGACCCCTGAAGAATTGCTAATTAGATCATATTAGTCATGTGAAATGAATTTGATTATGACAATTAAGGAAACGTTTTACTAATTTCTTTGATTTTTGGTCTGGGGCAGGTGAGATTTGATTCACTGGGCCGTGACAATGGGCTTCCAAAACGCCATGAATATGGACCTAAAATGTGCTTAGAATCTCAAGGGCCCTACTGAATGTTCACGCCGCCATCAATTTAATTAGCAGTTTAATTTTCTTTTATCCTTTTTCTTTTGTTCTGATTTTTTTTCCTTTTTATCTTGATCCGGAGGACTTTTTGAATTTATAGCATGAGTGGAGGTTTGACTTTTTCATGTGCATATTAAATTAGCGGAGTTGACTTCTTCCTTGCACCTAGGCAAGTTGAAGGCTATTTGATGTTCACTTGACCTCCCAAGCAGGCATAGAAGTCAAACCCCTCTAGCCCTCTAGTGTCTCTACAAGGTTCAATTGTATAATTGTCATGGGCAACAAAAAATTGGAAAGTCTACATTTAATGCACCTCTATGTAGTTTCATTTTCAAGGGACTAGCTCTAGCAACCTATATAAATTAATGACAAATTTGGTTAACTACTAACTTATTGGTCCGCCATGTCTGCTCTATTTTGGGCTGGTTTCAATAATGGTTTTGATCATATTGACTTAACTCATGTCGACCCTGATAATATATGACGTAATGACATTTTCTAAGATTATTCATATTGGTTGTTAAAATAAAACGGTTTATGTGATATGAGTGTATTAATTTGGGGTAAATGCGGTTCATTATAGTTCATCATTAATAATCAAAGACATAAAATCAATGATTAGCAGTTAATAATCAAACCATCGCCTCTTTTTTCTTTTCTTTTCCACTTCATCAAGGGTGCAAATATTTTCCATCTTTTTTAATCATCGCCATCAAGTTAACCACCACCTACCTCATCTTAATTGGCCTGTTTCATTTGGTTTTGCACCAAAGGGGTTTGCTCTCTATAGGAGGATTGAAGGGATCGGGCAAAAAGCTAGTCTTGAATCAATTTAGTTGCAGAATCAGTAAAATCTTACCACTCCACATGATTCTACAATTTTTCGAATAATGATTTTACTAATTTTACGATTCTGAGTGGTGATGAAATTCGAGTCGTAGAATCACGATCTTGATGATATTACCAAACATATATGAATTTAACCCTTTTAATTCTCATGGAAGGAGTACGTGCCTTATGGCTTAACATATTTCACTTCTCACTTCCTTAGCGATGCGGTAATATTTCACATAAATTGTCATAATCAAATTGAGGTCTCTTTCCTAATCAGATGAAAGACAAGCCATCTCTAATAATATCGGGAATTAAGATGAATTACTTACTTTAACATTAAATTAAATAATTATCCATAAATAAGAATTCAATCAGTGATTTCATTGGTATTGACATATTTATTCCACGGTCGCATTTTTTATTATGCGATATTTCAATCATTTTACTTATTCCTTCCAAAAGTTGGAGGAAAAATGGTCCAAAGAAAATGATGCCGACCCGGAGATTTTTCATTTTTCTCTCTCCTCTTTTTGTCCTTTTCCCTTTTCCCTGGCCAACTTTTTTTTTAACCTCATTTTCGAGTCGATAGCGGTCCATATATATACATATATTATTTATTTCCGACTCGACAAGCGTCTGAAAAGTCATTTTCTCTGCGCCACAGGAGAAAAAAAACGCAAGGCCATGAGAAAAACCAAAAACGCAATCCGAGAAAAAGAAGGCAAGAAAAACGAAAAAGCATTTCGACAAACACATGGAGGGAGAGAGAGGGAGGAAGAGGAGAAGGTAGAATTTTCCCTTCACGCATTTTCCGTGATCGCTCTCTCGGTCGTACGCACGAGCACGCGTATGCATACACCTGTTGCATGCAATTATCACCGTCACGGTAATGCCGAACGCGGGCGCATTTGGCCGTTCGCATAAATCGAAAAGGAGGAAAAGTCGTTGATCGAAGCAGCTTGGTGGTGTTCCGAGGGTTAGGTTTTGGGATGGGGGCTCGGGTAGGTTCCCATTTCGTGCTGTCGTTTCTGCTTTCGGAGCGTTGCGGGGTCGGGCTCTTCCCTCTTTTTTTTTTCGGTGGGTGGTTTGATTTGGGGTCGAGACGTTTGCTGGAGCTCGCGTTGATTAGTGGGGTTTAATGTTTTGTTGGTGGAGGGGGCGGGTTTTGTGGAGGATTGGGCATTTGGGGTGGTGGGGAGGTTTAGTTGGTGCTGGATGGGGAGTCTAGCTTTGCTGTTCCGGGGTTTGAGTTGGAGTTGGGTTTGTTTATTGAGACTGGAATTTTGCGTGCTTTTATCGAACGACGGACCTGAATTTTATTGTTTTGATGTCAGCTGTGGCTGCAGAGAGTTGATGTCGTAAGAATTCGGATTCGCTCAGGGAGAATCGCAGGTAATTTTGATTCCTTTCATTTCCTTTTTGATTTTTCTTTTCTGGGTAGGAAATGTTTTGCTTTAAGTAATTGTGCTCGGGTGATTCTGGTTGAAGCTATTTAAGCTTTAATGCGGTCCCTGGATTTTGCGATACGATTTACGCACCTCTCTGGAAATAGAAATTGCCCATTCATGTTTGGTAGGGAATTTTGGTCGTTGGGTCATATGTAAAGTACCAAGAGTATTTTTCTTTTGGCTCTCTAAGAGGTTAATTTTGCTCTGCCGGTGATATTTATGGCGTTTTGCTTTGATGTGCTTTTTCCAGGTTGTTGATTTTCCTAGTTTGGTTGTGGTGGACTGTTGGACTTGGCAAATGAGAATATCGGGATGAGGGGGCTTGGGTGGGAAGTTGTCGATGGGCACCCCCGACAACAAACTATCCGAGCTGGTTGACTTAGTGAAGTCCTGGATCCCTCGGAGGGTCGAGCCAGCGCAGTTATCGAGGGACTATTGGATGCCTGATCACAGCTGCAGGGTATGTTATGAGTGTGATTCCCAGTTCACTGTCTTCAATCGCAGGCATCACTGTCGAATTTGTGGACGAGTTTTCTGTGCTAAGTGTACGGCGAATTCCATTCCCGCCCCATCTGATGAGCAGACGACTGGACGGGAAGATTGGGAGAGGATCAGGGTTTGCAACTACTGCTATAAGCAATGGGAGCAGGGGATAGCGGCAGTTGATAATGGAAATGGTGCCAGTGCACCCACACCTGGCCTTAGTCCATCACCGTCTGCAACAAGCTTGGCGAGCACCAAATCAAGCTGCACCTGTAATAGTGGCAGCAGTACTGTGGGTTCCACTCCTTATTTAACTGGACCTTATCAGCGTGTGCCTCGCAATTCCGGTCTTAGCCCTCAATCTTCTCAAATGGATCCAACTGCAGTCGAGCAAGATGATGTAGCTTCTGGGACAGGAATACCACCCTACAAAGATGCAGGGGATCGATCTTCTAACCAGTACAGCTTCTGCATAAATAGGTATCTCTTGCTCATGCTGATATGGTTAGCAGTGTGGGGAGTCATACCCCTCTGCTTTAATTTCTTCACAGATGTCAATGCATCAGTATGTGCTCCTGCATCTGTGTTGCTGGTGTTATTTAAATCCAAGAACATTTCAGATGCGTATGAGTCATAGAAACTAGCTTACGTCAATTCCCCGCCTTGAGAGTTCCTTTCTCTAATGCGGTTGATTAGTTGCTTAAGAAAACTACCATGTTCTAAGATCTAATAAACTGACTTATTCAAAATTTCTTATTCATACCAGGAGTGACGATGAATATGACTATTACGGTGGGTATCCTTCAGATTCTGAGTCCAGGCAATATTGTCCTGTAATTGTAGATGATATTGCCCGCATGTATGGACCATATGAAGCCCATCCTGATGAAGATAACATCAGTTCTAAAGATGTCAGTTGCTCCCCCGTACTTGAGAATTTTGCCTCCCCAGTTGTAGATGGTAGTAAAGAAGTAGGGGATCAAGAAGGGAAATTGCAGCAGGGTCTGGACAGTGAAGCTCCTATGCATGACTTAGAACAAACTGATACAGAACCTGTTGACTTTGAGAACAATGGGTTACTTTGGCTCATTCCTGAGCCAGAGGATGAGGAAGATGAAAGGGAAGCTATTCTATCTGACGATGAGGATGGGGAAGGCACCAGCGGAGAGTGGGGTTATCTACGCTCTTCAGACAGCTTTGGTATTGTGGAGTACCGTAGCAGGGACAAGTCAAATGAGGAGCACAGGAAGGCCATGAAAAATGTGGTGGAAGGGCATTTTAGGGCTTTGCTAGCCCAACTTTTGCAGGTTGAAAACCTCTCCATGGATGATGGAGATAGGAAAGATAATTGGTTGGATATAATTGCATCTCTTTCTTGGGAGGCTGCCACACTTCTTAAGCCTGATATGAGTAAAGGTGGAGGAATGGACCCTGGTGGATATGTGAAGGTTAAATGCATTGCATGTGGGCGGCGGGATGAGAGGTACTCTTGTGGGCATGTGACTACTTTATTTAGAGTTATTTATTCTGCTAAAGCTTTTCTCTCTCCTTTTCTTGTAAGTTTCATTTATCTGCTTCGGGTGTGTTCCATTGTTTAAAGGATTCTTCTCCTCCCAAAACTGCCAGTTGGGCACCTGTCAAAACTTTTAGTTTATATAGTAGCTGTGCCCAAGGCTAACATGCTTCTGAGCAGTTGGTTTTCATGGACAGTACAGCATCATATGAGGTTGTTAGTCCCCATCATAGGGCTAAGGTGGTATAATTATTGAACAGGTGGTAGAAACTTGTTAAATTTCTGCTTCCTGCACTTTCAATATTGCTAGCTGCTTTCCTAATTGATCAGATTTTAGTAAATATCAACATTTTTCATTGAGGTATTCGTGGGCAGGTTATGTGAAGTGTCTTGTCCATAATATATAAAACTGGCAACGTAAATTTTGCAGTATAATAAAGTGAAAGTGAAGTCAATGCAATGAAATACTTAAGCTGGACTTTGATGGTAAATTCTCTGCTAAGTATCAAGTTTAACCTGAGCTTGATTAAACCTCAGCTGGCCGAACTCAACTCAACAAGATATTGAAAGTTTTGAGTGGGACTTGGTTGTTCCTGATTGCCACAGTTGAGTTGTTATTTGGGCTAGAGCATCGACTTCAGGTCGAACTTGATTGTGGCAAGAAAGACAAAGCCTACACTGTCATGTTGTATGAAGGGTAGATTAGAGACTGAAATGCTTGATTTGATTTATTGAAGTGTTTGGGTGAGCTATGCAGATCATTGAGCTTTACTTGGTTGATGATCTGATTACTTGGACACCATCATAACTTAATTGAGCTGAGATAGGTTAATCAGTCCATTGTGATTATTTTCCTTGAGAGTGCAATCCCATATTTTTTAATTTTCACCCCAAGAGATTCATTTTTAGTTGTTTGCTCATCTTGCTTTCTCGCATCTTTTTCTTTGAACTCATGAATTTCATGGACCTGATTTCAAGTTTTGATAATGTTTGCACAATGTTGTCATTGAATCTGATGAGATGTGTTAATTTGTTGCGTAAAGCCATAAATTTAGAGTTACTTAGTTTTATCTGCTAAATTGTGTCATAACTTATCTGTATTTTTCCTTTCTTTATGACTGAGCCCCATAACCTTTCTTATTTCATCAGGTACCCCGCTTCCCTAGACTATACGTTGGGTTTATTGTCACTGTTCTTAACACTTATCATTAGACTGACATGATGATGTCAATTTTGTTTGCTCAGTAAGGTGGTCAAAGGAGTTGTTTGCAAGAAAAATGTGGCTCACAGGCGGATGACTTCGAAAATAGATAAGCCACGTCTTCTAATCCTGGGAGGAGCTTTGGAATACCAGAGGGTTACTAATCATCTATCAAGCTTTGATACATTGTTGCAGCAGGTTCATATGTTATTGCTTTCCGTTCTCACTATATGACTAAATCACGGCTTTGTATCCAAGTATTTACAATCTTTTAGTGTTAAAACATTTTATCTTAACTGATTTAAGTTTTGTGCTTCCTGCGATTTTTAGGAAATGGACCACTTGAAAATGGCTGTTGCAAAGATCGATGCGCATGATCCAGATGTTCTTTTGGTAGAGAAGTCTGTATCTCGCCATGCGCAAGAATATCTTCTTGGCAAAGATATATCCCTTGTTTTGAATATTAAGAGGTCACTGTTAGAGCGTATAGCTCGCTGTACTGGTGCACAGATAGTTCCTTCAATTGATCATCTAACATCACCCAAATTGGGGTATTGTGAGACATTTCATGTGGAGAAGTTGATAGAAGAGCATGGTAGTGCGGGCCAAGGAGGAAAGAAATTGGCAAAGACACTGATGTTTTTTGAGGGTTGCCCAAAGCCCTTTGGTTGTACTGTAAGTCTGGCATAAATATCTTACTACATACTGAGTGAACCATCTTCCCTGCCCTCTCCCTCTTTCCTGCTTGATCAGATGGAAATGGTGAAAATCAGGGATCTGTGCTTGATCTGATATGGTTGACTGGTGCATTGCTTGATAAATTTTCTCAGTGGACATGAGGACTCACTGTTACATCATGGTTTTGCTTTAATATTTATGAGATCTTCCCAAATTCTATAGCAACAATTCATAGCTTTAGTTCTTTAAATGAGGTGGTATATTGGTTACAATCTTTATTTAGGCCAATTGCTGCCATTAGTGTAGTTGCTATTTTTGTGTTGAAATCACGTTTTCAGATGAACTTTTACCTCCTTGGTACAATTTGAATAAAATCTCCATGCTATCGGAAAGAAATGAGACTATAAAAGGTGAATTTAGATAAGTCCTTTGACTAAATTATGGCTATTAAAAGCAGGATGTGATGACCCTTTAAAGTGACAGCATTTTTTTTGTTTAAGTTTAGAAGGAATAATGAGCAGATAATAGTGGGAAAGACTTGCAAGGATCTTTTTTAAAAAAAGGTGGCAATTGCAATGTTGTGGAGTTGGTAGGCTACCCACAATAGGTTATTAATGCTGTCAATATTATTGGCTTTCAGAGGAATTTCAATTGTCCCACTTCCCATGAATGGCAGCTGGGAGGATTAGATTAGCTCTTTTTGGGCCATTGGACTTAATTGAGGTTATGATGTACGTCAATTGTAAAGGTTCCTTTTAAGTTGATTGTAGTTGTAATTTAGAACTCTTGAAAATAATTTTCTTGTAAGAGAAATTTTTGTGAAATAACTTTGCTTTATGCATTTAGTTCTCTCCAATAGTTTTTAATTGTATATAGGGGAAATGATACAAATGTTCCCTAAACTTCAGCACAATGTGCAATGTTGTCCCTGAAGTTCAGGGACCGCATTGAATAGATTAAAAGTTTAGGGACCACATTGTGCATTGAGCCAAAGTTCGTGGACTATTTATGACATTATCCCTTATATATAACAGCATCTGTCAGGGTTGAATGAGATTTTCCATTTATCAATATATAAATGAACAAAATGGCTTTTCTTGGCAATGTATTGAGTTTGTTGCTTTCCGTATGACCAAGAAAGGTCCTTTGCTTCAGATTTTGCTCAAGGGCGCCAATGGGGACGAGTTGAAGAAGGTAAAACATGTTGTTCAGTATGGAATTTTTGCAGCTTACCACTTGGCGCTAGAGACATCATTTCTTGCTGATGAGGGCGCATCACTCCCAGAGCTACCTTTGAGATCACCGATAACAGTTGCATTACCTGATAAACCATCAAGTGTTGAGAGATCCATTTCCACTGTACCTGGTTTCTCTGTCACATTTGCTAGTCCTTCGGATTTACGACCAGTTAGTGAAATGAGTTTAGATAAAGGCTTTACCTTAGGCGGATCCTTGCCTGCCAACACTGACAAAATGGAAGGTTCGAGGTCTCTTTTTCCTTTTAAAGGTTCTATTCTTAACCTTCATATAAGGACTCTTATATTAGTTCTACTTGTTCAGTTGTCCCATTCACCTTTTCTTTCTTTTTTCCCCCTTTCAGGTTTGCATAAATTGGATCCTAAGAGCAATGAACTTTTGTCAAACCATTATGCAGAGAATTTTAAGGTGGGTGGAGGGGAATCTTTTCCAATGACATCTGCCAGCGCATTCAAAGATGGTTCGGATAGCAGTTTTGTCTCTAATGCTCTTTCCACTTCTGAGAAGGTCGGACAAAGTGACGATTATAGGCATGGCGATAATATGACATTGCCAGCAGATAATGTTGGGAAATCGGATTTGGCAGCTGCAAAAGATGGGAAAAATTATAATGGGGAAATGGGCTCTTCAAAAGAAGAGTTTCCTCCTTCTCCTTCCGATCATCAGAGCATTTTAGTTTCTTTATCCACAAGGTGTGTGTGGAAAGGAACTGTATGTGAAAAGGCTCACCTCTTGCGCATTAAATACTATGGATGCTTTGATAAGCCCTTGGGCCGGTACTTACGGGATCACTTGTTTGACCAAGTATTACCTTTATCCTTTCCTTACTAATTTTTTCTCACACTGAACATAGCTTTTGCAATAGCAACTCCTGCCCCCTTGCTCATCCTTTTCCTTCAGAAGCATGAGCTACTATTAACGAACTCGGTTTTTGACAGAATTACCATTGTCGCTCATGTGACATGCCATCAGAAGCACATGTTCATTGTTGCACTCACCGGCAAGGCAGCCTGACAATTTCTGTCAAAAGACTTCCAGAGTTTCTCTTACCAGGAGAACGTGAAGGAAAAATCTGGATGTGGCACAGGTGTCTGCGGTGTCCTCGAAAAAATGGCTTTCCTCCGGCAACTAGAAGAGTACTTATGTCTGATGCAGCGTGGGGATTATCTTTTGGGAAATTTTTGGAGCTGAGCTTTTCCAATCATGCTGCTGCAAGTAGGGTTGCTAGCTGCGGTCATTCACTGCATAGAGATTGTCTCCGCTTCTATGGGTATGGTTCTTTCATCACTAAGATCCTATACATGCTATTGTCCAAACACACAAAAGAAAAAAAAAAGTCTCAGATGTACTGGCACTTACTGGGTTGATAAGAATGCCTTTAGTTTACTCATTTTGCATTAGGAAGAACAGATTCTTCCAGAGATTATGTACTTAGATATGCCATGCTGCACTGAGTGAAGACAGGCTGAGAAAATTAGTTGTGGTCCCTTTTGGCATGGATTTTGAAGTTATAGGAATACTCTGCTTCTGTTTGAGCAAACCTTTGTAAAATATGACTTGGTTAAGAAAGATATTTTCTTGTTAGATTAAGGACAGGGCTATTTCCACTTCCTAAATAACTAAATGCACCGTCATTTACACTAAAATGGCAAAATTGTCCTCAATCTTTTAATTGCAGTTTAATGTGATGGCCCCAGTCCATTGTTTTCTATTTTTTCTTTTTCTATTTGGAAAATTACCATAATTAAACATTTCACATGTTTGGTTTTATAGCATATTAAAGAAAAGTGCATTCTCAGATATTCTTACAATGTTTTACTTGTAAAATTATCTCACTAATAATAAGGAAAAATGACATTATTTGATATAGTATGATACTGAAAAGTCTCTTCTTCATCGTAGATTTTATAATAACTTATCTATTTTTTGTCCCTCTTATCTCAAAAGCTCACTTTCTTGGTGAACTTTTTATCAGGTTCATTAGTCTAAAATATATATCAAGTCTCTTTATTTACTATATCAAAGAATTGATCTATTTTTCTTATTATATTGGCAAGACACTTTTATTCAAAGCATGTAAGATGTAGAGGAATATTTAGGAGTACATTGAAACCATTATGCACAATGAGGTATCTTGATTTTTTTCATAAATAGTTCGTAGATGATATTAATTTTTGGAAGAAAAAGCTACCAAAAATCCAAAACTTTGCCTAATGTGACAAATTTACCACGAATTTTTTTGTGACACAAAAAACCCCAAACTTGGTCAACTGTAATAAATTTATTTCAAACTTTTTTTTGTGGCACAAAAAACTCTAAATTTGTATCTGCGTGACGCATTTATACCATAGGGCATTTTCGTCTTTTATTTATTTATTTATTTTTTATCTGTGTTTCCTTTTCTTTTCTTTCTTTTTTCTTCTTTTTTCCCTCTGCTATGGCCAGCGGAGGGAGGTCGGACTCAAGCGAGGGCGACCCTCACCGGCGTTGGGCCAGGGTCTCCCTCGCTTGGGCTGGCGAGGGCAAGGACATCCCTCGCCGACCTTGCCGACCCAGGCCCTCGCTAGATCTAGCAAGGGCATTCCTTGCCAGATCCAGCCTAGGCAAGGGTTGCCCTCATTGGATCTGGGGAGGGTGGCCCTCGCCTGAGCCTGGCTTCCCTCTGCCGGTCATGGCGAAGGGAAGAGAGAAGAAGAAAAAGGGGAAAAAAAAGAAACGAAAAGAAAAAAGGAAAAAAAATTTAAAGCAAAAGACAAAAATGCCCTTTAGCCATAGGGTTTGGGGTAAATGTATCACAATTGCCAAAGTTTGGGGTTTATTGTGTCACAAAAAGAAATTTGGGGTAAATTTATCACATTGGGTAAAGTTAAGGGTTTTTGATGGCTTTTTCCCTAATTTTTGTCAATCCAAAATAATGATATTTCACTGGCATTTTCAAAAAGAAATTCTTACTTTATCCATAAATTTCATCTACTTAACAATTTATCATACATTTGATCAACAACATAGAAAAGAACTAGATTTCTTGGAAATTTCTCTTTTGGACAAAACAAATTTTTATGGAAGTAATATCTATTTTTTTTTTAAAATAGTGTCTTTAATATACTTTAAAAATTTACAATAAACAAAAACTAAATATATATGAAATTCTTAATTATAATAAGCAGATCCTACATATATATATAGAAAAACTAAAGAGAGGAAAGTAAATAAATTTGGGACCACCAACCTGAATTGCAATTGAAGATAGAGGGCAATTTTATCTGTTTGATGAAAATTGAGTGGATTTAGTCATTTATGTGGTGGAAATAGCACTGCCCTAGATTAAAGAGAGAGATGATGAGTAATATTTATCTTTAGGTAAGCTGTGTATGCTTGGCACTCACATAGGAAGATTTGTTCCTGGTGGTTCAATAAAGGGGTTGATCAGGGGCCTGGGTAGCTTCATTCAATTCCACTTTTATAGCATCTAAGGACCTATTTGGCAGCTGCTTCTGCTCCCAAAAGGTGTAGCAATTCTTTTATAATTAGAATCAGACTGAAGCACTGAAAGTGCTTTTTCTTTGGGAAGCATCCCAAGTGTGTTTTATGGGCTTTTGTTGGATTGGCTATTCTATTAATAGATTTTTTATACTATCAGTAATTTTGATGGACAACAAATATTCAGGGGAGCTCATTTCCAGTCTGAAAATTGTCAAAATCAATATAGGCATATATGAAATTTTGTTTTTCATAATAGCAGATTCAGATATCACTTGCCAAACACCAATGGCGTGTCGTAACAAGGCACAAGAGCTACATCACCAAAAGCTATAGCAATGCTCCACGAGTAAAGTACCTTATAACTCAGGGCTAGCAGCTCATTGTTGCAATGTTCTGATGTATTTTCTAGGGCCTGCTGCTCTGACATAATTCATTTTGATAATTCAGATGCATATATAGATCTTGACCTAGTCTCATCACGACACACTTCAGTGCTATCTGACATATTTTCTTACGTGTGCAGCTTTGGGAGAATGGTTGCTTGCTTCCGCTATGCTTCCATTGATGTTCATTCTGTTTATCTTCCACCAGCAAAAATTGAGTTTGACTATGATAATCAGGATTGGATAAAAAAAGAAGCAAATGAGGTGCAACTGATGGATATCCTTTTTTCTTGAATATTTTTTAATGATGGATGACATGATAAGTATTCACACCATTCTTTTGTTTAATAGGTTCATGAGCGAGCAGGACTCCTATTAAATGATGTTCGTAATGCTCTTCAAAGGCTAACAGAGAAATCACCTGCGATGTCACTGGCAGGCAGTGATAAATTATCAGAATCAAGAAATCAAATGGAGGAATTGGAAGAGATGCTAGTTAAGCGGAAAGCAGAATTTGAGGTGGGTTCATTTCAACTTATGTGTATAATTAATAGAAAAAGAGGCAAATTAAAAATTCTTTCACATTCCAATCAGTTCAGTATGCCTGTGAAACATATCATACTGAATACTGATATATAATGGAGGACATTAGAGTTGCTGTATTTTGACACTAGCCAACTTCATGGAATTTGGATTGGTAAAGATTTATTCTTATTTTTTTAGTTTATTCCTTGCGTTTCCTTCCCTGTTTCTTGGTAGCCATGGCAATGAAGAGGAGGAAAGAGAAAGAGAGGGGGGGGGGGGAGGAGGAGGTTTGGAGTGAAGTGGTGTGAGGGCAGTAGCATTCTCTTTCCTTTTCGCATGAGAGTTTTTATATATTTTTTGGTCTGTCTGAAGATGGTTTTAAAGTCGTTAACATTTTGGCACTTAACTTCTTGGAGTTTGGTTGGTGAAGGCTATATTTTCTTCTTTGCTTCTTTTAGTAGCATTTTCTTTTCTTTTCGATTAAGAAAGTTTTTTTAGTCCTTTGGTTCTTGGAGGACAATGCCCATTTACACCATGTGTGACTAGGTAAACTTCATTATCAAGAGAATGTGTCCAATATTTGTTGTCTTTGATGCTGTAGATTCATATTTATATTTTTAAGCATGGACCAAATGTTTAGCTACACGTTGGTTTCTACTTGAACTATTGATGTAATTCATTATATGTGGTACTGCCCATTTTGGGACCCTCACAGGATTATGTTGTAGTGATGAGGGATCGGCCCTAGCAACCAAAATGTGTACAGAACTTAATGAAAAATTCTTTCTTCTTGATTTTGAGATTATTCACTCATGTTTAACATGATCATGCTTGATCAAGGCTATAGCTCTTTTCATTATCAGTTACAAAGTATAAATTTGTGAATAATAATTGTGAAGCAATCATTATGATGAACTCTAGTAATGTAAAGACAACAGTTATGAAAAATATCATTTCTGCCTTAAAACGTAGGGTTTTCACTAGTTACATTCTTGTTATGCTTGTGCATCATTCAGATCACTAAATAAACTAGTGGTAGTTAGGCTTCTGAAGATTTGACTGCCATGACATGTCTGCCTTATGATAAGTTTATTCATCAAATCACAGTCTTGCAGTCCTTTCTCATTTTTTCCACATAGGCAGAATTGTTTTATACTATAGTTACATTACATGGCATAGAAATAATTAGAAAGAGCTTCTCTTGTAGAGAAAGATTTCCTTATTATTTGTTTATCATTTTTTCAACATATGTTTTCTTTGCCTTATGCAGTCTCGTTTATAATTCTTCATTCTGCAGGGCCTACTAGGAAAAGTGCTGGCTGGAGGGCTGAAAGTTGGCCATCCCATGATTGATATTCTTGAAATCAATAAATTGCGAAGCCAGTTACTCTTCCATTCTTACACTTGGGATCGATGCCTTATCCATGCATTGAGATCTAATAATAAGAGTCTGCAGGAAGGTTTGAACAGCTCTACTCAAAAACCTAGTACTGCTAAGGAGAAAACTGTCACTTCTGTGGAGAAGTTTTTTGAGAGTGCAGCGCTTTCTAATACTGCTAAAGGCTTTAGCAGTTGTGATTCCTTTCTTCTGGAGAAAACACCTCATGCGAGCCTTAATCAAGTTGAAAATGGCAGTGAAGGTGGTGAGGCAAATGGAGTTCTTGAAATAAAGAATTCAGACCAGGATTTAAACAATAAAAAGAAAAATGATACTTCTGTTTCTGCTCGTGCAACTATTGGCAATTCTGATCCCCTCAAATCTGGGAAAATTGTGCAGAGGGCCTTATCAGAGGGGGAGTTCCCTATAGTTGCAAACTTGTCAGAATCCCTTGATGCAGCATGGAGTGGTGAAAGTCAGCTATCGACTACGGCACCTGAAGTGAACAGCAATTCAGCTGCAACCAGTTCTTTAACTGTCTCAATTTCAGCCAAGGCAAGGTCTGAGTCAGATGTTCAGGGTAGTGAGCAAAATGGAAAGCCGACTACAAGTTCTACCACTGTATTCCCATCGAAGGGAGGTGAAAACTCGAACAGTCTAGCCAGTGTGGGAATGGGTATCCCAAATATCTATAGCTCTTTTAATACTTACACTGCTTATTATCAGAAGATTGGTATTGGTGAATACCATCCAATGTATGTCCTGTCATATTGGGAGTCAGAAAGGCAAAGTGGTGCCAGGTTTTTTCTCCCAGGTTTTAATGATACCATTGTGCCTGTTTATGATGATGAACCAACCAGTGTTATAGCTTATGCACTCACCTCACCAGATTATCATGCCCAGATATCTGACTGTGAGAAATCAAAAGATGGTCTGGATTCTTCGATCTCATTGCCTCTCTTTGATTCAGTAAATTTACTCTCACTCAATTCATTGAATGACGCAACCTGGGATAGCCTTAAAAGTTATGGATCAATAGATGAGAGTATCTCATCAACATCTGGATCTAGGAGCTCTCAGAGCATGGACCCAATTTTGTCCGCCAAGGATTTGCATGTTAGAGTATCTTTCAATGATGAGGGCCCTCAAGGAAAGGCCAAGTATGCCGTGACTTGTTATTATGCTAAGCAGTTTGAGGCTTTAAGGAGGATTTGTTGCCCATCGGAATTAGATTTTATACGGTCTCTTAGTCGTTGTAAGAAATGGGGTGCCCAGGGTGGCAAGAGCAATGTTTTTTTTGCCAAGACCTTGGATGACCGGTTCATCATCAAACAGGTTACAAAGACAGAGTTGGAATCATTCATCAAATTTGCTCCTGCTTATTTTAAATATTTGTCTGAGTCGATCAGTTCCGGGAGTCCGACTTGCTTGGCAAAGATTGTTGGCATATATCAGGTATAGTGATTGTTCTCTTATGAGGATTGCTGACATTTCTTTTTTAATTTTCTGGCCCAGAAAGCAGTCGGCATTTTAACAGCTTGCAGACATTTCTTTTTTAATTTTAATACATAAGCAATAATAACAAGCAAAATGACGTATACAGCCATTTCCCCTTCATCATTGGATCTATATTATAGGTTTCCCTTGGGATGGGGTTGTTCTTAATAGGCACTTAAAATTTCTTGTGCTTTTTAGAGTACCTAAAGTGGACTCATATTTCACATTTGGCCATTACATTGTGCTGGTTTATTTATTTTAGGATTAGATGAAGTTCACATTGATTGGAAATTAATTTATCAGAATTGTTTGCTACTGATACATATGTTGTTTTGTTTACTTCCGAGGTCCAATAGATTTTTCTATTTTCTGTTGATTTTTTTTTTCACCAGTGGAAAAATTGTTGCCTTGTTTGTAATGTTAAATTTGGCTTTTATTTATTTCTCTTATAGGTTTCTTCCAAGCACCCTAAAGGAGGGAAGGAAACAAAGATGGATGTTCTGGTGATGGAAAATCTTCTCTTTCGCCGTAACATCACACGCCTTTATGACCTCAAAGGATCTTCAAGAGCAAGGTACAATCCTGATACCAGTGGGAGCAATAAAGTATTACTGGATCAGAACTTGATCGAAGCAATGCCAACCTCTCCGATATTTGTTGGAAATAAGGCAAAGCGTTTGCTTGAGAGAGCTGTCTGGAATGACACTGCATTTCTCGCTGTAAGTGTAACTCAATTGCGTAGCAGGGGAAACACCGAAACCCCTTTTTTGATGTGGAATTTTTATACTGATGTCAGATTTGTTGCAGCAACTTTAATTTTGCCTGTTAAAATAAAAATTTTCTGATCACGATCTTTTCTAAATGGATAGAAGAATAAGTGCAACCAATTGCGAGGACTTTTGAGTTTTAGTTATTTGAGCCGTCTTTTATTGGGATGTCACTCTGTTTGATGTGTAAGTGGTCTCATTTTTTGGTTAATTGCTCTTCGTAGACCTACTAATGTGGATTTTACGCTCTTGCAGTCTATTGATGTGATGGACTACTCATTACTTGTTGGAGTAGATGAGGAAAGGCACGAGCTGGTTCTTGGCATTATCGATTTTATGAGGCAATATACATGGGATAAGCACCTCGAGACTTGGGTGAAGACATCAGGCATTCTTGGCGGGCCAAAGAATGCGTCTCCGACCGTGATCTCGCCTCAAATGTACAAGAAACGTTTTAGAAAAGCTATGACTACATACTTTGTCATGGTGCCAGATCAGTGGACACCTCAAACAATAATCCGCAGTGGCTCGCATTCGGACAATTGCGAGGACAATGCCCAAGGTGGGAACACCTTAGATTGATAAATGTCAAATTCTTTTCTGTATGTGCAAGATGTAAGTTCGAAATAATCATCACCTTCCCTTCTCTTCCTGTATTATACATCTTTTCTCTCTTCTATTCTTTCCCCCTTCCAAGTCCCACGCGTATTGTTGTGATAGATGTACATGTTGAAAGTTCTCTCTTTAGGCAGCAGCTAAAGGTTCTAAATGCCAAGTGTTTTTTCTGTAAGGGCATAGTGCCTTGCCTCTGTTCTACTTTGTACAATGTCCTATGGCCAAGCATTGAGGGAAAAGGAATTACAGAATGTCTGCATGTAATCGTTGCATACGTTTTCTTCTCTCTGGTTCATTTCCCTTTTTGTTCGGCTGGGTTCCCCTCCATCTGGGTTGCATGGTGTTGTGGCTCTGCTTCATCATCTCTAAATGGCAATTAGCACCCGTTTATTGGTAATTTTCTTTTGCTTTGACAAAAGATGCAATGAACTGTTTCTGCCGATTGAAATGTTTGGTATCTTTCTTTGAATTGTCAGAGGTAGTTAGAAGACTTATCCCAAAAGTCCTAAGTTTATTGCACTTGTGGCAATACAATAATAAATTTTTCAATCTTGCCAATTGTGTCCTAAATATTTTTACCTTTTGCCAATGAGTTAATTTTGATCGAAAATTGTTGGCATTGATACCGGTCGTCTTACGTGGTATGATTGATGTTAATGCTTATTAATGTTTTAATTTTTTTTGAAATTTTTATTAGTTTATATTTTTAATTTCCTCTCCCTCTCTCTCACCCTCCTACCTCCGTTGGTCACCTAATGCTTGTGATTGGCTAGAGGCTAAAATCGGCAAGAGACTCTCACCAACCTCAAGCAAGCTTTCATTGAGATTCGGCGAGGGATGACCTCACTAGCCCTAGGTGAGGGTCACCCTTGCTAGATTTGGCAAGTCAACCCTTGCTAGATTTGGCAAGGTCAAGCCTTGCCCAAAGCTGGCAAGATTACCCCTAGCCAAATCCCGACGAGGGTGACCTTGCCTGAGGCCGACAAGAGCAACCCTAGCCGGTCACTAACCATTGTTGAGACAGGGTGCCTAGCCGGTCACTAACCATCGTTGAGACAGGGTGAGCAAGGGATGAAGAAGGAGAAAAAAGGAAAAATAAGAAAAATAAATAATAAATTAAAAACATAAAAAAAAGTCAATAAAAAATTCAAAATATTATGAAAAATTAATAAAATTTGTTCATGTTAGCATCGATCGTATCACATAAAATAGTTAATGTTTATGTTAGCAATTTTCGGCCAAAATTGGCTAAATGGATTCAATTGGTAAGATGTGAAAATGTTTATGAATCAATTGATAAAATTGAAAAGTTTAGGACTGAATTGGCGAAAATACAATAAGTTTAGGATTTTTGGGGATGATTTTCTCGAAGCAGTACATGTTGCAATTCTATTGTGTATTTTTCAATGAATTTCTCTATGCTAGGCAACCATATCTTTGTGTTGAAGTTGACATATGAAATCCCCAAACTTCTAAGAGGATCCAACATCTAAGGAGTACTGCCATACAAATCACTCCTACCATTTCTTGAACTTGTAGTTTACATCATATAACATCTTAGATTATGTTAACCACACGGTTCTTTGGATAGACGATTCTACAGTAAACCTTGTAGTTTGCTGGTCTATGATGTTGGGCCTGAAACCAGCCCACTGTTTTGATACTCGGCGTGGAGTATAGTATTACGTGGGTCAACATCGGGGGTCCATTCGGCCCAACCCATGGGATTCACAATCCCACCCATCGCTAATTGCATGAAGATGGCTGTGGAGTAATCCTCCCACGACCTGCCGAGGAACGTCTAGGCCGTCACGTTGTCAAAGGGCTCGATCTTGCAATTTTGGATCATGACGCCCGTGTCTAATTTTGGTCCGACTTTCCTTGGCCGCGACGATGTTGAACTTGTTAGAATGTTTAAATAATAAACAACGTCTTTATCTAACGGTTTAAACTTTTAGAATAATTAACAGTGATTTTACCAAAATCTCACTTGGTATCAAAGTTGAAGGTTTTGAATTCAAATCTTTTAAGGTTCTATTTGCCTCCCTAATTAAATTTTCATGTTTTAGTATTAGGCAAAAAGACTAAATTAAGCGTGAGGGAGAGTGTAAGAATTTTTAAATTATAAACTACATATTTATCTAACAACTTAAGCTTTTAGAATAGTTGACAGTGATTTTACCAAAATCTCACTGAACTGACCTGCCATGGAGCTATCTCCGTCGAATGCTGCTGGTTTGGAGCAGGTTTGGAGCATGGCCATAGCCTTTTTGAAGATGAAATCTATGATCCCCATGATGACGTAGTCACAATAGAACCGTTGGCCCAAATACACATAGAGAGTGTCCTGATACGCGTCAACGTAGCAATGACATAAAATCATTTGGTCCGCAGACAATAGCAATGCTAGAGTTTGGAACTTTTCGGGCTTGGCTAAGTTCCTGAAGCCCCATGGTCTTTGGCTATAAATGCCCTCCCACCAGCACCTGTATGCATAAGCATAAATGTAAACTTGGGAAAAAAACCAATTGAACTCAATGAATTCATTTCTTGATGCTTATACCATGTAAAATTGATCAAATCCAGTAAAATTGGGATCATGGATTTGACTTTGACTTAGTGAAGGTTGGCACTGGAATGAGTAGGAGACCCATCCACATGGCTCTTGCCGGCATACACAATGGTCCTGCGCATGCCATCACCATGCATCATCACGTTCCAACGGTCTGCCCCCAAATTTACATTCTCCACACACTCTCCCTCCTTCACATGTATCACTGTCCTCTCTTTCTTCCTCTTTGGGATTGCACTTCTTGCCTCGCTAATTGTCACAGAGTCCCCATATTCATCTTTAGCCATCGCTAGACCAGTTAAACCAGTGATTTGGATCAGATCTGAATCGATTCATAAATAATCCGACTCAAATAGATCCGTTTAATTTGTTCTGACCAATTTCCATTCAATACAAATCTAGTGACGATCCAACCCATACTCGATTCGACCTGCTCTATATTGTTAAAATACTTTCATATGTAATCCAATCTATGAAAACTCATAACCAAACTAAAATGAGAGTATGGCATGAGTGAGTACAAAATTGAGTGAAGACAAGAGAAACCGAAAAGAGAGTCATAGAAATGAGTTGAGTTTAAATAAGTTGTACTAAGTTGTAAACCCATTTATAATTTTATATTGTGTTTAAACCCTTTTATTTAATATAACTAACCCATTTAATACCCATACGGGTGAAGAAAGGGTTTGGCTAGCATAACAGTCATTGAAATACCGTGAGAATAACCATGTGTTATGAGTTACAAATTATTGAAAAAGTGGGTCTCACAACAATTTATAATTATTTGTGATTTAGTTTTTTGTAATTCAAAATAATTTTTTATTTTCATAGTAGATTAAAAACTAACACGCAATCATTTCTCGTGAAGAAATGGGCTCATAACCCATTTTGACAGGTCTAGCCACCGCTATGTCAGGCTTTGATAGTAAATTTCCCTCTTCCCAAAATTCCCTAATTCTACTTCTTCATGCGCTCCAAGGAAATTTGGCCTCACCTTAGTCGCCAAACGAGTTGCTTTCGCTAGCTGTTCGAGCCGATCTTGAGTATCCCCGATATGGCAAATAGGTCGGAGACAACAGCTAGGCTGTTGCTGGCGAGTTCCAATGAAATTGGCATGGTTCCCCTCATAATCGGCAGTGACAATAATGACGATCTGCTGTCAACCTCCTTGGTCCTGTACAAGCACTGAATGGAATTGTGATATGAATGGAATATAACGAAACATAGTCAGTGTAAAGATACACGTACTTGATGCCCCGCCCAAGAAATCATTGATCTTTTCTTTTGGTCTGTGGTTGCAGCACTAAGTCATGTCCTAATGTCACTTACATTAAACATCATGCCAGTAGCTTTTACCTCCTCATCGTTCCCTTGGACGGACGAAACCGATCCGCGGGCTTGATTTGATAAGCATCATTGATGAGGAATTCACAATCCTTGATTGCTCCATGGACTAATGGATCGCCAGTGCCACGATTCAATGATTTGGGAGGACACTATCCTCGTGGGCCAACAAGAGAGATTCACTAGCTCACTCTGTGCCACCTCCGGAGATAGCTTGAGAATCTCCTGCTGGCCTGGATCATCATCACTCGTGATGTTAGATGAGCTCCTGAGGGAAGAAATGCTCAGGACGAACGAGTCCGGACACTGAGTCACGTCTCAGACGGCCGTGATTCGCTCAGCTGCAGCCGAGTGGGTCTGTCGCAGCCGCTCCAGATTTCGCGGCGCCCTTTTCGGCACCAACATCTCGACCGCGAAGGCGATGATGATCGCAACCAGAATGACAGTTTGAGAGTGTGATCATCGTGAGGTTCTTCCGGGTTTTCTAGGTGAAAGGCTACCATGCATTGTACAGAGAAAATGATTTGTGATGATAGGTAATGAACATTGTGAAGAATTATAATAGACGGGCAAATTCAATTATCAATGTGGCAACATAAGAGGGTGTGTTCCATTTGTTAATCCTAATCTTGTCCTAAGCTAATATAAGTTAATATGACCAAAAACAAGAAAACATAAATTTTCTCTTTGATTTTTATATACATTACATTATAAGACCATCAAAGCGAATTTATTGCGACGGCTTCCAACATGCATGGAATAAAGATAAATGATGTTTTTGTGCATATCTTGAAAATTCCATCACTTCATTGATAAAGTGATGTGACTCCACATGTGATGATACCTAATTCTTTCACTGCTTTAATTTTTCTTTTTCTTTTTTAAAGTGATGCCATGATGGGAACCAAAACCTAATTCGATAGTGCTTCATCTAAACTTTAAAATTAAAGCAGTTTGGTGGTGTTTAAATGAACAGCAACGTGGACAGATGTGACCTTATGTACTAAAAAAATCTTAGTGAAATCTTCATTTCATGTGACACATTATTCCTCGCAATCAATTACTTTGGGTTTAATTCGAGAAGGCAATTTGTTGCCTAAGCGTGAACGATAACGTCATCTTCAGTGCATTTGCAAGATCCATGAACTCGGAAGAGTAAGAGGGAACGAAAAACAGAGGCGAAAATTTGCGATAACCCTCGTTTATACCCTTTAATCATGTTTGGCAAAGAAAGAATCAAATTTGTAAGTACACAAAATATAACATCATCATATTGATAGATTTGTAGGCCAGCCTTAATTCCCGAATCCGGCGGTGTAGGCCACACCGGTCGGCGGCAGCCAAACGTTCCCTTCGATGAATTGGGCCACGGTGAAGTTATTTGCTTGCGCCGTGTTGTTCAATACGTGATACCCGGGCCATTTGATCCGCCCGGTGAGGCCCGCCCCGGGGCCGGAATTCATGAACTCCCCATAGTACAAGGTGTTCAAGGCAAAATCACCATTCCACTCCAGCCATCCTTCTGGCCTAATGGCGTTGCTCATGTAAGACTGCATGAACACGGTCCTCGAGTACAACTTCCACGGCCTCCCTAGGTACGTCGGCGTGGAATTCACGAAGGGCGCCAGGTCCGAGTCGGCCGAGACGTTGCAGAACTGGAACGAGAAGCCCGTGAGCTGGTTCGGGTCCTTCCGGCCCTGGGCCGTGATGGTGTTCTTCTGCTGGGGCAGGCCCTTCTTGGCCAGGATCTGGCAGTTCTGGAACACGACCGCCGCGTCCCCGAAGACGAAGTCGATGGTCCCGCTGATGCGGCACTCCCGGTAGAACTGGCGCATCGTGTGGGTGTAGAGCGAGTCCTGGTACCCCTTGATCGCGCACCGGTAGTAGACGGACAGGTCGGAGTCCGACCGGAGGGCCACGGCCTGGTGCTTCTCCGGCCCGGCCGTGTTCTCGAACGCCATGTCCCGGGCTATGAACCCCCTGCCGCTGACGGCTGCATTTGCGATCGACAACGTTAAGAGGAAGATGCCGAGATGCGCACGACTTTACGGAAAGAAAACGTGGGGACTCGTGGCACCAGGCTGGTTTCAGGGAATAACTTTACCCAACATGCGACCAAGAACATCGAGTTCATGCTTTGTGCATAGTTAATTAAATTCAATAAAAAAAAATGTGAAAATTAATCTGGATACTCAAACACTCAAACTCAATGAAGCATAGTAAAAGAAAATAAAATTAACCCTTCCTTTCATTATGATATTTCTACATATGACAACCCAAGATAATAATTTTCTCTCGACTCGATGTGTGACCAACCTATTTTTCCCGTGATATTTCGCACCGACATTTCGATTTATTGTATCATCTATTCACTAAGTAAGGAGGGACACCATATGGCATCGTCAAGCACCCATATGACAACCGAGATAATTATTTTCCCTCAACTCGACACGTGCCCAACCCATTTTTCCCGTGATATTTTGTACCGACATTTCGATTTACTGTACCATATATTCACTGAGTAAGGAGGACGGCATCATCAAGCACCATACGATGGTACCGAAGGTGCAAAATTAGAATCTCAACCACCACCACGATCACTACATTTACACACAAAAGAACAAATTTGAAAAAAACCCATCAAAGTGAACCTGTTTGAGGGGGACCGAAATGACTTGTGCTTCTTTTTCAAGTCAAACCCAATTGACCAATTATATGTGCATTAAAAGCAGACATTATATATCTCAATAATTTCGACCATAGGACATAGGTTATAACCCAATACTAGGAAAATTTAAAATTTTTTAAAGGTTGTAGGGCTTACCGAATGTTGCTGTCCGGAACGTGGTCCAACCGTCGACGAAGCTCCGATTCCCTGAGATTATGGTGGCGTCTATCCCGTCGCCGATCATCATAATATTCCACTTCTTCTTCTTGATCTCCACGTTCTCCCGGTACACGCCCTTTTTCACGTAGATCACGAACCGGCGCGTCCCGTAATCGGGCACGGCCGCGATCGCGTCCTCCACCTTGGTGAAATTGCTGCTCCCGTCCTGAGCCACTATGAGATCCGCCGCCACCCCATTCGCTAGCAACAACCTCCGGTCCTCGGTTTTCACCCAGCGAGGAAACCGGGCGCCGTCGTCGAAGAGCTTCCGCCCCGGGCCCTTGCCGCCGCCGCCGCCGCCGGCGGAGTTGGAGCTGGAAGATGGGTGGACCATGGTGAGGAGTCGCGTGACTAGTGAAGTGATTTGGTTGAGACTTCCGGAGACGACACTCTTGACAATGCCGCTAGTGCCCTCAAACCCATCTCTGCATGTCTCCTGGTTTGCAAGTGCAGCACTTAGCCATGTCCTCAAGTCAGAGCTGAGATCCCCAGTACTGTTGTGCTTGCCTGAATAAATGAATCATTGAATTTGCGTTATTAAAAGAAATCAAATGAAAAGAGTTAAGAAAAAAGAAGAAAAAAACCATAAAGATAATATGGGGTAATAGAAAGGGTCCACATTAGGACTCTCACTCGATGATGAAAGTACGTAGTTGCAAACCTACCGCACATCCTTGTACCCCCTTCCCAAAAGACATTTCATGTTGCTTATGTATGTTTGTTTGTTTGTTTGTTTTTTTTTTTGTGCCGAGGTTTCGGTCTAGTTCACCTTAAGTACAATACCGATTATATCTCGGGAAGACTAGCCCAGCAACCTTCATATTGCTTAAGTTGATGCTGGAGACATTGATGGAAAAATTACTCCTCGATCTTTCACCAAGAAGAAATATCAGGAAAGCGAACCGAGAAAAGAAAGGGTAGTACCTTTTGGGTTCTGGGCGGCGGAGATGGACCAGCTCAGCTCGTCGGCGGAGAAGTCGAGCAGGTCGAGGCAGTCGGCGACGGCGTTGGAGAGCCGGAAGTCGCCGAAGACGGTGCCGAACTGGGACACAATGCCGGAGACCTGCCTGAGCACCTCGACGGTGGATTTGAGGGAGCTCAGGAACTGGGACGTCGGCACCGCCAGGCACTCGCGCTGCAGGAGATCCGAGGGCGCCGAGCCCGGCGAGCTGTCGGCGAGGCAGCAGAGGAAGGCGAGGAAGAAGATGACGGCTGCAGAGGCGAGCCTGGGAGGAGGGGGAGCCATGGATGTGAGGACCATGAAAGCGAGAGGGACAGGGTGAGTGGTGGAGGGACGAGGGAGCGAGCGAGTGTATTTAAGGTTTAAGCGTGGGAAGAAGGGAACTTGGGTTTTCGAAGATTGGATTTGGTTGGTGGTGAGGGGAATTTATTAGGATCGTTGCGTTGCACCTGCAGCATTATGCGTGTGGGGGATGGAGCTGAGGCAGATTTATGATTTGTAGTGTACAAGTCCCGATAGTTATAGGGGACTTTGCTGAGTAGGGAGAAAAAAGGTCAACTGTTTGACAGCTTGGCGATGGTTTATTAGTAATAAAATCTATCTTGAAAAGGATATTGGAAGAGAATAAGGGTGAGTGAAATGAATGAGGAAGGTGCCCCAAGAATCCATCCTTTTTTTATTTTTTGAAAAAAAATGATACGGGTCTCTCTCTCTCTCTCCTTTTTGCAAAGTTTATTAATCAGTTGTCTATTTTAAGATGTGGAATTTGATTCTCACGCTCTGCAAAGAGATAAGACAAAAATCTGATAATGAATTGAGCAGGACAGATGAAAAAGGAAATCAGTGCTCTGATAAAGTTGCAATCGATATGTTTTGCAAATGCACGCCTTTTCATGATGAATATTTGGAAAATTTTAATTTGCTTTCATTAGGGTTTTTTGCTTGTCGTGGAGACCTAACTTACGTGTTAGATCACCACACTATCCCTCTAATCAAGGTAATTATTGTAATAAAAGACCGTGTAAAATGGATCATGTTATCATTCATTCTTGATTGCATAAAACCCATTACAACTGATATTGTGGTTGGTGAGTTGTAACTATGGACATAAACCATATAGCTTTTTTGTAAAAGAAATTTACATATGGTTGATGTTCATTTGTATAACACATTAGTTAAAACGTTTCCTATGATTGGAGATGGAAAAATACACAAGTGATTTTAGCATCACTTTCATTGGTACTAAAATCTATTGCTGAATATTGATTAACTAACACAATTTCTATGCACCCACTCAGCATGGTCGGCTAAGGGGGTGCATGACAACCTCTTATTTCTATGAAATAAATTTTCTATTCCGGACTTGTTTCTGGAATAGAAATCCGTTTGGTAACATTATTTCATTTTTTTATTTCTGAAATAGATTATTATTCCAGAAATACGTTTGGAATAGAAATCATAAGCTAAAATTTTCTACTTATCTATTTAGAAATGAGAAATAAAAAATTCTTCTCATCGTTCATCAACTGGTCCTTCATCCATTGCCGCCGACCACCGTCCGTTGGTTGCTTGCCGCCGCCGGTCGCCCGCCGCCGGCCGCCCATCACCGCCAATCGCCAGTTCGTCGCCGTCCGAAAGGAAGAAATTTTGTGTCGTTATCAAACGAATTTCTATTTTTAGAGTAGAAATTTTGTGTCGTTATCAAACGGTTATTTTTGCTTAGAAACTCTTATAGAAATAAAAATAAAAAAATCTATTTCTCTTCCAGAAATCAATTTCTGGCTAGAATGGTTATCATTCACATCTTAAGATGTCTCGTACTCACCTATCTTTCATAAAGTCATGAGTCCCATTCATGCCATGTGCGAACGATGATGTGTTCTCCCATCGAGCACCGCTAACTCATCTGGATAGAGTTAAAAATCTCCTAACACGCTGATGGAGCTACTACGATAACACAACGGACTTGTCAATTTTCGAATTTAATGCCTCAAGTGGTGCTGAGTAGTCATGTAGCTCGAATTCGGGACCCTTTTGAGAACGCTCGACGTCGATTGCCCCTCCTTATTATTTTATTTTCCTTTCACGAAGAGAAAAAGACAATTGGCAAGTACATTATACGTATGTTTGGGATTGGGTAGTTAGATTATAAAGTCAAAAAAGCAACGGCGGTCCCCGAAGGGAATCGAACTAGGCCCCGGATTTGACCAAAACAAAGGAAAACTAGACCACGGACAAAAGTTCCTGCGCCAAGCGTTTCTCCAAATGTCGGCGGTCGCGGATAGGGGTGTCAGTAACCGAACCGAAAAATTTGGTTTTTTCGGTTCGGTTTTCATTCGGTTCGGTTTTCATTAAAAACCGAAATTTTTCGGTTCGGTTCGATTTTTATCGGTGAACCGAACCAACAAATAAAAGTGGAGAAATATGAGTTTAATAGAAAAAAGAAAACGAAAACCGAAAATCAAAGGTTAAAAACCAAAAACCGAAAAACCGAACCGAACCAAACCGAACCGAAATTTCGGTTCGGTTTGGAAGATTTTTTTAACGGTTCGGTTCGGTTCGGTTTTTCAAAAAAACCGAACCGAACCGAACCGTTGACACCCCGAAGATGCAGATTCTTTTCGTGCCTTCGAAGTTCTACCACTGCATTCCTCCCCCCTTCCACTTTTTATTACGCGGAACACTCACAAAGTATAAATGCAGCGTATTATACTGATAAAAAAAGTATTTTTGTAAATAATTTATATCGTGTCCACTTAAGTATACGGAATACTTTGTAAAGTATTTATACCATGTAAAATATTGGTATGATATTAATGTTTATACTGCGGATTATGTAAAAATCAGTCTTCTTATACATGCTACTAGTAGATTAGTTGAAATTTTTTTGTATGTTAATATTAACTCACATTTCGTAAGATCTTGTATAAACCCCTAGTAAAATTAATTTCTATCCATAGGAGAATTGTCCGAAAAGTCCTAAACCTATTGTACAATGGCTATTTCAATCATAAACTTTTTGATTTGATTAATTTTGTGAATCTTTCCAACCAAATTTGGCCGAAAATCTTCGACGCAGACGCCAACCATCCTACATGGTATGGATGAAAGGTTCGCACTGACGTGAATAATTTATTTAAGTTTTTTAAAATTTTATGAATTGTTTATATCTATTCTTTTATTTACCATTGTGGAAAAAAAATTCATAAATTTATAAAAAAAATTGCCCAATGCCAATGCTCGTAGGTGATTTTCAGTCAGAAATGTTACATTGACAAATTATCAATATATTTAAGATAAAATTAGTCAAATCAAAAAACGTAAAACTAAATTGACAATCATATAATGGGTTCATGATTTTTTAAATAATCTTTCCGTCTATTATCGGTGGATGTATGAACTGCTCATCTCTTCCTTTCTAATGTGAGATGTTAATAAACACGTGACTGGCCATTTCAAGCAATGGATTGACAAAACGAAATACCGTATTTTTTTTTTTTTTGGTGACTTAGGGAACCCCCGCACCGTACCAACGCGGACAGCCCGATAGGCCCGGGATAACGGGGAGATAAACCCTGGGGGCGACACGTGCTAGCCACCACACACGGCCTCCGGTTAAGTCACCCTGCGTCGCCCGAGATTCGAACACTCGACCTTTTGCGAGAGGAAGAGTGCTCACTCCAGCAGCGCCACCCAGGTGGGTGGTACGAAATACCGTATCTTACTGACCAAAAAAAGAAAAAAAAAAAAAAAGAAATACCGTATCTTAGCACTGCTCCAGCCTTATAACCATATTGACATCAAGTCAGGAGATTCGTATGGTCAGAGTCATTTGAAGAGCGATTGCACTGCCCTCGATCATGTGGAAGACATGCAGTCGCCGTAATGAAGGCACGCTGCATCATGCATCTGTCTCTGAAACGAGCGGTGGTCAGATCTTGCTACTGGTCGATGTCATTCAAGACCTAAAGATTTGACTGGCTCTCCACTTCAATTCTCAACCAACTCTTTAAAGAAAGCAAAGGAAGTTCAGAAACCCTAGACGGACTGATTTCAAGCGTTCTAAAATCTCAAGACTGATTTCAAGCGTTCTGAAATCTCATCTATAGATCGACATCGTAAGTGATGCGATAGATAGTAAACAGAAAACTTGTCCAAAAAATTATAAATCTATTACACTTTTACTAATTTAGTTCTAAACTTTTTTAACTTTGCTAATTCAGTTATAAACTTTTTCACTTTTTGTCAATTGAGTCTATTCGACCAATTTTAACTGGAAAATACTAACGTGGATGCTGGTGGTGTCATGTAGGGCCGCCGGTGTTGACATAGATAATTTTTAATAATATTTTATTTTTATTTTTTGAATTTTTTTTTCTTTCTTTTCTTTTTGGCTTTCCTCTTTGCCTTTTCCAGTGTCCGGCTGGCCACAGGCGAGGCTTGGCCGGGTGAGGGCTGGCCCTAAGGAGAGGAGCCCTTGCCTAGGCACAGCTCGGTAAGGGTCGCCTGGGCGAGGCCGACTTGCACCCAGGCCAAGGTGGCCTCGCTCGGTGTCATTGCCGCTTGACCGACGCCCCCCGAGGTCGCCCTGGCCTAGGTGAGGGCCGGCCTCGCCTAGTATCACCATCGCCCGACTGACGCTTGGTAAGGCCGCCTTGGCCTGGTCAAGGGCCAGCCTCGCCAGATCTAGTCTGGGCGAGGGCGAGCCTTGCTAGATCTAGGGAGGCTGGCCCTCACCTAGGTCAGGGCGGCCTTGCCCGACATTGCTGTCGCCTGGCTGATGCTCGGCAAGACCACCCTGGCCTGGGCGCAAGTCGGCCTCACCACACCTAGGTGAGGGTCGGTCTCGCCCAAGTGGCTCTTGTTTGGCCGTGCCTGAGCGAGGGCTCCCCTCGCTGGGGCTAGCCCTTGCCTGAGTAGGCCTCGCCTGTGGCGAGCGAGGCCGGCCGACTGGCTGGCCGTGGCTAGTGGCTAGCTGTCACCTATGGCCGGTCGGCCACCGGTAAAGGTAAAGAAGAAAGTCAAAAAGAAAAAAAAAAAGGAAAAAACAGAAAAAATATTAAAAATTCAAAAAGAAAATATTAAAATATTATTAAAAATTGTATACGTTAGTGCCGGCAGTTTTACATGGCACCGCCGACGTCTACGTTAGAATTTTCCGATTAAAATTGGCCGAATAAACTCAATTGGCAAGAAGTGAAAATGTTTAGGATTGAATTAGTAAAATTAAAAGGTTTATGACTTTTTGGACAATTTTCCTGACAGTAAATAGACTATTTCACTGTGAGATTAAGTGCGAATTATTTCAATAAGCGGGATGATGATTAACGCCCACTAGAACTCCGACTCATTGTTATGCGTACCTAGGTTTGTAAACGAGTTTTAATATAGCTAGAATTATACAAGCTGCTTTATCTAGCGTTCTCTATTTTTTATTGCTAAATGGGTGACGAGTAAAGCATGGAAAGAGAGACCCAATTGTTACGAGGTTCCAATGCCGTAAGAGTACTTGTTAGGTATCCTTAATAAGAATGTTTCAATTTTCGAAAGAAACAATTATACACGTCACAAAAAATATCGGTGCGCTGAAACTTGGTAAGCTTGCTCATCTAATTTTAGTTAGTCAGCACCTTCACAACGGAATTCTCGCATTTGACACGACAGAAATAGTCATCTACCTTTTGTTACCATTCGACGGGTGAATCAAATAATCAAGTGCAGTAAGCATAAAATTATCTTTATGTTCATGTGACATATTCGATATTTCGTAGGCTCTGTCATCTCATTTAATATATCAATATGTTTAAATGTATTGTATAAAATAAGTGTCATTGCAGTAGGTAATAAATTCTTGGAAACGGGCACTGTCTTCACGACATACGTGAACTCAACTCGAAGACAATAAATAATCTCACGGATTCCATGACCGACGTATTCCCTTTACAAGGTGCACGCGTCTTCCCGAAAGCATGTCGGTGGTGGCAAAATCTCGACAAGAATCGCAAAAACTATTATCTTATTTGGCTCCAAACAAGAAAGTACCGACAAAGGAAGAATAAGTCTTTAATAATTATCACCCGACCCTCTTGGCTGATAAATTATATTGACTTTAGTAAATCGTGTATTAGAGCAACAAGTCTATTCTAATATATTTTCATAGCCTGGGATAATTATCTGAACCGTCTCAAATCTATTATATAGAGGTCAATATTTGATAACTTATCAATTTAGTCTTAGTGATAATTTAATCATAAACTTATAATTCGAATAATTAATTAAAAGGATTACACCGACAAATCAATAAAAGGTTTAGGAAATCCCTTTTGTCATATGGGCATTATTCTTTCAACGCCCACCTTTGATTTAATGCTAAAGAACGTTCTAGCTGGAAATTCGACATCAATAATTCACTCGAACAACTCGAGAAAAAGTCCAAAAAGTTGACAAAAGAAGGAAAGAAAAGAAAGACGAGTTTGACTTATTCCCTCGTCGAATTGGTCAGAAACAGGGCATTAGTTGAGATGTAGTTGGCACTCCTTCCCGCAGCATGAGACTCGGCCAGATCTTTCCACCGCACTCCCGTTAAAGAACGAGGGAACATATGCAAATGGATCGAATCATGCATGGAATTTCGTTCTTCTCTTTTCTTCCTCCTCCTCTTCCTCAGCCCCACATGCTCGTTTTCAGTGTGCTTTTCCGAAAGCGATAAAGAGTCCTAAAGTATAAAGAGACGGCGGGGGCTTTAAAGAGTGAGCTCGAAAACGCGTTGTGTTTTACAGCTAATTTCGAGTGTGTCCCCCCCACCTCGCCAGGGCCGCTTTCCAAAAGACAAAGGCACGCGGCCTCGGTCTTCCGCTCCTATCCATCGATGATGATGTTAGCCTAAAATACCTATCCCAAGACCGCGACATGCATCGTGAATTATTTAATTCTTGCATTCTACTTCGCCCCAGATAGGTTTGGCTGGGGGAGTCATCACACTTTCCTTCGGCCCTAAAAGGGGTTTCGTTCTCCTATCTTAAATTTGGGATAAGTGCTACAGAAGTCCTAAAACTTGTCACGAAAATGCAATTGAGTCCTAAAACTTGCAAAAAATTTAAAACTTGTTAAATTGTTTCAATTGAGTCCTAAAGTTAACGCCGTCGACTTTCTCAACGGAAAATGCTGATGTGGCATTTAAAATTAATTTTTATTTTCCATGTGATTTTTTTTTTAATTTTTTAATTTAAAATTAGAAAAGAAAAATTAAAATTTATTTAAAAAATAAAATAGTTCAAAAAAAAAAAAAAGATTTGGCAGCTGCCGCCCTAGGCTGGCGACTATCACTGGCCCCTCCGGCGATGGGTGGGGGCGGTGGCGGGGGAGGAGTCGCTAATTTTATTTTCTTTTTTTAAAACAATTTTTAAAAATAAATTTTAACTTTTCTTTTTAGTTTTTAAATCTATTTTTTTTAAATTGAATAAAAAATAATTAAAAAAGCCATTTGAAAAAAGAAAAATTATTTAAAAGGTCACGTTAACATTTTCCGTTAAAAAAGTCAATAGCGTTAACTTTAGAACTCGATTGAAACAATTTGACAAGTTTTAAAATTTGATTGCACTTTTTGCAAGTTTTAGGACTCAATTGCATTTTTGTGACAAGTTTTAAGACTTCTGTAGCACTTATCCCTTTAAATCCAAAATTATATCGATATATGAGGAGCTCTCCCTTGGATGAAATCAGGGTTTCAGAAATTAGGTAATTTTAAAATTTCATCTCGCGATTCTTGGGCAGTGAAATTTGGTCCGCGAGGCATCGTGCTTCTATCTCGGTCATGTGTAAGAGGCTTGTTACCCATAATAGACCATGAGGAAATTGATTTCCTATTGTGATTTCTTGATGTGTTTTGGGTTACGCTCGACATTCGCAAAGTAGTGACCGATTGATAATGATTAGCTACATGGTTTTTATGATTGAACCTAGGAAAGGCTGAGTTTCTTACATGAGGGTAAAATGGGGGAAGTCGTGATTTTTCTATTTCCCTTGTGATGCTAAAAATGGGGTGGACCAATGGCCCCCCATTCCCCCCATTTCCGGTTGGTTCTTGGCTTGGAAAAGGTAAAATTCATCCACGGATTTAGATTCATTAAATCTCTCTCCCTCTCTCTCTCGGCCCCCCATTTCCGGTTGGTTCTTGGCTTGGAAAAGGTAAAATTCATCCACTGATTTAGATTCATTAAATCTCTCTCTCTCACGATTTCCAAAACAGCTAATTATAGGAGGAGGAGGAGGCTTTAAAGGCATAATCATTGTCCCTTCTCATGCACCTTTTTGGAGCCCACCTTAGTCTGAGCTATGAAAGTTAAAATGACTCCTAGAAATCACTTTCATGAACCTGTCTTGAGACACTTGTCTTGCTTTTATGTTCTGATTCATAATTACCCGGTCGGTAATTTTGTTGGATGTCAGACTAACCCTTAAAAGAATATTTAATATACGACGGCCATATGAAGATGGCTCCACTTGTGAATCATTCGACATGTCTTTACTGCCGCTAGATATGGGACTTGAAATCTTAAATCATTCCTCACTAAAGCCTATAAATCCCTTATAGCTCAAATTTCAAAGTGAAAAAGGTATATGAGTTAAGACTATCCTCTCAGGTCATTTGGAAAATAATGAAACGAAGATTCGGATCAATTTGTGAACACAAGCCTCGTCCAGCATTTTGGAATTGATAATTGAATTGAACTACATTTGGAGTGATTAATTTTTAGTATCCAAATTTGCAGATATATATAAGGCAAATGCAATAGTAGGTAGCCAAACTTTCAAAGTATAGGCCGGCAATCTTGTCTGTACTAGGCTCAACCGAACTTGTCATGTTCTTTTCAACTCTAGGCCCAATAGGCTCCACCAGGCCTGATGGACTTAGATCAGAGAGGCCTAGCCTATTATGTGATTGTAGATAGGCCATTGCTTCAATTGACAATAGCTCGGTTCTCTCGCAATCAAAATTAGATATTTTTGGGGTGGACGTTCTTCTTTTATCCTCTTTCTATCCCCTGCTTTTCTCTTTCTTTTTTTCTTTTGACAATATTGTGTGGTGTGAATCAGACGAGGTTGACAACCTCAAACACGACAAGTTAAAACGTCCATATGCGATGTAACAATGAAATTTTTTATCGCAAGAAATATGAATTTGATAGAAAATAAATTCCCATCTTAGGGTGTGTTTGTTTCGCGGAATATATTTTCGGGGAAAACATTTTCCTCATGTTCCGGCGTTTGGTTCACTCAGGAAAATTAGTTAACTGAAAACGTTTTCCTAACAAAGCTTAAATTCAGGAAAATGATTTCCCCTTTGAAAGGACTAGAAAACGTTTTTCGAATCTACCAAAGCTTATATTTGATGCTTGGTTTACAAATAATTATTCTTATAAAAATATTTTTTTTTACAAATTGAATTTGAATTTTTTAATTTTTAAAATATGGAAAACGTTTTAAAAATAAAAATAAAAATAAAAAATTTGAATTTCCTTCTTTTCTTTTCTTCCTTCTTCTTTTTGCTTCTTCTCCACTCGTCATCGGCCACAAGGATGGCTAGAACCAAATCGGGCGATCTCATGGCCTTCGACAACAAGGCTTGAACTTGCCTAAGGTCGATGAGCCTTAAGCCTCGTTAGATCAGGTGAGCTCGTGGCCTCCATTCGATGAGGCTCAAGCCTCGCCAGATTGGGCGAGCTCGTAGCCTTTAGCGGCCAATTGATGAGCTCGTCACCTTTGATGATAGCTGGAGCTCACCCTTTGTAAGCCAACCAGGAACGAACTGCCAGATGAAGCAGAAGGGATGTCGTGAGGAAGCTAAGGAGTGAAGGACAAGAAGAATGAAATAAAAAGAAAGAAAATAAAAGTAAATAGAAAACAACAATATTAAAAATTCGAATTTTTTAAAATTAAAAATTCATTTTTTTTCCTGTGATGAAGTGCGAAATTATTTTTTAATGGGATCCAAACGGCAAAAAAAAAATTCAATTATATATCACCAAACAAAAGAAAACAAACCATATTCTTGGAAAATGCTTTTCGGGAAAGCATTTTCCTTTATCATTGAGTTTTCCATGAAACAAACGCATCATTAATTAAGATTTTCGAGTGTGCAACTCACTGCTGTCTTTACGTAGAGATATTTCTCCTTCTCCTATGTTTATATTCCCCTTATGGACATAGACAATTTGTTGATGTGGCTACATCTCGGTCATTAATATTCTAAACCAAACGGAGAGGACTTGCATCAAATCTCGAAAGCTAATACATCCACCCATTTCACTCTCAATCCATTCAAGCCAAATGTTCAGAACAAAATACGGAAAACTTCATTAACGTACAATTTGTTTTCGGGCTAATCATCAATTTGTATCACTGATTAGATCGTGTCACGTCAATACTCCACCACTTTTATCTCATTTATGAAATGCCCAACAATTTCTTCACTTTCAATGGAAAGATACTTTTCATTCTATTAATCCCGTCCGGGGACATTACTAATTATTTCTTTCTTTGGATTAGCATACCTAATGAGAGCCCAATGAAGATACAAGCTCTCCTGTAGCCACCCTTCCAACATGGAAGGGGGAGGTCGGGGTTTCGAATCTCCATCTTCTCAGGGGATTAGAGTGGGGACAAATTAGTTTCAGGAGTGAGTTTCGACTCTGATACCCTGCAAGGAGGCAGGACAAAAGTCTGAGAGTGAGAATTAAAATAGGAATAGAATATGACTGACAAAAAAACAGAAAAAAAGATACAAGTTGGGTGCACGCAATTAAAACATGAAAAGGAACCATTTAAGTCATTGACGTTTCGCATTGAAATTGATTGATTTAATATACCGAGGGACCTTTTTAAAATTCAATTCATGTATAGTTAATTCGTCTCGTGTTATTGCTCTCAACCATTATTCATCAACTCAAAACTTTTTACTGCCTTTTGCTGGTTATGGAACCCACCGTCTAGCTTCCACCCATCATGATCTAAAAGGCTTTACCCTCTCGGGGTCTCGTATGACACAATTACACGTGGCATTTGAGAGATGGAAGCACCCTAATCCCGTGTTCCGAGGAATTTCATTTCACCGACAACTTTATAATGAAAACAAATATTTTTTTTTTATGAAAATCATTTTTAAGGAGAACGATTGATCTTCATTCTATTGGCTAGAAGTTGAAATTGTTTTTTCCTCAATCTAATGAATTAATTTTTATTATCCAAGGACTGTGCTATTTACACCATTTATATGACTAAATCCACCTAATTTTCATCGAAAAGACAAAATTAACTTCTATCATTCAATTGCGATTTAGATTTATTTACTTTACTTTTTCTTTATCTATATAGGATCTACTTACCATAATTAAGAATTTCATATATTTAGTTTCTGTTTATTGTAGATTTTCTATGTATATTAAAGGCACAATGTCAGTCAATGTGAATAGCGTCGAAACATGACTATTATAGAAAGAACTCGATTTGGCGCTTTCTCATATAAGACTTGTGCACGCAAAGTAGATGAAGAGATAGGGGAATAGACACGTTGTGGATATTTTGTATGTGAGGAAGCGTTCAAATTGTGAGCACAACTTGGCGAATCATGGGAAAATTTTATTCTAGGACTCTGCAATCTCCAAACTACAATTGAACTTGTGAAAATCCTCATTTAAGACTCAAATCTGGGCTTTATCTTTAGACACTATGTAAGAGTTTTGTGGAGTTTTTGTACGTGGGCAAGCGTTCAAATCGTGAGCACAACTTGATGGATCATGAGAACATCGGTTATTTTTGCGTTGATTAGAGTTAGGATGTCACCATTCATTCACGCTTTAGCTCTATGGACTCCTCGGCCTTATATTCTACGAGAAATTAAGTTCACGTTAATCTCGACTGGAAAGTGTTCAAGAGCCACAGGGCAAATACATTATCTATGTTATCTTTTGATAAAAGAAAAATTAGTAGTTTCTCTCTTTAAAGAAAAAAAAAAAGATAATGTTATCTTTTTGGGTTTTTGAATGAAAGAATTTACAACTTTAATGGATCGGGATTGTCCAACCCCCTGCAAGTGCATGTGAGCTAGCAAGTTACGTCACGTCACTTGTAATTAGGTAATTAGGTAAGACTTTTTCCTATTTCTTTTTGTTTTGTGCTTCTTCTTTTTTTTGGTCGGTTTTGTTTTGTGCTTTGACCCATGCTCTTTCTGATAAGGCTAGATTAATATAATAAAAAAAATGATAATACTGATAATTACAATAACTTACAAACCTCTCTCTCTCTCTCTCTCTTATTTGAGATCTGTTTTAATGATATGGGCTCTTTAGTATAGGACTTTAAGCGAACAATTATTGACTAATCTTGTGAAGTTCACGTGCTAAATTCTTGTACTCACGTTTACTTTCTTGTGCACGTAACTCTTTTATAAAAAAAAAATTGCAAAGTATCAGATGGACGCTCTCGCTTATCTCCCTTGTCGACTTGTTTCACATATGCAATCATCGAAGCAAGCATACCCAATACATCTAGATTGATTTTGTGTCTCTGAAGGTCGATTTGTCTTTTACATTTGGATGAGTTACACGACAAGCTCGCTTGGTAGACACACGTGTCCTTAAATGTCAGTAGTGGAGCAATTTCGTAGGAAGGAATGTAGCACCTTTCTGGTGAGCTAAAGTTATTTGGATCGCACTCCCTTTTGGTAATATCATCATTTAGGTTATTGCAAGCTACATATGTCGCGATGATTGCCCGTTTTACATAATTTGTGCATCCTAAATGATGATCAAAAGACATCACGATAATGACATGATAAGTTAGACATAAGTATGCCTTTTGAATCTATCTACAAATAATGAGAATATTTTGAATATAAGACCTAGATTGTGGGCCATTTTCTCAAAAGATGACCTAGAATCGACATTTTCTCAAATCAGACTTGGAATGGCCAATTTAATCTCAAGCGAGGTCTGAGCTCACACATCTTTGCCGACCTACTTGCACTTGTGAGTTGCGTGCTTGCTCTTGACGTTTTAACATGTTATAGAAAAATATTAATACGTCGTTTACACACTTTTTAAAATGGTTAATATAAAAAAAATATTAAAATCTTAAACTTGTCTGTTGTAACATGAATATTCCAAAAAAAAGTTTGCCATAAAAAATCTCAACTTATACTAATGTGATAATATATCTTGAATAGAGCATAAATAAAGAATATATATATTATACATGTATATGCTTGAGGTTCTTCCCAACAAAAAAAAAGAAGTTTTGAGTTTAGTGTTACTGTAGACAAGTTTAAGATTTTTAGCGATAATTTTTTTTTTAGGTATTTTGTATTATGGCGAGTAAAATATGATTTTTTTTGGTTGTCGTGAGATTTGCCCATTAAAATATAAGTCGAATATAAGTGGGCCCTTTTGAATCCGTCCGAGGACAGAAGAGACAAGAGGATAGCAAGCGAACTGCAACGTAAGAGGGCAATGGGTTCGTTACACGTGGACTCCCCTTTGCTTACGTTGCGAGAGAAAAAGAGAGAGAAGCTTCCGTATCGAACTCCTACACGTCAGTCCACGTGGCCCACATCTCTTGATAAGGGCGAGTACATTTCGCTCCAATACAAAGAAATCAATATTATCATCATTACATTTTAATACTTTTTTTCCCAATTTAATATACAAAATGTATTTTCCCCCCTACAATCCACGTGTCAACAACTACTCAGTCGATCGCCCTTTTCAAAAGAAAAAAAAGTTTAAAATTTAATTTTCTATAAGTAGAGTTTGAATTATAATTCGAATGAATAGATGAATTGCTATCATCGCTCTATCTACTCTTTTATAAAATTAAAAAAAAAATTCAAAATAATTTATTTGACAATTTAATATGACAATCATAGTGTCCATCTAAATATAAATGAGTTTAAATAAATCGAGAGAAGTCGCTAGCGTCAATTATCCCTGCCACCCTTAAAAAGGAAAATAAAATGAAAGGAGGAGTCTTAATCAAAATCCTAATACCAGCCGCTGTCATCTTTGAGAAAGATCGAAAATTTGCTTGCTTCGTTTATTCTTTGCCAACCGATTTGACGTTCTTGATCTTCGAGGACAGGTCTGGAGAATTATATTTGTAGGCGGGGAGTGGTGGATCAGTATGTGATTGCGTTCCGACTCATCTTTGCATGAACGTGACTTCCAACCTCTGTTTCTCGCTTTTCTTGTTCAGGTACGTAGGCTCGTCCGCGCATTGGATCAACCCGTCCTCGTCACCGTCACGCCTCACATCCTTATCTCGTCATCACAGTCCATCACACAACCCACATTCCCCCCACGACGGCGATTTTTATAGGAGGGTGACTGAGATCTCAGTGCGGATTGTTGTATTCTTCTGGGGAAGACAGAACTGGCCTTGAAAACGGAGGCCCTTACTGCAGGATCCGATATAAGAACGCTGCCTTCGTTCTCACAGGGTGAAAAACAGAGAACCCTTCTCTGCAATTTGCAGAAACAGAGAGGTAACGTTCGGGGATCCGCGTTTCTTGCGAGGTTTTCTTGTGATGTCACGAGCCTGTCCGTGGCTTTGTCGTGAGGATTTTTTTTTTTGTTTTGTTTGATTGGTTCCGACCTTTCTCTTGATGGTCTCTGTTTGTATTGATGGAAGTGATTGTAATTGTATATCAGGTTGCGTTGTTGAGGGCTCTGATTGGTTTGAATGAATTCAAAGCCCTTAGTTTTTTAAGCTTGTCTGCGGTGTTATTTTTTTGTCGAATTCTCTTGGGTTGATGGTGCAATGTTTTCCGGGTTGTGACTGATCGAGGGTCTGCTATTTTTCAATGTGTAAAAATGTAGTGCAGGCGGGCGGATTAATGACGAGGATCTATACAACGTCACCTTCACTTCTGTTGGATTATATTGTATCAATTAGCTGAGAAGTTACTCTAATTTGGTCAATTATCGAAGACCTGGCATTGAGTTAGATATGTTAGAGCTGCCTCGATTACAACCTATTTGTTTTTTTTTTTTTTGTGGGGGGGGGGGGAGGGTGAGCTAATGTGAAATCCTTACACTGAGTGGTATGATTTGCATTGATGGTTCTGCATACTTCCGAGACTTCAGTATCATATATCATATGACTGTTCACTATAAGAAAGGCCACAGCTGAGAGTTGTAGAATTCTGAGTGGACTTGTGGTTATCTTTTGTCAGATTTGCCAATAATTAGTTCTCGAGTCGGTTGGTCATATATGATTTGCTATCGCGTTGCTACTCTTATCAAAGATTTAAACATGAAGATGCCCTTGTAGGAATTCTATTTTGTTCCAACAGACATCCTAAGTATTACATAAAACTGATTACAATGACAGATAAAAGGACACAATGCTTGGGAATGGAGTTGTCGGGATCCTCTCTGAGTCTTCAAATAAGTGGGAAAGAAGAGTGCCCCTTACACCTTCTCATTGCGCTCGCCTTTTACTCAGTGGCAAGGACAAAACTGGAGTATCCCGCATAATCGTGCAGCCATCGACAAAGCGAATCCATCATGATGCGCTTTACGAAGATGTGGGCTGTGAAATATCAGATGACTTGTCTGAATGTGGTCTTATGTTGGGTGTCAAACAGCCGAAGGTCTGGAATACCAAGTCTCACTCCAAACATTAGGAAAATATTTAGTCACTGTTGTTTAATCATATTTGGTCTTTTGCAGTTGGACATGATTCTTCCCGACAGAGCCTATGCCTTCTTCTCTCATACTCACAAGGCCCAGAAAGAAAACATGCCCCTGTTGGACAAAGTACATTTTCCTTCATTTGCAAATGTTGCTCAAGTATTAATAGTAGAGGAAATTTTTGTCCTTTCTAATTCTCCTTCAACTGTTCTCAGATTCTAGCTGAAAGGGCTTCACTTTATGACTATGAGCTCATTGTCGGTGAGCACGGGAAGAGATTGCTTGCATTTGGAAAATTTGCAGGAAGAGCAGGATTAATTGACTTCTTAAGTGGACTAGGACAAAGTAATCTTCCAAGCTATACTTTTGTGTCTGTATGCCTTTTTTTATTTTTCCTCCTTTAACTGAATTGTGCTGAATAATGAAGAGTCTTTCCTTTTGATATTTCATGTACCTCAGCAGCTGTAGTTTATAGGCAATGCCAGTCAGGTTAATCCTTTGTTCCTGACATCTTTCAGGATATCTAAGTCTTGGATACTCAACCCCTTTTCTCTCACTTGGTGGATCTTACACATACTCCTCCTTGGCTGCTGCCAAGGCTGCAGTAATTTCTGTGGGCGAAGAAATTGCAACTCAGGGACTACCATCAGGAATTTGCCCTCTGGTCTTCATATTCACCGGTTCAGGAAATGGTACTGTATCTTTGTAAATGGCTCTTCTTGCAACCATCATTTATGATGCTGTGCAATTGCAAGTTATGAAATCAAATCTGGTATACTGTTTTTGTTTATACTGTTACTCTATTAAAAGAAGGAACCCATCCTTCAATTTCAGATGCAGGAGTATTGCTTATTTCTCCCTACAGCCCTCTACCCTATCACGGTATCTCATCTCTTATTTGCTTCTCTGTAGTTTCTGCTGGAGCACAAGAGATATTCAAGCTTCTTCCTCACACTTATGTTGACCCGAGCAGACTCCCAGAACTCTTTCAGATGGTAAGTTAATATATAGCTTAGCATAATGGAAGTCCCATCCAATTGAGTTAGCGTTTGGGCTATTTTGGTTTCCCATTTGACGGAGCACTCCCCTGCCACTGGACCAATAAGGTTCGTTAATAGATTGAGACTTAGAAGATGACCTCATATAATGAGATGAAAGTTGATCTTATAACTGCTAGTCATGTGTTCTGACTAGACTACATCTTCCATAGAACAGCAGCATTGATAGTCCACTTGATTGCCTTTTGTTTGTTCTCATGCATACTTACAATTTTAAGTCAATTTTAGGTCTTGCTCCATAGTTTTGGTTTGGATTTGGCTAAGCTTTTGCTGTATTTTCCTTTCTGCTAGGCCAGAGATCCAACTCAAATGGCAAAAAGATCGAAAAGAGTTTTCCAAGTATATGGTTGCGTTGTGACTTGTCAGGACATGGTTGAACACAAAGATCCTTCGAGAGAATTCAACAAGGTATGCTAGGCCACTTTTCATTTTTCAATTGCTCAAAAGTTACAATATCTTGTTACTTGTACTATGATTTCCAAATTGCCAGTCCAGCTGTTTTCAAATGCTGAGATGGACCTGAAATTGTATGCACGTGGACATTTTGTTTCTTTCAGGCTGACTACTATGCACACCCGGAACACTACTCTCCAACTTTCCATGAAAAAGTGGCACCATATGCATCTGTCATCGGTATGCTATACATATGTTGAGTCTCATAAGGTTGTTTCTGATTAGGGTGCAAGAATTATGAGCACTGTAGGAAAGATCTCGTATTTTTTTTATTCAAGGTTATCGAATCACTCCCTTGAATTATATATTCCTTGGTCTGGTCCAGCTGATTTATCGCTGTGATTCACTCTCATGCAGTCAATTGCATGTATTGGGAAAAAAGGTTCCCGCGGTTATTGAGTAAGGAGCAGCTCCGGGGTCTAATGAAGAAAGGATGCCCACTGATAGGGATAGCAGATATCACTTGTGATGTAGGAGGCTCAATGGAATTTGTCAATCAGACAACGTCGATTGAATCACCATGCTTCAGGTATTGTTAATGCAAATTACCAGTGTTTCGTTGCACCACTTGTCTTATATTATTCTAGTTAGCGCTCTTCAATATTTCTCCACATCATCAGTTGGTAAAATCTTAATTGAGATAAGATCCTTTTTTCTCGCAATAAAAACCTAGAGGTTGTCACCATCTTAACAGGATCTTAATTTGATAGAATATTTATTGGTTGGATCATCCCGGCCAATCAATGAAAGGTAAAAGAAAGATTGATTTTACAGTCTCTGGAAACATTACTAACTGATGTTTACAGGAACTCATATCCAATTCTTCTTATTTCTCCTCTCTTGTTGTTTTTTTGTGGATGATGCACATTATTCTATGTGTTGGTGGTATGTGACTTGCTAATATTGGTTGGTTATGTAAAAGAGACTGTAAAAGAGAGATTGATTTTACAGTCTCTGGAATCATTACTAACTCATGTTGACAGGAACTCATATCCAATTCTTCTTATTTCTTCTCTCTTGTTGTTTATTTGTGGATGATGCACATTCTTCTATGCGTTGGTGGTATGTGACTTGCTAATATTGGTTGGTCATGTATGACCTATATATATTGGTTGGTTATGCTCCAAATTTGCAGATACAATGCCCTATGTGATTCATATCATCATGATATGGAGGGTGATGGTGTGATATGTGCAGCCGTGGATATTTTACCAACTGAGTTTGCAAAAGAGGTGCGTTTCTGAACTATGCATGTCATGGGACTTTTTGGTATTTTATGGAATGTGTTAGTTCTCAGAGAGGGTACCAAAAGTGCTCTAATGTTTTTGCTCCTATTCATTTTGCTGTGGAAAGGCTTCCAAACACTTTGGAGACATTCTTTCAGAATTTATTGGAAAATTAGCCTCTTCCGTAGATATTGCACAGTTGCCTGGGCATTTAAGGAGAGCTTGTATAGCACACAGAGGAAGACTCACTGCCCTGTATGAATATATACCGCGCATGCGAGAATCTGATACAGAGTAAGATTTCTTCTATTGCCTCTATTCTTTTTTTGCCTTTTGATCATTTTGTTTGGTGGAAAAATTGAAGACCGCCTCAGGGAATAAATATATATCGAATGCAAGGACTTCCTTACTGAGCTACATATCTTTTCCCTTTGTCTACACGTGGCTTCCCGTAACAAAAGATTGCAGTGCTGCGATGCTCCTCGGTCCCAGATTAGAGATATTTTTCATGGTCTAAAATACAACTGTACTTTTACATGTGACAGAGGAACTAATTCTCAGATTTCAGTGTAGAACCAACCCCTATATGCAGAGTTAGGTAATCAACTGTGTAAAGCTGTTCAGTTCATGTCAAAAATGATAAGTTGCCTCAGGAAAATCTTTAGGAAAATACAAAGGACTTTAAGTGAAAGGGGTTTTTGAAAATGCAAATTGCGTTTGGAAAGTTATAATCTAAAAGTTCATTACGAAGTATCTTTAAATAAAATGGTGTTTGGAAGACTTATATTTACAAAATACCTTTATTATTAAAAATATATATGTATTTGGCCGGTAAGGGCAGCTGCCGCTGGACCTCAGGCGGCCCTTGGAAAGCGGGACCCCTGGTGAGACCCTCACCTGAGGTCAGGGGGCCTCGGCGAGGGCTGCGCCTGGGTTGCGTGACCTCGGCGAGGACTGTGCCTGGGTCGCGCGACCCCGAGCAGCTATCGCCGAGACACAAATCGCGCGGCCCCCCGCGGAGGCCACCGCAACCCAGATGGCGTGGAGGTCGCCACGACACCCTAGCGACAGTCGCTTGGGTTGCCGTGACCGTCGCCTGGGTTGCCGTGACGGTCGCTAGCCTCCCTCTAGCCGGTCGCCGGCCCCTCGCAGCCCTGCGCAACCCCGCCGACCGCCCTCAACAGAGAAGATGAATAGTGAACAAGGAAGATGATGAACAGTAATTTTTACATTTGGAGAAGGCTGAAAGCCCAAGACCAGCCTTGGGCTTTCAGCCTTGAGAAGCCTAGCTTTTGGCTAATCGGATTAGTAAAATATTTCCCAAACACCTCATATTTAGCCCAAAGGTCTTTAGGTATTCAAAGTCCATTTGCAAAGCAGTTTTCAAACGCAGCTTTAGTGAGGTTAACTTTTAATTGGAAAAGCATATGTGAATCTGGATGAGTGGTAAAGTCCCAAATATGAATGGGTTGCTGTCACCTGATTTTTTTATTTTTTTTTTGGGACAGAGAATATTGTCAAATCATTCTTTAATTTGCCTCTGTCAGTATTAGTGGTCCATATTTCTTCGATTCCCTTTCTATCTAGTCTATAATATTGATAAGTGATAACCTTTTATCTTTTGTCCTTTTGTATCTGCGGGATCTAAATAGAATAGAGACATTTAAGAATGGAGTTTTTCTTAAGCAAGTCTGGAATGGATACTGATAGTTAGCCCCTCTTTCTCTTGCAATTGCCTCTTCTCCTGAGAGAGTTGTAGCCCTTTTTTCGTCTTTCTGGTTTGTGAGAGTTTGATAAGCACTACCTGGTCAGTTCCAGCAACAAAAATTTCAGGTTTTTTCCTTTATGATTTGTCATGAATTATCCTGATACTACTGAATGCATGTTTAGGTTTCCACTTCATCACATGAATGTTTTCATTTCGCATCTGCAGGAGCATGCCGGTAAACCTTGTCAATATACCTGCATACAGGATGAGAAAATTCACAGAATTGGTAAGTTATATTGTGTCTCTCTCCTTAGCAGGCATTCTTGTGTATGTTATGCACCGATGTAGAATATTATGTCGACTTTGGTATGTATAAGCTCATTATATATGTGCAGTTACCTTATGAAAACTATTCTAACCAATAGGTTTCCCTGAGCGGCCATTTATTCGACAAATTCCTGATAAATGAGGCTTTGAACATCATTGAAGCAGCAGGCGGTTCCTTCCACTTGGTTAAATGTCAAGTTGGCCAGAGTGCTGATGCTCCATCTTATTCAGAACTTGAAGTGAGTAGATCCGTTCTCCACTATTACTTTGGAAGGAGGAATTTATTAAGTGGGTCAATTCACTTTTTTACCTTTCTCTGTTAGATTAATCAGAATTTCCATCCATGTTTTTACGTCTTTATTGCCATAGCAATATTCGGATAGACTATCCAACATGGTTGAACATTCTGTGTCACTGTTTCTGAAATTGTTATACTTGACTATATTTTCGGGGAAATTCTATAATGACCTATCTGTGGATGCTTATGCAATCTGAATTACTAAGAGCTATTTCCTTTGTTAACCCTGACTAGCTTCAAGTTTGATGATCTAAAGTTTGACTAAAATATGAATATACTCCCTCTTATCACTTTTGCTTCTCATTGCCGTTCATGGTTCTGTTTGTTGTGTAAGTTCAATTTCTCAACATTGCACTTCTTTTTCCCTTGCAGGTTGGTGCAGATGATAGGGAAGTCTTGGATCAGATTATTGATTCTCTAAATTCTCTCGCTAATCGGAATGAAAATGGACCGCAGCCAGACAACAGAACAAATCCAACATCAAAGACAGTTGGTACAGTGGTGAATAATGGCACTAAAAGCAGCTGTGATCCGGAATATATGAGTTCCGTTCTAATTCTTGGTGCTGGGAGAGTCTGCCAACCAGCTGCTGAGCTCTTGGCATCTGTTGGAAGTGCTTCATACCGCCAAAGGCATGATTCACATTTGAAGGTCGACTCTGAAGAGCAGGGACATGTTCAAGTTTTTGTGGCATCTCTCTACCTAAAGGATGCAGAAGAGGTAGAACTGACGACATCTTTTTTCATTGGGGAAATTCAGGCTTAAATTATAATGTGACTGAGCATATGATTGTTCCATTACTTTCTTATTTGTTAATGAGGCAAAATTTTTCTGTATGGGAATTAAAAAGTAGCAATTATAGCAAACACATGGCGAATACACTATTTGCTATCTTTCTTTCTGGGAGTAAATTTTTGTTCTAATGTTCGGGTGGGCATAGACTATAGAAGGCATTCCAAATGCAACCGCAGTCGAGCTCGATGTGACGGACCATGGTAGTCTCTCCAAGTGCATTTCTCAGGTACTTGGGACTTTTATTAATGGAGATTATATGTTCCTTCTGGTTTTGTGACTCTGAACAGAGAATTTCATTAACCTCTACAATTAACTAACGTTGTTCTTTCCCTTGTCCAGGTGGATGTTGTAATAAGTTTGCTTCCCGCTATTTTCCATGTTACTGTAGCAAATGCTTGCATCGAGGTACATTGTACTTCCTAATTTCATGTTAGGTGCTTGAATATATCTAACATATCAGCAGAATATTTCCACCATGAGCACTTCCCTTTTATAACATGCTCATGAAATCAATTGATCATCTCATGCTGTTGTCTCTATCCTTGGTTTGGTGCAGCTCAAAAAACATCTTGTAACGGCTAGCTATGTTGATGATCAGACATCAAAGTTAGATGAAAAGGCAAAAGATGCTGGCATTACAATTCTTGGAGAGATGGGGTTGGACCCTGGAATTGGTAATTGTTTTCCCAATGCATAGTGAGAACTTACTATTTCAAAGAGGCACTGGTTTCGTTTATTTCGAATTTTACACCGGGCTTCTTCATTTGGTATTAATGTACTCAACATGTTAGTGCACCTTTCGTGTACATTCATGTGCCCTTTAACAAGCTGATCTGATATCAAGCATTTATTGCATTATTTTGTTACCTTACTGGAGCTGTATCTGTTTGAAATGTGTCAGATCATATGATGGCAATGAAGATGATTGATCAAGCACATCAACGGAAAGGGAGAATAAGATCTTTCACTTCCTACTGTGGAGGCCTACCATCGCCTGCAGCTGCAAATAATCCACTAGCATTTAAGTTCAGGTACTCTCTATCTCGAAGTGTGAATGGTACCATTTTCTATCAACTGATCTATTAAAGACCATGAGAACATGTTTTTAGCTTTTTGCTTCTTTAAACCATTTCTTTCTATGCAGTCTATGGAATTGATCAGAACTGTTGGATAGAATATGTAATTCGACCTTGCTGTAAAAATAGGTTATCTTTAGATTAGTAAGCTCATACTTCTTCATTCAAGACTTTTCTTTCTTACGCAATTTAATCTATAACTTCTGATGCATCTGGTTTCTGATCTTTTGAAAAGACTGTTAAAAAATTGTTCTCCTAAACTTCTGTAGTTGGAATCCTGCTGGAGCTATCCGAGTTGGGCATAATCCTGCCTTATACAAGTCTCATGGTGAAACTATAAATGTCGATGGTACGAAATCCACTTTCAATAGAGTGAGAATTTTCAAATGTAGCTTTGACTTTATTCTCCTGCCCATGAAGTTTTGGCATTTCCAGTTTTCATCACGTGGTATTGCGCTGCATTGATTACAAAGTTCATTCTGATCACAGAGAATTGATTGTGCTTCTAAATTTGCTTTCTGCCTTATATTAATGGTGTCAACAATATGCAGGAGACAAACTCTATGAATCTGCTACTAGATTCCGAATACCCGAACTCCCTGCCTTTGCACTGGAGTGTTTTGCGAATCGCAACTCTTTGATATATGGGGACTTGTACAGAATAAGTACAGAAGCTTCGACCATTTTCCGCGGAACCCTCCGCTATGAAGGCATGATGAACTTTTAGATCTTTTATAATCTCACTTCCTCTCATTTTTAGCCTGCAATAAGCTAGCTTCAGAAGCATAGTATGAAAGTTAATTGTTTTGAAAGAAATAAGCGTTGAACATGCTTGCTGTTCTTAACAGAGAGAATTCAAAAATTGGCCACATGTGAATGTTATTACCATACTCAGAATCTCTTGTTATTTTTTCTGTAGGTTTCAGTGAAATAATGTGGACTCTTGCAAAAGTAGGCTTGTTTGATACGGAGGCCCAAATGATTCTTAAGAATAGCGAGCGACCCACATTCAGGACCTTCTTGCTCAAGCTTCTCAAACTTGAGAAAGAAGATTCAGATAAGGCCTCAGTTGGGGAGAAAGAGATTGCCCGACAATTGCTCATACTTGGACACTGCACTGAAGAAGGAACAGCCCTAAGGACCGCCAAAACCATCATGTATGTAACTTTTCATTGTGCAAAGTACTTCTTACTCACATAATTACCAGTTGGGCCTGCTAACTATTCTACAATCACTTATTTGTACGGTTCTAGAGCCAAATGTTTTTCTCTTGTGTATTAAGTGATTGAAGCATTTCGTTTGTTGCTGCATGCTTTAGGTTCTTGGGTCTTCACGAGCAGATGCAAGTCGCTGCATCCTGCCAGAGTGCCTTCGACGTAACCTGTCTTCGCATGGAAGAAAGAATGGCCTATTCTAGCACGGAACAGGTATGATTACGGCGTGTATTATACCAGTAGTAAATGTTGGGCTAGTATGTATGTATCAGTGTGGTTAGTGAATAATGAAACTCCATATGACAAGAAGTATGATTTATGATTAGGATATGGTGCTTCTGCATCATGAGGTGGAGGTTGAGTACCCGGAGAGCCAGCATGAAGAAAACCACCGTGCCACTCTACTAGAGTTTGGGAGGATCGAGAATGGCAAAACCACCACTGCCATGGCTCTCACAGTCGGTATTACAGCAGCCATTGGAGCACTGGTACTTTCGCGCACACCTTTTTCCTCCACTAAATGAATCCAACTATATGCTTTGACTAAGCAATTTTCTTCTCTGCTATTGCAGCTATTACTTGAGAACAAAATCAAGACAAGAGGTGTGTTGAGACCTATCGAACCTGAAGTATATGTGCCAGGTATATTTGAAAATTAGCTGCTATCCCATTGTGTCCTGCATTATCAACTATTGTTTTCTGTTGATTATACCATTCTTTTTAGCCTAGCAAGTTATTTTGCTAGTCTCCATTTTCCCATCTGAGATTCCTATGCAGGATTCGCTCATTGGCAACTTAAAGCCTCTGACCGACTACTTTGATGTTGCTATCATGTTAAGAGAATTTGACATATAGCTCCTCAAGACTCCCTCTTGACATTGGAATAGACCGATGACATTTTCTTTTTCTTTTTTTTCTTTTTTCTTTTTGGGTTGCAGCACTGGATATCCTGCAAGCTCAAGGTATCCGGATAATGGAGAAGATTGAGTAACTTGGACTTTTGGGAATGTGCCCGATTCTATCGTGCATGCAGATTGAAGGAATAAAAAAGAAGATGGAAAACTGAACAACATATGTTCTTGTATGGATGTAAAAATAAAAATCTCATTCAGCGTTCCTTGTACATAACTTGTCTGAATCACCATCTACTACAACTATTAAAACTGGGGCGTCTTTTAACTGAATGATCCCAGGCATTGCATTAATGTAGATTCACTTACTTTTCGCATCAAACCGTATATTTTAAATTTTCAGTAGCTTTCGTCAACATGCTTTGATCTGGTTTCCATGGTCCAATGTGACATCAAGGTTCTGTTGGGGGAAGCATGACAAAATTCTTAACACATTCGTAATAGGGAGCCCATTAACAACCTAGTTAGACCTATCTTCACTCAATGACTCTTCTTCCTTACTTATACTCAATAGGTTCTCATATCAGTAACTGCAAGCTCGAGGGGAGAATGAAGAAAGCATTTATTTGAGTATGTAATGATACGAGTTACAGAAAAAATAAAAATTGAAACTACTGTCACTGTACTCAATGACCGTTGGAGTGGAAGTTTAACAGCAAAGCTTCGGCAAGAGACGAAATATTACTTAGTGCTAAGTGAGATCTTAAATCTCAGTAAAAACAGCCATTCTGATAACAAGTTTGTCACGCACACTGATGATTCAGCGATAATGGCAGTTTCACTTCTGGTATGGTCACTCGACTAGAGTTGTCAGATAAACTGCCCTGTTTATTGTCAAGTGAAAATTTAAGCATGTCAAACATCAAAATTGCAACTTCTGACAGGTCAAATCCAATACTAGGTTTCTTTTCTTTTGCACCAAAAGATTACTGCATTACTCCATATCAGAAGCCTAATACTAGTCAACGTCCTCAACGTTTATACTTGTTAACCTATTTCTGGACTCAAAAGGTTTATAGGTAAGATGCTTGAAACTTTCATGAGTACATAACATTGTCTTGAACATTTGGAAGATGTAAATGCAACATCATAGGTGAAATTGTGTAGATTGAATGCTCGAAACTATCCCGAGTACAATGACAGGATCAAGGATTCATTGCTCCAAGCGTTTCCAATGGTTTTGCTGAAACTATCCAGAACACTCAATTCGTACTTAGTCTCATATACGCCACAAGAGTTCATTCATAATTATTTGAGCCTGATGTCGGGAATGTTGACAAGGGAAAGCCTGGTTTACTTTTGAAACTTCCCCTTTTATTGCGTAAGTACTTGTATAACTTGCATTGTGAAATCACACCTTCAGTCACCACCTTAATTACAGATCATCATCATCAAACAATATCCTTATTTCTGAAAAAAAATAAAAAAATGAATGCTTTTTTCTCTATCAGTTGACTGAGCTTTTGTACAATCAGATGGCGAAAATCAATGCTCAGTCTCATTCTAATATCTCTCCTTACACGCCACTCGGGCTAGAATCCACCGCTGATGATGTTGATGGAATCTAATCACGTCTGTTGGACGGCAAGGGCGCCGGGTTTCCTTGGCTGATTATTGCTCAAAACAATGAACAGGAGAGCGAAACTCAGTACACGCAACAAAACATTAGTGTTATAACATGCAGAAGAACCAAAAGTAATGGCACGTGCATTCCTCTGCTCGAGGTGCTCGGGGATGGGGCCTTCTCGTGCGTTCTGTTATCAATCATAATCTCGAACCTGCAACTGCCTTGTGTGGGATCGATCACAGTGAGGACCGTCAAATTGTTGAACGAGCACGAGCCTTGCCTCTGATCCATGGTCTGGTAGTACATGTTGAATGCATACGAAGCATTGCTCTTAGCGTCAAGATTACCGCAGCTCGATCCATAGCCAAGGCTGGTGCAATCTGCATAAGAACAAGCATAGCTCGTCGCTCCTGGCAAGTTCGGATCCGAAAGGCTCGCCTGGGGCGCCATCACGCACCAGTGCCTGGACAAGTACTTGACGCCTTTGGCAGCGACTAAACTCTTTCCATTGCCCAAGTCCAGTGGGTACTTGATGGACCCGTCGTAGTAGAATATCCCCCAGTGCCGCTCAAAATTCCCCGGGTCGACGCTCTTCTTGTCCTCGTCTATAAAGGCGAAGAGGTAAATATCGGGCATGGTTGGGTGCTTCGGGCTGCCCTTGCCGCTGCGAATGCGGTTCAGGAGGCCCTGGTTGAACCGGCGAGCATTTTGGTTATTTGCATTCGGGGTGCCATCCGTGGGCCACCCGACCTCTCCAATTATCACGGGCATCGATCCAAAACCATTCTTCTCAAGGGCGGCCATGAGGGTATCGAAGTTGGCATCGAGGACATTCGTGTACGTGATCGAGCCATCTACCACGGGTGTAGCTTTACCATCAAAGAAGGCATACTCGACAGGGAAATCGGGGTCCGCGTCGAGGCTAAGGAAGGGGTAAATGTTGACGGTGAGAGGGGCGCCGTTGTTGCGTAGGAACTTAGTGATGGAGATCATGAGGGTGCGGATGTCGGACCGGAAATCGCCGCCCGAGGGGAGGCCACTGTCCGTCTGGTAGACATCGCCGTTGAGCGGGACCGTCGCCTTGACTTGTTGGCCGAGGCCAGCTTTGATAAGAGCTGCTTGGATATTTTGAAGAGCTGGAAATGTAGTCTTGACATACGTGTCTTTGTAGTCCTTCAGGAATGGCTCGTTACCAACAGCCACATACCTAGGAACAATAATTTGTGATTTTCAAGTTCATTTCTAGATGCACACTAACCAGGAACATTGCCTTGTATGCCGTAGTTTGATTACACAAAGATTCTTACCTTATGTCCACCCCATATTTGGAAATGAAAGTGGACACATTCTGCGACACCCAGTTGACAGCGGCTTGGACGCTGCTCGAGAGCGGTATGAGGAGGTCATTCGGTATCCCGACCATCACTTGGATCCCAGAATGCCCGAGCGCTTTGAGGGGCCCTGGATCAGCCTCGAAGAGCTTCACTTTGTCGAATCCATTGTCCTTCAGTAGCCGAACCGCTATCTTTGGAGGAAGTGGATGCGAAGCGCGCGACCCCCAGTTGCATGCGAGGCCTTGAACTTCCAAGGTCACGCCTTCAAGGATTACAGACAGGATAAGAAGCCATGAGAGATAGCGAAAATTGCCCATGTTTTATCGAATTGTGGATTCGCTGATTATTTTCTGGAAGTCTCTGCTGTTTATAAGCCGCCTTAATAGTTGAGTAAAGTGGAGAATATTAGAGAAATCATCCTTTCCAAGTCTTTTCAGGGGACAGGCAAGGGATTACATGGAGAGTCAACAAGGAACTCGATACCATATGAATCGGCACGCAGTCGTCTTATTACAGACGAAAGAATATTGAACCCAAGAAAGGAATGGAGTGAACGTGTTGAACATTATTTTGTACAAGGATGCCTTGGAAAAGTTGCGATTGGAAAGTCTCTTTCTTGAAATCCTCAGTTTGCTAAGCTTTTGGCAAAAAGTGCTTCTTAAACATTCTTTAGCGGTTCATGGAAAAGTAGTTGCCTATGTACTCATTTTGTGAGGACTAGGGAATTCCATTGCTACGGTGTAGACAGTATCAAAGCTTGCTTGAGCTGTAAGCATTAGGAAAACCTCCTTACCATTGTTTGTTATTATCTAATATATGCAGATTGTATGCCCAATTAGGTGAGTTGTAATGACGAATGCAATCCCATAAGCTGGATGAACCTGATGGGATGGAGAACATGTCCGGTAAAACGAGGTGTTCATAAGAACTTGGAAAGATTATGAACCGGTGAACAGCTGGATAGAGTCATGATCGCAAATAAACAGACTCATGGGATCAGTGGCAAAGGCAACTTCCTTTACCAATTTTGCAGAACACGTTGGGCCCCGTTCCATCACTAGTTCAAGAAGGCCTTGACCACTTTTCATTTGAATAGGAAGTCTAATGAAAAGGTAAATGCCCATTATTGTCAAGGAATGGAACTCGCAGCGGAAGGGCTGGAGTTTGAATCACAGCAATTTTACCTTATCTGAGCAAGTAGCCATAGGGACAGTTTGTTGACAGAGGTAGCAGACTCTACTCAGAGAAAGCCTGCTTTTATCGGTGAAAACAGAATACAAGAGCAGCCTGTTTTCCAACAATCGTCCAACAGCTCTTTGAGCTTTCTAAGGAAATTTCGGCCCCATTTGGTTAGAAGTTGGGGAAATGGCTTTGGGTTAAAAGGGATTTTTCAAAATAGTATAATGTTTGGCAAATTGTGACTATAGACTGGTTGAAAAATAACTTTAGCTTAAATGTCATTAGGCAAAACCTATTTGCAAACGGCTATTGCTATTTTTTTTTTTTAAAAAAAAACTCAAAATTAAATTCAGTGAAGCTCAATTAGTGGGTAAAGGTCGCAGAACCTTAGGCGAGGCTTAGGTCGCACTGCCAAGGCTACGCCTGAGGTAGGGCGACCCTAGGTGACACCGCTTGAGATAGGGCAATCTTAGGCAATCCAGGCAATGCTTAAGGTCGCATGACCTCAAGCGACGGTCATCGGGACACGCAACCCCTCAGGCGGCGATCATCAGCCTCTAGCTTTTTTATGCAAATCGAGGAAGATGAACAATAAATGTGTAGATGAACAGTGAACGTGAAGATTAGAATTCCTAAAATACTTAAAGCCCAAGGCAGTGATTTCAGCTTTCACAATGTTAGTATTTGTCGATGAAATCTAAGAATACTTGCCAAACACTTCATATTTTCTAGGACCGAAACTCTTTGAAAACGCTGAACCAAACGAGGCCTTCATCAGTTATGTTGGAGCTTGAAATGTCTCCACATAAGGGATTAAAACAAGCCGAAGACATTGGCGGAAAATTGAGAAAGCTTATACTTTGAACTCTCTCTTGCTCTCTAGGTCGTACCCGTGATAATACTCGCTCGGAATCTCTCTTGTAAGGGTTTTCTTTGCTCCTTGTGATGGGGGAATTGAGAAGACTACAATTGGAGTAGCAATAAGTTCAATGCAGAAGGAAAGACGAAGAAAAAAACTTGACTTAACAAAAATAAATTAATAAAAAGATTTTTCATTGCCCATAAAAATAATTAGTTATAAATTGTTATCAACGATAAAAACATCTTTCATCGATTAATTTTTCGAAATGATATAAAAAATCATTTTCCGAAGAATGTTTTTCTAAATCACTCATTTTCCGCGAAAGAATCTCACTCTTAAATAATATTACCAAACACTCGAGAATAGTACCCTTACCTGCAATTTCTTCGACCAAATAGGAAATACTGCGATAATGAACTTATAGATGTATAATGTAAGAAGACATTTCGATGTATAGTCAATTTCTTAAACATAACATCCACAATCAGGGTTTTCAGTACAAGCTAAAGGGTTGATAAAAAGAAAAAGAAAAAAGGTACTTCCCAAAGGCACAACGTTTCTCCATTTCACTGTGGGTCCCCAGTAAAACTTGCGTATAGATTGGCAAGGCATGACCCACATATGTTTCACTCGCCAATTTCCTCTCTTCAATCATGCGTCAACAAAGGGATAAAGCACATCATTATGAATATCATCCAAGGCTTTCTTCATCTGCTAAATAGGGAAAAAGTGATCTTTGTTTCTGGATTTGAAATACTCTTGAAGTGTCTTATAATTTTGGGATGATCAGGTTAGTGATCTCGCCTCATCCACTTGCTCAAGTGGTGATTTCTGCGCCTGAGCTTCTTGGTCAAAAGACCAGCAAATTGGCTGCTCAAATCTATGTTTCAGTAGAAGCTATATAGCTAGATTTTCTATCAAATTTTATATAGATAGTTTGACCAAGCCTTGTCGGAAAAGAAAGGTTGCACCTTCAATCAAAGTCCAATTGCTAGTTCATCCTTTGGGAAGCTATGAAGATTCCTTCCTTAGCTCTCTAAACCAGTAGCAATATCTTTTTAGTTGATGCTCTTCTTGACTATAATAAGAACAGAAGGAATAACAGCCACACATTGCCAATTGAAAAAGAATCACAAGACTTTACTAAAGCACAAAAAGTGACTCTGGATTATGTCCAAAAGAAAGCCCAAGCTGGTCCAACCACAATACAAGAACCAAGAATCTTGAACCTCACTAGTGAGTGGTTACTGATTTCATTATTAAGATTAAATTCGACTATAGCGACTAAACTTATACAGATCACAGAGATCACATCTACTCTAAAAGCCTTCCAAAAAAAAAGTAAAAAATGAGGAGAGGAAAAATCCACGGTAACTATAGAAGCAGATCATCCCCAAAAAGATAGAGAAGTCTCTCCACAGCCCAACTGGGTTCATTCATACTCCAGTCCAAGCTCTGCGAGGGGTTCAGCAAGGGGGCTCTGCAGAGCGGGCAAGACTTGTGATTATCATCATGATCATGATCATGATCTTGATGGCCATCATGATCCACCCATCTGTCAATGCACTCTTTGTGGAAAACATGGCAACAGTTCCTCAGCTCCCTGACTTCATCATCCTCCCTCAGCTGGCTCAGGCATACTGCACACGTGTCACAGATCTGTGGCAGCCGCTCCATGGCATCCCCATAGGTGGTGAGCACCAGGTTGTTTCTTATCATCTGGGAAGAAACAGAGGAAGTATGCTCTGTTTCAACAGAGGAGGAAGAGGAGGCCATGGTGATTCTGTCTCTGAGCCTAAAAGCCCAAGACAAGACCCATCTCATCACTGCAAATACAAGAGCTGCTTTGTACAGGACGTGGGTTACTATCAAACAACAGCTGGAATCCCCCAACAAGAAACCCATTTTGGCGTCAAAATCGTCCTTCAGGAGATCAAGAAACATCAAGAACGTAGCTACAAGAAGAATTTCAAGAAAAAAGAGAGAGCAGGAGGAAGAAGAAGAAGGGGGAAGTTCAGTAAGAGGCACCGGCCTCCTTATAAAGGGAAAGGTTGGGGGGGTCTTGGGGATTGCTGGGTTTACTTTTTATTTTCTTCTTTAGATTTTTAATTACTTTTGTCAAGTATAATGTCCACCACGCTCTTCGCACTACCTTTTGCATTCGTGTAAAGTCACTAGGTCTAAGAGGGTGGACCGTGATATCTTAATTCAAGAAAGCTTTCTGAATATTTGACGTGTCAAAATCTTGTATAACAATGGAGGGTATAGACGTATAAGATTTTTTTAATTTCTTAATGAAGTGATTGATTTCTATTCTTGAAAGATGGGTCTGCACTGTGATTTTTGTCTGAAAGGAGGGAAAAGAAAAGAAAAAATCATGATGGTCCTCGTAGAAAAAGAGGTGGAAGCTATTATGACCTAAATAGAAAGCTAACAAAGCATCATGACATACGTGACACCATGTTGGTCCCACGTGGGCATAAGAATCAAACATATACCAAAACCAAAGAAAAGGCTCTACAAAAGAAAAAGAAAAAAAATCCTACAGCCATCAAGCAATTGACAAAAGCTGTCATGAGGAGCTTGAAGTGAATTACACTGAAGGGTCACTTAATTATCAGTAATCCAATATTTAATTTAAGAAATTGTTAGGTGAAGCAGAAGGAGGAACTGTACGATCGCATCAGCAGTAGCTCAGCTTGCCTTTTTGATCTTCTCATACGCGTGAAATGGGCCCATCTAACGTGCCTTGCTCCTTCAATCCGAGTCAGAAATCCACCAACTTGCCCATCATCTTGATTGCTTTCTGTCACGGTGATGGAGGATGATGCAGGGAAAAAGTAAAGAGCGAGAGAGATTTCAAACACTGTTGTGATTCTGAACCAGCTCGATAAAGAATACCAATCTTTATCAATCTTTATCTCTTTACCTAAAACAAAAAAGAGCCGTCGAACCATTAAAAAGCTACTTGACTGGGTGCAAGAACAGATATGAGCAGAAGCTGCATTGAAGGTCACTGCAGTGGGGGGTGTTGCCTTACGTGCATGACCAAATTGATAGGGACATCCAGTGGCCTGTGATATCAGCAAAAGAACCAGAGTTAGGAGAAAAAAAAAACAAAAGAAAAATCTCAAGTGGGAAGATATGAATTGGTACAAGTTATGTCATATTAAATTGCAAAATATGTATAGTAGGAGAAGCTTGAATGGTGCATTCATCATTCTCCATGGTTTATTTCATTTGCAAAGAGTATAACGTTCCATTGAGTTGGGTGACGAGATTTGTGATATTTGTAATCTATTTCGTTGTCTTGATATGACATTTTATATTTCGTACCATGTGTAAACTTGAAATGTTTATCGCATAAAAGAGAAGTTTCAAAGAGAATGTTTTATGTTGATTTTTTCGAAGCCCAATTCCTTTTAAAGATATCAACTTCAACTTGGATCTCAATTCTAGCCGGAACTCCCTTTGTCTTATAGAAAAGCATCAACTTTCAATCCATATTCAAATCTGATTCTCATTAAACTTCATCCAATAATTCTGTTGAGGATTTGACGTGCCATTCCACGTGTATTTGGCGACTTACGGATGTTGTCGCCAAAGCCATTGCCTAAATAACAATAGTTTCAAACCAAAATTTTATTTTATCTTTATAAAGAAGCACACATTTTTGGTTCATGTATAAATCTAGTCTCCATCAAGTTTTCATTCAATGATGCTTTTTAAAATTTGAAAGTGTCATTTCATGTGTACTTAGTGACTTAGAGCTATTGCCACCACAAGAATATAAGTAGTTTTGAACCAAGATAGAGGAGGAAAAGCGAGCACTCAAATTTGGATTTTTGGCACGTACGATACGAGCATGTCCAAAGCTAAGAAAATGGAACCTTGAACTTGCAATCAATAGCGCTTGAAAATAGGGGAAGTTTTTGGACTATGCGTGATCATTCACATCGACACAGTCGTGAGTTGTCAAATACACATAGAATGACCCATCTTTAACGTCATCATCGGACGAAATCTTCGTGGTGGAAATTTGGAACCAACTGTAATTGGTTTTTTTTTTACAAGACAAAAAAAAAATCAAACCAGAATGATAATTAGAGTTGAAGTTGGTGCTTTTTCGAACAGTCTAGAGCAAAATAGAGCCTATGAAAGAATTGATTTTTCTTTTTATATATGTGAGATAAGAGAAGTCGGAGCTCAAATTGGAAGGCGGGTTAAATCTAAGTGCTTTTCCAAGAGAAAGGCCGATTTTTTCCATGATTGGAGAAGTGGATGCTCAGCTCTAGGGGCCGACATGGAGATTAAGGCAAAGCAAAAGGGCGAGAAAAAGGAAGAAAAAAGGAAGAGGGAAAACCTGATCACATGATCAAGATAGTGTCCTTTTTCCCAAGAATTGACCAAACACATCCCGCAAAACCGAAAGGAAGAATCGAATGACCTTATCAAGAACAAACCTCAAACCAACATGCCCATGTCTGACCAAAGTGGCCATGCAACTAATTGAAGAAAAATAAAGAAATCAAGGAAGGGAAAAAAACAGGGGAGAAAAAGCAAAACGAGCTAAAAGGGGGAAAATGACAAAAGGATTTGCTTACATACGAAGGAATATATGCTCATCATCGGATCTTTCGGCGAGAACCCAAGGCTACTAAAGCCAACCTGCGTATGCTGCCTACCCAAATAAAGGTGCCAAAAAAGGTTGGATTGACGACATACATACGGGGGCTGCTAACATAATCTTATATGTACAGACATCACATATGACTTTTTGCAAAAGCTTCGAATCAAAGATGTTTCTCACCCGAATTAAACGAAGGATATGTCGATTTACACCGAAAGTGAGTCTGGCCAGCAATCTTTGATGACAAACTTCCAAGAATAAAAACTGGATTCAAGATGGGTCTACTCCACTTGCCTTGCTGAATCAAGTGACATGTTCTTTGTCGGGTGTTCAAACGCCTTGATAAATTTAGTTTAGTATGGTGAGATTTTGTGAGACAATTGTCAATTGTTCTACGAATTTAAATTGTTATGTAAATGTGTGGTTTATTATTTAGATATCTAATTAATTTTTTCTCACATTTAGTCTAGCTTATTTACCTAATACTGATATAAAAATAATTAATTATGGAGACAAATGGGGCCTTGAATGGTTTGAATTCAAAATTTCAAGCTTTGATATCGTATGAGATTTTGTGGAATAATTACTTGTAGAATGACTGACTGTGATTCCACAAATTTTCCCAAGTAGTTAACTAATGAATTATTAGATTAAGTGCTTGTTATCTAATTGAGTAATTCGAGTTTTTTCCTTTTATTTTTGACTGCTAAGGTGTTTAATTTGGGTTTCTTAAGTAGAAAAGTGAACACCTTTCAAATTATCTTGGACAATCTTCCACAAGTTATATAACCAAATTGGCTTATACATCAGTTGGTGGCCTATGTTTGTGCTTTAACGTGATTGGAAAGAGGAGGGAATCATCTTATCGGAAATGGCAAAAAGTTGTCCAAGGCCCGAGGTTATCACTTTTATCTTTTTCTGTCCTGAGTGAAGCGAGGGTGCATATTTTCTGAAAAAAATACCTCATAGGCTTGCTCATATCCTAGGATGTGCTATGAGATTATTAATTTGATAGTTCGACTTGCAATAAAAGTAAAAGGAAAAATTTCAAATAGGAGCTCGAAATATCATCATTTTCTCAAATAAATGTATGAAGTGAACCTTATTTCAAATAAGAGTCTAAAATATGTTAGACAAAATAAATCATATGCGGAAGCCAGGATCGATTATAGACAAACCTCCAGCCATTGTTTGTAATCGCGTTCGTCTGAAAAACCTGAAATCAACAAAATTGGGGACTCGCACTACTAACCCAATTCACTCTCGTACTGATGGTGTATTCTGAATGAGAGAGTTTGTGTTAGACCTTGTCATCACCCGTCAGAAATGAACGTACGTTCCTATTTATACATCGTCTTCCATCAAGACGATTACCGAATGGGCGATTGTCACGAAAGGGTACGAGGCGTGGAAACTCTTCATGTTGAACAGTCGCAACCTTTAAGAGAAAATACGGGTCCAAAATATGGGATCACACAAAAATAAATAACATTCTCCCACTTGATCCCATCATTTTCATCATACGAATTATCCAACTAATTCCACAAAAACTTTATGCCTAAAGAAAAGAAACAAAACACATGGATCATGGCGACATGTCCTCTAAGGGTGAGTAATATCTTCCATGTATCACAATGCATCTTATTTCTTTAATGTCAGCCTATATTTACATTACAACATGGAATAAACCCCATGTTTATTCCAAAACCAAGGATAAATGTTATTCTCATAAACAACAAAATGTGTACACTAAAATTGAGAATCAACATTACAACCGAATAAGAGTTTCATACAACAGAAATCGTCCATATGACGACAAATTACATTATGGGACCTATTCCCATACTAGTTACATGATCCTTATACTTCATTGGTGGCATGCCTTTAGTTAAAGGATCGGCTATCATCAATTCAGTGCTAATGTGTTCAATGACCACTTTATTCTCCTTAACACGTTCCCTTATGGCTAAATACTTAATGTCGATATGCTTACTTCGACTGCCACTTTTGGCATTTTTAGCCATAAAAACCGCAGCTGAATTGTCACAATATAATTTTAATGGCCTAGAAATAGAATCAACAATTCTAAGCCCAGCAATGAAACTCTTCAACCATACACCATGCAAGGTAGCCTCAAAACAAGAAACGAACTCAGCCTCCATAGTAGAAGTAGCAGTCAAAGTCTGCTTGGCGCTTCTCCATGACACGGCTCCGCCAGCTAACATAAAAATGTATCCAGATGTTGATTTTCGTGAATCAACGCAGCCCGCGAAGTTCGAATCCGAATAACCGACCACTTCCAATTTGTCAGTCCGTCTATACATAAGCATGTAGTCTTTGGTACCTTGAAGGTATCTCATGACTTTCTTTGCAGCTCTCCAGTGGTCTAAACCTGGATTACTCTGATATCTTCCCAACATTCCCACAGCAAAAGCGATGTCAGGTCAAGTGCAAACCTGAGCATACATCAAACTTCCAACAGCAGAAGCATATGGGATGTTGTACATTTGTTCCCTTTCTAAATCGTTCTTCGGGCATTGGTTCAAATTGAACCTGTCACCCTTCACAATGGGTGCTATACTTGGTGAACAATCTTTCATCCGGAATCTTTCTAAGACCTTATTGATATAGGTTTCTTGAGATAGTCCTAAAATTCCTTGAGGTTTATCTTTATGGATCTTAATGCCAATGACATAAGATGCCTCACCCATATCCTTCATATCAAAACTCTTAGAGAGAAATTGTTTCACCTCATGTAACAACCCCTTATCATTGGTTGCAAGTAGAATATCATCCACATATAGCACAAGGAAACAAATTTTGCTCCCACTGACCTTCTGGTATATGCATTGATCCATGACATTCTCTACAAAACCGAATGAAGAAATGACATCATGGAACCTTAAGTACCATTGGCGAGAGGCTTGTTTCAGGCCATATATAGATTTCTTAAGCTTGCACACCAAATGCTCACCTTTACTAGAGGGGAATCCTTCAGGTTGTTTCATGTAAACCTCCTCCTCTAGTTCTCCATTGAGGAACGCCGTTTTCACATCCATCTGATGTAATTCCATATCAAAATGGGCAACCAATGCCAAAACAATACGAAGAGAATCTTTCTTAGATACAGGAGAAAAAGTCTCTGTGTAATCGATTCCTTCCTTTTGAGTGAATCCTTTGGCAACGAGTCTAGCTTTATATCTTTCAATGTTACCTAATGAATCCTTCTTAGTTTTGAAGACCCATTTACAACCAATGGCCTTCACACCATCAGGTAACTTAACCAAATCCCAGACTTCGTTAGATGCCATAGAACTCATCTCTTCCTTCATGGCATTGTACCACAAATTGGATTTATCACTATCCATGGCTTGTGAAAACGTTTCAGGATCATTCTCAGCTCCAATATTGTAGTCAGACTCTTGTAAATACACAATATATTCACTAGGAATAGCCGATTTCTTTATTCTAGCAGATCTTCTCAATGTTGCATCAACATTCTCTTGAGGAGAGTGTTGCTCAACTGGTTGTTCAGCAGTTTCTGGTAATTGATGAACAACTGGATCTACTAGATCAATATCAGCAGGTTGTGGAACTTCAACGATTGGTTGTTCAATAGCCGGCTGAACTGAAGGGGCATTATGAGCAATAACCAACCTTAAACTTGAGGTGGAAGGTTGAGTATCTGTATGATCTTTCTTAGGATCAAGGTCCTTCGATTGATCGCTCCCACTAATCAAGTCATTTTCAAGAAATTTAGCGTTTCTTGATTCCACAATTCTAGTGGTATGAGATGGACAATAAAACCTGTATCCCTTAGACCTTTCGGCATATCCAATGAAATACCCACTTATGGTCCTTGGGTTCAACTTCTTTTCTTGTGGATTGTAAACTCTCACTTCAGACGGGCATCCCCAAACGTGCACATGATGCAAACTCGGTTTCCAACCCTTAAATAACTCAAAATGTGTCTTTGGGACAGCCTTGGTCGGAACTCGGTTTAATATGTACACTGCCGTCTTAAGTGCTTCAGTCCACAAGGATTTAGGAAGTTTGGAGCTGCTAAGCATACTACGCACCATGTCCAATAAAGTCCGGTTTCTTCTTTCCGCTACGCCGTTTTGGTCCGGAGAACCAGGCATAGTATATTGGGCAACTATCCCATGCTCTTGAAGAAACCTTGCAAATGGACCAGGTGCTTGTCCATCTTCAGTGTATCTACCATAGAATTCTCCACCTCTATCTGATCTCACGATCTTAATTTGCTTACCGCATTGTTTCTCTACTTCTGCCTTAAATACCTTAAAGGCATCTAATGCTTCATACTTATTATGAATCAAATAGAGATACATGTAACGTGAGTAATCATCTATGAAGGAGATGAAGTATTTCTGACCACATGAGTCCATATCTGGACTACAAATATCTGTATGTATGATTTCTAATATTTCTGTACTCCTCTTGGCACCTTTCTTAGACTTGTTGGTCCGCTTTCCCTTTATGCAGTCCACACAAGTATCACAATCAGTAAAATCTAAAGTATCGAGTACTCCATCATTTACTAATCGCTTAATTCTTTCTATGGAGATATGTCCCAATCTCCGATGCCATAACATAGAAGAATGTTCTTTCACAACACATCGTTTCATACCAGCTTTATCATGAACATGCATCGCATCATAATAGGCATTGTCTTGTAAATTAATTCGAAAAAGACCATCAGACAAAGTACCACTCCCAACAATTTCAGATTTAAATGATAAACAGAAGTTTGAATCTGAAAAGTTAAAAGAGTATCCTAAAAGTACAAGTCTTGAAACTGAAATTAAATTTCTAGAAAAACTAGGAACATAAAAAGTCTTTTCCAAATTCAAAACAAAGCCACTATTGAGAACTAGTCTACATGTCCCAATAGCTTCCACATGCGAACGCATCTTGTTTCCTGAATAGATGCTTTGTTCACTTCCCACTGGCTTCCTGTGGTTTTGAAAACCCTGCAAGGAATTTGAAATGTGCATTGTAGATCCAAAATCAATCCACCAAGTGTTGTGACTTACATCAGTCATATTAGATTCATAACAAACACAAGAGATTGGATTACCTTTCTTCTCGAGCCAAGCCTTAAATTTGACACAATCCTTCTTCATATGCCCCTTCTGTTTACAGAAGAAACATTTGGATTCTTTCTTAATGTCAGCTTGGGGAGGTATTTTACCTTTTCCCTTATGCTTGCCATGGCCCTTATGCTTTCCTTGTGTTGCCAAATGAACACCTTCTCCCAATTCCATAATCAGTCTTTCCTCCTCTTGAACACACATGGTCATGAGCTCATTAATTGACCATTTATTCTTATGTGTGTTGTAAGAGATCTTGAAAGGTGCATACTGTTGTGGGAGAGTGTTCAGAATATAATATACAAGAAAAGAATCAGATATCTCAACCTCAAGGTTCTTAAGTTGAGCTGCTATGTTCCTCATTTGCATGATGTGCTCACGCACACCTCTAATGCTAGTGAGCTTCAATGATGAAAACTTCATAATTAGGGTCATGGCATGCGCCTTCTCAGAACTCTCAAATTGCGCATCAATAGCCTCCAATAAGGCCTTAGCATTGTTATGCTGAGCAATCGAACCACGAATACTAGGAGATATTTTAGCTCTTATAAACATGGCACAAACGCGGTTGGACCGCTCCCATTGGTTATAAAGAGCTATCTCAGCTGAAGTGCTCGAATCAGTAGGAGCAGGTGGTTCGTCTTTCCTTATAGCATAGTCAATGTCCATCCACCCCAATTGAAGAAGAACTGACTCCTTCCAAACTTTATAGTTCTCACCATTCAGTATGGGAACATCAAATTTAAATTCAGAGAAATTCACAGGTTGCGAAACTGCATATCAAATAATCATGCTTATGTCACAAAATTTGAGGCAAATATACATAAATCATGTTTTACCAATGTAAACATGTCACAATATGAATCACATAACATAAAAACTACCTGTGGGCTAAGTTTTTAATTTAAATAGATTCATAATTACATCATGAAGAAACTACCATATTATATACCTTTTCTTAATCCCTGTGGGTAAATTAAGAAAAATAATATGATATTTCATCCTAATTAATCATATTAATACAATGAAAATTCCTGTGGGATAAAATTCATCATATTAATATAATTAATTACAATCAATGTCCATTTCTAAATATGATCTGGAAGCTCTTAATATATAATTTAATTAATTAAAGATGCTGTGGCTACTCTCTCATCAATTAAATATATGAATCATTGGACATTTAATTTCATGCATAAAATACTCATAAAAATGCATGAAATGACATAATAAATAAATACATCAAGGGCAGAACAGTAAATAAATAAATCTGGGCAGCGGTTACTGCGCGCGACAGAGCGCGTGGCGCGTGGGCTCCACGCGCCTGCAACCGCAGCGCGCGCGCGGGCTCCACGCGCCTTCTTCCTCGCGCCCAGAACGAATTTCTTCGTCCCTTTTCGCCGTTCCACCGCGGTTTCGCCGGCCGTTTCTTCTCCGGCAGCCCATCCCAGACACAAATAAATAATGGGTTTTGAAGAGCATGCCGGCACGACCACATGGGTTCAAATTTCGGCGAAAATGATGAACAAATTAGCCCCAAAGCAAACGAAAACTCCAAAAACGCAAATCTTCAACCACCGCGAGTTCCGCCGCCCGATTAGCCTCCGGCGAACATCAATATGCCGAAATAACTCATGGCTAATATCCCTTACGGCGGTGCGACCGTACTGGTCCGAAATCAAGGGGTGGGTCGCCGGAATTTGCCCGGAATCGGCGAGTTTCTCCCTTGGCCTCAAAAACCGAAGTTACTGTTCATGTTCTCAAAGTCCGAAAAATATACCAAAAATTCGAGAAAAACAAGGCAGAGGCATAAACTCGCTCTGATACCAAATGTTAGACAAAATAAATCATATGCGGAAGCCAGGATCGATTATAGACAAACCTCCAGCCATTGTTTGTAATCGCGTTCGTCTGAAAAACCTGAAATCAACAAAATTGGGGACTCGCACTACTAACCCAATTCACTCTCGTACTGATGGTGTATTCTGAATAAGAGAGTTTGTGTTAGACCTTGTTATCACCCGTCAGAAATGAACGTGCGTTCCTATTTATACATCGTCTTCCATCAAGACGATTACCGAATGGGCGGTTGTCACGAAAGGGTACGAGGCGTGGAAACTCTTCATGTTGAACAGTCGCAACCTTTAAGAGAAAATACGGATCCAAAATATGGGATCACACAAAAATAAATAACAAAATATTCTTATTTTTTCAAATAAAAGCCTAAATTTTGTTTCAAATAAAGGCTTGAAGTGGATATATTAGTCTCAAATAAGAGTCCGAACTCACTATTTGGTGAAAGACAATTTCTTCTTTTGAATTTTTGAATTTCTATTTTTGTTTTTGTTTCCAAACACAAATAAAAAATAAAAAATAGAACACACGGGGAGAGAGGGCTCCCTCTTGTGTGTGGGCACCGCCCCATTGCTAGTGGTGACGACGATGGTCAACAAGGTTGCCGATGCCTACGTGAGGGTCTGCGTCCCTCGTCGACTAGAGGCGAGGGCCTGTTGGCCCTCATTAGAGATAGGAGAGGGCTCGTCCTCTCCTAGATATGGGCAAGGGTCGCTGCCCTTACCTCTAGTCGCGAGGGTTGCTAACCCTCGCACGGGTCTCCTAGCCCTTGCCTTTGATCGACGATGCTAGCCCTACCCTAGGCACTGACAACCCTAACGACCATCACTATCTCCCCATTAATGATGAGGCGGCAGTCATAGGCGGGAGGGAGCCCTCCCATCTCTCCTTTTTAAAAAAAAAAAAAAAAAATTCTAATTTAATTTAAATCTAAATTGTATTTGAACGAAAGTATCCTTGATCGGCCAAAAAATTTTGGCGGCGGGCAAAGTTAGGCTATTATTTGAAATAATTATAATAACTTAAGGGCATTCTCTAAGATTGATATGACCACTTCAGCCTTTATTTGAAACAAGATCCACTTTAAACCCTTATTTGGGAAAATGATAGTACTTTGAGTCTTTATTTGAAATTTTTCCTAAAAGTAGAAAAAAGAAAAGAAAAGATAGACAAATCCCTAGTATGAAAAAATATATATATACCTAGTGTTTCGGCTAGAAATGAAAAATACCCAAACCTACGAACCGATAGATCTAGATTAAACTTATCAATTTTTCAATTGAAGATGAGGAACAAATGGACTCTTTTCATTTTCTTTTCACAACTTAAAATGTGATCCAATTTTCAAAAATTTACAAAAAGAAAAAGGAAAAATCTAGTACACATTGATATGGTGAAAGTCGTCACTTCGAGTTGTACGTGTCGCACTTATGTGATGCGAAAATTTCGAGTGCTTTGAGGTTAAAAAGAATAATTATGCAAATACCTGAACTTTCGCTGGTTTTGCAGTCGAATGTCTATCTTTTTTTTGTCTAATCAAGAATATCTACTTTTCAATTTTCGCTCAATGGGAGGCTTCAGTAAAATTCGTGGATGGAAATGTTGATATGGCACTAACACAGTTAAGTATTCATTAAGATGTATGTTGGCATTTGATGTGTCAATTTAGGATGAAGCCACGACAGCAAAGAACTCAAGATGCTTGTGAAATGTTCACGTAGTCGCGAAATGTTTAGATACTTGCCTCCATTTACTATAAGAGCCGTGTTAGAAAAGAGCTCAAATTTTCATTCAAGTGCTTACGATGTCATTAATTATAAAAAAAAAATTAAAAATTCGCTTTTATTAAGAAATATTGTTTTTCAAAAAACATTTTCTGACTTTTCCGATGTTTAAATGATAGAAAACCAATTGATCTATGGATAATGTGACATCCTGAAAAGTCGACTTTGTCCCAAATATATGAAATGGGCATTTCATCAACGCACCTAATATGGTCATTTTTTTCGAAACTAATCATTCTCGAGTTAACTGATCTATCAGGTGAAACCATTAAAGAGATATAAACGCGACAGAGTTAAGAATTCAATCAGAAATCGACTGCTCGACCGTGATAATCGGCAAGAGTCAATATGACACCGTTATAAGTGATTAGTGATTGGATATAGGTTGATTCGACGGAAGCACGCAATTGAATTGTGAGTGATTCTATCTAATTGCAAAATTCGTGTCGAACGACACTAACCCAATTTTTTGTCGATTCGGTACCCAGTATCCGTAATTAAAACCTTGAGATTTTTACAACAACCAATAGTCGCCAATGAGCCGGAGATGCACAAACGTGGATCGGAATTATCGACCACAGATCAAACGTGCTAAAATCCCTAAAAGCTACCCAGTAGGTTAGGTTGTACTAAAATCGTGTTCGGCCGATTTTAACTACGAAATTGAATTCGGTTTCGGGAATCGGACGTTGGAGAGTGTCACGATTCATTTTTAGGACGTCGTCTCATCTTTTGGCGAAATTTCGTCGAGTTCAGAATTTTTGCAAAAAATCGGTTTCGGACAAATTGGAAAAAGAATAGAAATTCGGATGAGAGGGGTAATGGATTATTTGGCTACCCTATTAGGTTTAATTTTGGAAATTTAAGCTCAAGAAAGTAATTTGGGGAGGGGTTCGAAACTCCGCGCCCTCATTACGCGACTTAAGTGGAGTGCCATGGGAGGTGGGCCCCCATGCTAGTGCTCCCTCTGGTTTGCGTCGTTGGCTGCCGGCTGTACTCCCCTTGGTTTGCGCCACCGGCTGCCAACTGTATGGTGGTTCCAGGGTCATAAAAAAAAAAGAAGTAATTTGGGGACAAGAAGATAGATAGGCATGAAGACTTTTGTGGCTTGCAATGAGTAAATTATGATATTTTCTATTGACTTTAACTCATCTCTCTCTCCTCCCCTTCTCTCTTTCCCTCTCCCTCACACCATTTTCCATTTCCCTTTTTCTGTTGCTGCCACAAGCCCGCACAAACTACCAGCACCTCATCCCCTTTCTCCTTCCATTTTGCCGCACCACCCCCACGTTCCCTCACCTTTTCACTTCCCCTCATCTCAGCATCTTCATCCCTCACACCACCAACCCCACCGTCCACCTCATCCCTCCCTCACGCAGCTCCTCACGTCCAAGTTAGCCCGCCTCACCCGCACATGCCCGCCTCTTCCATCTTTAGCCCGCTCACCGTTCCAGCGTCCCGCTCCACCGAAACCAGCCCACCAAGCTGAGCCGAACAGCGGCCAGCAACTTAGCTCCAGAACCAGATCGAAGCCAGCTTAGCTATGAGCTTGAGGGTTGATTTCAGCCTCATCCGGGCCACCGTAGGAGTCGCCGTAGACATGGGATCTCATCGTTGTCGCGCCACCGTCGCCCTGAACCCGTTTGCTCGCTAATTCGGTGAATTAACTCCCTAATTCTTGAATATGTTGTTAATTGCACTTAGGAGATTATATTAGTGTTAATTAGCATTGTTAGATTAGTGCTAAGAAGGATTATTATTAATTAAGTTAGATTAGCTTAAATTCGGATAAGTTTACTGGACCCTCGCTGTTTGCCATTTTTGTGGGAAAAAATATGTTACGATTTTGAAGTTGCTTTCTTCTTGAGAAATGTTTTAGACATCTTCAGTTATGACATATATTTTACTCAAGATTTTACAGATTTAAAGGAATGAGATTTCAACTTCGTCATTTCAAAACAGAGTCTCGGATCGTGCTGGAATTTGTGACCTTTTGGTATTGCAAGGATTTTTATTAACTCTTAGGGTTCTATTTTCAAAAGAATTTCTTCACGAAAGTTTTTTTTTTCACATATTTTATTTTAACATACTCAAATTTCAGATCAAACAAACATATTTTGGACCTCGAACCAAATTGATTTTGGAAAACATAATTTCTGGAAACGGTAACAGTTTTTGCAACGGTTTGAGCGAATTACTGCTCTTAATCTAGAAAGATATGGGTTAAGGTGTCTTCATGAAAAATGTTATTTTAGGTGTCTTTTATAACATATTCAAATTTGAGAATTTTCTAAGCTCGTTTGATTATATTTTTAGATTTAAATTCGGAGACACGCGAGTGGCTCGATTTCTGTCGGTTAGGACCGGTAGTGGTTTTGTAATTGTTCTTGGTGTCTTGCTTGCTGGATAATGTTGATTTGGTGCTTAGGTTGACTTTTGGCATGCTTAGAATGTATGTGTGATAATATGTGAGCGGTTGTTCCATGGTGATGGTTTATAGTTACTGTAAAATGTGACCTTTTGGACTATTAAATAGAAAATAAACGAGGTGTCGGGTCCGGACACCAGAACTTACTTGCCCAATAAAACAATGAAGTTTTAAACTAGGTGCATGCAAAGTTTGACGGATTAATTTTGAATAAGTGAGCACCTATGAATTTATTTCTAAACGTGTTGAACAAAAAAAAAAAAAAAGAGTTACTAAGTTTATTTTTAAAATGGGATTTTGGTATTTTGGCTATATGATGGAAGGTAAAAGTTGACTTGATCAATGATGTGCCTGCATGGTCAGGTTAATTAGGTAGTTCAATTTAATTAAACGCAATTTATTTATTTAATCGCAATTTATTTCTTATTTATTAATTAGTGTAAATTATACCGAGATAGCCAGTCGTCAGAATTTTGTATTGATCGTCATGGTTGTATTGGTTTGTGCAATTGAGTGTTAAATTGTGCAATTGAATGTTGATTGATGATTTTGAATTATTATTTCAAAAATATGGATTTTAGTATTTAATTAAAAAAAATATCGAGTGTCGAGTTTTGATGCCAAAAATGTTTTTAAGTACTATATAAAATCGTGGGATTTTTGAAAGAGATGATATCGCGCTTTATGGTTCGATTTGACTGTGTGTCCACGCGCACCTATTTTACTAGATGTTTTTAATATGAAGAAAATAGGCCAAGCACATTATTTAAATGGAGGCATTTGAGTGCAAAGTACAATGTCCTTGGTCGGGATTGAATGTGCGTGTGATCGTTATGAGAACCCGTCATTCAATGTGCGTCTGGTGGACGATGCTCCTATATGGAATGCCCCACGTCAACGGATGCCAGATTGCGATAGAGGCCGAATCGATGCTCCTTCGGGAATGCCGTTTAGAGGTAGATGTTGCTGTGCTCGATGGGGCGAGACGACGCCTGGCTATGCCAGAAGACCGCCGACTGTTGAATTGGCCGTGCCTGTTGAGCCGTAACTAATTGGAACGCTTGAATGAGTGAGATAACCGCGCCTGATTATGGGACGTAATTGTGTGGCACGAAAAGAAACGTGTCATAACTATTTGGCCTTATAATCGGGACCCTTGTGATTGATTGAGATATGAAAGTGAAGCGTTCTAGTTATTGAGTGCATTTACTGCATACATATGTTATATGAACTGTACTGACGTGTAGAGAGGTGCTAAGGCAATGTAAATCTCATTCGTTGTATGCTTAAGCTGCTTTTAGGTGAATTATTTTCCTAATTGGGGTTTAAGGTATAGACTCGTTGAGATATCATCTCACTCCATCGTGGTTTAAAATTTTCAAGTCCCTAGTGTGGAGAATTTGGAGCCCAAGGCTGAAGGGTCTAGAGCGTAGGTGGCCTAGGGTTTTCTTTTTGGACATAAACTTTTGTATAGACCTGATGTGTTTATAAAAGGTGTCTTATTTAAATTGGTTGTATTGTTTTTCTATCCCATGTTTGTTTGTGTCTGGAGATTGTTTAATTCACTTCCGCATGTGCAATAAAATGAATGGGTCGGCGACGCGTCCTGGGAACGTCGCAATTCGATCGAGCATCGAGGGATATGCACGCGCTCGAGGTTCGGGGCGTGACGGATAACATTTTCCATAATTTGAAAATAACAAGTTTAAATTAAGAGAAAATAACTTCCCGTTCTAATAAAAAAGAAATCACTCTCTCCAAATTACTAGATAGATGAAAATAAACCATTTTTCTTTAAAATGATTTTCTTGAAAATATTTTTTTATTATGAATTTTTCTATAAAGCAAATGTACTATATAATAAAAACTAAAAAAAAACTAAAATAAAAGTAATGGTTAATGCCATAAAAAAATCCCAAACTGATATACTAGTTATAAATTTACCTTTCGTCAGTCTTTGTTAAATTCTATCATCAAATTGTTGAGTTGAATGATGCATGGTAGTTAACAAGTGTACCAGTTTGGAGTTTCCTTTTGTTTGTCACAAGTGTACCGGTTTATGATTTTTTTTTTTTGGTATTAATATACTTTAACAGATAATAAATTTGTTACAAATATATTATTTTAGGATTTTTGGTAGCCAAAAAAATTGTTTTTTTAATAAATTTATTAGAATTTTAACTTTGCATATTGCATATTTCAGCTCTTTTTTATCCATGCACATCGATGATATATTGCTCCAAATATACGCTTCTATGTGCAATATTTTCTTTCATTTTTTCAATATTTCATCTGCCTTTTGCCAAAAAATATATCCCTTAGTGTATATATTGCATGAATATATGAAATTCATTGAATATTAGAAGAATAATGCGAATCTTTTTCGAAATATATCAATTTCCCAACTCGTCATTCCTTGCGAGTCGATTCTCGACCATCAGATTAAAGCTCATCTGCCATTAGTCCAATGCGATGCAATTAACCCTAATTTTTATGCAATTTACTATTAAATGAGTGGTCGAAATTTAGGTGTCAATACCATTCATAGAGAAATTGATAGCAATAAAACAAGTAAACTCACGCACTAATATGTTCTTTTATTCAATCAACAGATGCTTTTTCGAAACATCGACCAAGCATAGCAGATTCATCAAGTAACAAAAAGCGAGAGAAGATTCAACAACGCAGCATATCAGTCCGTTTTAGGACAATTCTTGCTTCCATATGAACTGAAATTGAACAGCTTTCCTTCTCAAGCTAATCCCCACAATGATTTCTCCAACTTATGCTAAAATACTGCTAATCTCTACAACGATTTTTAGCCAATCAACAACATTTCTTAAGGCTAAGCAGAAAAACAAAGAAATGGGAAATCAAAGAAACAAGAATGAGAGACCAGAGCAAGGCAAAGGTAGATCCACTAGAGAGAGAGAGAGAGAGAGAGAGAGAGAGAGAGGGCGAGGGTTCTGTGGAGAGATGGGAGCGAATGAAGGGAAAGAGCACTCAAGCCGAGGCGGCCGAGGCGAGCGAGGGAGGCCGGCGAGGGAGGTGAGCGAGGGAGGGGTCCAGAACAATGGTACAGGGGCCAGGCGAAGGCGGCGTAGAGCGAGGAAACTGAAGCGTGGAAGAAAAGAAAAGGTGGGATTTTGTTTTTTCAAAGAGGGCAACAGTGGATTTTGAGTAAAATTTTGAGGGCGAAAAAGGCTCTTGGCAATTTTTCATTAATGGGTGGAGTAGCGCCCAAGAATGCTGAAATGTCCAAGGCTGGCAAGGCCAACATTCGGCCAAATAAGTCCAGCCAAACCATTCGAAAGTTTCCGCAGCCTTTGGAAAACTTTCCTAGCGGGCCTCCTCGTCCTTCCGTCCCGTCCCACGTTTTCCCTGAAGCGAAACGAAAGGACCACCGAACCGAATCAGGCAATCAACGAGAGAGAGAGAGATTCCGACTCCCTGCTGTGGCGCCCCGGGAAAGAAGGATGGAATCGGAGGAGGGATTGGTGCTGAGGCGGCTGCAGGAATTGCAGAAGCAGCTGGGGAAGAAGCAGCAGTTCGAAGAATCCGTCTCCTCCATCAGAACGATCCTGCAGCGGTGCTACCCTTCCGCCTCGCCTTCGCTCCGCCAATCGGTGGGCGCACGGTTCTTTCCTCTCCCCCCCACGCTTTGGCTGTTATCCGTCGTGGGCATGAGTTTGCGCGGAGACCCTTTTCGAGATTGGGTCTTGATTCTGCAAAATTTGAGTCGGGATTGACGATTTGTGGCGTCTTGTGCATACAAAGTTTCGATCTTTCTTTTCTTCCCCCCCGCTTTGGCTGTTTTTCCGTCGTGGGAATGAGTTTGCGCGGAGACCCTTTTCGAGATTGGGTCTTGATTAGGCAAAATTAGAGTCGGGATTGACGATTTGGGGCGTCTTGTGCGTTCAAAGTTTCGATCTTTCTTTTCTCTCCCGCTTTGGCTGTTTTTCCGTCGCGGGAATGAGTTTGCGCGGAGACCCTTTTCGAGATTGGGTCCTGATTCCGCAAAATTAGAGTCGGGATTGACGATTTGTGGCGTCTTGTGCGTTCAAAGTTTCGATTTTTTCTTTTCTGATCGTCGCGGTTCGGTGAATCGGGTGAGTCCGATACCGGCTGTTGCCTTTGCCTGCTTGCGTTTTTTATTCACGAGAAATTCAGGTCGCGTATTGATGCGCATGTATAGGCAAATGTGTCATGGTTGATCGTGGAGTTTGGCAGAATGTTGATTTTAGGTACTGTGATTCGCACAATTGCAGCTCGAACTGCTAGAATTGACAATTGGAGGAATTATATAGGGACTAGAAATCGGAGAAGTTTGTATGCAGTGCTCGATTATGAGTTAGATTCTGATTTGTGGAAGATTACTGGACTGAAATGGGAAAACTCATGTTTTTTCTGGTGCCAGATTTATTCTGTGGTATGTCGAGTCGCAACAACCTTGAAGACGAGACACACAGCCCCTGGTTTTTGGCTTGCCGGATTAGGGCTCTTCGAGGAGGCTGAAAGCTTGGTGTCTAGTCCTTCCGAGAAGGAACATTTGAAGAGTTTTATTGCTCAAGCACAAGAACAGCTGCATATTGCGGATGATCCCACTCCAGAATCCACACAATCTAATGCAAGTAGAGGTACGAGAGCAATTTTTTTAATCTAATTAAGGTTTATGCTTTTCCTGTTATCGTGTTTTTGCTTAACAATCATGTCTTGCATGAATATGTTGATGCAGGTTATTTGTTTGAAGGGCATCTTACTGTGGATCCAGAGCCTCCTCGACCCCACTGGCTCGTGCAGTCAGACCTCTTGAACACTGTTTCTATGCTTGCTGCGGCTGAATCCTCTCATCAAATGGAGGATACCCATATGTCCGAAACAGCTGTGAATTTGATTCAGGAATTGATGGAGAACCTTGATACGACGTTACCCGAGGTATCTTTATGCTCCATTTGCTTGGTGTTTGCTCATTAGCTACTTCATGTGTATTGCTTTGTGGTTGGTACTTGTAGTGGTTAATCGGTTCTGTTTGGATGAAGAAGTCTCTTTGCTGCTCTTGCAAAGGATCTTTAACATAAGTTCCCGGTTGTAGATCTTGGATAACATTCCCGTAGCTCCAAGAGCCCCACCTGCCAGTAAAGAAGTTGTCGCGAAGCTTCCAGTGATTACTCTGTCAGAAGAGATTCTAGCTAAAATGGGACATGGTGCAGAATGTGCAATTTGTAGAGAGAACTTGGTCATGAATGACGAGATGCAAGAGTTGCCGTGCAAGCACACATTTCACCCTCCTTGTCTAAAGCCTTGGCTGGTAATGAAACTTTACCTTGTTATTATCATATGCAGAAATTTTTCCAGTGCATTATTCTTGGTCACAGTCGTGGTATATAAAGAAAGTATACTATAAATTCTGATTCCGTGCAATTTCCTTGAGTTGTGAAATAATTGGTCGCCACACTTGTGCTTTTACTTTGTGGCAGGATGAGCACAATTCTTGTCCAATATGTCGGCATGAGCTGCAGACCGATGATCATGCTTATGAGAGCTGGAAGGAGCGTGAAAAGGAGGCTGAAGAAGAGAGAAAAGGCGCTGCAAATGCCGTTCGAGGAGGTGAATACATGTATGTATAGTAATCGCTGACTTATCGCACCGTATAGCTCAACCTTGTGCTGGCTTTGGTTACAACTGTTGTGGGCACTTCCTTGTTTAGTCTTCTTTTGATGAGGAGGTCCTCCTTTTGCATTCTGGCCCAAATGATTGCGTCTCAAGAATAATGCAGGCCATATTTGGGTCCTCGATCAAGAGATGTCAGTTGATTGTATTGAATTATATGTAGCAAAAATAAGCAGTCTCGAGTGGAAAGTGTTTCTTCCTATAGCTTTTACTGTTCTTGTTCTGGCATGGCCAATTTTTAAGGAACATCCTAGGAAACCCATTCCCTGACTATATATCAGCCATCATTTCCATTTTGGACCAAGATTCTCTCTTTGCAAGGATGCAATGTGAAGGAAACTGGAAGAACAATCCCTTCCAAACCAATGCTGAGTCGTGTCGGCCGGGGATGGGGTTTGGGGCAAGCTCTCGAATTGATCCTGGAGAAAAGAAATGCATAAATTTGTAGGTGTTTCCAAGTCCATTGCCAAGTTCCCTAAGGTTTCCAATCCCATACCCTTAGAATGATCGGAGATGTTGACTTTAAGAGGCATCTTTATTTTCGATGTCTTGAATTCATCTATGTTCGCCACTTGTTTCTGATATATCGCCATTTTGGCGAGTCAAGTTGCACAAGCATAAAGCGCCGAAGTTTTTAGACTCCTAATTGCTGCACTCTCTCGGTAATAAGAAGGAATTATGCAGCCAACTAATTGGTTGAGTGTTCTGAACTTCATTTGCAAGTCGAAAATCACAGGTTGGATTTCCCAATCTTTCTTTGATCTTAAGAAAATCTCGGCTAATTCGCAAAGGATGGACTTGGGCTTATGGTCAGTGCATCTTTGATGCCTTAAGTTGAACACTCACGATGCTGAGTGAGATTGATCTCAATCCTGTCTAATCCCTTTCGTTACGCAAAAACGATAGTGATTTGGCCAAGAATCTTCATGAAAAAATACCAATGACTTGATTGGACTAGGAAGATGCGTCTAAAAAATACCAATGACTCGATTGGACTAGGAAGATGGGTCTTATCGACGAAACTGTCATTTTTTTTGCCTAATAATTCATATGAACTCAGTACACCTTAGCCCTTAGATCATATTGGTTTTACATGGGATTCATCAACATTAAGGGCTAAGATGGACTCACATGCTTCAAAATCATTTAAGAGTTTTTTATGCAAGAACCCTCTTTCCTTCGAAACGTGGCTCATAACTCTAAATAAATTTTTGGAAAAATTCTAAATAAAGGTTTGAAGTGTCATTATTTTCTTGAATAAGAAGTAGACATTATTTCAAATAAATGACCTGAAGTCAACCTTATTTCAAATAAGAACCTAAAATACATATAACAATTTAAAAAAAAAGAGCATCAACTTACCAAATGTGACGGGGAATTTCGTCTTTTAAAAAAAATTCTTTTTTTTTTTTAAAATGAAAAATGAAAACATAGGCGAGAGGGTGCTCCCTCCCAGTCTATAGTTGCCACCCCATTACCAGTGGGGCAGTGACGAAAGCTGACGAGATTGTCAGCGCCTAAGGGAGGGCTGGTGACCCTCTCCTAGATCTAGGCAAGAATCACTCACCCTTGCCTGGTCTAGGCAAGGGTCACCCACCCTACCCGGTCTGGGAGAGGCTCGCTAGCCATCATGCATGCCTGGTGACCCTCGCCTTTGGTTAGCTAAGGTCGTCGGCCTTCCCCCAGGTGCCAGTGACCTTGTTGCCTCACTAGCGATGGGGTGGCGGCCACAAGTGGGTGAGAGCATCCTCTCGCCTATGTTTTCTCTTTTTTTTCCCTTTTTCTTAATTTAATTTAAATTGTATTTGAATGAAAATACCACTTATTGGTGGGAATTTTTTGCCAATTGGTAAGCCGGCAATACTAAACAATATCCACTTTAGGCTCTTATTTGAGATAATGAGAAAACTTTGAGCCTTTATTTGGAATTTTCCTTAAATTTTTTTCATTTGAGCAAAAAGGAAATTAAAAAAAAAAAACAGATATCTCCCAGGCCCAACCCAAATTAGCCCAATCTTAATCGACAGACATGCGGCGGAATCCGAGAATTCGTGGCGGAACCACCAACGTTAAAAATTCTCAGTCTCTCTCCTCTTTCCTTCCTCCAAGATTCCTACAGTCCCACCTGTACTTGCCTCACCATCTCAGCTCCATCCTCAGGTGAGGCTCGGTCGTCATGGAACTGGGCACGTCGATTTTCGGCTCCCCGCTCGGATGCAGACGCATCCCTCCGAAGGCTCACGCTTGCCGTGGACTCAGCTGCTGCCCTCGGACCCGGAACTCGTTACCGTCCAAGATTCCGTCTTTCGGTCTCGATCGGGACGGCTACCTTCCGCCTCGGCGCATGGTCTCTGATGGGTACGTGGGAAGTGGCGGCTTTGGCGTCAGCACTAAGGCCGACGGCGCTCTTGGCAACGGCAGAGGCAAGATATACAAGAGGTTGGATTCTTGCTTGGTGATACCTCCGCCCGGTGGGAGGAAGCCGCGCGCCATCGTCAAGTTCTTGGGCGGTGCCTTCATTGGAGCTGTTCCTGAAGTCACCTACAGGTGGGTTGTTCAAATTTCTTGATTTGCTTGTGTTAAAGGGTTTTTTTTTTTGGGCCTTTGAATGATTGTTTTTGGTGGTGTTGCAGCTATTTGATTGAGCTTCTGGCGAAGGAGGGGTTTCTGATCATCGCTGTGCCGTACAACGTGACCTTTGACCATGCCCGAGCTGCTAGTGAAGTATACGAGAAGTTCCATTGCTGCTTGGATAATGTCTTGACATCTGGATTGCCCGATGACAAGTTATCTGCTGCTGATCTTGTTGATCTACCTCTCTTTTCTGTTGGTCACAGGTAAGGTTGTCATCATGGCATTTCTGTTGATATATAATTTGGATGCTCTCGTGCGTCCTTTTGTCCAGAGTTATGTACCTCTGTGTCTATGCATACAGTCATGTCTAGATGAGCATGGGGACACCTTTACACAAAGGAATTGTGGCGACCTGCATGAATGAGAGCACAAGAAGCTCAGCACACTAACTGTAACATATGAGTTCATTTTAAGGATGGAACATATTGACTTGGTGTTCTGTGATTAAAAGTTGATCACTTTGTTGGAGTTGGTGTGCAGTATGTGTTAGTACCACTGATAATTCCTTTTTGTTGAAGATGTGGAAAATGCTGTAATGGCCATTTATCCTACTTTTGGGAATGCTCGAAGAATCTTACCTGTTCGAAAGGATTAGGACGATGATCAAGTTCATCATGTTGTTCTAGGGAAGTCAAAAAGTCCCACCTTTTGAGATACATAGTTTGCTGCAGCAAAGTAGCAATTCTTTTACTGGTGCATCATTTCACTTTCAATTCCGCCACTATTCCAAGCTAGAGAACTGACTCTGCTAGATTGCTTACTTAACGCATACTTCTCAGATTAAGAATCCCTTGCTCTATCAAATTGCACCCTAGAATGTAGATGAATTTAGGTACATTGGTTGCATGAGCACATGATGTGATCTGCGGTCTTTTTAGTAATCGTTTGTGCTGCTGCATTTTACCATTTGGGAACTCACTTGGGAGATCATTGAATCTTGATGATATTGGTTCTTTGATCCCTATAACTAGGGCAATGAACACGGTATGTCTTTCTGCCTTCCTTGCTGTTAACCCATTCGCTTCTCAAACAATTCTTGCAGCAATGGTGCACTTCTCCAAGTACTAGCTGGAAGTTACTTTTCTGAGAAGATACCAAAGGTCTGCTTATCCTTGCTTTTTCCACTCTCCAAAATCATTGATTGAAATGTCCTATGCTCTTTGAGAAGCAAATGATAAACATCAGCCTCTATTGATGTAAACGGCTGATTATGAAATTTTGTATGGTTTAAAGTAAATCAAGCTATTATGGAGTGTGATAGAGCATGTTGTCTCTTGTGGAAGGCCAATGCCATAATATCGTACAACAACCGACCAGCATCGGAGGCAGTTCCTTACTTTGAGCAGGTAATGTTTGTTTTATTTTTTCGTTTTTTGGGTTTGTAGGGCATATTCCCTTTTTCATCTCGAAGTATGTTTTTTTTATGTGGGATCTCGCATATTTGAACATGGTTATTTTGGACATGTGATTGAACCCTAAGTCTTTGTTGCTCATGGGACTTACATCTTCTCTACATTAGCTGAAGAGAGAATCTCTAAACATTTTGCCCAGCATGCAAGTTGTGCATGCAGCATTCTATGCTTCTTCAGTGGTGCTTGTGAGATCTCCACGCTGTTTCGTGAATGTAAAAAAGTTTCTAGCATCTCAATAAAATAGCTATTAACGAAAATATTTTTACATTAAATGTTTCTAAACAATGTTGGCTTTAGTAGCTGGGGTGGAAGCATAACTCACCTTCATTGATTGAATGGATGAATCCTTGTTAGAATGTTGTGTAACAGGACTCAATCATCACTGCCTTATTTAATAGCTGATAAGGAAAACACATTCCGACAATCTTTATATGGACACCGGGATAAATAGATGCAATAGAGTGGTTGCTTTAGCTCAGCCATCTAACAGATAATGCTTCAGTTTACCAGTATTTTCCATCAGAACTGAAGTTCTCTGGATTTCTTGCAGCTGGGTCCTCTTGCTAGTCAAGTGATGCCACTTATGGAGGTGTCCCCTGTTTACAATATTGCTAGAAATGCCTCAGGTATGGAGTCTCACGATCCTCTTGTCACTGCTAGCCCTCAAAGTTAACCAGTATAATTTTGCTATGGTAATCATTTATATGTTTGGTGAAGAAAGCTGCTTTTATATGGTTTGCTTCAAGATATGTTCACTTTGTAAAGCAGTGATTTTGAACCGCTTTCACTGTTCTTAACATGTAGGAGATGCATTCAAAATGTTATTTGACACAGCTGGTGCTGTGATAGCAGAGTATGACCGGGAAGCCCTAGTCTCTTTGAACAAGTTCATTGATCAGTTACCTTTAGTACTAAATCAGGTAAGTTGGATATTTGCCAGAGATCATCAATGTGGCTTTTAGATCCATTTCATTATTATCTGAGACAAATCATAGATAAGATCTGTTATCCATATTGAAGAGCCAAGGCAACTCCTCATCTAACTGTCTTTATCTTTTTCGTAGATGCATGATATCATTTGTAACCTTAAGCTCATCAGGAGTTGAAGAAGACATTAACCGCTGATTTTTGTGAATTTTTGTTTTCAAATCATGAGAGCATTGGAAATTGAGAAAAGTTTATTCCCTAGAGCCCCCTTATTGACCCCATGAAGGCACTGTTTTAAATTTGAACAGTAGGTAGTTAAATTGGTCAACAGGCTATTCAATAAAATGTCTATGCGTCTGAAAGATTCACGTTTCTTCTTTTAGGTCTCTGAAGGGATATCAGAGTTCAAACCAACACCCTCTGAAAACTGTGATTACTTCAAGAATGCATACAATGTCCCACACACTCTTTTGGTATGTAAAGCTACTTGTGCTAGTCTGGATTCAGAGGAAAAGAGTGTTATTTCCTGCCAAAAAATTAGATTGACAAATGAGGCGTGCTGTTTCCAGTATGTTTCATAGATGTCGTGTCATTCTGCAGTTGAAGTTCAGTGTGGATCCTATTGATGAGACGGATTTACTGGAAGAGACACTAAAGCCTCGAGTTGAGTCCTTTGGGGGGACATTGGAAAAGGTGCAGCTAAGTGGTAACCATATCACGCCATGCGCACAGGTGACGTCTGGACTTCACTTTCACTTTTGATGGTCTCTTCTGATATTTTTACTTTCACTTTTGATGGTCTCTTCTGATATTTTTAAAGCAATATCGTAAATATCTTATATAAAGACTATAATATAAACAGGCCAACACATGACAGGGAACCATGTTCTAATTCATTCCTCATAATCAAATGTCGTTTGACCAATTACCTAAATTTTTCTCGTCAATTTAAGTGTCTCGTTAACGTTTTATAATTAGTTGGGGTCATCTCGTGCCTTTGCTACTTGCTAGTGAAATCATTTGTGCCTTTTCCCTCTCCTCTGTCCATGAATATCTTTGAATTCAATTAAGTTAATCTGGTTTTGCTTTTGTCTCACCAGGAACCAAAATGGCAAGCTGGTTACCTGTATACCCCGGCGGATGCTATTGCTCAGGGGCTCAAGACTCTATCTTTGAATGAGGCTAGAGTTCTCTCTAGAACTATAAGCGACTGGTTCAGACATTTCGAAGCATGAAAAGCCAAATCCTCAGTAGGCCCTCTGCTCTCGGCAGGACTTGGCATATTTGTATACAGTAGATGTCAGCATATCATGATCTGGGTGCTTCCCTGATAGATATTTGAGTTCAAACTCACATCATGTGTATAATCTCCTACCACATTGCCATGGCTTGCCTGATGTCTGCACAATTTTGGAGTCAATTTTGAATCGTCCCCCCATCTTCCTCTGTGATGAATAATTCGTTCCCATTTACATCTTGACTACAATCTAAATGACAAGGTGATCATCCATGGTTCCTTTTGGGGGTCCTTTCTTCTTGATGGTGACGATGGTGGTGGTGATGATGATGATGGTGGTGGTGGTGGTATTGGGCAGCTAATGTCAGATTGCTGTAGTTCCCTAAATAGGCCATTAATCTGATCCCCAGAGCTGCTTGTTGAAAATCTGTTATATTACATAATGAATGGGAAATTTAAGGATGAATAGTCTGTTCTCTCTCTTTTTTCATTACCTCAGTGCCTTCCTTATTTACTATGGTTACAGACGATTCAATCGTCACTATATCAAAATCAATGGAAACGAAGACGAGCACCAGGAAAAAGCTTGCGCTACATGAGATCAGGCGAAAGACCTTATAGTAATATCTGATTACCAAGGGGCACCACAGCAATAAAGCACAAAGACTAGTGACTTAAAATTCCATAGTTAGCGATTCACAACTTGCGTCTAATCTCCATCCCATCAGCAGTTTCTGAACTTAACTTGACTTCTCTACCCAAGTGATCTTCTGGTCTTAAATTCAGCTTGAACTGTTGATGAAGGTGGTTGTACTAGATGATAGGTTGAAACAAAAGCTACAATAAAGCCCACGCAGCATCAAACTTGAGAATTACAGACTACTGCTCTATCATTGAGGAAGTGTTGAAGATAATATTGGGGAAATATATCTAGTCTTCACTGTGATACCCACCAAGAATCCCAAGCATGTTTAGAGGGCAACCGGGTATCTGTCAACGCAGTCCAACCAGGGACTCTTGTTCGGCTTCCTCACGCGGCGCATTGACTTCCAAACCAGGCTGTTGCACTTGAAGCCGGAGCCAAAGGCGATCTGCCACACCCGGTCTCCCCTCCTCACCCTCTCCTTGGCCTCCATATAGGCCAGCTCGTACCAGATGCTGCTGCTCGATGTGTTCCCGAACCTGTGGAGAGTCATCCTGGAGGCCTCCATGTTCCCGTCGCTGAGCCCGAGGTTCCTCTGGAGCTCGTCCAGGACGGTCTTGCTGGCGGCGTGGACGCAGAAGTGCTCGAAGGCGAGCTTGTAGTCCGGGATGTAGGGCTTCTTGGGGTGCGGCTGTGACCCGCTGCCGAAGAGGTGCCGCCGCATGAGGGCGGCAAAGAAGAGGAGCTGCTCAGAGAAGGGGAGGACGAGGGGGCCGAGCGTGGTGATGTTGGTCTTCAGGGCTTCGCCGCCAATCTCCACCAGGTCCTTGCTCACTCTTAGCCCCTTGAACCTCTGCTCATCTTCCTCTTGGTAAATGCACCTGATGGTTTGTAGAAAGATAATCAGTTCCCCTTGGACTAATGCACTCATTAATCAAGATTAAATTATATCATGGTCACAGCTGATCCAGAAACCCATATGATCGTTACGTTAGGAAAGTGTCATGGTCATGGTCATCAACATCTACCATTTGAGATCTCTTGTTTTGGACTTTTCTTGTTCTATTTCCGAATTTGCGTATGACAGGGATTTGGAATAGGGGTGAAAGACGACTAGCTTTGGGGTTGCAATGAATAACGACCCATGTGATGGAAGCAGAAATTTCATTTAATGGAGGTTGGCCGATCAAACGTAACTTCCAACCACTTCCTTGTCCATCGCATTTACTCTCCCTCTCCCTCCCTCCCTCCGTCCCTCTCTTTCTCTCTCGTCTTGGCATTGAACTGAAAATCAATCCTGGTACAACCGGATTTTCCCAATGGTCCCTCGCATGTATTTCATGTCTCGTGAAGTTGCACCACGAGGCAGCGACATGGCGACACCGAGGCCGGCTCCACAGCCATAAAGTCCGAAGTACAAGCTGTTCGTATCCGCGCTGTCTTTGAATGTGGCGGGGCTGTCGAATAATGCGAAGCCGTGTCCAAAATGTTGGTCGCTGGTCGCTTAATTAATTGAATGAAATCTTAAGAATCTAATGGCGGCCTAGTCTTTTGGAGTAGCATGCTGGACATTGTATCCACTTGCTAGTGACATTTATGTCCACTGAAAGAGCTAATCTCGTTATCTCTACAGATACCAGAAGCAAACGGCGCATCTGGGAGGATTATCTATTTGTCCAAACAAAGTTATCATGTGGTTCTAAGCATCCACGTACCTGAAGCTGCGGTCATCGGCTCCCTTGTGCGTGCGGACCACGTGCTCGAGCCGGTACTTGGCGCGGTGGAAGTCGCGGCGGCGGTTTGAGAGCAGCACGGCGGAACAGCCCATGCGGAAGAAGCAGTTCGGGAGGATCATGGAGCGCTCCTTCCCCTGGTACCAGTTGTACCCGACCATCTCGGCGCTCACGACGACAGCGTAGTTGTTCGGGTTCCCCTGGAGCATGTCACGGGCCAGGTCGACCGCGATGATCCCGGCGCTGCACCCCATGCCGCCAAGGTTGTAGCTGAGGATGTTGCCCCTCATCTTGTAGTGGTTGATGATCATCGCGGAGAGCGACGGCGTCGGGTTGAAGATGCTGCAGTTGACGACGAGGACACCGACGTCCTTGGGGCGGACCCGGGTCTTCTCGAAGAGCTCATCGAGCGCGCCGAACATGACCGTGGAAGCCTCAGCGCGGCCCTCCTTCATGGTGGTGCAGTTCTCGCCGGCGAGGATGGGCTTCGGGACGTAGGTCTCATCGCCGATGCCGGAGGCGTGGAGGATCCGCCGCTGGAACTCGATCGTGGACTCGTCGAACTTCTTGGATCGGATGGCGTGGTCGATCAACTGAGCCTTGGTCACCTGAAATGAGCGAGCGAGCGAGCGATCTTTTCATTTTAATTGATCTAAAATTCGAAACTGGAATTTACGTAGACTTTGTCTTATCGGATAATACGCATGGTACAAAAGCTTGAAAAATTAGAATTTTCTTAGAGAATAATAAAGGACATACCAAAAAGAATACTTAGCTAGACAGCGCACCACAAAACTAAATAAAATCAACATCATGGAAGCACGTCACAAGTACGATTTCACTTATCTGCTTACCACATCGTCCACTCCCAAAATATGCAGCAAATACATGTGCAAGAATAAAAAAAAATAGAATATGACTGTTCTCACTAGTCAAGATCGGTTATCTAATCGCATCCGTCATGCCGCGCAGGACCCATCGATATATGAAAACGAAAGAAACCGCTTCATATGTCATTACCAACTTCCTTGACTTTAACGTTCCCATGCATGCAAGGACGTAGGGAAAGGAGCTTTTATCACCTTGAGATCGTCGTGAGGCTTATAGCAAGCGAAGTCGACGAGGTAGATCGAGCGCGGCCTCGACATGAAGTAGACGCTGAGCGTGAACACGAACACGCCGAAGAAGGAGAGCACGGTGGCCAGGTCGTCCCGCGCGTCCTCCCACAGCTTCCGCCACAGCTCCTCCCGGCTCAGGCTCCCGACCTCGGCGCCGAACACGAGCACCAGGACCGGGATGGTGGCCAGGTACACGCCGTGGCTGATCAGGTAGTGGTAGCCCAGCCGGACGTACTTGAGGTTCACGGACTGGACGAAGTCCGGCAGGCGGCGGCGGACGCGGACCGAGAACGTCGGGGACCCGGCGTTGGGGCCGGAGGACTTGATGCCGCGGTCGACGATCTCGGTGGCGAGGAGGTGCTGCTCGCTGCTCGGCATGGCGGAAGGCGGAGGGCAGGCGCTGGATCGGATCGGAGGAGGACAGAGGGTGATGTTTACGGGTTCTCAGGTTATGCATATAAAGAGATAAGGAGAGGTGGGTGAGGGTGTAGTTAATGCAGTCACCAACTTGTGGCGAGTGCAGTTGAAGGACCTTCAACTGCCTTAAATTCCTCATTCAATGTCAGCGGGACGAAACTTGGAAAAAGTCCAAACGGGCGCTTCATAGTTAGGCTCTCTCTCAAGCCAAAAAAAAAAAGAGAGCTAGTCTCTCTCTCTCTCTCTCGGCCATGGGGTTTCCCTCCTCTTTTTATATGTGTAATCTTCATCTTATATCCAGTCAGAATGTCTAGACTTGAGAACTTAACAATTTCTTTTTTTTATGGAAGTAATAGTAATTATGTTTAGGAGTAATCGATTCCAAGGTGAGCAATTCCCATCTTAGAATCGGAAATCACAACCGCCCACTAAGGACTGGTTCCATAAAATGGGAACTGGGAACCGAACCACCTAGCCCAATACCCAGATGGGCAGTTCAATTCTCGGAAGAGTTTATATAATCAGTCCACAATCACAATGATCCCACACAAATCTCCTCTTCAACTAAGGGTGTGCAAGAACCATATGAAGTAGGGGAGAGCAGAGTTCGGATGTGTGGTTCCCACCTTGGAACCAAGAACCGCCCGCTAAGAATTAGTTTCAAAAAATTGGAATCGAGACCCGTTTGTTGATTCCATGAATTCATTCGGGAACCAAACCACTGGTCCGGTCCGATTCCCAAGTGGGTCCATGGTACCGGTCCCTAATCTCTACAAAATTATATTCATCAATTAATATCATGGTGAACTTAATTTTTATTTAAAACACCAAAGCTTGTTTGGCCTTATATTTAGGTTGAATTGTGAGCCATTGATTTTAATTAAGGAATGAAAACTATAGGGCGGAATGAATAAATAATACATGTTAGCTAAAAACTTAATTTCTTCAAAAGTCAAAGTGTGGTCATCTTAAAGTTTCCCGACACCGGAAACATGTGAAGAATCAGACTCCATATTGAAAGTCTTAACCTCCACATAAGTTAAAACATTAATTCATTGATCTATCTTTTTTTCAACATCAACCTAATTTAGTCATGAGAATAGCTAAGGAGAGAATTAATTATACTTTTAAAACGAGCCATTGGCTCTTAATTTCGTATTATGATGACAAAGCACTGCAACATTTATGGACATCCTCAATCGATTTTCTCCTTCCTCTACCTTGGTTTATTTTGTTTTGATTGAGAAAGCAAGTGAATGGATTATTAGAATGAAAAAAAAGAGAGTAGGGGATTAATCCTATTACACACCCAAGAGACAAAATTAGTCAATAATTTCAAATAACTAAAAATATACATGTGTGTGTGTGTGTGTATATGGTCCTACAATAATTAAATAATCGATATGAAATTTATTTATTTTAAAATATATATACCGGTCTAGTTCGAGTGGGTAGGTAGGTGATTCCACGTCTAAAACCGGGAATCAAACTAGTACTCACCGGTTCCACTAAATTAGAACCGAGAACTAGATCGGCCCCCATAGGAATCGCTGATTTTGGTTCGGTCTGATCTGGTTCCGGGCAATTCAGGCTATTCCAAGTTCTTTTGTAACCTTTAATATGAAGCCTAACTAGGGTTTCTTTCTTTTTAAAGGACAAACGACTGAGTAAAATGTGCAAGTTGAAATTAAAATATATATATAATTATACATGTACAGGACCGGTCCCCATGGAAACCACCAGCTTCGGTTGATTCGATTTGATTCTGGGTAGTACGAGCGGTTCCTGATCTTTCTACACAACCTGCGTTATGTTAGGGACCTGGCCGAGCATAATCCGCGCTCGATTTCACCTTCAATGCATGGCTGCACGTATCAAAGAAAACCCCACACCTTGACAATCAGAAATCTTCATCAATGCGTTGAACATCCAAAAGGTTTCGTCAATCAAGATCGTCATAACTGCAAAAGCGAAGGAAGGCATCGCCAGCTAACATTATAAACGGCTTATCTCTCCACCTCTTTGCTCACCGCAAGTCGCATTTAATGGCGAGGGCTTTATCTTATTATTATTATAATCATCATCATCAGCATCATCATCAATTTTTTTTTTTTGTCGGTCTTACTCTATTCCTATTCTAACGCTCACTCTCAGACTTTTGCACTGACTTCTTATAGAGCGTGGGAGTCGAAACCCACTCCTGAAACTACAGCGTTCCCACCCCAACCCCTGAGAAGGTGGGGATTCGAACTCTCCACCTCCCCCTTCCAAGTTGGAAGGATGGCCACTAGAATAAACCCAAGTGATTTCATCGTCAGTTCAGCTGCCACCTAATTCGATAAAACCCTCCCGAGCATGGGCGCCGTTGCTGCTGGTGCGGATCCATGCAGCTTTCCTTGAGGAGTAATGTCACGTCGAATCACCACCGCCCTCTTTCCGTTTGACTTCGTTGCCGAAGATTCAAGTAACAATCGCTGTATCAACCGTCCTTGCAAAGGATGTTAAGAATATTCAAAGTTGTATTATTCCTTTTTTTGGGTGGGGTTTTATTTGATGCTCGACAGCAGGTCTGTTCTATGGCCTCTTTTTGTACAAACAGACTTCGCGTAAAGTCACTTCAAAAAGAACCTTGCCGGATGCATCCGGCATTATAGAAATTATAAACGCCGACATGAGGAAAACGAAATTGATTATGGCATCGGAAAATGTCTGTGACGGGGATGGAGTGGGTAAATTCGGACAATGGCTAGGATGAAATGCCACGATGGAACAATAAAATGGGAAGATGGGTTTCTTTTTATTGTACAATTTTATGGGTATGATCTCTCCTAAAGTTACCGTTTTCAGAATTCATCGAGACTTTAGATGAATGAGGAGAAAAGGTGTGAGTGAGTTCTTTCAATGAAATCAAGAGTAACTAAACTCGCTGCACCTTTTCATCGATTAACCTAATTCTTTCTCTTCCATGATTATTTTAAGGCCCTTTCAGAATAAAAATAACGGGTGTCCTTTTTTTACACAACATTTTTGTATGATCTCTTCTAAAAATACCATTTTCGAAATTCATGAAGATTTTATTTGAATTAGGTGAAACGAGTTCTTTCAATGAAATCAAGAGTAACTAAACTCGCTACACATTTTCATCGATTAACCTAATTCTCTCTTCCATTAATATTTTAAGGCCCTTTCAGAATAAAAATAACTAATATTTTTCGTTCTCTCCTGAATCTCCATGGACTTGTCTTATGAAAAATGGGGAAAAGTTAGATTAACTTAAAAAAAAAAAAAAAAAAAAACCCCGACAAGATCGCTTTTAGTTGACCAATTTCACTTCCCACCTTCTTTCTGGTAACTCCACTTGCGCAGTCGTCCACGGGAGTCTCCCCGGGCACAGTTCGACGAACTCGCCATCTATTGGCCAATCGAATTTGGGATTCTTTATTTTCCTCGCTTGAGGAAATTATGAAAAAAAATCATAATCCTATCACATTCTAATTTAATTATAAAGTTTTAATTGTGCTAGCATAAACCTAAACATTTTTATATTATCCGGTCAATTTTGACAAAAAATACCAACATAAATATTGGCTGTCCTACGTAGCACATTCTACGTGGATTTGAAGAATATTTAATAGATACTAATTTTTTGTATTTTTTATTTTCCTTGTACTTTTTTCTTTTATTTTCCTTATTCAACTTAAAAAAAAACCATGATTAGCAAGGGTCATTGGGCCCTCGCCGACTATAGTAAGAAAAGGCCTCACCCAAATCTAGGCAAGATGACCTTACCCAGATTTGAGCAAGGACTTAGCAAGGTTGGCCTCACCCAGATATGGGCAAGGCGGCCTCACTCGTGACCACACGAGGCCCTCGTCATATTCTAGTAATAGTTTAAAGTAGCCTTCCTAACAACAAATAAAGTATATTGCTAGAAATCTCGATCAATGGGCTTCTCGGCTCTCGCCAGCAATAGTTCAAAAAGAAAAGAAGGGAAAGAGAAGAAAAAGAAAAAGAAAATAAAAAATTAATAAAAAGTTCGAAAAATATTTAAAATATATTAAAAATTATCTACGTTAGCGTCACCCGACTCTTATGTCAGTAATTTACAATCAAAATTAGCCGAATAAACTTAATTAACAAAACATGAAAAGATCTAGAACTCAATGAGCACAATCAAAATGTTTAAAACTGAATTAGCAAAAATACAATAACTTCCTTTACTAGCTACATGGATTGAAAATCAATTATTTAATCAGCTAATTGAATATTTCTAGGTTAAATTCTTTGATTTTCCGAAGTCCAAGAGTGATTGGATTCCCGAGTAATTGGATATAGGGATGTGTACTTGCTCGGGAATAAGGAACTTTAAGTCTTTTAACTAATCTGAGCATTGAGTTGGAAACCGATACAAGCCGATGGCTTGCCCGAGAAGAAAGCAAGAATTATATTGGCCCATCTAAAAAAGGCATCAAAGTAGTCCATTCTCCTCGTGAACATAACCCATATGCAAATCTAAAAAAATTGAAATTCGAGTACCGTGTTAATTATAATTATATATAATAAATCATATATTACCTGAAAAATGAATTGAAATTCGAGTACCGTGTTGAAGCTTGTTTTAAGGGAAATTCATATAATGTGTTTAGATTCTTGGGCATTTGTCAAATTATATCATTAGTCGTCCCGGTTCCATCTTCCTCCTAGGTTGCTCGTAAAGAGGCCAGGCCCTTCACATGGCCCATTTCTAAAGATGGACAAAGCCCACACTCCATCTTCTATCTTTTCACTAATTACTCGTTTTCTTCTCCAAATGGGCAAAATTTTAATCCATCCAATGGAAATTAAATTCTGACCCAAAAAAAATGGAAATTAAATATTTTATCCACCCAATTTAATATCTTCAGTATATCTCGGATTAGCTCTTTCTTTTTAGTTATATCTATGATTTCATCAAATTGTAGATTCATTGTTTGTGAGAGCTCTTACCAACTTTGTTTTTCACTCATTAACAAAATCTTAATCAATATAACATGAACCCGAAAATCCAAGTCCAAGAGTTCCAACCAACTTGGACAAAGCTCTCCGAAAGGAAAATTTAAGTGGTGAGATTTTTTTTATTCCAATAAGTTATGCGGTTTATTTATACGCAGTTCTTCTAGATTTTTCTCCTCTTCACGAGAGAGACTCGAATGTGTCGCGCTTTTGGTGAAATTTGAAGCATTAAAAACTTATCACACTACTATTATTAACATTAATACATTCATTACACAATTTCATTGTCCAAAGGGCTTCGCTTTTGCAAACCCCCGCTTTTTCCAATTATATCCCCTCAATGCATAAGAGATTGTATCGACCTTATGACTTATGTGATGCAGAAGTGTCATGGGGTGATTCTTTCGATCGCGATTTGTGCAACACTTAAATCTCAAATCACTTTGCTTGGCCTCAGTAAGCCTTGCTCTCACTCTTACTCTCTCACTCAAGGAAGGGATTTCTTAGAGAGATAAAGTAGAGAGAGAAACTCTTGAGAATACTATACTGCTCAATGGATGATGATCCAAGTGAGGGGGAGGGTTCCCCTATTTATAAAAGAGTCTCTCTATTTACAATCATTGATTGACTATGTGAACTAATGGTTGCCTAATTCATCCGATGGTAAAGGTCGACTGGATCTAACAATGGTGGATATTGACTCTTGTCACATTTAATCCAATGGTGGAGATTAAGTCGATCTAACCGTTCAGAGTATCAATCATTGCCAAACAAAGGGATCAATGATGTGACAATCCTTTGGATTGATGACCTAGCAAACTTTGGTCCATGAGAGAGACTAGATACACGGTTGTTTAGGAAATTTTCTTTTCTTCTCTTGCCTTATATTTGTTCTTTACACATACTTCCCTTGCATTTAAGATATGGATTTTCCTAGTATAATAATATTTGGATACTGTGAGAATAATAATTTATTGTAAATCATAAATTCTTGAAAGAGTATGCCTCATAATAATTTATAATTATTAATTATTTAATTTTTTATGACTCAGAATAAGCTATTATTATTATGGTAAATTAAAGATTATTATGTAATCATTTCTATTGAGATACGATTCTCTTGCTGGTCTTTACGATTTCATTACTACACCATTATCCTCTGCGGTCGACATTTTTTAATCAGAAAAAAGAAAAGAAAAGAAAAAGTCTTGCGGCCAATCATATCTCAAACTTTACACACCCCCACGCGGATGTCCGTACTTTGACGATGATGATGATCCCATTGTCGTGGGCTGGATCCATCATATCTGGTCACAGGTCAACTGAACACCACAGTACCTGAAGGATAGAATCCCGGGAACATCTAAGGTCCCATTTGGTCGGTAAAAAATTTTATTTTTCTGTTCACAGAAATAGTTTTAAAACAGAATCATATTATTTCTATTTTTTTTGTTTTTGAAAATAGATTTTGAACAGAATTAAGAATAAAAAAAAATTAATTCTTGTTCCCTTAAACAATTCTAGAATAAAACCCATATTTTCTCTTTTTATTTTCTTTTTTCTTGTTCTTCTTCCCTTTTATTCTTCTTCATCTACTGCCACCACCGTAGTTGCCGTCCGCCGCCCACCGCCGCCGCTCGCCGGTAACCGATTCGGTGAGCTTGCCCGGCCAAGGTGAGGTCCGGCGAGCCTCGCCAGCCAGCCTCGCCAGATCGGTGGTTAGGCGGGCCTCGACCAGCCTCGATGAGGCTCGCTTGGCCACCAGCGAGGGCCGGCGACACTTCGGTGAGGTGGCCGGCCACTTGAAGAAGAAAAATAGGAGAAAGAAAGGGAAAAAAAAAAGAAGAAAAAAAGTAATAAACTTATTCAAAAATTAAAATAAAATGATTTATAGTAGAAATTTTGAACACGGTATCAAACACAATTCTATTTCGAAATTGAAATTTTAGATAGTTACCAAACGGCTTAAAATGCTTAGAAATTGTTCCCAAGAACAGAATAAAAAATAATTATTTTTAATAAAAAATTGTTCCCGGGAACATAAACGTTACCAAACGCACCCCAAACATTCACAGTGAGCTAAGTAGTCCAAAAGTTACGTGTCCGCAGTGCAGTCCATCCGCCATTCCCACAAAGCCAAAGTTGAAGTCGCCACTTCTGAGCGTGGGGGAGTTACGAGTCCAAGTTGAGTAACGCGTCCGATCCACCCTCGTCAGACGCGAGTTCGTCGTGCGGTCCGTGTTGCATGTCATGGGTCGCAACGCAAAATCCGCCCGAAGTCACTAAGGTCTATAAAGCAGAAAAAAAAGGTCTTTCGGGCAACCGCATTTTCTTCTTCTGCGAGCAAAGCGCAGATTCCACAGTCGATCCAGTCCCGCTTTTGACTATTTTTGGTGTTAGCCGTGTGTGACGTGAGGATGGGGATAAGAAGACACCGAGGTCAACCCGCTCGAGTCCTAATCGATATGGTAAAGATACTAAGATCAAAGTCCACTTTTTTAAAACGATTCAAAGGCAGGTCAATTCCTTAGATATGACGATTCTGCTGCTGGTTAGGTCAAAAACAAGCTGTTGTGAATAATATAACCTTTGCCCTGGAAACCCTTTTGAACGTTCAGAAGGTTCGGCACCATGTCAAAGTGCCCGCGACATTCACACGCATTAGCTTATTGACTGCGAGCCAGAGCATACACATTGAATGCTAAGATTACGCATTGAATTTCTGGTAGTAGATCCATAATCAAAAAAGTGTTTGTGATTGTTCCAGAATTGAAATAAAGACCTCGAATCACATTATAATCTTTCGTAGAAAATCCCGGCTCGGGGTTTCTATCTCTAGAGCGAAGATAGAAAAAAAAAAGAACACAACACGCGTGCTCGCACCACCACGTTGCAACGATTCCAATGTAAATTAAGCATGGTTAGCATAACTGTTTTTGGGCTACCGTGAGAATAATTGTATACTGTGAATTATGAATTCTCGAAGTAGTGGACCCCCAATAGTGTCTAATTATTTGTTATTTATTTTTTTATTCCTCAGAATAGATTTGTTATTGTGGAGAGCTCGAGGAGTCGTGAAGAACTTTTATGTTTACTCGGCGAGGGAGAAGGGAAATGAACGAAAGCGTCGTGGTCAAATCCACAACCCAATCACTATCGGTACCGATCTCAACGCGTCGCTCCTTCAAAGTTTGCGGATCTTTATTCTATGTTGGATCAATCATGATGTTTCGTGGATCCTCGACGGACCCCATTTGGCGAGTCAACGTGGACCTCATGTCGTCACGTGTGACGCTTTGAAAAAAGTGTGCGTGGGACGGTTCGCTTTGGCATTTTATTGAGCAGAGAGAGAGAGAGAGATGAGCAGTTGGAGGAAAAGGAAAAGGCAGGAAAGCAAGTTTTATATTTTTAATGACTTCGAGCGGCCATGGGAAAGTGATGGTATGCAATATCACATTCCTTAAAGTTGGTCGCGTTTGACACTTCCTGACTTAATTTATTTATTCAGAAGTTTTTGGCTCGTGTAATTTAATTGTCTATGTCCATGATTCTTCTCACTAGATTCGGAGGTTGATAGGGCGAGTTTCTTTAGACGTTCTCATATGTAGGATATTGGACATGGGTTCGTTCACGGTCGAGTCGAGTGCTCGAAAGTACGATTCTTAGGGATGTGAATTTTCTGCTCAATTGATCCCTATGGATAATGCGCGCCCGCTGACTTGCCTGTGTGTGTAGGGTATATGGCTATCAAACGTGGTATTTATTGATGATACTTTCATCATTTGGCTGAATTTTTCAGGACATGCCTTCTCTTCTTCCGGACAATTATTATGTAATTTGACTCAATAGCCTTTCATTTTCATTAGATAGAAACATGTGCAAAACAACCGATATATCACTAGATTTCAAAGTTTTGTGCCTGTACATCAACTCCCCACGTAATGAAACACAAGAAAAAGAGTAATGATAAATCCGAATTAACTCAAAATGCGAAGTGCCGTCATATCAATAGAAATCAAGAACTCGTTTTCATTTTTCCGCAATGCAATTATTTTGTCTCGCAAGCTCTTAATTTCTGGCCTCAAAAAAAGACATTTTGAATTCAAACCTCTCTCCTTGTCCAAAAATAAAATAAAATTCAAACCTCTGTCACATCCAATTTGTTCCAAAAAGGTTAAAAGTAATAATAAAAAAAATCGCTTACGTTTTCTCTCTCTTTTTTTTTTTTTTTCCTTCTTTAGCATGTTCAATTTTCATTGGCCACATTCTGGACTGTGGAACAGATGACGTGATTGGCCGAAAAAGTCCAAGGATGTATGATGCACGGGGGGAGATTTCGGAATGGGATTTGATAAGATCCCGCCGTGTCATTTCTCGAACGTGCGCCGCCTTCCTTGTACTCATTTTCGGTCGACCGGTCTGCTTTCATCGGTCCACACGCGCCTTCGCTTTTCGCCATAATTGTTTTATTAAAAGTGGCTCTCTTTGTCGAATTTTACTTTCCATGTTTATTTTCCCTGTCATGTACGATTTTAGTTAACGTGTTCTTTTTCCCACTTTTTCTAAAATATTTTTAATTTTTATAACAAGTTGCGATTAGAAGAATTGGGACACATGGCTCGAGAGTGAATTATGCACGAAAAGACCACTCAAATAACAAGAGTTTACTTGATAAAAGAAATGATTGATCATTTTGAAAAAGAAGTAAAATTACAAATAATTCAATACTTGATATGTATTTTTAAGTGATTATTATTGATCAGTAAAAACGTCACACTGGTTATTATTTCCTATAAGAGTCAAGGACACTGTTTCCTTTCATATTTTTTTTTCTAAATTTATTTACTAATCGTTTGTAACATCAATTAACCCCTTTAGATATACATAATGAGCAACCAACTTTTGTCTTTTGACCTTTTTTGTCAAAGAGATCTTTTCCTTTATTTATTTAATTCGGGCTTATTTTTTCTCATTGAATATTCTATTTAGTTTTATTAAAGTGCTAGGCTTATCAAATTTTAACAAAATTTCACTGCTTAATATTAAGAATTTCAGTTAATTTAGTTTTCTCCCGTTTTTTTTATATTTTTCATTTCTTAAGGGTAAAAGAAAAGAATTTCCTCGAAAAAATAAGATCAAACCTATACTTCCGCTCAGCAAAGTCACATGCATTGCATATGCTAATGAGAGAAAAAGAAGAAGAAGAAGATGGAAGTTCGAAATTGGAAGGTGAACGAGTACTTACTTGAAAGTTCAATATCTACAGTATATAAAGGGGGGCCAAAAACGCATTAAATGAAACGGCGGAGGCACTCCACGCGCCGGGAGAGAGGCTGGGGGAGGAGCTCCGCGGCCATTGTGGTTCGCCAACGCCGAGCACGAGGGAACATTAAAAACTCTCCCCATACCGGAGGAATTCCAACGTGCTCGTACCGGCCCTACCGCGTTTCGCCATGTCAGCATCCTCCCGACCGGTCCACGTGTCATCCCCTCCCCACCCCCTCCCGAGCGAGCGAGCCATCGAAGACCAATCAACACGTTTTGGCAACCCCGCACGCTCCCATGGTCAACTATATAAACCCCCTCCCCGGCAGCCGCCAATCATCAAAGGCCAATCATCCGATTCCGCTGCGCTCTCGTCCTGGTAGAGATCGAGGAATCCGCTCCATCGCTCGAGAAGCCTTTCGTTTTTGGGGGGATGGATGAGGGTGCCGGATTCTCGGGGGGCACCGCGGACGCCGGCGGCTCCCGGTACAAGGGTGTGAGGCTGCGGAAGTGGGGGAAGTGGGTGTCGGAGATCCGGCTCCCGAACAGCCGGGAGCGGATATGGCTCGGGTCATACGACTCCCCCGAGAAGGCGGCGAGGGCCTTCGACGCGGCGCTCTACTGCCTCCGGGGCCGGCAAGCGCAGTTCAACTTCCCCGACAGCCTGCCTGACATCGCGGGCGCCCAGGGCCTCACCCCCCAGGAGATCCGGGCTGTCGCCGCCCGGTTCGCCCACCAGGGGTCCGAGGGCTCGGGGCGGAGCAGAAGGAACGACGACGGGCACGGACACGGCGCATCATCATCGGCGGCTCGAGAAGGAGGCGACAATGGGAATAGCAACGACGGTGGGGGCAGCGACATGGACTGGTCGTTCTTGAATGCACTGGACGATGACTGCACTGGCTCCGGATTCGGGCTTTATGACGGACTGGATTACGTGGGTGGCTCTCAGCTGGCGCCTACGCCAGAAGCATCATCGATGACAAATAATGCAGACGACGAAAATGGTGGCGGCAATGGTTTTTATTGTCACCAACTCTGGAACTTCTGAAAACCTTTTTCTTTCGGTAACATTTTTATTAGTTGCCGGAGGAAACTCATCTTGTACTGTCTTTTTTATTTTTATAAATAAATTAAATTTTTGCCCTCGTGTCGATCATTACAGGATGACAATAACGAAGCGGATCGACATAGCAGGGTTAATCTAGGGTTTTATAGTTAACGCAGTGAACTAGTCTGTAAGTGTATATCGTGTACCGTCGTTTACGATAAGGTTTCAGAAAGGATGTTTGCAGGTACATTTGCTTCTCCCTTTTGTCTTTTGGTGCGCGAATGAAGGACCGGAGATGGAATTGAGAGCATTGCAGTGAGGGAACGCTCGTGATCACATGCACGTCGCCATCAGAAGCGCCTTATTGAACACATGCGAGTTGCATTCTGAACTCGATGTCAGAGCGTCAAATCATCCGGCGACGGCCGAAGAAGGGCAACCTCTCTATGACCAAGCAAGGCGGCCATGGTTCTCCATTTTTTCATGCAAGGACGTTCTCCATTAGGTCAAAGGACGCGACTTGCCCTCAGTCACGCCATGTATCTCTTTACCGAGATCTTTAGTACGGCGAAAAACACGTTAGGGTTTGAGTTTGAGTCTAGACACCGCGCGAGCATACTTTGATGGAGAAATGCTCGATCACTGGTTTTGATTCACAGTGGAACAATGTTCAGTCGAAACTGGTTTCTTTGATCCAAGATAAGTTGTCAACCTTAACTTGAATCGAATCAGTCGGAGCAATGCTAGGGCTATCGATTAATGTATGCCGATGCGCCATTAGTTTATAGAATGATATTTTGAATGGAGTGGAAATTAAAGTGTATGAGATTCAAATGCGGAATCAAAATTAGACCAATCACTTTGTAAATTAATTATAATTCTTTTTATGTCTAAAGTATTATTTATCATTCCATAAAAGTATAATTACAACAAAATCGTTGATTCCGACATGCTATTAGTCCAATTGGTTTTCCAACTGCTAAAACCAAAGCCACATTCACTTAATAGCATGTGGAAAATTACACAATCAATTATAAATATATTATGCGAATATTAATTTAATTATAAACATTTCAGTGCTGTTGATTTAGTCCTAAATCTTTACACGAAGTTCCAATGAAGCCCTTTGAGTCAAATTTCGTCGAAAATCGCTAACATGATGCTTTAGTCATTGCTAGCCATTCCACATGACAAATCACCTTGTCGATGGTTTCAAGAAAAAATGAGATGATAGGGATTATATTGGGACTTTACACAAAGTTTTAAGATTAAATTGATAGAAGTGGAAATTTTTAAACTGAATTGACAATTCATACAATAAGTATAGAATTGATTAGACAATTTCCTTAATGATTTGAAAGACACGTGATTTGATCAAAGAAATAATCATTGGTGGATTTTGAAAATAAAGAGACAACCCGTACATGAGTAGACACCTAATTCTACAAGAAGACGCAACTCTCTTCTCAATAATGCTTAATCACATCAGTGATAACAAACACGCCACTTCATGTCTCTCAAGGAAGAAACAAAAAAAATAAACCATCGATCATTTTCTCAAAGCTAAGGAATGTCGGATCCTTTGCTTTTATTAAGGCATACACTTTGCACTTTAGGAGATTAAAAGACTCACACTTAACATGTGGAACACGCATAACTTTTAAAGAATAGAGAAAAACTATCAACTTGCCGTCCTTGTAGTTTCACGCTTTTCCTAATCAAATTCCTATAATTTTGATTTGTCTAATTAAGTCTTTATACTTTCACAAATCTTCTAATCAAGTTTGTCAAACACCTATTCTGACCCAATCTAGCCGGTTGTTGTGTGACGTGGATAAAATTTTTCCAATGCGAACGTTCACCTGTGTATCCACGTTGGTTAAATTGTATCCATTTCACACTCTAACACTACCTACGTTGGCTAAATTTTTCCATACATGTCCACATGGGTACCTGTGTCATATTTTGGCATCGCTCAACAATCGTGTCACCTGAATTTGATCAGGTTTTATATCGGAGGGATTTGATTAGAAAATTCATGAAAGTAGAATGACTTGATTAAAAAAGGCGTGAAAGGAAGAAAAAGTATAATTTGTCTAAGACTAGGCAAGGCAAAATATAGGGGTTCGCTCTTTTAATTTTAGGTGCCCGGCAAAACAGGATTATGAAATCATACTACAAAGGCGATTGGTTTCGAGATTGAATGTGAGATATAACCGATCAATATAGGAAAGGAAAATTTATATATGAGAAGGTTGGTGAAGGTTTTTGTAATTTTCCTAAAAATCACAATACTTTCCATATCTATAAGCTACGAAGGTGGGAAAATTGGAGTGTATCCAAATAAAAAGGGTGGTTGTTATCGCAATTTTAATTTTACTAATCTATTCCCAAACTTTATACAAAATTCCAATGTGGCTCTTCTAGTCAAATTTCTTTGGTATGGTTGACATGGTAATGTGCCGAGAAAAATGTCCAAAAAATCTTAAATATATTGCACTATTGCCAATTCAATCATAAATTTTTCAATTTTGTCACTTCAGTCATAAACCATTTCACTTCTCACCCATTGAGTCCATCTGGCCCATTTTGGCCGAAATTCACTGACGTCGCATGGTTGGCACTAACGTGGACAAAATTTATTATTTTTAATATTTTTCGAATTTTTTCTTTTTTTCCTTTTTTCTTTTCTTTTTGGGTTTTTGCCTTTTCTTCCTTTGGCCGGTCGCCCAACCTCCGACGACCGGCCAAAGGCTATGACCTACGAGGACCGGCCTCGCTGGCCTCAAGTGAGGGTAACCTCGCTTAAGGCCCACTAGGTCGACCATCGCTAGTCGTAGTCCCTGGTCAGTCTTTGAAGGTTGGACAATCGGTCAGAGGAAGAATAGGGCAAAGAAAAAAAATAAAAACATAAAAAATTAATAAATTAATAAATTTTGTCCACGTCAGCGACGACCGTATCATGTAGGATGGCTGGCATCCACATTAGCAAATTATGATCAAAATTGGTCGAATTGACTCAATTGGAAAAAAGTGAAATAGTTTATGACTAAATTGGCAAAATTAAAATGTTTATGATTGAATTGACAAAAATGAAATAGGTTTAGGACTTTTTGGACAATTTTCCCTAACGTGCCACCTTAGATGATTGGATGTCTATAATTCCCAACAAAAATTGACTGAAATTCAGCACCAAATACTTAGGATTAAATTAGCAAAATCAAAAAGTTCAGAATTGAATTGACATCCGCACAATTGTTTACGATCAACTGGACAATTTCCCCCAAGGAACGTTTAAAAAAAGTCATAAACCTATTGCATTCACACTAATTTAGTTCTAAACATTTCAATTTGGCTAATTTCATGCTAAATTTTTTCATATTTTGTCAATTGAATTCATCTGATTTTATCCAGAATTTCTAACATAGACAACGATCATCTTATGTAGCATGACCGATACTGACATTGATAGTATTTAAAAAAAAAATTGAATTTTGATCTTTTTTTCTTTTTTTCCTTTCATTTTGGCGGGCAAGGGCTGCGACCCTCAGCGAAGGCTTGGTTGGCTCACTAACCAAAATGAAAAGAAAAAGGATAAAAATTATAAAAAAAATTCAAATGAATAATATTATTTTAAAATGTTCATATCAGCGTCGGCCGAGCTATGTAAGATAGTCAATGTCTACGTTAGCGATTTCTAATCAAAATTGGTCAGATGAACTGAATTGACATTAATACAAAAATATTCATGACTAAATTAGCACAATTAAATAGTTTACGATTGAATTGATACCAAAGTAATAAGTTTAATATTTTCGGTACTTTCCCAGTTCCTCCCACGTATCTAATATCTGAAGATGCACTTATCACAACTTTTGCACACATCTAAAGTCGCGGTACAGACCGACCAAAAAAAAAATTAGCAGTACAGAAACAGGACGTTGAATCTGGCCCGCCACGAGACAAAGTTCGTGCACGTGAAAAAGAGCTACAAGGAAACATCGCGACTGTTTCCCAGAGGTCCCAGCTCTGTCGTCTGCCTAGTGTCCCGTCGAAACCAATTGCGAGGACCAAGAAAAGACGACGAACGAGAAGGAGAAGGAGCATTTGAAAAGTGTCGAACTACATCAAACGAGTAAGGTTTAAGATAAAGACGGGAAGATTAGCGCGTGCGAATTCGATAATCTGTGAGAAAATGTCTCGACCATGTCATGTGAGGTTGAGAATTTGAGGGGTAACCATCCAATTTCCTTTTGGCCTTTTGCCCATGCAAGAACGGTCAAACATGCGAATAGCCCTCGAAACTGTACTTTAAACGAGTACAGACAACAGGAGACCACCAGGGGAGAATAGACGAGTTCGAGTCAAACAATCATGCCTTTGCTCGACCGTCTCGGTCAGCGCTACTCTTTCCTAGCCTTTCTTTTACGTCATGCATGAGCTTTAGCAGATCAATAGATGGAAGGATTCAGGTCTGGGTATAGTTATGAAGACTCAAAACTGTTAAAATCAAGTGTGACCAATCATGGGCCCACTCAAGATTTGAATAAGACGTCCTAAGTTAGGACTCCTAACTAAGGTTTATGACTTTAAAAGGTGCGTTTGCCTCAACCCCCCAGGGAATCCGAGCTGTTGCTGCCCGGTTGGCCAACGAGGGGCCCGAGAGCTCGAGGCGGAGCAGAAGGAATGACGATGGGCACGGGCACGGGCACGGGCACGGTACGTTACCATCAGCTGCTCAAGAAGGAGACGACATTGGGAATGGCAATGACGATGGGGCAACGACATGGACTGGTAGTTCTTGAATGTGTTGGACTTCAACGACTGTGCTCGCTCTGGATCTGGGCTTTATGCAGGACTAGATTACGTGGCAGGCCATGTGTTGGAGCCCCCACCAGAAACGTCAGCGACAATTAAAGGGTAGTCTAGGGTTTATTGTTAATGCAGTGAACAAGTCTGCAAGTGTACATCGCGTTTCATCGTGTACGTAAAGGTTTCAATAGAGAAATGTTGCAGATGCATTTGCTTGCCCACCCCCCCTCCTTTGTCTTTTAGTGCGAGATTGAGGAAGCGGACGGAACTGAGAGCATCCAGAAGAGAAAGACGCGGACGGAACTGAAACCATCCAGAAGAGAAAGCTAGTGATCACATGCACGACCCCATCCGAAGCGCCGCATTGAACACGTGCAATTGCATTGTGAACTCGATGTCAGAGCGTCAAATGATCCGGCCACGGCCAGAGAAGGGCAACTCTCCATGAACAAACATGACGGCCATGGTCGATCTTTTTCTCGTGCAAGGGCTTCCTCCATTAGGTCGAAGGACAGGATGCGACAGGTAGTCAGTCACGCATGCATCGCCCCGCCGAGATCTTTATGTATGGCAACAAACACGTTAGGGTTCGAGCCGAGGGGAAAAGGTCGTACGGTAAACGTTCGATTTCCAAAGCATTGACCACATGTGTCACGAAAAGAGCGATGAGGATGTTTCTCTGCTCGGTTTTGATTTATATTGGAATGATGTCCGATCGAAACTTGTTTCTTTTATGCAAGAAAAGTTGTCGAACCCAACTCGAATCGAATCAATCAGAGCAATGCTAGGGCTATTAATTAATGAAGACCGATACACCATTAGTTTATAGAATGATATATCGAATCGAGCGGAAATTTAAGTATATGAGATTGTCAAAAAAGGAAGATGAAGATGTTCGTAGAAGGCAGAACAAGAACGAATAAGCAATTGTCTTCCTTTTCATTGATTGTAATTCTATACATGTCTCATGTATTTAATTACAGTGAAGAAAAATAATAAAGGAAATTGGATATTTGCCTATCTCTTCCTATCCTAAAATATATATGATTTCCTATCAATACAGATTACAAAATCATATCTTCCAACACTCCCCCTCAAGCTGGTGGTCTGTATATGTTCAAGACGCCTAGCTTGTTTAGAAGATATGTATGTTGTCTTTGACAAAGAGGTTTGGTAAATATATCAGCGGGCTGTTCCGAAGTTTTGATTACTCTTGTTTCGACAATTCATTCTTGAATCTTTTCTCGAGTAAAATGACAATCGACTTCTATATGCTTCGTCCTCTCATGTAGTACAAGATTTGCTGCAAGCTTGAGTGCCAAATCATTATCACAGAAGAGTAAATTTGGTCCTTTAACAGGAGGTCCAAGATCCAGAAGTAGACCCCTTAACTAGACTATTTCACAAACAGTCTTGGCCATAGATCGGTATTCAGCTTCAGCCGATGATAAAGATACAGTAGATTGTTTCTTTGTCTTCCATGAGAGTAGTGATTCCCCAAATTTAATGCAAAAACCAGTAATAGACCTCCTACTCATAGGACATGTGGCATAATCTGCATCGCAATAGGCCGTCATTTCCATGTTGCACTTTCGAGAAAGAAGTATTCCCAAACCTGGACAGGTCTTCAAGTATCTCACAATCTTCAAGGCTACATTCATGTGAGACTGCTTTGGACTGTGCATAAACTAACTAAGGGTTTGTACTACATAGCAAATATCTGGCCTAGTCATGGTGAGATATATCAATTTTCCTACGAGTCTCTGATATCCTGAGGGATCTTGCAACAACGGATCATCAGAAGAAGAGGATACGCCAGTGTCATAGCCGACAGAAGTCGGTTTAGCATTTTGTTCAATAGGAATGACTAATGGTCTATAGCCTGATAATCATGCTTCTGATATTATCTCCATCACGAACTTCCATTGGCTTAATGAGATGCCCTGATCTGAGCGAGCTATTTCAATTCCAAGAAAATACTTAGGTGACCCTAAGTCTTTGATATGGAAAGTCGAATGCAGATACTCTTTAAGTTTCTTTACGACAGAATCATCATTCCCCATGATAAGGATATCATCAACATAGATAATCAAGTAAATAGATGACATACCTTTTATCCAGGTGAATAAGGCATAGTCATACTTGGATTGATTGAACCCAGCGGCCAAGAGTGCACTGGTGAACTTAGCGTACCATTGTCTGGAGGCTTGTTTCAATCCATAAAGAGATTTGCGGAGACGACATACCTTCGACTCCCCCTGTCTCCGTAATCTTGGTGGAAGCTCCATATATATTTCTTCATCCAGATCACCATGCAAGAAGGCATTATGGACATCCATTTGGTGTAATGGCCAGTCACAAAAGGCACCAATAGACAGAAAAGTATGAACCGTGACATCCTTTGCTACAAGGGAAAATGTTTCATGGTAGTCGAAACCTTCTCGCTGGGTGAAGCCTTTTGCCACCAACCGGGCTTTGTATCTTTCCACAGAACCATCTGCTCTGTATTTTATCTTATATACCCACTTACATCCAATGGGTTTGCAATGATTAGGCATTGATACAACATCCCAAGTGTGATTGTCTATCAATGCATGTAATTCAGATTCCATGGCCTTTTGCCAACGAGGATCATCTTTGGCTTCATTATAACTAGAAGGTTCTCGATCTTCAGAAATACGGCTCATGCAACATAGATGTTCTAGCAACAATCTATCAAATGAGACATAAGATGAGATAGGGTATCGAGTACCTGATGATTTTGAAGAACCGCATATATAATCTCTTGTCCAAGTAGGTGGTCGAGTGATTCGATGAGAACGCCTCTGTGGCACCTGTGATGTGATGGATAATTCTTCAGTAGTTGTTGTTTCTGAAGTATCCTCCAACTGTGCTGGTTCTTCATGCAGCAATCCTTCTATATGAGGCTGCTCAATGGAATCTTCAGCGGGATTTGCAAGAGGTGTTGGAGGCAAGATATCAACTTCTCTTGGAGGAGTAGGAATAATAAATGTTCCTCTAGGTGATGAATCGTCTTCCAACAAAGATTGTCGATTTGTCTTCTCTTCTTCAAGTAAAGATGTTAATGAAAAAGGAAAAACATCTTCATGAAACACAACATCCCCGCTGATAAAGAAATTCCTTGTAGATGGTGCATAAAGCTGATATCCCTTTTGCAAAGTTGGATAGCCCATGAAAATGCATTGAGTAGCTCGTGGCGCCATCTTATCTCTATGGCCCACTGTAGTGACATAGCACAGACACCCAAAGACTATGAGGTGAGATAGATTCAGCTTTCTCTCATATAATAACTCAAAAGGTGTCTTTCCTTTTAAAATGCGTGATAGCATGCGATTGATCAGATATGCTGTAGTAATCACGCAATCTCCCCAAAACTTTTCGGGAATAGAAGCTTGGAATTTAAGCACACGTGCCACTTCTAAAAGATGGCAATGCTTATTCTCAACAACTCCATTTTGCTGGGGTGTATAAACACAAGAGCTCTCATGCAATATCCCATTCATAGTGAACAAGGAAGCACATTCAGCATTAAAAAACTCTTTTCCATTATCAGTACGTATCCTACGGATTGGTTTCTAAAATTGAGTTTTAGATAAGGATAGAAATGTTTTTAAGTGAGAAAAGACCTGATTTTTGGATTGCATGAGGAAAATCCATGTGGCACGAGAGTAGTCATCCACAATTGTGAGAAAGAACCTAAACCCATCATGATTTAAAGTATGATAAGGCCCCCAAACGTCAGCATGAATAAGAGAAAAGATATCATATGTTCGAGAAGTGCTATTCTGGAAAGGAGCACGTGTTTGCTTAGCCATGGGACAAATGGGACATTTAGGATAAGGAAATAATGCACTATGGCCCAAACGTTTATTGTGGCACCCTTGAACCACCTAAGGTCACCACAGTTATTTATCGCTACACCTAAAAAACACTAGTTACATCTCTTAGAAGAAGCATCTTAGTTTATAGGCATTTTTTTTTTTTTTGAAAACGGTCCCAGAGCGACTTATTAGCGGAAGCATAATTTAATATCACCATCTCTCCCTCCAACAAACATGATACAATGCACACCACTAATTACCCTAGGAAAAGATAAAGCCGAGCCACTTTTATTTACATATTTTCATGATGGATTTTTCTCGGGTCGATACAACAAAAGAAAGCCAAGATTTTTAGCTACCCTTGGCTACATCCCAAAAGGATAATTCGACCCCTAAAGTGATCACGTGTCGTTCTCCATCTACTAGTGTCGGCTATTGTCCAAAAAGTAGCAACTCCTACTCCTCACGCGCGGGCCGTCACACCCATCCTGGTGCGTCAGGCGGTGGCGACGGCAACATCCCCCGCATCACTCCGTCTCGACGAACATGAACAAATATGAACTCCTGAACAATCGAGCCCCCAGCTAGGCCCACATCATACATCACTAATGCACGAATCCGAATGAACGTCAAACCAGGGATGGTGGGACAGTCGATCTCCGCCCACTCGACCTCCACGTCCGAAGGAAGGCCGTAAAAAGTGCCACGCGTGACAGTAGGGAGCGGCATCATACTATTCTGAAATGTTAGTCTTCGAAGGGGTAAGTACAACCACTCAGTAGGTAAATGACCAATAAACCACTCAATGCATCATACAATACAATCATCACAATCATAACATAACAAGTGTCATTCAAGTATCCTTGCACAATTTACCTTGATATCATGCACATGTCATCATATCTCACGTACATACATCATCATATAGTCATCACCATCATCATGCATCCATGCGCTCATCATCATCATATCACATGTGCCATCATGCCATAGGTGCACATACATCCATGCACTTACCATCATCATCCATCCATGCACTCATCATCATCATGTCACATGTGCCATCATGCCATAGATGCACATACATCCATACACTTACCATCATCATGCATCCATGCACTCATCATCATCATATCACATGTGCCATCATGCCATAGGTGCACATACATCCATGCACTTACCATCATCATGCATCCATGCACTCATCATCATCATGCCATACATATACCATCATGCATAATTCAATTCCAATTTCCCAATTTCATTCTTTCATTTTGGGCTGCCACATTTGTCTTTCCCGGGACCAATGTTTGCATCCCACATTTATCACTCGCACCCCACCTGGCATCGCAAGAACCATCCGGCACAATTCCTGCCGAGCATCCGACACAATACCTGCCAGGCATCTCATACGCCAATTGGCATCACGAGGCATCCCTCGGAACAATACCCGCCGAGCTTCCGGCTCCCCCACTCTCCGGGCATCTCGAAACTCCCGAGGACCCTTCGGCATCCGGCCATTTAAGGCCACCGGGCAACCGGCCATACCCTTCTAGCCATGCATCCCGACACTCCCGGGGCATCGTCGGCTCATACCTCCAACGGCCTTCTCACTTATCTTAATTCACATCTTCAATTATAATTCAATTTTAACATGGCATGTGATGTGATGGCAATCAAGATCATTTTCATCTCTTTATTCATATATGCATTTCCAATCATCATTATACATGTAGCAAGACACCATTATTCATAACAATACAATACATGGAGTCCATATAATTTAGAATAGTCCTTATATCATGTCTTTTTGAAGTTTACTAAATTCCAGCTTGTGCCATTTTAGAAAACATTTAAATTAAAAATCCATATGATTCTCAAAAATCATAAAAATCAGGACATGTGATAGACAAGACAACAAGGTAACAATTTCGTGAAGAACACATGCCCAAAAGAGTTTCACACAAGAAGATATAATTCACACAAATACAGCATGTAATTTCGGTTAAGATCAGATTGCGCAGTTCTTGAAATATTTAAATTAAAATACCCGGATGCCCTCCGAAAATTATGAAATTTTACCAGGTTATATTCAAGACCATAAAGCAGATTTTTCATGAATAAATCTAGGCCAGATTCGTTCTAGATAATTTTCTATAGACGTCCGAAGCTCCTGGCTCTAGCACCGAAACGTCCAGTATACCTATCTCCGAAATATCGAGTTTTTACCTACTTATCCTTCTTCGTTTCCTTTGAAATTTTGATATGTTTTGCCTCAAGAGGTCCCCTACAACTTTCATTAAGGAATCTAAGTGAAATTTCCAAAGAATAGTCACCATATGGGTCCAAGAAATCTCGGGTGTCCAGTACCGTATTTCCAGATTTACCGTCTTCAAGAGAAAGTCGATTCACTAGGCTACACTTGCCCATTTTACCCCAAATTTGAGTATGTTAGTCCTTAGGATGTTCTCTACAAGTTTCATGAAGAAGTCGAAGAGGAATTCTCAGTAAAAAGCAACATGCAACCCACAAAACTACCAAAAGTTCAGCAAAACAGTTCCAGATCTAGTGTCTTCGTAGGAGGAGAGTTTTTCCCCTTAAAACTCAACCGTTTTGTCCCAAATTTTAGTATGTTATACTTTGAGATGTTTTCTACAACTTTCATGAAGGAGTCGAAGTCGAAATTCAACTCGAAACATGTATGCAAGCCTCTACAAGTTTCTGGGTCAGGCAGTATACACGAAATCAGCAAGCTTTTTCAAGAACAAACCACACTAGCTTCAGTTCCTTACCTCTAAACACCCAAGATTCAACACCATTTCAACCACACATGCAAGACACACATGCAAGAGTAGAAATTGGATCCTAACTTGCCTCTAAGATTAGGTGAACGACGACACACGGACGGCACACGGGCGTGCGAACGGATGGCGACGGGCGTGCGGGCGAGTGGCTCCTTCTTCTCCTCTCTCTCGGTTCCTCTCTCTCGCAACCCTCTCTCTCTCTCTCTCTCTCTCTTGGACGACAGCCCCTCCATCAGCCGGTCTGTCTCTCCCTTTTGTTTCCCCTAAATCCCATCATTAGCCATGATTATTGCCTCCCTCAATGGCCAATGCATGGGGTTTTCTTTTGTCACATGGTAAGGTATGCAAGATGGGCTTGGGATTGGGCTTGGAAGAAGTGGGCCGACCACTCCTCCCCTCCTTGGTCGACGGCAGCCTCCCCATGGGCTTCAATGGGCCGGCCATTTGGCCCACCAAGAGTCCATGCTATTGGGCCTAAGGCCCAAACCTAATTAAACCCTAAGTTTTACCTTTAAACACTTTTCATTCTTTCTTTTAAAGGTTTTAAGTTTTCAATTTCACATGGCCAAAATCTTGTAACATTTTATCTATAGGAATTTAGTCTATGAGGTGCATAGCCAAGAATAGATTCTTCTTATTAATTTATCTTCTAATACTAATTTAAAAACTCATGAACACAAGCATATAACACTTAGTCTTAAGAGAAAACTAATGACTAAAACATAAACCATAGGTAATTTTATTACCTAATTATGGGCTTTAATACGCCTTAGAGCTTGTCTTGAATTTTTGGGATGCCACATTTATTATTATGGAAATTAATGCCATTGGCAGTAGCATTATACAGAGATTTATTGAATTCAACAGAAGATAGTTTAAAAAGATGTGGAAAATCCAACCAAAAATATAGTCCCTGGCTGACTCTACCCAAGCCCATCAGTTTGCTAGTCGAAAGAGCCTAAAAGAAACATTTATCATAATGGAAAAGAATGTGACATGAATTTTCTTCACAAGCTCGAGCAACTGAGATTAGATTGAAATGGAAATCGGGCACGTAGAGCACGTTTTTAATAGTAACAAGAGAACTAAGCTTTAGAGTCCCAGTCATTGTAACTTTGGTGGTATTTCCATTTGGAAGTTGTATTGATATAGGAAAAGATAATTTTGTAATGTCTGAAAGTAAATTCCTATCACAGACTATGTGATCACTAGAACCTGAATCAATAATCCATGCATCCTTTGAAATTGAGTTCATCAAACAATAGGATGTACCTGTGAAGCTGCCTCCTTTATCCGAAGGATCCAATTTCTTCAAGGTTTCCATCAGCTCGTGATATTGTTCATGGGTAATTGATTTTCCCATTTGCTGACCCGATACCTGAAAAACTAAGGAAAATTTCCCTTTTTCTTTTTCTCCTGGCTTTCCATGCAATTTCCAACAATTCTCAATTGTATAGTGCGGGCGCTTACAATAATCATAGTACATTTTACATTTTCCTCTTGGCCCATTATTTTTTGTATTTGAAGTGGGCCTGATGGTAGATTGAAAAGCCTGGGCCGAAATAGGCCCATATGAGCCGTCGGTTCCTCCAAGAAATGGGCCTCGCAAGCCATCCAGCCCATTAGTGATGGGCGATCGTGAGCCGTCCGATCCGATTAAATAGCTGCCTCGTGAGCCGTCAAATGGACTTAAAATAATAGAACGCGAGCCGTCGGATGCAGCGGAGAGGATGCCGCGCGAGCCGTCCGATCCTATCGACCCTTGGAATGACCGCGACTCGTCCGATTGATGGTGGGAGTGATCTCCACCGTCTGCGCTTCTCCTTAAAAGGGACCTAGGGTTTTCGTTTTCGAAGAATAACCCTAGATCCGCCTCTCTCCTTCCCGAGCTTCTCTGTGACGAGCAAAAATGGCTCTTCGCAGCCAGAGCAATTCCGTCTCCTCCCTTGCCATGGTCCGCCGATCTCTATTAGCTCTCCTCTTGTATGGTGAGTTGATAGATACAGCCGAGACTTGGCAGAGGCTCCATGGTAAGTATATGGGATTGGAATGCCAGGTATGCCTCGTTGAGGATGAGAAGGAATCTCGTCGCCTTCTCCCTTTCTCGCATTTGCTTGTATTGTTGTTGGATATGATTGGGCCAGTCGAATTTTTCCTCGGCTGCCTCTAACTCATTCCACAGACTCGAAAGCTTGTTGTATACTGTTGCGATACTCATGTTCCCTTGTTTCAGATCTGAAATTTGTTGTGTGAGATAAAAAATTTTAACTTTGTCAAGTTTTCTATACATCTCCCTTATGTTTTCCAACATTTTCTTCGTATCGTCCGTCAGGGGAAGCCCGGCCGCGACTTCGGGCACGATGTAGTTTCCAATCCAAGTTCTCACCAGTTGGCTGCATCTCCTCTAGAGTCGTGCCATTCTCTCGTCAGACATAATCGAAAACAATCCGTCGATGAAAACTTCTTTGTCTTTTGTTATAAGTGCCCGCCAGAATTCGCGCGACCAACTTGAATAATTGTCTACACCTGTCAATTGCTGACTTATAATCTTCAATTCTGGTTCGTCGCCATTTGTTGTATACAACGAATCGCCGTGTTCCGACTGGCCACTGGTAGCAAGAATCTAATACGGGAAAAAACCCGGTGCAGGAGTCGGGTAGGGATTTGTTCCCTGACCCAAACCCTCGAAGCTGAATCCGTAATCCGCATTTTGAAATCCCGAATAAGGATTGGTTCCCTGACTTGGTACAGTTGATCTGCCCACGCACTGCTATGGTAGCCAGGCGATGATGTGTTGGGGATAGGCCCAGGATACCATGGATACAACATCCATTGGTAGGGGGGACCTGTGAATGGTTGCCCTGTAATTGCCTGAGCCTGTTGTTGCCACTGCACGTGCGGAGGTTGGCCCTAGATTTGTCTTTGTTGTTCTGATGCAGGGATTATGACGGATGAATTTCGGTCTTCCAAGGCTCATGTTGAAGCGTCTGATGCAGATTGATCGACAGGAGTGGAGGTGAGATCTTGTGGTGTTGACATGTTGAAAAAGAAATTGATTCCTCTGTTAACTCCCTTCTTCGCAGATGAGGTTCCTTAAGGCAATCAAGGATTTTGATTCCTTTGGCAACACTATTCTGGGATTCGAGGTTGGTTTATGAGGCAATCGGTGTGGAAGCAAATTAGTTCAGAACCGGAATGGCTCTGATACCATGTCAGAAAAGGAAGATGAAGATGTTCGCAGAAGGTAGAACAAGAACGAAGAAGCAATTGTCTTCCTTTTCATTGATTGTAATTCTGTACATGTCTCATGTATTTAATTACAGTGAAGAAAAATAATAAAGGAAATTGGATATTTGCCTATCTTTTCCTATCCTAAAATATATATGATTTCCTATCAATACAGATTACAAAATCATATCTTCCAACAGAGATTCAAACGCTAAATTAAAAATTGATTGATCACTTTGTAAACTAATTATACTTTATATCATTGATTCCAACATGTTATCAGTTCAGTTGGTTTTCCAACTGCTAAAACCAAAGCCATATTTCACGTAATAGCATGGGGGAAAAATACTTAATTAATCATAAACATATTATATGAATGTTAATTCGGTCCTAAATTTTTTTAATTTTGACAATTTAGTCTTAAACATTTGTATAAAGTTCCAATATAGCCTTTTGTATCAATTTTCACTGAAAAACACTAACGTGACGCTCCAATCATCACCTACCATTTCATGTGGCACACCGTCATGTCAACGGTTTCCAACGAAATTGAGTTAGAAGAACTATATTGGAACTTCACGCAAAGTTTTAGGACTAATCTGATGATATTAGAATTTTAAAATTTAATTGACATTGGACCGACCAGATAATTTCTCTAATAACTTGAGAGACAAGTGGTTGATTGAACAAATAATCATTCGTGGATTATGAAAAGAAAGAGAGAACTTGTATATGAGTAGACACTCGATTCTACCAAAAGACGCTACTCACATCAATGATAAGAAACACACCACTTCATTCTCTCAAAGGAAGAAACAGAACATAAACCATCGCTCATTTTCTTAAAACTTAGGAATGTCGCATCCTTTGCTTTTATTCAGGCACATACATTGCACTTTAAGAGACCAAAAAGACTAACACTTTAACATTTGGAACACAAATAACTTTTAATAGGGAAAAAGTGTCTACTTGTCGTCCTCATACTTCACGCTTTTCCTAATCAAATTCCCATACCATTTATTTGTCTAATTAAGTTTTTATACTTTCACAAATTTTCTAATCAAGTTCCTCTTACACCTTATCCAACAAAAGCCAGCTAGTCGTTGTGTGACGTGGATAGAATTTTTCCAATGCTGATGTCCATGTGGGTATCCACATTGGTTAAATTTTATCCATTTCACACACCGACATACATGTCCCCATGCGTATCTACATCATATTTTGGGTCACTTGACAATCATGTCAGCTGAATCTGATCAGATTTTATGTTGGGGGGATTTGATTAGAAAATTTATGAAAGTAAAATGACTTAATTTAATATGATGACTTGATTAAAAAAAAAAAAAAGCTTGAAAGTACTAGGAATAAAAAGTATAATTTATCTAAAACTAGGCAAGGAAAAATATAGGTTTTTACTCTTTTAAATCCAGGTGCATGCAAATACACGATTATGAAATCGTACTGCAAAGGTAACGGGTTTGGTAACAGGTTTCGAAATGGAATAATGTGAGATATAACCGATCACAATACACAAACAATATAGCCCTTTTTATATGAGAAAGTTGATGAATGTTTCTGTAATTTTCCTAAAGATCACAATACTTTTTATATCTATAAGCTACATAGGTGGGAAAATTGGAGTGTATCCAAATAAAAGGGTAATTGTTATCGCAAATAGGCATATGTATTTATGGAAAATTTCCAATCAATTGTAAATATATTATGTAAGTGCCAATTCAATTATAAACTTTTCAATTTTGCCAATCTAATCCTATAACTTTGTGCAAAATTCCAATATAGCCCTTTTGATCAATTTTCCCTAGAATCGTTGACGTAATGTGTGTCACGTACGACAACCAATAATGGTTGGACTATTACGTCAACAATTCTCAACAAATATCAATTGGAATTCCGCCACATAAGATCATGACAAAATTGGCAATTCAAAAAGTTCATAACCGAATTGATGTCCGCACGATGTGTTTATGACCAATCGGACGATTTCTCCTTGAGAAAAGCACTGAAAAAGGCCTAGACCTATTGCATTGCCATTAATACCAATTTAGTTATAAACCTTTCAATTTGACCAATTTAGTACTAAACCTTTTCACATTTGGCCAATTGAGATTATGTCTAAAAATTACTAACTTGAACACCGGTTGTCCTCCGTGGCACGATTAATGCTAAATGAACAATTTTTACAATTCTTTTATAAAAATTGAATTTTTAATTTTTTTCTTTCTTTCTTTCTTTCTTTCCTAGGCAAGGGCTTGCTTGGCTCACTAGCCAAAAAAAAAAATAATAATAATAATAAAAGAAAAGAACAAAAAATTCAAAGAATTAAAATATTATTTAAAAATATCTATGTCAGTGCTAGTAGCACCATGTAAGACAACCGATGTCTACGTTAGTGATTTCTAATCAAAATTGGTCAAATTGACTGAATTGATATCAATGTGAAAATGTTCATAATTAAATTGGCATAATTAAATTATTTAATACTAAATTAATATAAATGTAATATATTTGAGATATTTTTAGTACTTTCTCATTTTCCTTTCCACATATCTATATCTCTACTTGTAGCCATATCTAACAAGAAAACCCTTTTCATATTTTGCAAGTCGACATCAAATGAACACGTGTAGCCTTCTAAGCACCCTGTTGAGGCCCCAAATGCATCGATTTGGGAACAAACTGTCACACCCCAATCCACAAGAAAAAGGGCATGACATGGCCATCCTTTCACCAAAGGACGTAGCCTCAACATAATCAAGATTCGGCCCGATATCAACATATATACATCCACATATATTAGAGTATTTCTATAATCCACCAAATCAAATGTACACCTCCTCCAAAAACGAACTCACAAACTTATCAACTATGCATAAGTCATACCAAAAAGTTTCCACCACAAAAGTCCTCCCCGAACAAATGCTCACGCCTACTTGCGACTCGTTGAAGAACCTGAAAAACAAGTAGATAAGAGGAGTGAGTTACCACGGTTCAATGAGTAACACATTTCTTCTAAGCGGATCGATAAATCATTGTGCACATTTGAAACACAATCATAATTCACTTTAACATAATATATAATCATAACTCAAATACCAAAGAGATGGTCCAGTTCATCAGTCAGTCTCATAAAACATGTATCAACGGTCTATTCCATTGATTAATCTCATCAAACCATACATCGATAGTTTATTCCATCGACCAAACTCAAATCACATGTCAATGATTCACTCCATTGACTAACTCATGCTCAAATGTCTAGCCATGATCACACATAACCCCATTGACAAGACGACCAAGATTGCCCCCTTGGTAACGTCTCCACCTATTATTAGTCAGTGGCTCGACCCACAAAGATATCATACACTAGTATATGCATATCTACACACCTCTCAAGGTTCACAGAGACATCGAGCATCAACCACCAATCACAATATCCAGTAATCTAACATCAAAATGAAAGTCATATCACAATTCAAACATTTGATATACAAATATTAAAGCATTCTTCAAAATGTCTCAGGATTCTTTCATAAAGAATTTCACAAACCATTTTCAAGCAATCATTCAAATCGAATTCGAAATAAACTCCTTTCAAACAACAAAATGGCAGTAACAGATCGATCATGTTTCATGCAACAAAATATGTTTTTTTATCAACTCATAAAATATATATGATCCACCATATTTCTCAAAACATGAGTTTAAAATACAAAGAAGAAATAGTGTCACTCACCTGGGAAAAGTCAAAAATCAATCATGATGATAACTTGAGTCGACGCACTCGAATTCCAAACAAATAACCAAAAAATAATATTAAAAGATCAAGTAAAATGATATTCTAATAACGACTAAACTATACTGTGTCTATTTGTAGATGAAACGACACATATACGCCAACGAAAACTCTCATTTAGTGGGAACCCATTGTTTTCCGCTAGGCCTGGCCCATGCTCTAATTTCGCCGCGCTATAATTTCCTTCCCAAAATTCCGTTTCAAGCCGTCTTATAGTCCTTAGAAAGTTCTCTTGACATATTACAACAGCCTCAACTCAGCCAGCCCAAAACAGTACTGAAAATGATAAAAAAAAAATCAAGCTCAAAGTTATTGTTCGCTATAGTTCTAAAACACGCCCCCAACTGTAAAATTCCATTCCAGACAAACCGCAAACTCAAATCACAATCTGTAAGATTCTATAACTTCACAACATATTAAAGTATAATTTCCACAAAAATACATAGCTCAACAACTCAAAAATCGGACTTTGCCACACATTTTTTCAAGAAATCTGAATTTCGAGCCCTAATTGTGACGATTGCTTTAAGTAGATGATTAAAGGCTTCGATCACTTACCGGCGTTACAAAACAAACTTGAGTCGGCTTGATGAGGCATCCAGATCGCGAGTGCGCCAAATTTTTTTCTCTTTTTCCCTTTGTTTTTTTCCTCTCTCTTCTTTCTCTCCTCTCCCGTGCTTCTTTATTTCCCCTATTTTTGTTTCTGCTTAAGGCCCCCCTCTCTCCTCTCCTTAAAACAGCCGAAGCTTTTACTGTTCTCTTTCAGCTTCTTTTGTTGACTTTTCAAACCCTTTCTTTTCTTTTTCCTTTTTTTTTTGCCCATATATTACACAAACACTTCCACGACGTTGGAAGATGCACTTCTCACAACTTTTGCACACACCTAAAGTCGCACTAAAGAACCAGGAAAATCAATCTGGCCCGCGAGGAGACAAAGTTCGCGCCCATGCTGATGTGTTTATATTAATATGATGTTTTTTATTAATATGAAGAGTTGTAACTTTTGGGGGGGAACGTCCTTTACGCGAAGGGACACATCCTTTTGGAGATGACGTATTTAAGGAAGTAAAGAGAGAGAGGAACGTACCTTTTGGCATAACGTACGTTCCCCTCTCTATCTCCTTCCAAAAGAAGAACAGTAAAACACTATCTTCTCTTCAAGGTGAATTGACATCATCAGAACGAAAGGAATCAATTTTTCTTCCCCAAAATCAGCGTTGGTGTTTAGTCTGTGGATACAAGGTACGTTCGTCTATGTGATGTGCCTTAGGATCGGTGATTCATGTTTAGTTTCTAGGCTCGCTTCCGCTTCGTCTTTTTAGCGGTTCGATTTAGTGTTGAATCCGTTTTCGGGGATCCGTTAATCCCAACACATGCAAAAGAGGTACGAGGAACAATCCGACAAGTTTCCTGACGTCCCAACTCTCCTGTCTGCCTGATGTCTCGCCGAATCCACCCACGACCAAGAAAAGCCATCGAACGAGAAGGAGAAGGGAGCATTCGATAAGCGTCGAACTACATCAAATGATTAAGGTTTGAGACAGAGATCGGAAGAATAGTGAGTGTAAAACCGAAAATCAGTGAGAAAGTGTCTCGAACATGACACCTCAGATTGAGAATTTGAGGGGTAACCGTCCAACTTTTTTTTTTTGTCTTGTCCTTCTTTCGGTCTTTTTCCCCATGCAAGAACGGTCAAGCGTCCGAATGGCCGTCAAAACTGTACTATAACGAGTATGGACACTGATGTTTCTCTAGAAGACGTGGAAGACGAGTTCGAGTCAAACAATCATGCCTTTGCTCAGACCGTTCCGGTCTGTACTTTTCTTTCCTGGCGCCTTTCTTATACGTCATGCATGAGCTTTACCGGATCGATAGATGAAAGGACTTGGTTTTGGGTAATGTTGTGAAAGGCTCAAAACTGTCAAAATCAGGTGCGACAATCATGCGGCCAGTCCGACAAAAGAAAATGAAAATAGAAAATAAATCATTGGATCGCTTGAGATCTGAAAAAGACATCCTAGCGAAGGTTGCGACTTTAAATGTGCGTTTGCTTCATCAAAACATAAATAATTTGAAAATTATTTTCTTGAAAAAAAAAACATTTTTATCGCTTACATAAATAGATGGACAAAAAATACTGATATCATTGACGAAAAAGTTCAAACAAAAATATTGTCGATAAGAAATATTTTTTTCAATCAATAATTATTTCAAGCGATAAAAACGATCACAAATTATTCATTTTCCGCGAAATAAATGAACCTAAGTTATTATAATGGTCAGAATTTGTACAATGAATAACAATTCTTTTAACAGCAAATACTTTAATTGTTAACATGTTTGTAAAATGGCAATGCTGATTTCACACCCATTTTCGTCCGCACAAACCCCGGACAATTAAATGACAAAAATACTCCCCCTGGGTTTCGCATCTCATGGCTTTTTTTTGCAAGAATTTCAAAAAAAATCGAAATAAAGAAAAAGAATAAAATTACTAAACTGCCATTTATTTTCTTGTGAAATTTCCTCAAAAAAATAAAAATAAAAAAACCAAATTTAAACCCAACTTAAAATCCCCTTCTCTCTCTCTCCCCACCACCCGTTCTATCTACATTCAATATGTATCGCTGAAATGTTGAACTAGATTAAATAATACTCATCCTAAATGGGCGACAAGCTTTACGAAATTGAACTTGGTATATATGAGAATTGGCCTAACTGGTTTGGCTTAAATTTTTATACGTTGACTCTCAATGCCGATAGCCAGGTATCAAACCCATTTTTGGGTATTCTGCTTTCCTAGTTCTGAGAACAGGACTAGCCTAGAAACCAAGGAATAGGCCCTGGCGAGACCATACCGGGGTTGAATCGAACCGGCCGAGCTGATTCTCTAGTTGCATACAGGACCTCGTTGCTGTCCCAGTGCTCTAGCTGTTGCTGCATAACATGCCACTTAATCCTTGGTTGATGCACATAAATCCATATTGACGTATATCTCCATCGATCGGATTTGTCACTTGGGATTTTGGAGTAACAAAAACATAGCTGAAAAAAGAAGAAATCCCACAATTATCAAACAACATTGCAGAATCAGTACTCTTTGTACATAAAATGATCACCATCTGTTGAGTAGATTAGCAAGCAGATGGAGATGAATTTTTGTGGCTGATGCTTTCATTACGTAACAAGTTTCTTTGAGGGCAATGGCCTATTCATCGAGAGTTATATCAACCTACATCAGCGTGGCACTCTGGACTTGATGTTGCTTGGTATTTCACTATTGTTGCTACTGGCACCAGACATCTCAACATTCTCATGTTTTGTGCTGGTAGTCATCGGCCAACTCCATTTTCTCATCCCTTGTCATGTTCATCCACTTTGAAAGGAGGAGAATTTTCCGAGAGCACCCAATGTAGATTTTTTCATCATTACCCATAAAGAGTTATCTCTCAAGAAGTCATGATGTTAGGAGGGAAATCATGGAATTGGCAGATTCCGGCCCGTCATTGTTGACGCTTGGTATTATCCTGTCAGGTGATATAAACTTCACGAACTCTTTCAGTTCTGAAAAGCTGCAGTGCTCACTATATGGCACTTCATACCTGAAAGAGAAACCGCTATAAATATATCAATAAATCCTTGCAATTTTAGCAGAAAACCCTTTCTTTAACTAAACTTCTATAAAGATAGAGTGCAGAAAGATTGTTAACCGGAGAGAGGACCCTGAGACGAACTAGTGAAATGGGCACAAGGACTCACTCCACAACAGAATTTTCTGTACCAAACAAAGAGCATTTGCGCCATTATTTTCTGAGTTTTCCAGGGAGAAATAAGAATCTGGATGTGTCAGTTTTTGCAGTTCAGGAATAATTTCAAACCAATTTCTGGAGAAGTAAAGTTGGACCTATCATTGGTTAGACATGAGGCAATAGCCAAATAATAGCCAAAGTTCATGTAAAGAGACAACCGACCTTTCTCAACAAATAAATCAGGCCTTTGAGGGCATAATTTCAGAATATTAGATTCAATATCACTAGAACATCACCTTATGATGGTTCCCTGCTGCCACCTTCTGCCTGTGCACTTCTTCTTTCCTTTACCAAAAGTCCAGCCAGTAGGAGAAAAGGCAACAATAAGACTATACCTTCCCGGACGTTGAGAAAAGGAATGTGTATTAGTGAATTGAAAATTCCACATAAACCGAGAAGAAAGAACTAGAAACTCAAGAGACAATGTTACAAGTGAGATATATAAACTACTACATATTAGACACCAATGCCCAATTTAAGTTGGAATTGTTTCATGATCTGCGACAAAAAGTAAACTCCTGACATAAGTATTCACTATTTACTCAGACTTTTACTGCAGGTAGATAAGCTAATTATACAGAAAGTCAACTTCACTGAGTACCGTTAGAAGAAAGATGAGATAATCTTTAATTTTTACCAGATACTGATTAGAAATCTGCTTTAGCCTTTTGAAGTTGGCTAGGGTCCACATAGGCACAACATGAATGTGGCTTTCCTTTTCATTTAATGTAAACCATTGCATGTCCTCCTCAGAGTACCCAAGACATTGTATAATACGCAGCTTTGCAGCACTGACATAAATCTTTTTATGTAGCACATGAGCAACCTCCAAGAACAGCCTCTCCTTCCCTGGTTATGATGACAAAATGGAATCAGCTTATTCGAGTAATCTGAGCAAGAAGGCAGTGGAAACTCACTAGCAGAAGATGATATAAATTTCATTTCTTTTAAGCAAGTAGAGGTACATGGAACAGCCATTGCACCTAGGGTGTGGGAGATAGAGAGCCTAGGGTGGAAAGGACTTACCAATTGTGTAGCTGCCAATGAGAAAAAGAGTGTTTGGGTTAAAGGATTCAGCTTGAATGGATTCCACTACAAATTGGGCCACTGCCTCTTGCTTCGGAAAGTCATACTGCGTATAGTAACAGGATGAGGACTTCAGTCAGTATTTAGGTATCATGAACAATAAAACAGACGAAGATCTCAAGGTGTGATAATGAGCAGTTTTCCTCATACACAAAAAAACAAAAAACAATTAAAGAAAGGAGTGAAGATTATTGATGTCATTGGACACATACATGTGGAAGCAATCACCCTGCCAGGTAAAGTCACCGAAGCACTTGCTTACCTGGGGGTTACAGTAAGTGGTGTCCAGTATAAGAGTATGGATACGAGTTGCTTGCAGAATGGACAGTCCAGCCATCTCTTCACTAAAGCGAAAATCTCCTGCATGGAGAACAACCTACCCCATCAGTCATAACCTACAGTGATGAGTAGGTCATAATTATGACAAAATATATAAAAAGAGTCAATTTGCACCACACCTCACCAGTTGGTGGCTCAAAGAGGATTACTATGGCACCTGGACAATGATTAGCTTCTAAGCATGTCACTCCAACACTTTCAATTACAACCTTCTGGTTGATTGGCAGAACTTCCAGCCGTTCCCAAGGGATACCAATCTTCAAATTTACAAGCTTTGCAGTTACTGCAGAGCAGTAGACTTTCCCATGACAGAAGGACCTTGTAAGACCTTGATAATCTGTGTGACATGCACAACAGCATTGAGACAACAAGGTAAGCACAGATTAAACGGAGCTAAACTATAATAATCTAGAAATCCCATTTACTTCAAATGCAATAAGATTAGAAAGACCAAAACCATGAATGATCGAGAATTCTTATCTAGTGCTCTGCAATTAGTTGCGATTTGTATTATCAAAGAACAAGAGAAAAGGATATGAAGCTATCTCAAACACCCTCAATGTTACGTTTCAGGCACAGCCAGCAAATTTCACCTATGCTTCAATCATTTACTCTGCCAGTCCTAGTAATATCTTCACTAGGCGTAATGGCACACCAAGAATCTCTGCTGATGTCTTTTTGTAAGATACATCATGAACTTCTGCAATGGAACTGAGCCCATATATTCAGGTCGATCATAAGCGACTTCACGGCAAATATGGTACTAATTAGATCAGTCTACCAGGTCTGCGTTCCATCACCAGTGAAATCTCTCATTTTTTTGTCTCGGGTATAGATAGAGCAGAAATCTTGTGTAGAAAATCCCTGATGCGAACCCACGTACAAGAAACTAAGTGCTCACAAATGAATTAGATTTTTCAAATTAGATGACTGAGGATTCCCACATTATTTTTATATGCTGCGTCAGTACCAAATCTCGTTTATTCATGTAGAGTAACCCAGCCCACTACCGAACAACCTAGCAGTTTGCAGAATAGTTTTCCATCACAAGCAGCCACTGTTAGATTAATTTTATTGTAGGGAAAAATTAGAGGATAGATTGTAACGAAAATATCCTTCAGAAAAGTGCCTTCAACCTCTCTGCCATAGAAATATAAATTGGAGTGCCCACCCAGAAACTAGCGTAAAGAAATCAATAAGGTAAGCTTTTTAGTTTGAGAAACAAAGAAAAGCCTAGAACTGGATATAATCTATCAGAAACAATTAGAATACTAGATTTCTTAACCACACTCCCTGAATTTGCATTGACACAATAAAGCTGAAATGCATGTTTGCCTAGGAGAAAATTTTTATTTCAACGTGTTTCAAACTTGAAGAAATATTAAGAAACAGAAAAAATATGAAAGTTACGGTCCATATGAAAGTGAGTGAGAAACCAATGGGAACAGTCTCTTGTAAGATATCGGAAAGCATCCTGTGATGTCAAGGTGGAAAAACAGTGCTTAACCATCATCTCACAATAAAAAGGAGATAGTAGTAAGGATTTCATATGATGGAAAGCCACTAACCACTCGAAAGGGCGTTCCTGGTCTACGGCACCACAAGGGAACCTCCCTTGTTGCAGGTCTTTTTCTGATTTGTAGAGGAGCCCGGAAAATAATCTGTAATCAGCTTGCTTGCGGCTACTTTACTTTCACCAGATACCATCACTTTTGAAGCACCAGGTTCTGTCTTTGTCATATGATCTCCACATTTTTTCTTCCTTGGGCCAAGAGCAGAAATACCCATCTTCAAAAGATCCTGTGCATTCAAGACAGTGTTAATCACATCAAAGTAAGGAACCGGAGATTTGACAGGAATAGCATTGCCACAACACCAGATAATGAGGATAAAGAGCAAGAAACCTCTCAAAGATGCAACCATACTGAAATCACCTGGTAATGCAAAGTATCCTCTCAAAATTGGAAACAAGTTGTTCATTGATTATCATAATGGCAGAGGATATCTTACTTCACCTATCATTTCTTGACTCATGTAATCCTTGCGAGCCTCAACTTTGTAGAAGGTGCACAGTATGAAGAGCATCATGTTGTTTATCTCATCCATCAAGACTCACCAAGGAAACAGTCATCTAAGTTTTATAAGAAGCTATCGCTTGAAATCCCGAAAGATCACTGCCAAAAGCATACCTCTTCTGTCAGGCACTGCAAGCTGTCCCAATCAATCTCTTCCCTAACAAAAGCTTCTTCGTACCTATCTAACCCGAGGCTACATAACCATCCAAGCTAGGTGCATTACAAATGTTACAAACCTGGTTCAAAAGAGTCGAAGTTGGATTCCTTTAAACTGCAATCCACCGACACAATTTTTTCAGCTGCCTCTGTTGGCAATTGGCTTCCGGAAGTCCTTTGTTTCTTAACAAGGTTCTGGGCCTGAGATATCTTCATTAATTCCATGGCTGTCTTTGTCAACGGTTGCTTGTAATGGAGACGACACAGCATCATCCTCAGAACTGTCTTTTTTCTTTTTTGTGACATTCTTGTTGAGCAAGATTCCCCTCTTCTGCTATATCAAACACAACAAGCACTGTCAATTTTAATGCAAATAACACCTGCTAAGGGCATGCATTCAGTGACATGACCTCTTAAAGCCAGTTCACGTGTTAATTTTGGGAAAAAGAAAACAAAGACAAGGCATTATACTTGTGCATTTGAGTGCTGCAATAACAAATCTGGAGTTGCTTTAACAAATGAAGAGCCGCTTTCCCTTTGGCTTCTTTTTTACATGGATCATCACCCTCACCAACCGACAGCTCATCATCATCAATATGCAAATGAATCTCAGCATGCTTAGTTTCCCCATTATTTATGCAATTCTCTTTGACGAACTACCCAAGATGGTCATGCGGCTCTTTCAGTTCATGCCTAGGAGGCAATATGAGATTATGGGGTAAATACAGTTAAGTGTCAAAACTTTCGTACGAAAATTTTGACACTTGTACTGTACTTACCCCATGAGATTATTGGGCATGACATTCTTAAATTAAAAGCGGCTTGAATATTCTCGATACTTTATCAAGATCAAACTCCGTATCAATAAGAATAGCACCTGCAATACTTTCCACCGTGTCTCCAAGAGCCTGCAGAATGATAGAAAGAATGTACATGAGCACAACACGTGCGGGGTACACATTTCACATGCGTATACATGTTGCACATGTAAAAGGACATTCAAAGGACAATAAAGAAAACCACACTAGGCAGGTGCCATCTAAAAAGAGCAGTTCTATGAACCATGAAGCTGAAAGACTTTAGAGGTCCTAAACTTAATGACTATCTTGTGATCAGCAAAAAGATTACCGTCGCCTATAAGGCACCATGCAAGAAGGTGCTGGCCTTGCCCCAAGACAAATTTCATCTACTAGATATTGTATTTGCCATCTCAATTATCATCATTTACGTTGACTGCACATTGTGATCACAACAAACATTTAAACTAATAAGCAAGAAAGGTTCCTCTACTTCCGTAGCTCACTATTCCGTCATAGGCTCTCCCATTCCTCTCTCTCCTGATCAACCAAAGAGTTAATAAAGAAATAGTTCGAAGAAATCTCTGCCTTCTCTCGGTGCACACAAAAGAAACCATACTGATTCTATGAATATTCTGGTCTATGGAGCAGAATCTATATCTCTCCATTGGCAAGAAAAACCAGCACACGTAATGGGCTATTAGGCAGGTGCTAGTGGATCAATTTGTTCTGGTTCTTCAGTTCCCCAATAACTTGAGACAAATAATAAACAGTACCATCAACATTGTTGTATATAAACCTACATGGCATCTTGCCGTAATTTTTCTTTGAAGAGAGGATGAGCAGGGCTGAAGATGCTCTTCGAATTTGTGCCTCACAGCAACTTTAGTGAAATGTTCTTTACTAACAGAAGCCGAACGCAAAGCATGCAAGCGACGGGGGTTAGCATCAGCATAACTCTGATAGAGATACCACGTAATAAGAAGTTCCACCACAGCGTTGCCAAGAAATTTAAGCGCCTGCATGAAATTGAGTCTTTAAATGTAAGAAATAGTCAAAAAATTATTTTCACGTCATTACTAAGTTTGGTTTAGCTTTCCCAAGGGACTTTCGGCCCCTTGGGCAAATGCTGAGGTATTTGTCAAGTTTTCTCAAGGGGTTTTCGGCCAAATGTTGGCCTTGGGAAAGCTGAAAGCCCCATGCTAGTGGGGACTAGCATTGGGCTTTCAACATTTTGCCAAATTCTAAAACTAGATTTCTTCTTCCAAGACTATCCTCATCAATTCTTTAACTTTCTAATTTTGCCCTCGTTACTGTTCATTTTTTTTAGAAAGGGCAGCCGGCAAGGCTAGATCGGGCCAGCGAAGGTCATGTGACGGCCACCTTGGGTGTCAGCCGCTGGCGCCAGATTTGGCTTGCCAGTGGCCTTAGCCCTTCGCCAGAGAGTTTTGATTTTTTTAATAAAAAAACAAAAATTATACCCAAAAGCCCTTTGCAAAAAAATATTTGCCAAACACTACTTAGGACAAAGTAGCTTTGTAAATGATTTTTTACCAAACGCAATTTACATTTTCCCAATGAGCCTAGACATTTGCATTTCCCCAAGGCTCATTTGCAAAGCTAAACCAAACGCACCATAAATAGCACGTCTCACATTTGCCACCAGTTATCTCACATTTAAACCAGTAACAATTAAGCAAGAGACTTTACTTATTACCTTTTGTTCTTGGCAAGATCTAGTCGTTACAGCTTTTTGCAACAGTCCTTTAACAGCAAAGTCGTAACCAATTTTCGACTCCGATTGTGCAAGGTCAATAGTTGATGAGACAACCGAATGCAGAGCAGCATCTTTGATGGCTTCGACAACAGATAAACCCTCAACTTCAACGACTGAATGCACAGCTGCACCTTCGATGGCTTCGACAACAGACGAACACTGAACTTCGTCGTTGATTCCAAGCCACTTTATCACATGAAGAGCAGCGATCATTTGACCAGAGACAAAGAATGCACCTATGAGGGCTTCCACACAATCCGATATGGTTTTTGACTCCATCCATCTGTGGCCCCGGTCGCAGCACTGTCCAACCTCCCCTATTGGGTTGCCTTCAGTAGAAAATTTAACGTCCAGAGGAACATGTGGTGTGTCCACACCACAACTACAAGGACAAGGAAATAGAGTGCGCTGTCCCGGAGCCACCCAATGACGCAGATCAAATTCACTATCTCGGATGTATTCCTTTAGCGTAAAGCAAAATGCATTAGAAGATCGTACTTTAGTCATATAGATGGGTGTTTAAGGAATATCCATGCTTCTAATGGTTCTTGTAATAAACATTACTACTCTCCGTACAGGAGAAAATAAACTTCAGGACATGATAAACTTTGCTGTTCAAACAAATGAGAACACAAACTGCAAAATTATGTTAAATGCACGCATCAATGACAAGGAAACGTCTAAAAGAATTCCCGACAAGATACGCAGGGGATTCACTCATAGGGCCTGCAAGATTAAATACCTGCAATTGACGGTCCATCCCCCGTTTATGCAAGGTTGCGTTACTAACAGCCTTTGATCGCTCATCTGATAATTTTGTTTTAAGCTCCTTGGGATTTTTAAGAACGAGATGGTTACTGACAGCGTACTTCAAGACAGAGTCACCCAGCAATTCCAAGCGTTCCATTGAAAAACTCTCATGGCATCTCAGGGTTGTAAGCGCCTCTAGGATCTAATCATAGATCAAAGTCTTGTAATTTAGCATATTTCCATCACCATCAAAACATAGGAATATAAACTGTCAGGTTTATGTGAGAATCAGACAAACCAGAGAGCTCGGCACTTGAATTGGGCAGTTGATCTCTCCCCTAAGTTGGCTGGCTAACAACAAGGATTCTAAACGATGCAACAAAGATGGCAGCAAGTAGAATACTTTCATTGCGTATACTAAAATATCAACAGTAAGTAAAAGCTCGGGCGGCATATAAACATGATTCAATGGCTTCTCAACACAGCCAGTTTGGGATGACTCGCCCTTGCAACCTGCCGATGAAAGAAAGCATATAAAGATGAGGTAGATAGCAATTCAAGACAAATGTTAACCACATAAGTGAAAAGATTATGGAACAGACAGAGAAGCAACAGATCATTCTCACCGATTTAACCATAAAGAAACCTGAAACCACACAATTCATACCTTTTTCCCCGAAATTCACTAGAAGATTGTATGGATTATGACTTTGCTTTAACCGCAACAAAGGCTGTCCTGGATATTTTAACACTATGCCATACCTGATAAGGACATTTTAAAAAAAAAAATAAATAAAAAAGATGCCAGATAAATTATCAAAGAGCTTTAGAGTATTTGCAGGGAATAAAAAGCATTATATAGAATCAACAATTACCTACTTTTTTTTTAAGTACTCGGCATAGGAACTGAATTTTGAAGAGCCACCATCCGCATTTCCCTCAAAAGAACTGTCTGCGGACTTATCAGAGGCAACTGCAAGACTCGAGTAGATCCTTCCAGTGTGAATAGCCACGACCACTACTCGTTTGAGTTTGCAAGCGCCGAGCGAACCATTGGCAAAGTGTATTGTCTTGTCCTCCTCAATCTCGGTAGGAACACTCCCAGAAGGAAATGAGCTTGCTGTCTCACTTTTACTATCTGCAGTACCAAAGAAATGTCCTTTCTTCATAATTTCAGCTGCCTCAAAGCAGGAAGTTATTGCCATCCAATTAATTTCCCAAGAATCACCACGTGATGTTTTTGCCATCTCCAGGGGAAGAAGTAAAAACATGTAATCTGGGTTCCAGCAAGAGCTTGCTTCCTTGTCAGGAAGAAATTCTCCCTGCTTTCTAGATGATTTGGAGCCATCAAATATTCTCCCAAATAAACCATCAAAAAGGAATTCTTGAAAGCACTTTGCTTTCATCATCTAGTACATCAAAACGAAATACTTGATGTTATAATTAAGATATCTAAAAGCAGAATCATTGCATAAAAGTTGTAGTTTAGTAAATTCGGAAGCTCAGCTTTTACCTGGTCACTGTCCAGTTGCACCTGTCCAAATGCAGATACCGACACCTTAATTGTCTTCTTAAGCAAGTAAAGATTCCCTTTGGTCTTAGCCACATCATCATCAAGCTCATGCTCAATCAGAAGAATAAATGAAGGGTAAGCTCTGTAGGAGAAATCAAATTTATAGGCCTTAAAAGTTGACCCATCAGTTTTTTCACCCCATGTTCCTGATAATGCACGGATGCTCGTCTTTCCATGTAATTCCTTTCTTCTTTTTGTACCTTGGGAAACAAAAGGTACATATTTTCAGAAGAGAAAATGGACTAAAAGCAAGATTTGCAATGAAAAAGTCGATTATTCTGGAAACATGATCAGCCATCCATTTTCAACCATCGTAAGCAACCCATAGCTAACAGCAACTGCTTGCGAATGGATAACAATGTTGACACCGCATTTTGCAAGAACAAGAAAAACTATTTTATCACCAGGAACGTAATATGAACGATTGTGTAGTGATGATAAAATCTAAAAGGAAAAGGAAGATGTGCACAACCTTAAAACATTTCAACGTAATATAAACAGCAATATTAGATCACGTGATTCATCTCATTTCAGGAGAAGGGGGAAAACAGGTGATTGATACACTTCGAAGCGCACCTTTGAGACCCCAAAGAAAAAGACAACGCCCGAAAAGGTTCAGTTAATGGTACCTACAACCACGGCTGCAGATGATCCTTCGCCGTTAGGAATAGCAGCCTTCGCCGAGGTCTCAACGCTGAGAGGAAGACGACCCATCTGATTCTGTTTGTGACAAGCTTCAGAGCACGCTTGCCGCCCAGAAGATAACCTCATATATATTCCAACAAGTCCTAGAGTTCACACTGCCAAATATCTGATGATAAATTCGCATTTTTCTTGAGCAAAACGCAAAAGGCTTGTAATTCAAAAAAGAAAGCGTCGGCATTGGGATTTTCTTCGAGTGTACGTGTTCAAGCTAGAGAGTGTCATCCTTTCTATGTCACTCGTTATTCACCCACGATGTCCTTTTATTTATTTGGTCTACCGGGAGAAATTGCGACGCAACATGCGCTGGTGGGTGACTATTAGTCTTCCTTGCCTACAAGGAGACCCCGCGATTTTGGTTTTGCTTTTCTGGAATCGGAGGCAAAGGTTTGGTAGAGTCAGCCTCTTTTCAGCGTAGGTTGATGACGACATTTTGGAAAAGACTAAAGTATTCGCAAATGAGACCAAAAGGCTTGACTCTATCAAATCCAAGAGCATCGGTCAGCTCGAAACCATCCGCGCCGCGGCCCTTGCTCATGTCGAATAAGCCGACAACCTTCTGATCGAGCGATTTACGTGACTTGGGGTTGCTCCAACTGACCGCTGAGGCGGGAACAGCGTTTTCCTTGCCAAGGGCTGGGGAACATCGCTTCAGCTTCGTGGTCGGGCGAGTGCGATCGGAGGAGATGTTGTAGAGCTGAACGGGATTCTGGGAGCAGCTGCGCTTGGGGCGAGTTTGGAAATCGTCCTCGCCGTCGTCGTCGTGGGTGCTAGCCATGGACGGCGGATGCTGGCTTAGGGTGGCCGTCGCGGCTGTCTCGGCGGCGGCGGCGGCGGCGGCGGCGGTGTGGCGGTGGCGGTGGCTGGCGGAGTGTGAGGAAGGCACTGTGGAGGGATTATTTTTTTTTTTGAGAGGAAAGTGGAGGGAAAATAATTTGGTCGGAGAATGCTCCTACTTTTAAGCAGGATGGTATCCACTCTTAAATTATTTATAGAGATATTAAGATTCGACTACTTTTAGCTACCGACCAAAAAAGTGACACTCCTCTATATTATAGAAATCATATATTTCTTCATGATATTACACATATATTTATTAAACAAGAATGAATAGTTTTCAATTTTCGAATTGTGATTACAACAATTCAAGCAAAAAATAAAAACGAAATATTCATATGTTGGATCAAGTCAAGTAAACATGGAAAATCAACCCAACTTATAAATTATTTGAGCAACGATAGAGATATTAAGATTCGACTACCAATTAGTCTATTGAGTATTGTGATGCTCTAAGTGATTATTTAAGTCACGCCTCTTTAAGCATTTAAAAAATTTTGTCTCGAGCAAATTTGTGTACTTCTTCATGATACAAATACATATTATGACTAATAAAAATGGGTATTCAGTGATTTTTATTATTTCTAATTTTCAGGGGATTATCTCACGGACGATCCCTATACTTTACTCGAAATTCAAACTATTGCTTTGCTTTTGTATGTTACGATCTAGTACAAGAGGAGAAAAGAGGAGAATGCGTTCATGTCCGCAAGCCCGAAGCTTGAGTCGCCATGGCTACAGCTAGCTGGAGCTCCACTACCTCAGGCTCTCGGCTCGAGCTCAAGCTCTGTGGCCACGGCAGATGCGAGCTTTGTGCTCCAGCTTGAGCTCTGCAGCCATGGCGAATGTGAGAAGAAAGAAGAAAAACAAGTGTAGGAGAGAGTGTGTGTGTCCATGTGCAAAAGAAACATCTAAGTAGAAAAAAAATATTCCACATTAGTAATTCTTTAACGCCATTAAATCCGTGTTAGAAAAATCTGAAACGAAGAAAGACAGAGATTTTAACTTTTTTTAAAAAGTACGAGGACAATTTTGGACGCAAAAAAAACAAGGTAAAAAGATGATTTTGAATTTCAAGTAAAAAGTAAAGAGATCACCACTGGTGTCATTATCTCTCAATTTTTAATGATGATTCAAGAAAAGAAAAAAGAAGAAGAAGAAGCTGATTCTCCTGTCAAGTCAAATCAGGTTGACCAAACCAAACCCGAAAATTTACGGTTAGGGTCGGTCAGGCTTGGTTTTTTGCGAGTTAAAAAAATTTCACCCTTAACCTATTTTTCTAGGCAAGTTTAGGCGGGTTATTGGAAATAAGTTTGTTTTTGCCAAGTCTAATTAGGTCGTTGCCGAAGTTATACGTCTAACCATTTTCCATCCTCTTTCTTTCTTTCTTTCTTTCTTTCTTTTTTTAATGACCATTAGAGAAACGCGCCATCCTTATTTGCGTTGATTGCGGCGAGTGAACGTGTCATGAGATGCCAAGAAGGCTCCACCGCAGATTCTTTAATATGTCCTTGATTTTGACTTTTATGGTGTCTGAATTAGCAAAAATGAGAAAATTATAATTAAACTACTATTCATGCAGTAAGTTTAAGACTAATTGGACTATTTCCCTCTAGCCAAATTGAGAATTTAAAATTCATCTCTCTATCAATTATGTCGAGTTCATTCTCTAAATTTACATAAATGTTCTTACTCTAGAACTATCTTGTTTTCCATAGTTGAATGGTGAAAAACTTGTCGCCCACCATTTATGTAAGTAATGTGAAAAAAAGGAGATAGTAATTTGTCTACCAAATTTAAGGCTCAAGCATTAACTATTACTATGCCATACCTCATAAGCACAAATGAGACCGAGATCATCAAGGCAATACATAATCTTTGAGTGGTCATTGGACAAACGCATCCCCATCGTCTTAAACCTTTCGTCCGTGTCTTTGAAACGACTTTCAAAGGAGCCTTGCAACTTTAACAAGGAAGCATCAAACTGCCCATGCATAATGAATCTTTTTAAAATAGTTTCAGCCAACATATGTAAAAGCTAGACATATGGAATATTCAAGTATCATGAGGTGAACAAACACGTGCATTTAATTAGAATACCTTGGACCATGAAGCTCCCATCGATCCTTCAAAGATGCATTTGAAAACTGCGGTTGGTCGAAGAACCAACATATTTCTTTGGTAGATGGAACATAGACTTCTATCTCCGTCCGGTCCTCAACAGTGTATATCCGTCCATGTAAATATATTTCCATGTGAGTATGCTACAAGTTCGTGATAGTGTAATCAATGAAACAGGAAAACAGGAAGGTCTTTTGCTACCTGAGAATCCAAAATGCTCTCGAGCTCTGATATCTGTCCATCACAATGCACAGTGGAGGAAACCTCTTAAATCATGATATTTCCTAATCAGTAGCAAGTCGATTTGAACATCACATAGAAGGATAAACATACGAAAAAGACATTTGTGGTGTGTAAGCGTACTTGATATGAGGCAGTACTTCAAGTTTTGTACATATAATTAGATGTCTTTTACAAATCATATGAATTCCTTTTGTTAGACTGTTATACAAGGCTAAATAGTATCTGTTCCTTTGTCAATGATGTTTGACTGAACTTAGGATCAAACTTGGAGTATTGGCAGCTCATGAGGATACCAAAGTTACTTCCCTACCAGACGTGACTAGACCCTTTTCAATTCATTAAAGCTGGTTAATTAGGTTTATCCTCATGTCAAATAGATCAAAGACGCTCACAATTCATATACTTGTAAACCAGCATTAAACAGTTGACGCAAACTAAATTGACAGGTTTATTCCAGGAACAGATTGAAGTTTCAAAGACCAAATAGGCCTTTCTTTTCCTTTCTAACAAATCTTAAGAATAGGTGCTTGTAGAAAAGCACACATTCGATAGCAGCTAAAGCAAAATGAGTTATACTGAACTTTGATGGCATTACAGTAATTTCCAGTAATTATATCTCAGAGATCTTCTCATCATTGCCATTTTGTGATGGAATCACAGGATCAGTAATTTAACTAGACCACGTTTTTTTGGTAAGTTACCAATGGCAGGAAGAAGAACTAACACAAAGTTATAATTCACTGCATTCTCGAACCGGTAGTGCAAAGCGTTAGGAGAAATAAATTCCCGATCAATCATGAAGGAAATAAATAGCAAATTAGGCTTCTCCAGCATCTTTTATCTCTCCTTGCTGCTACAAGAACTGTGCCATTGAGTGGTAGTGTACTGGACAGCTTCACGGTCACAACAGTCTTCAGTTTAATTGTTCCAAAAGAAATTTTGTTCAGCTTTCATCAAAAGCGGATCATGGTTAGATCTAGAAATGCTGACAGCACTAAATATTACTAAAGGACGGAGGCAGGTGGCTCAGAAAACAGTTTCTTCATGTTCAATATGGAGCAACCATGGAGACGAGTAAGTTTGGCCTTTTAACACGAGTGGATTAACTCCCTCTATATGCTTCCCCTTTAAATTTCCTGATGAAGGTCCGGACACGTAATTCCTGAATAACTAAGGCTACATGGTACCTCTTTCCCAAGATCCAATAAAAGAATGGTCTTGAAAGGATTTTATTTCCCCTTTTAAAGCCGTATCTGCGCATCGACATTCCAAAACGAGAGCACAAAGGCGGAAAACAGTATTCTGTAGGTTCACAACGCGTAATGGACAAAATCCGAGTACAAAAGAAAGTTGGATCACCACAGCCTTTATCTCTAGCAAGGACACAGAAGGTTGACTTAGACATTTCTTACCTTTACGAGATACAGGCGAAGCTGTCATTCCAAAAATCTTCGGATTCTTACTGCTTTTGTAATAAAACTCCTTCAGTAAAACAAGTAAGTACCCTTTATGAGTAATAATTACAGAGGGAGATTCAGGCATGAAATAATGGCATGAGGATGGGCACTGACCTGCATTATTTTTGTATAAGGATGGTTTTTTGTGGTATGATGGCATTCATCAATTATCATCAGGCTCACTATGTCCAAATTGAGGAATGCTTTTCTCAAAGCATCCAATAAAATCTGTGGGGTCATGACCAGCACCTGTTTGATCAAAGCAATATGCATCGTAATTGATCCAATCAGTTGAAAAGGCTCAAATGATCTGATTCAAAGGAAAAAGAAATATGCAAACGCATATTTAAAATAAATTTATTCGTATAATAAAATAAAATAGAATAAATAAAATAAATTTTTTTTAAGGATATTTTTATTTTATTTTTTATGATTTATTTTATTTTATTTTATTTCTTTTTTTTGTTAATAAATCATTTTTAGTTTTATTTTTTATATTAAAGGTCGCCGATCGCCGACGGCCGCCGTCCGAAAGGAAGAAATTTTGTGTCATTATCAAACGAATTTCTATTTTTAGAATAGAAATTTTGTGTCGTTATCAAATGGTTATTTTTGCTTTGGAATAGAATGGTTGTCATGCGCGCCCCAAACGGCTTAAAATGCTTAGAAATTGTTCTTGAGAACAGAATAAAAAAGAATCATTTCTTATCAGAATTTGTTCCCAGGAATGGAATCATTACCAAATATGCCCTAAGAGACCAAAAAGACTAACACTTGACATTTGGAACACAAATAACTTTTAAGGAATAGGGAAAAAGTGTCCACTTGTCATCCTCGTATTTCACGCTTTTCCTAATCAAATTCCTATACCATTTTTGTCTAATTAACTCTTTATACTTTCACAGATTTTCTAATCTAATTCCTCATACACCTAATCCAACAAAATCCAGCTAGTCATTGTGTGACGTGAATAGAATTTTTGCAATGCCGATGTGCATGTGGGTATCCACATTGGTTAATTTTATCCATTTCACATGCCAGCATGCACGTCCATATGGGTATTTGCATCATATTTTGGGTCGCTCGACTATCACATCAACTGAATCTACTTGGATTTTATGTTAGGTGGATTTGATTAGAAAATTTATAAAAGTAGAATAACTTAATTTAATATGGTGACTTGAATAATAATAATAATAATAAAGCTTGAAAGTTCCGGAGTAAAATGTATAATTTATTTTAAACTAGGCAAGGCAAAATATAGGTTTTTACTCTTTTAACTCTAGGTGCACACAAATACACGATTATGAAATCATACTACAAAGGTAACAGGTTTTGAAATGGAATGATGTGAGATATAACCGATCAAAAAATAAGCAAGGCAAAATCATATATGAGAAAGTTGATGAATGTTTTTGTAATTTTCCTAAAAATCACAATACTTTTATATCTATAAGCTACAAAGGTGGGAAAATTGGAGTGTCTCCGAATAAAAAGGGCAATTGTTATCGTAATGCACTCACGTATTTAGGGAAAATTTCCAATTAATCATAAATATATTATGCAAGTGTCAATTCAATCATAAACTTTTTAATTTGGCTAGTCTAATCCTTAACTTTGCAAAAAATTCCAATGTAATCATTTCATTCAACTTTTCCTAGAATCATTGATGCAGTAGTGTACATATAAGACAACCAATAATGATTAGACTGTTACGTGAGCAATTCCTAACAAATATCGACCAGAATTTTGCCACAAAGGATCAGGACAAAATTGGCAATTCAAAAAGTTTAGAACTGAATTAACATCCACACAATATGTTTATGACCAATCAAATGATTTCCCCCCCTAAGGAAAGCACTAAACAAGTCTTAAACCTATTGCATTAGTACCAATTTAGTTATAAACTTTTCAATTTGGTCAATTTAGTACTAAACATTTTTCACATTTTGTCAATTGAGTATATCCGACCAATTTTGCGTAGAAATTATTAACTTGAACACCAACTATCCTTTGTGGCACGATCGATGCTAAAGTGAACAATTTTTACAATTTTTTTTTTGTATAAATTGAATTTTGAATTTTTTCTTTCTTTCTTTTTTCTTTCATTTTGGCTGGTGAGGGCCAGCACAAGGGCTAGCTTGGCTCATTGGCCAAAATGAAAAGAAAAATAATAAAAAAGAAAAGAATAAAAAAATTCAAAATTCAAAAAATTAAAATATTATTTTAAAATGTCTATGTCAGTGCCGATGGCACCATATAGGACAGCTGGTGTCCACGTCAATGATTCTAGCTAAAATTGGCTACATTAACTAAATTGATACCAATGTGAAAATGTTCTTAATTAAATTGGCCCAATTGAATGATTTGGTACTAAATTAATATAAATATAATATATTTGAGACATTTTTAGTACTTTCTCCTTTTCCTTTCCACGGATCTATATCTCTACTTGTATTCATATCTAACAAGAAAAACCTTTTCACATTTCACAAGTCGACATCAAATGAACAACTTCTTAGCACCCTGCCGAGGCCCCAAATGCATCGATTGGGAACAAACACTCCCAAGGCTAGTTCTGAACGCCGCCTAACATCGATGTTGGAAGATGCACTTCTCACAACTTTTGCACACACCTAAAGTCGCACTAAAGAACCAGGAAAATCAATCTGGCCCGCGAGGAGACAAAGTTCGTGCCCGTGCAAAAGAGGTACGAGGAACAATCCGACAAGTTTCCTGACGTCCCAGCTCTCGTCTGCCTGATGTCTCGCCGAATCCCACCCACGACCAAGAAAAGCCATCGAACCAGAAGGAGAAGGAGCATTCGATAAGCGTCGAACTACATCAAATGATTAAGGTTTGAGACAAAGATCGGAAGAATAGCGAGTGTGAAACCGAAAATCAGTGAGAAAGTGTCTCGAACATGAGGGTTAACCGTCCAACCTTTTTTTAGTCTTGTCCTTCTTTTGGTCTTTTTCCCCATGCAAGAACGGTCAAACGTCCGAAAGGGCGTCAAAACTATAATTTAACGAGTACGGACAGCATCGGACGACCGTGGGGAGAATGGACACTGATGTTTCTCTAGAAGACGAGGAAGAGGAGTTCGAGTCAAACAATCACGCCTTTGCTCAGACCGTTCCGGTCGGCACTTTTCTTTCCTGGCCTTTATCATACGTCATGCATGAGCTTTTACCGGATCGACAGTTGAAAGGACTTGGTTTTGGGTAATGCTGTGGAAGGCTCAAAACTGTCAAAATCAGGTGCGACAATCATGGGGTCAGTCCGACAAAAAAAAATGAAAATAGAAAAGAAATCATTGGATCGCTTGAGATCTGAATAAGACATCCTGGAAAAGGTTGTGACTTTAAATGTGCGTTTGCTTCGTCAAACCATAAATAATTTGAAAATTATTTTCTTGAAAAAAAAACATTTTTATCACTTACATAAATAGATGGATAAAGAATACTGATATCATCGACGAAAAGGTTTAAACAAAAATATTGTCGATAATAAATATATTTTTTCGATCAGTAATTATTTCGAGCGATAGAAACGATCACAAATCATTTATTTTCCGCGAAATAAATGAACCTAAGTTATTATAATGGTCAGAATTTGTACAATGAATAACAATTCTTTTTTAATTGTTAATATGTTTGTAAAATGGCAATGCTGATTTCACACCCATTTTCGTCCGCACAAACCCCGGAAAATTAAATGACAAAAATACTCCCCGTGGGTGCCGCATCTCATGGCTTTTTTTTTTGCAAAAATTTCAGAAAAAAAATCGAAAAAAAAAAGAATAAAATTACTAAACTGTCATTTATTTTCTTGTGAAATTTCCTCAAAAAAACAAATCCAAACCCAACTTAAAATCCCCTTCTCTTTCCCCACCACCCCTTTTATCTACATTCAATATGTATTGCTGAAATGTCGAACTAGATTAAATAATAATATTCCTAAAGGGGCGACAAGCTTTACAAAATAGAACCTAGTATAGATGAGAACTGGCCTAACTGGTTTGGCTTAAATTTTTATTCGTTTTGACTCTCAATGCCGAGAGCCAGTTATCAACCCTATTTTTGGGTATTCTGCTTTCCTAGTTCTGAGGCCAGGACTAGCCTAGAAACCAAGGAATGGGCCCTGGCGAGACCATACCGGGGTTGAATCGAACCGACCAAGCTGATTCTCTAGTTGCATACAGGGCCTTGTTGCTGTCCCAGTGCTCTAGCTGTTGCTGCATAACATGCCACTTAATACTTACTTGATGCACATAAATCCATAGTGACGTATATCTCCATCGATCGGATTTGTCGGTTGGGATTTTGGAGTAACGAAAACATAGCCGAAAAAAGAAGAAATCCCGCCATTATCAAACAACATTGCAGCATCAGTACTCTTTGTACATAAAATGATCACCATCTGATGAGTAAATTAGCAAGCAGATGGAGATGAATTTTTGTGGCTGATGCTTTCATTATGTAACAAGTTTCTATGAGGGCAATGGCCTATTCATCAACAGTTATATCAACCTACATCAGCGTGGCACTCTGGACTTGATGTTGCTTGGTATTTCACTATTGTTGCTACTGGCACCAGACATCTCAACATTCTCATGTTTTGTGCTGGTAGTCATCGGCCGACTCCATTTTCTCATCCCTTGTCATGTTCATCCACTTTGAAAGGAGGAGAATTTTCCGAGAGCACCCAATGTAGATTTTTTCATCACTACCCATAAAGAGTTATCTCTCAAGAAGTCATGATGTTAGGAGGGAAATCATGGAATTGGCAGATTCCGGCCCGTCATTGTTGACACTTGGTATTATCCTGTCAGGTGATATGAACTTCACAAACTCTTTCAGTTCTGAAAAGCTGCAGTGCTCACTATATGGCACTTCATACCTGAAAGAGAAACCGCTATAAATATATCAATAAATCCTTGCAATTTTAGCAGAAAACCCTTTCTTTAACTAAACTTCTATAAAGATAGAGTGCAGAAAGATTGTTAACCAGAGAGAGGACCCTGAGACGAACTAGTGAAATGGGCACAAGGACTCACTCCACAACAGAATTTTCTGTACCAAACAAAGAGCATTTGCGCCATTATTTTCTGAGTTTTCCAGGGAGAAATAAGAATCTGGATGTGTTAATTTTTGCAGTTCAGGAATAATTACAAACCAATTTCTGGAGAAGTAAAGTTGGACCTATCATTGGTTAGACATGAAGCAATTGCCAAACAATAGCCAAAGTTCATGTAAAGAGACAACCGACCTTTCTCAACAAATAAATCAGGCCTTTGAGGGCATAATTTCAGAATATTAGATTCAATATCACTAGAACATCACCTTATGATGGTTCCCTGCTGCCACCTTCTGCCTGTGCACTTCTTCTTTCCTTTACCAAAAGTCCAGCCAGTAGGAGAAAAGGCAACAATAAGACTATACCTTCCCTGACGTTGAGAAAAGGAATGTGTATTAGTGAATTGAAAATTCCACATAAACTGAGAAGAAAGAACTAGAAACTCAACAGACAGATGTTACAAGTGAGATATATAAACTACTATATATTAGACACCAATGCCCAATTTAAGTTGGAATTATTTCATGATCTGCGACAAAAAGTAAACTCCTGACATAAGTATTCACTATTTACTCAGACTTTTACTGCAGGTAGATAAGCTAATTATATAGAAAGTCAACTTCACTGAGTACCGTTAGAAGAAACATGAGATAATCTATAATTTTTACCAGATACTGATTAGAAATCTGCTTTAGCCTTTTGAAGTTGGCCAGGGTCCACATAGGCACAACATGAATGTGGCTTTCCTTTTCATTTAATGTAAACCATTGCATGTCCTCCTCAGAGTACCCAAAACATTGTATAATACGCAGCTTTGCAGCACTGACATAAATCTTTTTATGTAGCACACGAGCAACCTCCAAGAACAGCCTCTCCTTCCCTGGTTATGATGACAAAATGGAATCAGCTTATTCGAGTAATCTGAGCAAGAAGGCAGTGGAAACTCACTAGCAGAAGATGATGTAAATTTCATTTCTTTTAAGCAAGTAGAGGTACATGGAACAGCCATTGCACCTAGGGTGTGGGAGATAGAGAGCCTAGGGTGGAAAGGACTTACCAATTGTGTAGCTGCCAATGAGAAAAAGAGTGTTTGGGTTAAAGGATTCAGCTTGAATGGACTCCACGACAAATTGGGCCACTGCCTCTTGCTTCGGAAAGTCATACTGTGTATAGTAACAGGATGAGGACTTCAGTCAGTATTTAGGTATCATGAACAATAAAACAGACGAAAATCTCAAGTTGTGATAATGAGCAGTTTTCCTCATACACAAAAAAACAAAAAACAGTTAAAGAAAGGAGTGAAGATTATTGATGTCGTTGGACACATACATGTGGAAGCAATCACCCTGCCAGGTAAAGTCACCCAAGCACTTGCTTACCTGGGGGTTACAGTAAGTGGTGTCAAGTATAAGAGTATGGATACGAGTTGCTTGCAGAATGGACAGTCCAGCCATCTCTTCACTAAAGCGAAAATCTCCTGTATGGAGAACAACCTGGATGCATGAAGCACGGATTTCAGGATCAACCCCATCAGTCATAACCTACAGTGATGAGTAGGTCATAATTATGACAAAATATATAAAAAGAGTCAATTTGCAACACACCTCACCAGTTGGTGGCTCAAAGAGGATTACTATGGCACCTGGACAATGATTAGCTTCTAAGCATGTCACTCCAACACTTTCAATTACAACCTTCTGGTTGATTGGTAGAACTTCCAGCCGTTCCCAAGGGATACCAATCTTCAAATTTACAAGCTTTGCCGTTACTGCAGAGCAGTAGACTTTCCCATGACAGAAGGACCTTGTAAGACCTTGATAATCTGCATGACAACAAGGTAAGCATACAGATTAAAAGGAGCTAAACTATGAATAATCCAGAAATCCCATTTACTTCAAATGCAATAAGATTAAAAAGACCAAAACCATGAATGATCGAGAATTCTTATTTAGTGCTCTGCAATTAGTTGAGATTTGTATGATCAAAGAACAAGAGAAAAGGATATGAAGCTATCTCAAACACCCTCAATGTTACATTTCAGGCACAGCCAGAAAATTTCACCTATGCTTCAATTATTTACTCTGCCAGTCCTAGTAATATCTTCACTAGGTGTACATACATGCTCATCATGATGGCACACCAAGAATCTCTGCTGGTGTCTTTCTGTAAGATACATCATGAACTTCTAAAATGGAACTGAGCCCATATATTTAGGTCGATCATAAGCGACTTCATGGCAAATATGGTACTAATTAGATCAGTCTACCAGGTCTACATTTCATCGCCAGTGAAATCTCTCATTCTTTTGTCTCGGGTATAGATAGAGCAGAAATCTTGTGTAGAAAATCCCTGATGCGAACCCACGTACAAGAAACTAAGTGCTCACAAATGAATTAGATTTTTCAAATTAGATGACTGAGGATTCCCACATTATTTTTATATGCTGCATCAGTACCACATCTTGTCCATTCATGTAGAGTAACCCAGCCCACCACAGAACAACCTAGCAGTTTGCAGAATATTTTTCCATCACAAGCAGCCACTGTTAGATTAAGAAATTAGACGATAGATTGTGACGAAAATATCCTTCAGAACAGTGCCTTCATCTCTGCCATAGAAATATAAATTGGAGTGGCCATCCCAGAAACTAGCGTAAAGAAATCAACAAGGTAAGCTTTTTAGTTTGAGAAACAAAGGCCAAGAACTGCATATAATCTATCAGAAACAATTAGGAATACTAGGTTTCTTAACCACACTCCCTGATTTGCATTGACACAATAAATCTGAAATGCATGTTTGCCCGGGAGAAAATTTTTATTTCGACGTGTTTCAAAATTGAAGAAAGATCAAGAAACAGAAAAAATATGAAACTTACGGTCCATATGAAAGTGAGTGAGAAACCAATGGGAACAGTCTCTTGTAAGATATCGGAAAGCATCCTGTGATGTCAAGGTGGAAAAACAGTGCTTTAACATCATCACGATGAAAAGGAGATAGTAGTAAGGATTTCATATGATGGAAAGCCACTAACCACTCGAAAGGGTGTCCCTGGTATACGGCACCACAAGGGAACCTCCCTTGGTGTCGAATTTTTAACACGACCCCTTGGTTTCGCATTTTTAACATGATCATTCACTTTAGCACATCCACGACTGGAACTCAACTGTTCTGTGACTCTTCTTTGCAGAGTAGAAATGTTGCAGGTCTTTTTCTGATTTGTAGAGGAGCCCAGAAAATAATCTGTAATCAGCTTGCTTGCGGCTACTTTGCTATCACCAGATACCATCGCTTTAGAAGCACCAGGTTCTGTCTTTGTCTTATGATCTCCGCATTTTCCATCTATATCCACATGCTCCACAGTTTCTCCTTGGACTCCTTTTCTAAGTTCATTTAGAGCATGCACAATTTTCTTCCTTGGGCCAAGAGCAGAAATACCCATCTTCAAAAGATCCTGTGCATTCAAGACAGTGTTAATCACATCAAAGTAAGCAATCTGAAATTTGACAGGAATACCATCGCCACAACACCAGATAATGAGGATAAAGAGCAAGAAACCTCTCAAAGATGCAACCATACTGAAATCACCTGGTAATGCAAAGTATCCTCTCAAAATTGGAAAAAAGTTGTTCATTGATATTATACTGGCAAGAGGATATCTTACTTCACCTATCATTTCTTGACTCATGTAATCCTTGCGAGCCTCAACTTTGTAGAAGGTGCACAGTATGAAGAATATCATGTTGTTTATCTCATCCATCAAGACTCACCAAGGAGACAGTCATCTAAGTTTTATAAGAAGCTATCGCTTGAAATCCAGAAAGATCACTGCCAAAAGCATACCTCTTCTGTCAGGCACCGCAAGCTGTCCCAATCAATCTCTTCCCTAACAAAAGCTTCTTCATACCTATCTAAACCGAGGCTACGTAACCATCCAAGCACTGGAGAGATATCAACAGCTAGCTGGGGAGAACTAACAGGTGAGCCAACAGCTTCCTGAGGACGAGGTGAAGGTGCCCCATCAGCATCAGGAAATAGAACCTGCAGGAATATCTCAGGCTTAGGTGGTTCCTGGTTTTCAATTGCATACATAGACGAGGAAAATGCTAAAAGAGATCCATGTTTCCTATACCAAAAGAAACAGCAATAATCATAGTAAACTATAGAATTGCCTTGAACAAGTAAAATCAAACCTAAAAGGAACCTTCTAAGAACAGGAAAACATGAAGAGTAATACCAATCCTCATTGAATGATCTCAGGGAAATGATTTGTTTCCAGCTTAAGGCAACGGGAGGAGGGGGAACACAAAGCAACTTATTGCTACACATCTACGTCAAAATGAAAATGATTGCCAGAGATAATTTGCATTTTAGTTGATAAAGCTGCATTATCTGGATCCTCTACTTATTTGTGGGAAAAAAAGATGGAAGTATGAGGAGAGCTCATCTTTCCATCTGTCTTCTTGGACACCTTATGCATAAAAGCTTTTGAGAGAGCCACAAAAGAAGTAAGCAACCAAAGAGGTGATCTGCCAGTACAGAGAATATGACCACAAATGGCAACAATTCAATTCGCTTGATATGGGTTTGCTAATCATTTCTCATCAGCCGTGGACGAGATGCCAAATAGTGTCCCAATATCATCTTATTCATATCAATGTGCCACAACAATGTACTATCAAGGGTGGATTGTTCCTACAGATAAAGTGACTGACCAAGAACTTAGTTGATTTTTATCAAGCATAATGCATTCCATGGGTCAAAATGTGTAATTTTCGTGAAAAGCAACATAAGATGCAGCAGGGCAATTTTCTCATTATCAATTCAGGATTCATTCTTTTTTATCTGGCATGAACAAGGTATGACTTTATGGCTCTATTTGTTCACAGAAAATTAACGATTTGGAAAATATTTCTCTAAAAGTAATCACTTGTATTGCTTGAAATAATTAGTCAATGCAATATGTTTTCGTTATCAACAATAATTTATATCTAAAAAATTTTCGTGAACAGTAAAAATACTTTTCGTTCATTCATTTTGTAAGTAATACAAGTGATCATTTTCAGGAAAACATTTTACAACTAGTGCTGGTGAAACAATGCTAAAAGTTCATATGACACAAATACTGCCCCTGACAATTCATACAGAAGCACAGCAAATGACAATATGTACTTGAGCAGATTAGTAGACTTGCCTCATCGAGTCGTGCCTCTCCCTTGTCAAGACAATCATTGGTATGTATCTGCCTGGACTCATCACTCAGATCTGAAATGTCCGCGCCACATAAAGGACAACAAACCAACCCGCTATCGCAATCCCAACTGTCCTCTGCATCCTTTCCATCTTTGTCATCGGGGTAATGCACCAGCCCCTCATCATCACACAGCTTAATCAGCAAATCAAGGTCCGCCCCCACCTCAAATTGCTCATCACACTCATCGTCATGCGCACCGGAAACACTATCATCACCAACCTCACTCAGCCCACAATCCGCTTTCGCTGCAATTGACCCAGACTCAATCAAATTGCTCGCAGAACCCCCATTCGCCACCAACCCATTTTCCTCATTCTTCTCAACCCCACCAAGGCCTCTACAATTACCACCATCCCTGACTCCAAAATCTAATTTTGCCTTGATTAACCTAGACTCGATCGAGTGCCTCAAATAGCCCTCATTCACCTCCAGCTTCTCATTTCTCTCGCCAGCTCTACCGCGACCCTCCTCCACATGCCGATCCACGGGCGCGCGCTCGCAATCGATGCTCGACTCTATCATATCCAAGCTGCAGTCAGCATCGGCCAGCTCGAAATCATCCGCCCCGCCGCGGCCCCTGCTCGTGTCGAACAAGCCGACGGCCCTCCGATCGAGCGATTCACGCAGCTCGGGGCTGCTCCGACCGACCGACGAGGCGGGAACGGCGTTTTCCTTGCCGAGGGCTGGGGTGGACCGCTTCAGCTTCTTGGTCGGGCGAGCGCCACTGGAGGAAACGTTGGAGAGCTGGAGGGGTTTCTGGGAGCAGCTGAGCTTGGGGCAAGTCTGGAAATCGTCGTCGTCGTCGCCGCCGCCGTGGGTGCTAGACATGGACGGCGGAGGCTGGGTCAGGGCGGCGGTCCGGCGGCGGCGGCGGTGGCCGGCGGAGCTTGAGGAAGGCATTGCGGAGAGAGTGTTACTTTTTCGAATTCGTGTTTTTTTGAGGAGGAAAGTGGAGGGAAAAAAATTTGGGTCCGCGTTATGCAATTTGGAGATTTCGCAGTTTTTCGGGGGACAAAAGCGACTTTTCATAGGCGACAGAGAAAGTGAAGTAGACCATGCAATCGGGCGGGTTTGGGCGGATTCGGGTTCGGGTCATGAGGCGGATTAACCCTTTTCTCACCCTATTTTTTTTTTTTCCTCGTCAGGAAATAATTCATATTTTTTTCGTGTGAGCAAAAATAAATCCACGAAAAACATATATGTGACAAATGAATAGATAGGAAATTTGTGTTGGTCTGTATTGGTCATATACTTACGATGCCTTTTAAAAAGAATTGCCGAATTAGTTTGCTTGATGCATCGTGATGATAAAGAAATAAAAATTTGAAAACTCTCAAAGTCCCTATGATTTTATAGATTAACACATCAAATCGAAGAATGTCTAGAAAAAATAATAAAGCCAATCACGATAAATTTATATCGAGTATAAAATATTTAGAAAGAAAGCATTGCTCTGAGTATATTTTTTTTTTACTAATATTTTTTAGGGCGGGTTTAGATGGGTTATCATAAATATGTTCGTTTTTGCCAAGTCTAGTACCAGGTTGTTGTCAAAGTTGTACATCTAACCCTTTTCCATCATGGATAGTACCCTCCTTTCTATTTTCTTTTTCTTTTTCTAATGACTATTAGAGAAACCCGTCATTGGAAAACACCAACACTCTCCGACTTTAACACGTGTCCGACACTCTCTCACACTCGATCAACACGTATCGAAAAATTTAACACCGAAATACCAACATGCGAGTTTCCAATACGTGATTCTAACACACAAGGTCAATTTTAAAAATTTTCAATAAATAAGATGTCAAAATATATATGTGTGTGTGTGTGTGAAAAAAAAAACAATAACAAAGATAATAAATTGGAAAAGAATAAAAATCTAGTCTTCTAATCTTTTCTAACTCTCACTTCCTGTAACACACAATTCACCCCACAAGTTTTTTTTTCTCTCCTCTTCTAACACGTTTCTCTTCCAACATGTGTGAATTGCTTGTTTTTTTCCCTCCAAGTTTTATGAATTATTGGAATAGAGTTGAATTTGTCAAATTGAAATAATGAATGCTATTAATAAATAGTGAATTAATGTTTTTAGTGTAGATTCATTATATAATTTTTTTTATTATTTATTTATTTGTAAATTTGAATCAAATGATAATCATATAAATGATTATATATAAAGATATATACTTAATATACAACGTGCTCAACCTATTGGAATTCTCTGTTTTTCAAAAATGATGTATTGTCACGTCTTATCGTGTTGCATGTCATGTGTCAATGTTTATACGACTTAGGTTGCAACGAGTAAACATGTCATGAGGTGCCAAAAAGACTCTCACCCCAATTCTTTAATATGGTGTCTAAATTAACAAAAATGAATAATTTATGATTGAATTAGTATTCGTACAATAGTTTTAAAACTAATTGAACCTCAAGCCAAATTGAGAGTTTAAAAATTCATCTCTCTACATGTATCATTTATGTCTAGTTTACTCTCTAAATTTACATTAATGTTCTTACTCTAGAACTATACCGTTTTCCATAGTTGAATGGCGAAAAACTTGTCAGCCTATCTTAATGTCACCTATTATCGTCCCGTGGATGATGTACTCATTTATAAAAGCAAGCCAATATAAAACGTCCAAAGCCATGATCAAGTATACCTACAAATTGAACTCAAAAAGTCAAACTTTTAGATAAATGCTTAATTTAATATTGAAATATTCTAACTCTTTTCCTCGTACGTAGGCTAAACTTCAATCTAAGCCTAAAGTGCTGAAATATGTAACTAAAGAAGCAAATAAAGACCTAGAAAGACTTGAGCTCGGTCTCTTGACTAGAACACTACCAACTGTTTTAAAAGCCTAAGCTTTTAAAAATAATGCGTGGTTTAAAATTTTAAAAATTTCCATCAAATTCTAGGCATGAAGTCGACAATGCACGTAAATACAAATGCACATTTCTCAGCATAATAGAGACTTTTACGCCGTCGTCGGTGCTGCACCAATTTAAGCACGTCATTGTTGTTACATAACTCTTGAAAGAACTCAATACCCTCAATTTGCCATAATCTAATCAGTCAAAGGAAAATGCTAACTCTTTGCTAAAATTTGCTCGTTTGAGCTTTTTCCCTGAACGCTCTTAAAACAAGAAAAGTTGAAGGGATTGATTATGAGCAGCACCTTCAATGATCCTTCTGTTCCTAATGTTAGAAAAGAATTAGCTTTGCATAAATGGTGGTTAGGCTTTTGCAATGATGATCCTCCCTTGTTTTTCGAGCTCCTGAAAAATAGTCAGCACGGCGGAGTCGAACGAGCTTTTCTTATCGGCTTTAGGATCTCCAGTCGATTCCATGTCGCCAAATTTGGGTATGTGCAAGATAATTTTCGATGTGAAACTACTGAATCCTTTTTTTTTCTCGGCGCCTTCGCCAAATTCAATCGGTGTCCTGCAAGAGATTCGCATGGATTAGGCCAGACCAAGCACGGAGCAGAAATTGTCGAGACAAATGGGGAAAAAGAAAAAAGGAACTTAGAAAGGTGCTTGAAAGAGGTAACGGTATCACAGACTTTGATTTTTGTTCAGTCGTTTCGAATTTGGGCATCGGCCACAGGAGTTTCCTGCATAGTTCAAAGAGAGACGATCGAGGCCCGCCTTTTTTCATGTTGACAGTTACAAGAACTGCAATAGAAAGGACCAGACCAATGTTAATGTTAATAATAACGATAATGATAATGAAAACACATACAGCTCAACATTAGCAATTCCACACCAATGACATTATTCGAGTTCTTTGCTTACTCTGGAACTCATAAAATTGCAAAATTGCTATAACTCTAAGCTAGGTGCATTACAAATGTTACAAACCTGGTTCAGAAGAATCGAAGTTGGATTCCTTTAAAATGCAATCCACCGACACAATTTTTTCGGCTGCCTCTGTGGGCAATTGACTTCCAGAAGTCCTTTGTTTCTTACAAGGTTCTGGGCCTGAGATGTCTCCATCCATTCCATGGCTGTCTTTGTCAACGGTCGCTTGTAATGGAGACAAGTCAGCATCATCCTCAGAACTGTGTTTCTTCTTTTTTGCGACAGACTTGCTGAACGAGATTCCCCTTTTCTGCAACATCGAACACAACAAGCACCGTCAATTTTAGTGCAAATAACACGTGCTAAGCGCATGCATTCAGTGACATATCCTCTAAAAGCCAGTTCAAGTGTTAACTTTGGGGAAAGAAATCAAAGACAAGACATTATACTTGTACATTTGAGTGCAACAATAACGAACCTCAAGTTGCTTTAACAAATGAAGAGCCGCTTTTCCTTTGGCATCTTTTTTACATCGCTCATGACCCTGGCCCAACAGCTCATCATCATCAAGCAGTAGACGAATCTCAGCATGCACAGTTTCCCCCTTATTTACGCAATTCTCTTTGACGAAGTACCCAAGATGGTCACACAGCTCGTTCAGTTCACGCCAAGGAGGCAATTCGAGCTTATCGGGTGTGACAATTGGAGATAAAAGCGGTTTGAATATTCTCCATACTTCATCAAGATTAAGCTTCGTATCAATAAGAATAGCGCCTGCAATACTTTCCACCATGTCTCCAAGAGCCTGCAGAATGATAGCAAGAACATGCATGAGCATGTTAGACGTGCCAGGTACATATTTCACATGGGTATACATATAAAGACATTTGAAGGACAATAAATCAAACCACACTGGGCGGGTGCCATCTAAAAAAGGCATTTCTAAAGACCATGAAGCTGCAAGACTTCAGAAGTCCTAAACTTAATGACCATCTTGCGATCAGCAAAAAGATTACCATCACGAGTAAGGCACCATGCAAGAAGGTGGTGGCCTTGCCCCAATACAAATTTCATCTACTAGATATTCCATTTGCCATCTCAATGGTCATCATTTACATTGACTGCACATTGTGATTACAACAAACACTTAAACTAATAAACAAGAAAGGTTCCTCTACTTCCATAGTTCACTATTCCATCATCATAGGCTCTCCTATTCCTCTCTCTCCAGGTCAACCAAAGAGTTGCTAAAAAAATACTTTGAAGAAATCTCTGCCTTCTCTCAGTGCACACAACAGAAACCATACTGATCCTATCAATATATGGTCTATGAAGCAGAATCTACATCTCTCCATCAGCAAGAAAAACCAGCACACATAATGGGTCATTAGGCAGGTACTAGTGGATCAATTTGTTCTGGTTCGTCAGTTCTCCAATAACTCAAGACAACTAATAAACAGTACTATCGACAATGTTGTAGGTAGCAAATGCTTCCGTTGCCCACCCATGAAAAATAGACCTATATGGCATCTTACCTTAGGGCCTTTCATGTGTTGCAGATCTCTTGTGTCAATTTCAGGTCTGTTAAATGATTGTACATACTCCATAATCTGGCTCTGAAGAGAGGTTGAGCAGTGCTGAAGATGCTTTTCGAAGTTGTTCCGCACAGCAACTTGAGCGAAATTTTCATTGTTAACAGAAGCTGAACGCAAATCAGTCAACTCACCTGGGTCAACATCAGCATGACTCTGATAGAGATACCACGTAATAAGAATGTCCAGCACAGAGTCACCAAGAAATTCAAGCCTCTGCATGGAATTGAGTCTTTAACGGTAAGAAATAGTCAACAAGTTATTTTCATGTCATTACTTAATGACATGTCTTACGTTTTGCCACCAGTTATTCTCTCACATTTGCCAACCAGTAACAATTAAGCAAGAGACTTTGCTCATTACCTGATAACAGTATGGCAGCCCTTGTTCTTGGCAAGATGCATGTGTTATAGCTTCTTGCAACAGTCCTTTAACAGAGAAGTTATAACCAATTTTTGACTCCAAAATGTCAAGGTCATCAGTTGACAAGACAAACGAATGCAGAGCTGCACTATTGATGGCTTCAACAACAGATGAAGGCTCAACCTCTGTGTCGATTCCAAGCCACTTATTCATATGAAGAGCTGCTATCAATCCACCAGAAACATAAAATGCACCGATGAGGGCTTCCAGACAATCAGATACGGTTTTTGAGCCCATCCATCGGTGGCCCCGGTCGCAGCACTTTCCAACCACTATTTTTGGGTCTTCAGTAGAAAATTTAATGTCCAGAGGAACATTTGGTGTGTCCACACCACAACTACAAGGACAAGGAAATAGAGTGCGCTGTCCCGGAGCCACCCAACGACGCGGATCAAATGCACTATCTCGGATGTATCCCTTTAGTGTAAAGCAAAATGCATTAGAAGGTCGAACTTTAGTCACATATAGATGAGTGTTTAAGGAATATCCATGCTACTGACAGTTTGTCGCAATAAACATTACTACTCTACATACAAAATAAAATAAACTTTAGGACAAGACAAATTTTGCTGCTCAAACAAATGAGAACATGAACTGCAAAATCATGTTAAATGCATGCATCAATGACAAGGAGACGTCTGAAGGAATTCCCAAACAATGAGATACACAGGGGATTCACTTGTAGGGTCTGCAAGATTAGATACCTGCAATTGACAGTCCGTCCCCCGTTTATGCAAGGTTGCATTACAAACAGCCCATGATCGCTGAGCTGATAGTTGTCCTTCATGCTTCTCGGGATATTTAAGGAAGAGATGGTTACTGACAGCATACTTCAAGACAGAGTCACCCAGCAATTCCAAGCGTTCCATTGAAAAACTCTCACAGCATCTCAGGGTTGTAAGTGCCTCTAGGATCTAATCATAGATCAAAGTCTTGTAATTTAGCATATTTCCATCACCATCAAAACATAGGAATATAAACTGTCAGGTTTATGTGAGAATCAGACAAACCAGAGAGCTCGGTACGTGAATTGGGCAGTTGATCTCGCCCCTAAGTTGGCTGGCTAACATCAAGGATTCTAAACGATGCAACAAAGATGGCAGCAAGTAGAATGCTTTCATTGCGTATACCGGAACATCAACAGTAAGTAAAAGCTCAGGCGGCATATAAACATGATTCAACGGCTTCGCAACACAGCCAGGTTCGGATGCCTTGCCCTTGCGACCTACCGATGAAAGAAAGAATATAAAGATCAGATAGATAGTAAATCAAGACAAATGTTAACCACATAAGCAAAAAGATTTTAGAACAGACAGAGAAGCAATAGATCATGCTCACTGATTTAACCATAAAGAAACCTGAAACCACACAATTCATACCTTTTTCCACGAAATTCACTAGAAGATTGTATGGATTATGACTTTGCTTTAACCGCAACAAAGGCTGTCCTGGATATTTTAACACTATGCCATACCTGATAAGGACATTTTAAAAAAAATAAAAAATAAAAAAGATGCCAGATAAATTATCAAAGAGCTTTGAAGTATTTGCAGGGAATAAAAAGCATTATATAGAATCAACAATTACCTACTTTTTGTTAAAGTACTCAGCATAGGAACTAAATTTTGAAGAGCCACCATCCGCATTTCCCTCAAAAGGACTGTCTGCAGACATATCAGAGGCAACTTCAAGAATCGAGTAGATCCTTCCGGTGTGAATAGCCACGACCACTACTTGTTTAAGTTTGCAAGCGCCGAGCGAACCATCGGCAAAGTGTATTTTCTTGTCCTCGTCAATCTCAGCAGGGAGAGTCCCAGAAGGAACTGAGCTTACTGTCTTACTTTTACTATCTTCAGTACCAAAAGAATGTTCTTTCTTCATAAATTCAACTGCGTCGAAGCAGGAAGTTATTGCCGTCCAATTGATTTTCCAAGAATCGACACTTGATGTTTTTAACATCTCCAGGGGGAGAAGTAAATACATGTAATCTGGGTTCCAGCAAAAACTTGCTTCCTTGTTGAGAAGAAATTCTCTCTGCTTTCTAGATGATTTGGAGCCAACAAATAATCTCCCAAATAAACCATTAAAAAAGAATTCTTGAAAGCGCTTTGCTTTCATCATCTAGTACATCAAAACAAAATACTTGATGTTATAATTAAGATATCTAAAAGCAGAATCGTTGCATAAAAGCTATAGTTTAGTAAATTTGCAAAGCTTGGATTTTACCTGTTCACTATCCATTTGCACCTGTCCACATGAAGATACCGACACCTTAACTGTCTTTTTAAGCAAGTAAAGATCCACTTCTGTATTAGCCACATCATCATCAAGCTTACACTCAATCAGAAGAACAAATGGAGAGTAAAATTCGCCAACAATACTACTGGAGAAATCAAATTTATAGGCCTCAAAAATTGTCCCATCAGTTTGTTCACCCCATGTTCCTGATAATGCACGGATGCTTGTCGTTCCATGTAACTCCTTTCTTTTTGTTGTACCTTGGGAAACAAAAGGTATACATTTTCAGAAGGGAAAACGAAACTAGGAGCAAGATTTACGCATTGAAAGAAGTCGGATATTCTGGAAACACTGGAAATGTGATCAGCCAATTACATCCATTTTCAACCACCCCATAGCTAACAGCAACTAGTTGTGAATGGTTAACAGTGTCGACACTGCATTTTGCAGGAATAAGAAAAACAATTTCATCACCAGCCATTTTATATGAACGATTGTTTGTCGTGATGACTATGAGAAGATCTCAAAGGAAAACGAAGATGTGCACAACACTAAAACATTTCAACATAATCTAAACAGCATCAAGTTGCAATATTAGATCATATGAACATCATATCGTTTCAAGAGAAGGGGGAAAAACAGGTGATCTGTGATCATAACACTTGAAAGTGCACATTTGAGATCCCATAGAATTGCACAATGCTTGGAAAAGGAGCTGTTAACAGTACCTACACCCGCAACTGCACTTACACCTGCAGATGATTCTTTGCCTTTAGAAGTAGCGGCCTTTTCTGAGGTCTCCTCAATGCTGGGAAGAAGACGATCGTCTAAAGCACCCATATGATGCAACTTCTCACAAGCTTCCAAGCATACCCGTTGCTTGGCTAAATGACAATTCCTGCTCAAGGGACCTACTAATGTCCGAAAGGCTGCATTAGGAGGCAACGTCAAAGTGCATTCACAAGATCCACCTGAATATGAAAATTGAAATTCTGGCTTTGGAGTTGAGTACCTGCATTACACCAGAGCCTCGTCATGTAAATCACTTAACTTACCTATAACATTGTACGAAAAAAGAACGTTTGCTACTCATATAAGTATGCCTATGACTGGTTGAATTAATCGATTTTCTTACTTGTCATGAGGAAGTTTCTCACAATATCGATGAATGAGACTAACGCTTGAATCTGCAGTGACTAAAGCTCCAGTTATATCAACAAAATATGCACCCATTTCCTCGAATGTGCAAACTTTCAAGTTGCTCTCAAACGGATCTCTGTTTATGGCTGTGTCAGTCATGGATCGTTCACTCCTAATGAAGTCAAATAGTTGATCCCTTTGCTTTATGTTTCCCCTAAAATAAGGATGAAGGGAAACACATACCAAGGTAGGTAAAAATTGCCACCAGGATCCTACTTATTCATCCAGAGTACTTAGATTTTGTGAAGAATTACCAAGGACAAGAGTTTACCTCTCAAGCATGATAATATACTGGGAGTTATCCTGCCGTGCCCGTCCGCGAGACTGGACATAACTGCGGACCGTCTTTGGAAGGTCAAAGCGTATAACATACGAACAGCTCGGCACATGAATCCCTTCCTCGACCACATCAGTTGCAAAGAGCAGATTCACCTATATAGATTTTATTTTTTTTAATTGACTTAATCACTAGGAGTCTTAGGTACCTAACTTACCATGACTTGTCTCACTTTAAATTAATAGATACCTTGCCAGAGCGAAATGATTCCAGGGTTTCCTTCTGCACTTTTGGTGCCAGGGCATCAACTGAAGAATTGTTTCCAGTTATGTACGCCACCGTGAAATGAGATAGGACAGAGACTCTCTTCTTCACAAATCTCTCTATCACTTTTGCTGCAACAATTCTGTCAACAAAGATGAGGCAAAGTACCAGCCCTGCACCTCTGCAAACCAAATGAACAAATGATTGCCTCAGAACTCAATATGAAATGAGCAAAATTGACAAATGAAGTAGCTCTTATCACCCAAATGACAGGAAAATCTGAAGGAGCTCGTATAGCTTTGGAGTTACGTAGCCCATCTCCAATGCTGTTTGACAGTTTGCCCCACCTTCCACAGTAAACTCATCACCTGAAATGCAAATCAGATCTATGGCATTTCTCATACATGAAGCAGAGCAATGCTGCTTACTGCACAATGATGATACTAAAAGTAAGGTAAGGTCATCATCTTTCTTATTTATCATCAGCAAGTTCCAAGACCTTTATTTTGCATAGTTACTTCAAGTTCAACATTTGCTGATTGCAATTCCCAAGATGTCATTTGGATAGATAATACAGTGCAGCACTAAACTCCCTCTCACAAGAAAGTATTGCAACTGATGTAAATGACACAGGGCCAAAAGGACAATATCATACCAAGTGACAAGGAGTCCCCAATTAACTGTGACACTTCCTCAAGATAATATCTACACTGCAAGGAACTCTCTCTATAAATATCACATTCCTCTTTGGCGTTCGAAGCATTCTCTAAACAGACTTGAACAGCCTGCCAAATAAAAGAAAATGTGAGAAGTTGCAACAAAACAGAACCCATAATCAATCCAGCAACTGGTGTCCACTGACAGCAACACTAAAGGATTTTCTCAGCCTAACTCTAGCAATATACCTGCTTGGCCACACCTGCACATCAAGTTCAGAAACACACTCAGACTAATCTATCCCAATAGCTTGTGCTTAACTTATGAGCATGACTCCTGATTGGCCCAGCCATATAGTAGATCTGATCAGTGAGCCATAGAGTAGGTCTGATTGGTGGGGCTGGAACCATCATAACAGAAAATCAATGTCTAGAACCGAAGGGAAGTCACCGTTTCTGAAGTTTCTCCAACGACAAACTTCTCGAAGTTATTTGGTATATGAACCTAACTATCAGATAATGAAGTGGAACAGGTAGAATCTCTTTGTCGTGGTAGTTTGGTCAAATCAAGTTGTATAGACAATCCGCACCATTCAAAAGTCCTACGCTGACGATTAGAGCAGCTTTAGGCTATGTGAGTAATGTGAAAAAAAACAGAGACAGTAATTTGTCTGCCAAATTTAAGGCTCAAGCATTAAATTTTACTATTGCATACCTCATAAGCACAAATGAGACCGAGATCATCAAGGCAATACATAATCTTTGAGTGGTCATTGGACAAACGCTTCCGCATCGTCTTAAACCTTTCGTCCATGTCTTTGAAACGACTTTCAAAGGAGCCTTGCAACTTTAACAAGGAAGCATCAAACTGCCCATGCATAATGAATGTTTTTAAAATAGTTTCAGCCAACATATGTAAAAAAGCCAGACATATGGAATATTCAAGTATCACGAGGTGAATAAACATGTGCATTTAATTAAGAATACCTTGGACCATGAAGCTTCCATCTTTTCCTTCAAAGATGCATTTGAAAACTGCAGTTGGTCAAAGAACCAACATATTTCTTTGGCAGATGGAACATAGACTTCTATCTCCGTCCGGTCCTCAACAGTGTATATCTGTCCATGTAAATATATTTCCATGTGAGTATGCTACAAGTTCATGATAGTGTAATCAATGAAACAGGAAAATAGGAAAGTCTTTTGCTACCTGGGAATCCAAAATGCTCTCAAGCTCTGATATTTGTCCGTCACAATGCACGGTGGAGGAAACCCCTAAAATCATGATATTTCCTAATCAGTGGCAAGTTGATTCAAACATCACATAGAAGGATAAACATATGAAAAAGGCATTTGTGGTGTGTAAGCATACTCGATATGAAGCAGTACTTCAAGTTTTGTACATATAATTAGATGTCTTTTACAAATCATATGAATTCCTTTTGTTAGACTGTTATACAAGGCTCAATAGTATCCATTCCTTTGTCAATGATGTTTGACTGAACTTAGGATCAAACTTGGAGTATTGGCAGCTCATGAGGATACCAAAGATACTTCTTTACCAGACATGACTAGACACTTTTCGATTCATTAAAGCTGGTTAATTAGGTTTATCCTCATGTCAAATAGATCAAAGACGTTCACAATTCATATACTTGTAAACCAGCATCAAACAGTTGACGCAAACTAAATTGACAGGTCCAGGAACAGATTGAAGTTTCAAAGACCAAATGGGCCTTTCTTTTCCTTCCTAACAAATCATAAGAATAGGTGCTTATAGAAAAGCACATTAGATAGCAGCTAAAGCAAAATGAGTTATACTGAACTTTGATGGCATTACAGTAATTTCCAGTAATTATATCTCAGAGAATCAGAGATCTTCTCATCATTGCCATTTTGTGATGGAATCTCAGGTTCAGTAATTTAACTAGACCGCGTTTTTTTGGGACGTTACCAATGGTAGGAATAAGAACTAATACAAAGTTATAATTCGCTGCATTCTCGAACCGGTAGTGCAAAGCATTAGGAGAAATAAATTCGCGATCAATCATGAAGGAAATAAATATCAAATTAGGCTTCTCCAGCATCTTTTATCTCTCCTTGCTGCTACAAGAACTGTGCCATTGAGTCGTCTAGGACTGGACAGCTTCATGGTCACGACAGTCTTCAGTTTAATTGTTCCAAAAGAAAATTTGTTCAGCTTTCATCAAAAGCGGATCATGGTTAGATCTAGAACTGCTGACAGCACTAAATATTACTAAAGGACGGAGGCAGGTGGCTCAGAAAACAGTTTCTTCATGTTCAATATGGGGCAACCATGGAGACAAGTAAGTTTGGCTTTTAACATGAGTGGATCCTGTATTCCTTGAAAAATTTTAACCCCATCTATATGCTTCCCCTTTAAATTTCCTGATGAAGGTCTGGCCATGTAATTCCTGAATAACTAAGGCTACATCGTACCTCTTTCCCAAGATCCAACAAAAGAATTGTCTTGAAAGGATTTTATTTCCCCTTTTAAAGCCGTATCTGCGCATCGACATTCCAAAACGAGAGCACAAAGGCAGAAAACACTATTCTGTAGGTTCACAACACGTAATGGACAAAATCCAAGTACAAAAGAAAGTTGGATCACCACAGCCTTTATCTCTAGCAAGGACACAGAAGGTTGACTTAGACATTTCCTACCTTTACGAGATACAGGCGAAGCTGTCATTCCAAAAATCTTTGGCTTCTTACTGCTTTTGTGATAAAACTCCTTCAATAAAACAAGTAATTACCCTTTATGAGTAATAATTACAGAGGAAGATTCAGGCATGAAATAATGGCATGAGGATGGGCACTGACCTTCATTATTTTTGTATAAGGATGGTTTTTTGTGGAATGATGGCATTCATCAATTATCATCAGGCTCACCATGTCCAAATTGAGGAATGCTTTTCTCAAAGCATCCAATAAAATCTGTGGGGTCATGACCAGCACCTGTTTGATCAAAACAATATGCATCGTAACTGATCCAATCAGTTGAAAAGGCTCAAATGATCTGATTCAAAGGAAAAAGAAATATGCAATGACATATTCGAACCCCCAAGAATGCACAGATAACATTGAGTAAGCAGAGGTATATCAGCTCTCCTAAACTGATTAAGTACTATAAAAGCAATGCAAATAAGATTACCAGAATCCCAAATAAAAACTGTAGCAGTAACATTTGCATTATGCCAAATATCCACTTTTGAATACAAGCCCAAGCTCAAAAAGAAAATGATAAACAACAATGTATAATAATTGTACAGAATTCAGAAAAGGAGACATTTAGATATTGGCTGACCCATACAACTGCTAAAGGGATCCACAAGAACAAGGGAAACTCACAAGTAGACGTAATTAGATAACATGAGAAAAAAGAGTGACAAGCACTGCAAAAGCAAAATGTTGAACAATTGCAACACAAAAAATATTCATATGCTAGCAGCTAGAGGCAAACTCACATCGTGCTCGCTGATTTCCTTCTCCCAGATTTTCACATTCCATTCGTCGATGCCTTTGGCTCCACAATATTCCCCCACTTGCAGACCAGTGTGATTGCTTATAAACTTATATTGCTGTAAGACGAGCGATCACCAAACAGAATAATAGGATCACTCCTTAGGAATAGCAACAATATTTAAAGGAAACACAACTGCCTTTTCAGCAGCGTACATAATTCGGACATTTCCTTCGATGAAAATTCAAATTCATTCGCAATGAACGCGCCGACAACGGTTACACGTCACATGCCTGATTAACAAGATGGACCGTCGGAGCCAAGAAAAGCATCAACTTTTTCTCTCCGTTCGACTTCATAGATTGGGCTATGTCTTTAATAAGCATCACAGCTATCATTGTCTTTCCGGAACCAGTTCCCAGCACCGCAATCGTGTTTCTCCTCATGGCAACCTCATAAACCTTCACTTGATAACTGCATGTCCAACCCACAAACACACACACGGGCACAACTCAAACAGGTGACTCAAACGAATACACTACACACTATGATCGCATACCCACTACGCGATGATCACAATCGAATCAAAATTCGGAATCTTTAGCGGAGTTCAGAACGACAGAGATCGAGGGTCGTGCGGAATTAAACCTTCTGGGCTGGA